>QXEO01000112.1:0-600000 GCA_007115705.1 Dactylis glomerata
ATCATCCCCAAACTAGTGGGAAGGTAGAGCTTTCAAACAGAGAGATCAAGTCTTTCTTGCAGAAGACTATTAATAGATCTAGGAAAAATTAGGCTAGCAAGTTAAACGATGCTTTATGGGCTTATAGAACTGCTTATAAGAACCCCATGGGCATGTCTCCTTATAAAATGGTTTATGGAAAAGCGTGTCACTTGCCTTTAGAATTAGAACACAAAGCTTTTTGGGCAGTGAGAGAGCTTAATAGGGACTTTAAACTCGCCAGTAAGAAAAGGTTGTTAGATTTGAGTTCTCTAGATGAGTGGAGAAACGAAGCGTATGAGAATGCCAAACTTTTCAAAGAGAAAGTCAAGCAATGGCATGATAAGAGAATTCTTAAAAGAGAGTTTCATGTTGGTGAGAAAGTTCTATTGTATAGGTCTCGTCTCAGATTTTTTGCAGGAAAATTACTCTCTAAATGGGAAGGACCATT
The DNA here is from genome assembly GCA_007115705.1 of Dactylis glomerata. Taxonomy (NCBI): domain Eukaryota; kingdom Viridiplantae; phylum Streptophyta; class Magnoliopsida; order Poales; family Poaceae; genus Dactylis; species Dactylis glomerata. The sequence continues at coordinate 470 of QXEO01000112.1, forward strand.
TGTTATTGTGGAAGTATACCGCTTAGGTGCGATAAAGATTGCTTCATTGAAAGATGACACTATACAAGTGGTGAATGGGCAAAGACTCAAACATTACATTTCTAGAGATTCCTATAATGAAGATGTTGATGTTATTGAAACAGTCTCTCCGGAAGAATTCATCCAATGCAATTTGCAGAAACCTACAGAGTTCATTTTCGAATAGGTAACAGTTCTAGTCAGAAAAGTTTCGTGAAAAACTCTTCCTTTATTATTTTTGTTGATTTTACTAAATATGAAAAATCACGAGACGAAAATGGGCAGGAAAAGAAGTCCGTGTGCTCCTCACACACAGGGGGCGCGGGCCCACCTCTGGTCGCGCCGCCCTGGTGTGAGAACACCCCAGAGCTCGTTTTCGTCCCAGTTTCCTCCTGTGATTTCGTTTCGATGTATAATTTTCGCCTATATAACCCCTCGGAGTCCCCGAGGTCTGTATATCTTTTTCTCGTCGTGTTTTGTTTCGAGCTGTTTCTGATCTTTAGTTTGGGAGCACCATGGCCTCTTCAAACAACGACAAGGGCAAAAGGCCCCGGGAGGATGATCACCAAGACCCCACGTGGAAGAAGGAGCAGGAGGCTGGAAGACCGAGGCCAAGAAACCCTGCTTTTGAAGGACCAACGAAAGCTAGACGTATCTTTTCTCATGATATGCAGGGACCAACACTACACGTTTTGGATCTAAAATCCATGCCTGTGATAAAAGAGGGTATGCTGGTCACTGACGAGTTTTGCGCTCAATATCGAGTGCTGGAGAAAGAAATAGAGATGCTTCAAGAAGAGAATCGCAGGCTTCGCCGGATGCTGGAATATTTTGTTAATCCAAGGCTGATTCCACTACCGCCAAAGGAGTAATTCATCATCGGTATTGGCATCCCCTTGGCTTGTTCCAAGCTTGGGGGAGTGCCGCAGTATCACATCATCACCCTTTTACTCATTTACTTTTCAAGTAGAGTCATATCATAAATAGAGAAATTATCCTATAGAATAGTTTGCAGTTTGGAAGTATCCTCCTTAGTTGGTTATCTATGTATACCTTGGTGTGAGTTGCGGTAATGAAATATTAATGAGAAGTTCTATCGTTTACTGTCCGCACACTTTATTTTAGTTTGCAATGTTTCTTATATGATTAGTCTTGTTGATTAGTATTGGTATCACTTTGGGAGCATGAGTAAATTTATTTGGTTTTGGCAAACTTAGCTTGGTCAGTAGCATCATTACCTTGAGGTTTGAGTAGAAAAGAATAAAGAAGTGTTTGTAGTTACATCACTTCAGTTTTCCTTATGATTGGCTTATAAGCATTATTATTCTCAAAGTTAAAATCGTTGTACCTTCAAGGAAGTTTGCATGATTGTTCTTATTATATGTATGTTGTTTGTTTCATGCAACTCTTATGCTTGCTACCCAGCCTTGCACGAGTTTAGTTTTCGCTTGGGGACAAGCGAGGTCTAAGCTTGGGGGGTTGATACGTCCATTTTGCATCACTATTTTGTATTATAATTTACTGTTATTTATTGATATATTTCATATTTAGAGATGATACTTATGTTGTTTCCTCTGTTTTTACATGTTTGATGATCATTGGAGGATTTGCTGCCTTAGTCAGGATTCTGCTGGAAAAGGACCGTCAAGACACCATATTTTGGAAGATCAGGAAAATTCCAAAAAAATACCAGAAAATTATATTTTACCAAAAGACTCCGGAAGCCAGAAGGAGGAGTCGAGAGGAGCCAGAGGGCAGCCTCACACATAGGGGGCGCGACCTGGCCCCTGGCCGCGCTGGCCCTGTGTGAGGGCACCCTGGCCCACTCCAGGTCTCGCCCCTTCGCGTACTTCATCGTCCCCGAAAACCTAAGTCAAGGGGGGGCTCAGAGATAGACACCGCCGCCTCTGCAGGGCGGAAAACACCAGAGAGAGAAAAACTCTCTGGCAGGGAGAAATCTGCCGGGGAAATTCCTTCCCAGAGAGGGGAGATCGTCGCCATCGTCATCACCATCGCACCGGACTTCATCGGGATCATCATCATCATCTCCATCACCAGCACCTTCATCTCCACCATCACCTCGCCATCCCGCTGTAACATCTTGAGTTGAATCTTGTCAAATTCTTAGGGGAAACTTTCCCGGTGTTGATTACTCTTGTGGTTGATGCTATTAAGTGGAACCGTTGAATTAAGGTTTATGTTCAGATTGTTATTTACCATTATTTCACCTCTGATCATGATCCATATGATGTCTTGTGAGTAGTTCGTTTAGTTCTTGAGGACATGGGAGAAGTCAAGTCGTTAGTAGTGGAATTATGTTGTGTAATATTTAATAGTTTGATATTTATTTGTTGTGGTGCTATTTCACTAGTGGTGTCATGTGAACATCGACTACATGATACTTCACCATTTATGGGCCTAGTGAGATGCATTGTGTATTTGGCTACCAATTGTGGGGTTGCTGGAGTGACAGAAACCTAAACCTCCGTTGGGAAACCATTGCACCAGGGAGCGTAGGATTTTAGAGTTTAAGGCTGTGGTTAGATTTATCTTAATTACTTTCTTGTATTTGCAGATGCTTGCAAGGGGTATAATCACAAGTGTGTATTTATCCTAGTAAGGGTAGTGCGCTAGTACAGGTTCACCCCCATAACACTTATCAAACCAGTAAAGATTATCTAGCAGAATGAAGCTAAAGCACTTGACAGAAACTCCCGTGTGTCCTCGAGAATGTTTGGTCATCATAAGTTACACATCCGGCTTGTCCTTTGCTGAAGAAAGGATTGGGCCACTTGCTGCAATTATTACTACTGTCTTTTATTTACTCGTACTTTATTTATTTGGACTACCAAATACCCCTGAAAACCCGTTTGCTAGTATTTACAGTGAAACCTTGATCAAAACCACTTGTCAACACCTTCTGCTCCTCGTTGGGTTCGACACTCTTATTTATCGAAAGTACTACGATACACCCCCTATACTTGTGGGTCATCAGCGGCGCATCCCAAGATCAGCCACATCGGCGACCTGTGAAAGCAATGGCTTGTGTGCTGGAGGCGGCCGATCCTGGTCGGAGTGGCCAGACTGGGCCTCCTAGCGTGGTTTGTGCTTGGCCATGCTTGTGGTCTCCGCTGGTTGACATGGGGTGGCTGCATAGATTGCTTCCTACAAGTCTGGATCGAATAAAAGGTGGCGGTCCTAGGGTTCGTGTCGCGTCAAGATGAAGACTACTGTCAGCTTTTCCTCCTTGATCTGGCCAAAGTGTCGAGTTCTGAAAGGCTCCGCCGGTGAAATCCCTTGGGTGCCTCATGCCTAGAGATTGCTAGATCGGATGGGATTCAGTCGTGCACACCAATGTTTTTCTGGCCGGTTGGTTTTAGAGGGAGTGTGTCGAAATTCTGCTGTCTGTTGCTATCATGGGACACATCTTATGGTCCATGGTGAAGTTAGAGGCAGAAAATGATAGGGCAGCCAAGTTTCTGAGGACCTTGTTGGTTGTGCCTAGCAATAACCTTGTTGAAGGCATTGTTTAGTGAGCTAGCTTTCTCCAGGATGAAAATCTAAGGTGTATGATCGGGCAATGACGACGCTTCTGCACTATTTCCTTCTTAAAGGTTTTGCTTTTGGAGAAGCTAAATTTCTGGTGCTGTCTTGGTGGTGTTAGCGCTGCTGCTACAAGGAATTGACTACTACAGCGGGACATTTTTTATTTTTCTTATTTTTTGGCGACATGCATCCGTATTGCCACTAGGACACTGTGTTGTTGGAGAGGGTGGGTGTAATTGGTATTTTCTTGATATTAATATATGCTCCTTATAAAAAATGTTGGGGTTCTCTAGCCAAACAACATGTACAACATGGTATTTCATACATATGGATGGATGAGAGGGATAGTGTATATTTGTAGCTCGGGCTACAAGGAGGTACTTTTTTTAAAAATAAAGTTTGAATTAGACATTTTTTTTAAATACCAAGATTTAGACAATATTGTAATCTACTAGTGTCTAAATTTCTAGAAAAAATATGTTATAGTTTGAGCTAAGCAAAATGATAAGTCTATATTTTCTCATCCAACGGCGATGAATAGTACAATGGACTCTTTTTTTTTATTTAGTGAGATTTTGGCATCTTAACTGAGGGAAATACAATGTTTCATTATAAAAATTATACAGAGATAGAGTACAACATTGTCTATGTCTATGATTTTTTTATATTTTTCTAAAACTTTGAAATTAATTTTTTTAGGGTTTTATTTAAAACTGGGCTAGCCACAATCTGGTTTTTGTTGGGTGGGAGGCACACACCGCCTGAAGGCATACCAAAATCGGCTGCACTAACACACCATTTTTTCATATTTTTTTTTTCAAAATTACATTTAGTTTGTAGAAGTTATTATTTTTGTACTAAAAATGTGAATTGTAGATAAAGTTTTCAAATGTGTATGTTTAAACGTTCATAGGTGGGTTAGAAGATGTTTATAGTAAGAAAAGGTCTTCCTATACACTCTCCATTCCAAAATATTTTTTTTGGACCTATACACTAAAAAGTGGCTAGTTGTATGTTTTCTGAAAGAAGGCTTATATTTTAGAACCGAGAGAATATAAAAGAAAATACTTATACTAAAAAATATTCATACATAACAAAATTAACATTCATGATTTAGAATTTTGTAAGGATGACAAAAAATATTCATATGGTGTCAATATGTCACAAAATAATATAAATGGCATAAACATGTACAGATTTTAAAATGCCCATGCATATGGAAAAATGAATTTATATTTATAAAAATATTCATCTGTTCAAGAGAGAAAAAGGTAAGAAAAAAATAAAAATCCCAACTCAACAAAAAATCAACGAAAAGCTTGGCGTACACTGTGATTCCTGGTCACGTCTCTTTTTTTGTACTTTTTTCTTTTAGTTGTTTTCTTCTTTTTTTCTCATTTTCCTTTCTCTTTTTTAAGTTTTTCTTTTAATTTTTTCAAATATTATGCCCTCCGATAGGAAATAAGTGTCGGTAATTTTGTACTAACTAGTATAGAGTTTGTACTAAGTCACCGAAACTTATCTCTGATCATGGGGAGTACCAGATTTGAAATTTTCGTTCACATTTCAAAATCCGCTCAAATTTTGAAATTTGTTGAAATTTTGGAACTCGTTTAGATTTTGAAATTCATTCATATTTTGAAATTTGTTCAAAATATGAAATTTCTTAACATTTTGAAATTTGTTCAAATTTCAAAATTTGTTCAAAATTTGAAATTAGTTCAAATTTCAAATTTTGTCAAAAATTGAAATTCCTTCAAAATTTTGTTCAAATTTTGAAATTTGTTCATATTTCAAAATTCGTTCAAAATATAAATTCACTAGAAATTCGAAATTTGATTTTCATTGAAATTTCGAATTTCTCACAAATTTAAAATTTGAAATTCGTTTAAAATTTAAAATTCCTTTAGATTTAATAATTCTCATATTTTAAAAAACAAAAAAAAACAAAATCCACAAAAAGAAAAGAAATAATGGAAAATAAAAACAAATAAAAGAAAAGAAAGGAAATTGGACCGACCCATACATCATGCCTGGGTGTGTGGCGGCTTGTTCGCGCCGACCAAGGTGGCCTATATGCGACCCCCGTAAAATTAGGCTTTTTTAAGCTGGACCGGCGTAAAACAAGGCAAATCCTAGTTGTCGCCGTAGGCGTGCATGAATGCGCCTCGCTGGCGGGCGTAGCGACTTAGGCCGAGGCCCAGCAGCGTGGTTGTAGGTTGTTTATTTTTTGTTTTCCCGTTTGCGGTTTCTGCTTTTGTGTGATTCCTTTTTCCTGGTTTTGTTGGATGGTTCTGCGGTTATCTTTGACTCTTCATTGTTTTCCTTTTACGAATAGTTTGAATAAAAAATTCTATTTTGTAGAATTCGAATAATTTTCAGATTTGAACAAATTTCAAATTTTGAACATATTTCATATTTGAACAAATAGCGGGTTTGAACGAAATTTGGAATTGAAAAAATTCAAAATTTTGGATTTGAACAATTTTTAAATTTAAGCAAATTTTGGATATGAACAAATTTGGAATTTGAACAAATTTTGAATTTGAACAAATTTTAGATATGAACAAATTGAAAATTTGGAAAAAAATCTTAGGATCTAAACAAACGCAAAATTGAAACAATTTCGGAATTTGAACAAATTTCTAATTTCAATATTTTTTCCAAGATCTAGTTTTATTTTGTAAAAAAAAACAGTGCCTGCGGTCGTACGTGGGCCTGGCCCAAGAAGCAGCACCACGCATGGGCCACCCTATAACGCACTCTAATGTGCACGAACTAGGAGCTCTTGAAAAACCCAAAATCCTATGGTGCGCCACGTAGCCTGCTGGCAGAATTCGGTTAATGCGCGAGGCCTAGCTCGGTCGCGCTGTTTATTTTCATTCTATTTTCCTTTTCTTTTTTTCTCTTTTTCTTTTAATTTCAGTTTTTCCTTTTGCGTTGATTTTATGATATTTTTTAAATATCTTATTTTGATTTGTCTAATTTTTTAAAATTTTCAAAATATGAATTATTTTTTGATTCAATTTTTTTCAAATTCTGTAAAATGTCCATATTTCGAATTTTTGTTCAAATTTTGAAAACTGTTCAGATTTCGAATTTTGTTCATATTTAATACTTGTTCAGATTTTGAATTTTGTTCAAACACAGAGAAAACGAGAAAAAAATCACATGTGTTTAGCTTCGCCAAGGCAAACGCCCGCTGTGACGCACGGGGCGTGAGCGCCCCGCGCGGGGGCACCTGTACACCACTCTGATCAGTGCGGACCAGCCACCGCACACCAAGACGTGGTGTATGGGCTGGCCTAGTTTTCCATTCTTTCCTTTTTTCACTTTTTCTTTTCCTTTTCCGTATTTCTTTTTGTAGTTTATTGTTTCTTTGTGTTTTTTTAAATTGGAGCATTATTAAATCAAACAAATTTTCAATTTTTTTGTGAATTTTATATTTTGAATAAATTCCAAAATTTGAACAATTTCAAATTTTGAACGAAAAATGAAATTTGAAATAATTATAATTTTGAAAAAAAATCAAAATGTGAACGAATTTTAAATTTTGAACAAATTTTGAAATTTGAATGAATTTTGGAATGTGAACATATTTTGAATTCTAAATGAATTCCAAAATATGAACGGATTTCAAAATTTGAAGAGAATCAAAAATTATATGAATTTTGAAAATTGAGCGCATTTTGAAATTTGAACGAAATCAAAATTTGAACAAATTTTGAAAATTGAACGAATTTCGAAATTTGAATTAATTTTTTTTAATCTGAACATTTTTAATAATTGTAGAAAAACGGAAAAACTAAACTAAAAAAGAAAAAAGGAAAACTGGAAAAAGAAAAAAAACGAACGCAAAAAAAGAGACACGACCAGATCACTGATCAATGCCGGCCCGCACCCGCGTCGGGGTGTATGGCCCGTACCCGCGTGGTGGTGTGCGGCGAAGGGTCCGCGCCGACCTGATCGAAATATAGGAATTACCCCGCGGGCGGTGTATAGGATTTACCGAAACAGCTTACTCGAGCATGAGATAATGGGCCGGCCCATGAAGCCACACGGGCAGGAGGTACACAAAGCTATCTCACTTAAGGTGAGAGGGTTGCAGTGTCACTGTAGTGAGTCACGAGTGGAGTGGCACTTTCTAAAAAACGAGTGGAGCGGCGATCGCCGTACTGTGGCACTGCGGCATTGAAGCCAGCCAAAGCTCTGCGAGTGTGTCATGCATCCGTCCAGCTAGCAAGCAAAAGAAGATGGACCGCACCATATCGGTCCACTCCTGTACGAACCTGCTTTGCATTTGCAGCGAGCGAATTCAGTTCACGTGGTGATGTGATTCGTTGGATTGCGCATCCATCTTTATCCATCCACTAGACCACTAACCTGTACCTCCAATCCTCCATAGACCACACAGAAGAAGGCACCCCGAGGCACCGGTCGATCACAAAGGACGGTACCAAGAAAGCGAGCAGCCATGTCGGAGGAAGCGGGCAGCCCGCAGCTGAGCCTGAGCGGCTTCAGCTCCCTCTTCTCTATCTCCAGCACCACCCATCCACCGCCTATCGCACATCCTCACCAAATCGACCTGCCCTCCCTCTCCCTCAGCATCGGCACCGCCGCCGCCGGGGAGGACGAGGCGGTCAGCAGCAGCGGCGTGGACGACCAGGAGACCACCGCCCGCGTCCGGATGATGAAGAACAGGGAGTCGGCGCTGCGCTCCAGGGCCAGGAAGAGGGCCTACGTGCAGGAGCTCGAGAAGGAGGTCCGCCGCCTTGTCGACGACAACCTCAAGCTCAAGAGGCAGTGCAAACAAGTACGCACCATGCTTCTCCCTTCTCTTTTCAAAGAAGTACTCGTAGTAGCTAGCTTTGCTTCTCTGCATGTAACTTAATTAGCTAGTACTCTGCTCGTTCTTGATTCAGCTCAAAGCGGAGGTGACCGCGCTCGTCCAGCAGCAGTCAACCAACAGGTAGCAGCACATCAGCATCCCACACAGAAGCTCCACTCAGCTCTAGCTTTCTACGCCACCGCATTTGCCATCGATCTGCACGCAACATCCATCAGAATCAGATCAGGATGCATGCCAGGAGCTTAATTTCGTCCATCCTAGTTCTACATTGTACCTTTCAGTACTAGTCGCATCTTGGATATATTTTCAACCGTCTGTGTAAGTCTGAAAGATGCCAGCCAGTGGATCCAGATTACCTTTCAGGTCATCCATCCATTCATACACTTTTTGAATGCCAGTTGTCATGTGTGCACTTCTTAACCAGCAAACAAAATTGTGATGCGATATGCTGCGCACAAGCCAACTCGGCGACGATTTCCTGAATTTTGTATCTTTTGCTTGACTTTGATATTTTAAATGATCAAATAAAGGGATTTTCCAATCACCTGGTTTTGAACTACTCATTAATTCGGTAATTTGGGACTCATGTACCGAATCATGATTGCCATGTACTAATAGTTGCTAAGAGCATCACCACCAGCCGCGTTATATCGCGTTAATAACCGCATGTATAGAGTGCTTGAGTCAAAATTTGATCCTCCAATAGGCGCTCTATCCACACGTGCGCTGTAAAAAAATTAGTGCGGGGGCATTTTGACCTATTCTAGGCGCCAAATGTTGGGCTTCGCCTGCAGCGCGCGGTATCGTTCCGCGAGCACGTGAAGAACCAACCGCTAGGAATATTCATTCGCGCCCGCGACCTCTCTCCCCCCCATTTCAGCTCCGGTGCCACCGCCGTGTAATTTTGCCGCTGCCGCACTGTAGATCCGCCGCCCCGAGCCCCCACACTCCCTCTTGCCAGCCCGAGCGCTCCCCCACGGTGAGCCGAGCCGCCGCCGCCGACGGGTCTGCAAGCTCCGCGCCTCAGCAACGTCGATTCTGCGCCGTGGCTCGGACGATTTTTGGCGACGCGTCGTGCTGCCGGCTGCGGTGCGCTGACCACTGGCAACCATGTCCTCGTCGACCCGACTCGCAACATGGCGCACCCTAGGTGTTCGACGGAATTCTCACAAGGTATGTGCCACCACCGACGCGCCCATTTTTGAATGCCTGGGTCGTGCAATGATATCAATGTTCTTCAACGATCACCACTAATGACAAGGCTTGTGGTGGTGCGGTGTTGACGGACCACTTGGCAACCCCAAGAGGCAGGTGTGATGAGCACAGCAGTAAGTTTTCCCTCAGTTATGAAACCAAAGTTTAATCGACCAGTAGGAAAAAGAAACCACTTCTGAAGGTTGATGCTAACTGGCGCCAACAGCAATGTGGAACCTACACACAACACAACCAAGATACTTTACCCCAACTTGCAGTGAGGTTGTCAATCTCACTGGTTTGCTGAAAACAAAGGATTAAACGTATCGTATGAAAAAAGATATTTGTTTGCAGTAAGTAAATAATGCTTGCGGAAAGTAAACGGTGCTTGCAGTAGATGGTAATATATGTAAAAGAATGGACCGGGGTCCACAGTTCACTAGAGGTGTCTCTCCATAAAGATAAATAACATGCTGGGTAAACAAATTATAGTTGGGCAATTGACAAAATAAAGAATGCATAGCAATGCATGTACATGTCATGAAGATCACTATGAGATTCACTTGGGCATTACAATATAATACATAGACCATAATCCAACTGCATCTATGACTAAAAATCCACCCACATGATATCATCAGAACAACCGTTGGGTATTAAGTTGCAAGCAACAGATTATCGCCTTAAGAAAAGTGTGTAATGTAAATAATACAAATATCCTTGAACAAAAGATTGTTGTTTTCTCTCTAGTAGCAACAGCACATCTACAACCTTAGAAGTTATTGTCACTCTTCCAGATTACTAGAGGCATGAACCCACTATCGAGCATAAATACTCCCTCTTAGAGTCACTAGCATCTACTCGGTCAAGATATCTACTAGCAACAGAGAGCATGCAAGATCATAAATAACATAGACATGATAAATCAACAATCAACTTGACATAGTACTCAATATTCATCGGATCCCAACAAACACAACATGTAGAATTACATAACGATGATATTGATCATGATAGGCAGCTCATAAGATCTAGACATGAAGCACATGAAGGAGAAGGAGACAACCATCTAGCTACAGCTATGGACCCATAGTCCAAGGTAGACTACTCATGCATCACTTCGGAGGCTGGCATGGTGATGAAGAAGGCCTCCGGTGATGATTCCCCTCTCTGGCAGGGTGCCGGGAAGAGCTTCTAGACCCTCCCGATCTCGGGACGATGACGGCGGTGGCTTGCAGTATGTTTTGTGGAAAAGTGTTCATCCCTTTAGGGTTTTCCCGTCAAAGGGAATTTATAGGCGGAAGGGCGATGTAAGGGGGTGGACCAGGGGCCCACACCACCTGGTGGCGCGGCCAGGGGGTGGACCACCCCACCCTATGGTGCGGCCGCTTCCTGGTCCAGCTCCATCTCTCCTCTGGACTCCGTCTTCCTTTCAGGTAAATAGGAACTTTGGTTTTTGTTTCGTCCAATTCCGAGAATATTTCCTGTGTAACTTTTCTGAAACACAAAAATAGCAGAAAATAGGAACTGGCACTGTGGCATCTCGTTAATAGGTTAGTTCCAGAAAATACATAAAAATGCCACGAAGTGTAAGCAAAACACAAAGCAATTGGTGTAAAACAAGCATGGAGCATAAAAAATTATAGATACGTTTGCGACGTATCAGCTTGCATTGCATAAAGGTCCATTGGTGGAGTTTGAAGGAAATGGCCACAAGTACAACTATGGCTACTTTCTTGCCGACGGCATCTACCCAAGGTGGCAAACATTTGTGAAGCCGGTTATTCAACCCAGAGGTAAGAAACAAACCCAATTCACAATGCACAAGCGGCAGCTAGGAAAGATGTGGAGATAGTATTTGGGATTTTGCAAGCCCAATTTGCTATTATGAGGGCGGCGGCTAGATTTCGGGACCAAGAATGCCTTTGGTATATCATGGATGCTTGTGTGATCATGCATAACATGATTATAGAGGATAATCGTGGGAAGGATGAAGATCATACCCACTATGAATTCATGGGGGTTCCCGTGCAAGTGAGGAGGTCCGCACATAGGGTGGCCCATTTCATTGCCTCGTATCATTCCATTCGTTCCAATGATACACATGATGAGCTTCAAAAAGATCTCATGAAAGAATGGTGGAAATGGAATGGACAATAATAGGGGCTACTTTATTTGCATATTTGTTGTATTATTTGAAAAACCAGCATTGTGCCCTCACAAATGCGAGAGCTTTGTCTTTAGATTGTCGGAAGTGTATGAAATTAAACTTAGACAACTATTTTACAAATGCGGATGTATCGTCTCTAGTCAAATATTAAAATATTCCAATAGATGAAAGGTCAAATAATGTTCAGATGCAACTACAAAAATCTATAGATTTGATGGCATAATGTGTTTATGTAGCTCCATATTTTCAATTTTATTATAAATGTTTAAGCATGTTATATATCAACATATAAGTACAATGAGAATATTATGGATAGAAATAGAAGGATTTTCCAATACCAGTCAAGTTCTTGTAGAACCATTTGAATGTCTAGATGATTTTGTATGAGGTGTCGTTATTACACCAACTTGATGGCAATGCCTGATAATATTAAAATTTCTTGGAAGTCATCGGCTGGAAGACACCAATGATCATTTTTACAATGTGAATCATTAAATACCCCTATAATACTCTAGGGAGATTATCTAGTTCACATGATAATTGACGAGGGTTAACTCGACAAATGTCCTAGATGAAGGACTTAGGATCGGGGAGATAGGGCGTCGGATGAACTCAAAGGTAAAATCAGTCAAACAAGATGTGTATCGAAAGTAAACGTAGGGTGAACTTTGGCTTACTCTCAATCTGTCCCTCACCGTCCTCTCCTGGCCCTTATATATAGGTGGCCAGGTCTCAAGGATCGGAAGGGATCCGATACAGATTACAATATCGACATATGACATGAACTCGTATTTCGACTAGCGTTACAATTGGGCCTAGCTTAACGGGCCTCAGGGGTACTCAACTGATGGGCTCTATCATCTATACCCTTGTCACTAGCCCCGAGATTCTACCAGAATTACAGATTCGGGTTGAATCTCAAATCTTTAAATCTTTGACTTGATCAATACTTAACTTCTTCATATCTTCAAATCTTCGACTTGGTCTTTCGACTTATCTTTTTATTATAATGTCTCGCAAGGGATTTTGATGAACAAGCCTGACAACTCTGACGGATCAAGAGGCCAGTTAACTGCCGGAACAGATACTTGTCACCTACTTCAAATTCAATCCCCTTGGACTTGAATTCGGGAAACCGGTCAAACCCATTCTTTTGCCGAATTTAGAACTTACAAAGAATGAATCCCAGTGGTTCTCAGGGTACCCAGTGCATCTACCAGGATTTTCTTCGCGTCGTAGACACGGATAAGTACCAGCAGAGCGCATCTATGTGTGTATACTAGGCCACACAGGACGGATCCTGGGGTCTTACCTTCATGATATATTTCAACCACGGCATTCAAGTTTTGTCGCGATGATGCAACTCGAGAATCATATGTCGCAGCCTTGTTTGAATGTTTCAATGTACAAAATATTTGGGTTATTCAACCTTGATTGATAAAAACTCTCTCCCGATGGTAGTAATGATGCTTTCCAAATCTTCTTTGCTCCATTATTCATGAAAAACATCGTCGGGTGCGCGCCCAGCGCTCCCGATGGGAGTAGCCCCTGAGGCTATAGTCAAAAAAATCTTATTTCGAGTATAGGCTCAAATACATTTTGCCTATTTTTATTTCATCAAACCGTAGCTTTATTTGATAATATCGTCGGGTGCGCGTTCAGCACTCCCGATGGTAGTAGCCCCCGAGGCTATAGTCGAATATTTTTGGGTATAGACTCAAAGAATGAGTTTTTCTTCTTTGATCCCTCTGTACCTTTTACATCAATTTTTCGTCGAGTTCCTTGGTCATTATCAATACGCAGATATGTCACTCCAGAATTTTTCCTGAATGTTTTCCCTACTAGTGTCCACCACTGTCATAGTCTTATTTCCCGTTACTCGAATTCTCGTGACGTTATTAATATAATTACTCTGTATGTAATTTTGACTTGACGCTGACCGTTATCCATGGGCAGCGCGGTAATTTCGCAATTTTCCTGCCCGTTAGTGGGCTGCCGTTTCCGCTCCTTGCGCCACGTCTCAGCCCACGTTCCTTCATCAGGAAGCTATATAAGGGGGAGAGTGGGGAATTTACTGTTTACCAGTTCCTCGCTTCTGCCGCCGCCACCATTGCTGCAAACCTTGCGCCTCTCTGAGCTCCTACACAGCCCCCGTGCGCAACTTGTAGATGCACGTCAAGACTCTTGCGCAGAAGAACAAGATGGGAAGAGCAACACTGCCAATTCAGCGACAAGCTGGGTGCCTTCTGATTTCAAGCAGAAGGATCTGGAGAAGGCCCAGGCGGATGGTCTCATCTCCGATGACGATTATGTCATCTTTCCTAGCACTGAGCGCATCCCCAAACCCCCGAGCGGCTTCCGGGTGATGTTTCTTGCCTTTCTCTTGCGCGGTCTCTCTTTCCCTGCCCACGAGTTCCTTCGTGGGCTTCTCTTCGTGTACGATGTGCAGCTTCACCAGCTCACACCAAACTCAATTCTTCACATTGCTTGTTTTATTACCCTTTGCGAGTCTTTTCTAGGGATCGAACCCCATTTTCTTCTCTGGAAATTCCTCTTTCGGCTCTGCCCCAGTGTTGCTTTATCAAAAAAGCCTGAGCTGGGCGGGGCTGTTGTTTCTATCCGTGCTGAATCTCAGTACCTGGAGTTTTCCATGGCTGCCTCAGTACAAGGTTGGAGGAAGAAGTGGTTTTATATTAAAGATCGGAAAGTCTCTTCCTCTGACCAGTACGGCATTGCCCCTTTTGATGCCTCTAAAGAAGTGAAGAAATTGGCCTCGTGGGATTCGCCTCCCACGGAAGCTGAGATGGAGGAAATTAAACCACTTCTAGCCCGCATCCAAGCTCTGAAGAGTGGTAGAGGAGGTGCGCTTTCGGGTACTCAACTTATGGCATTTTTCCTGCAACGTCGAGTTCAACCTCTTCAACATCGCCTTTCCAAACTGTGGTCATTTTCTGGCTTGGGAGATTCTTCTCGAGTATCTGACGATCTTATGGAGAAGAAGGATCTCGACAAGCGAGTGAGAGATCTTACTACTCTCACTAAAGATCATGAAATTGCGGATTTGGCCGCTAGTTACTTCGACTCCGAGCATCTCTTGCCTGCGGTATGTTTGCTGTCTTCATTTATTCGTCTTCTGTTATCTTATCATTATTTGTTCTTATACGTGTCGGCTTGTTTACCTTCCAGGATCACCAGTCTCTTGTTTCTCGCCCTCCTCTTCCAGAGGGAGGAGCCATTTAGGATGTGCCTGTTTCCGCTGCCTCCGAAGCCCCCGAGGCTGAGGACAACCAAGACGGAGATGAAGCCGAAGATTCGCTGGAAGGGACCAGTTCGACTACGTCGCCTCCTCCTGCACTTTACGAAGACCTTGGTCTCGATAAGAAGAGGAAATGTATGACGAAGCTCCTTTCTTCGAGTACCTCTGCTCACAAGAATGTGACCGGGAGGCCTCTGTTCTAGAGGAAGAAGAAGAACTTTTCGACGCCCTCGACTCATGAGTTCTTTGCTAATTTTTTCATATGCTCTTCTTTCTATCGACTTGGACAGAGTACTTTACTTTTTGCTTCTTTTTTTCCAGTGATAACGGGGACCCGAAGAAATTTGCTGCCACTGCCCCTGTTACTGATGCTCCTGTTGTCGATGAAGAGGCATCTGTGGTGCCTAAATCACCAGAAGCTGTTGCCAAGAAGGCTGGTTCTCGTGCTTCCAAACGCCTAAAGAAAGCGTCAACTACGAGTACTTCTCTCGACGCTTCTCGGCCAATTATTCCCACTGATGATGTAAGTACTATATATTTTTGTTGTTTACTAGGCTTTGAACTATTCTTCTCATGCCCTGCCATGGACAGACTTTGATGAAAAAGTTCGTCTCCTTGGGCAATGAATGGGTCGAGTTTTTGAAAGCGGCGAGGTCTTCTCATGGTAAGCTTTTTGCCATCCTGTGCCTTTTATTTGCCTATCTTTGCGCTTATGTGACTCTTTTATTGAGTTTTTTTTCCTCTTCTTGCACTGCAGATGATTTGGCGGCAGCTAATGCTCGCGTTTCGTCTCTGGAAGCTGAACTCGAAGCTTCCAGAAAAGCTTGGGATGCTGCCACTGCTGCCAAAACCACTGCTGAGAAGTCCACTAAATCAGCATTGGCTAGGGCAAAGAAAGCGGAGAAAGCCCTTGCTGACGCTAATAAGGAGCGTATCCAGCGGGAGCAGGCCGTAACTGAACACCTTAATAAAATGTCGGCTCTTGCTGGAGGTAAATACCATGCTTTTCCCTTCTTCGTTGAGTTGCCCATTCTTATATTTGCTGATGTGTGCTTTTTCCTCTGTCTTTGTCTCCTTGGTTGTTTTTAGAACATACTAGGGTGTCTTCGGCATCTTTGCAGCCAGACGATGATCCTCTGATGGCCGCAGTGAACTTGCTGGAGTCGAATTGGATATCTATCCAAGAGATCTTCGAGCTGGCTAACCGCGTGCTAACGCGGATTTTCGTCAGGTTGTGGCCTAAGTAGAAAGCGGACGTACCAGCTGCTGATCTGAAGAAGCTTGCCAAGGTTTTTGACACCCCAGAAGATCCTATCCTGCTGATGAAGAGCCGCTCCATGAAGCGGGGCGCGGAGGGGGCCATTGCACTTACCTATGCGCATGGCGAGGAGGTTAACTGGGAGAAGGTGAGCTCTTCCCACGGTTGACCTCTTTCAGAGCTGCGGGGTTTCTTCGAGAAGGCGAAGAAGTAAGCGCCAAGCATCGTGTCAATTATTTCTCCTTCAGCGGCTTCTTTGACCTCTTCTACGCCGGTTTCTTCGACTCTGGAGACAAGTGGATCGATGCCTCCTCCCAACACTGGTGCTACCTCTGCCACGCCTACTTCTGCCACGGAGCCTGATGCTGAGGTGGCGTAGACTTAGTCTTCCTTTGTAGTCTTCGTTCTTTTGATGTAGTGAACTTTGTTCTTATTTTGCCCGAGAACTAGCCAGAGGACTTGTGCTCTTTGTAAATATTCTTCCTTTATGAAATGTCGTGCTTGATTTAGTTTTTGAGATGCTGTCTTTTTCTTTCTTTTGACTTCCAGCCTGTGCATGCTGGTGGGTCGTCGGGTCGTGATCGGGCTTCATCTCCCGCCAATATGTTCGACTCCGGAGCTTCTTCGCCTCCTCATCCTTCTTGTCGATGTTCTGAATATTCGTTGAGAATTTCGGACCTTGAGGGCCGTTTATCCTTGATGAAGCGCCAGACACATATTGCTATGGACAAGGGCAGCAAATCTTGCGGTTTTATGAAGCAGATATCTACACTCGAGGATAAGGTGTCGGGTCTAATGGCTAAAATCGTGCATCTTGAAGAATGTGACTCCTTTCTTGTTGGTATCGTCGAGTCCGTCTGTGAGATGTTGTGATGTAAGGTTCACTGCAGCCTTTCTCTTTTCCCTTCTATTCCACTATTGTTGGCTGATGCCTTTTTGTTATCTCAGGTACTTGCCTGGACTTTGTTAGTGAGGCGCGTCGGGTTTCTGAAAGAATTGCGGCTCTCGAGAGAGCATCAGAGGGAATCGACAGTTTGTGGTCTGATCCCCGACGCCGTCGTGCCATTGTGCTTCTTCAAGATCGTGCTCAGCACATTGGAGAAGCAGTTGATGGTTGTAAAAGATCTTTGACGACCATGTACTCTGTCATGCTCCCTTGCAATCCTCTGCCTGGAAGCTTTCCGCTGCTACTCGACACTTTTAGATCTAGTCAGCGAATTCATCGGCTGATAGAGCTCAACTTAGTGGCTGGCGCCAATTTTGCTCTTTGGCGGACACGTAAGTGGCATCCAAGGCTCAATTATAGTTCTATGTCCTTGAGTTTTCCTTCAGGGGGAGCTAGTCTGCGCGTTCATCTGGAGGCTACCCTTCAACCAGGAAGAAGGATCGTAGCTAGGTTGCTTCGAGAGGATGCCGCGTTTTTCCACGAGCATCATTACTTAGACCCCCTAGGAGTAGACGATTCTGATAACCCAATGTTATGATGCTCATGTATGTACTTTGTGTATGGAACGCGAGAGTTTCTGTTTTCTAACTTCCCTTGTCAGAAATTTTTATTCTCAGAGCGTTTTATATTGTGATTTTTGGTGCGTTTGCCGCAATTTTTGTTTAAAGACATGTAAACTCGAATAGGAGGAACTTTGTCTTTATTTATGCTTATAATGTAAGATACATGGGGTGTCCCAAGAGATCCGGCCAATGACCTATGTTCTGGATCTAGAGGGCATTGCCCTGGAATAGCTCATGGCTTTTACAGCCTTATTTATCTATTCTACTTTTTGGCCCACTTTGTTGCCTACGCCGTCGAGGTCTTCTCTTCTTCTCCTACAGTTTTGCCTTGGTCTGAGGGTTGTATCCTCAGTTTTTTTACCACCGGCTCTGCTGGGTGCCCTTCAAGTTGTTGCGCGGCTCCTGTAGTCGCACTTTTTGCTTTGTCTTTGGGTTTCCCGTAGTTTGCCATCATGCTGAAGTTTTGCGCCATCTTGTGAACTTCCTTGTCGCATAAATCTGAGAGTTCAAAGCTTCCTTTCACTGTGATGATTGCGTTGGGTCCTGGCATTTTGAGTACCAGGTACGTATAGTGAGGTACTGCCATAAATCGTGAAAACGCGGGTCGCCCGAGGATTGCGTGATACTGTGATGGCCAGTCCATGACTTCGAAGTCGAGCTTCTATAGTTTTGTCGATTCCTGAAGAAAACGTTGAGTGCCATTCGACCCAATGGATAGTTAGCGCTTCCTGGGACGATTCCGTGGAAGGAACAATTAGTTGGCTTTAGGAACTCCAGCGAGATGTGCATTGCTCATAGAGTCTTTGCATATATAAGATTTATTCCACTTCCTGCATCCATGAATATTATGTCGACATCGTATGTCCCAATTTGGGCTTTGAGTACCAGAGGCGCGTTTCCTGGCCAAGGTACTGTTATGGGGTGATCATCTCTGCTGAATTCTATGGGTTGCTCCGACCAGTGTAGATATTCCGTTGTTGCTAGAGGCGAGGTTACTGCTAGGTTAACTTGTCGAGTTATGTTTTTTTCCTCTTTGTTCGACTTTGGCATAGGCTGTATCATTGCTGTGATGTGTCCTTTAGATGGAACATATCCTCCGTCGTCCTCGCGTCCCTGGTTCGGCTTATCTTGACTTTGAGGAACTCCATTGTTTACTTGTTGATTTGCAGGCGCGTTGCTTGTGTTTCCTTCGTATCCTTGCCGTTTTGCCTCGTCTTGCTTGTTTAGTGTTGCTTCCTGTAGTTTCAAGAACGTTGTGTAATCTTTCATCGCGTGCCTGGATACTCGTTTCCCATCGACAAACGCGGAGTGTATGTGACATGGTCCGTTTAGCATATCTTCTGGTGATGGGTTGTACTCTCTAGATTCTCTTGTCAGAAGCTTTTTGTAGTCTTCTTTTCCGTAGCTACGATATCCCGAGCTTCTACGGTCGTTCCCTTGGTAGTTGTTGTCCTTGTACCCTGCGGCTACTTGGCTGTGAGAGCCGTAGTTATTGTAATTGCGGGATCTCCTCCTTTGGCCTCCATATCTGTTTCCTCTATCATCCTCTGGCGATCGCGTCCGTTTGTTGTTGCACGCATCTTCTCCGTCTGCAAATCTGTTTGCTATATCCATTAAATATGATACTGTTTTCGGCTTGATTCTGCCCATCTCTTCGACTAGGTCTCCTCGCCTCAACCCGAGTATGAATGCATCTATTGCTCTTTCGTCTGAAACATTGACTGCTGAATTTTTGATGATGCTCCATCTTTGGATATACGCCCTTAATGTCTCATTGCGCTGTTGTACACAGGCTTTGACTTCTTCTATGGATGCTGGCTGCTTATATGTCGATTTGAAGTTACTCGTGAATTGCTTTGCGAGCTCTTCCCAGCTTCCAATTCTTTTATTTTCTAATTTGCTCAACCATGACCTTGCCGCGCCGGTGAGGTGTAATTGCAAACTTTGCATAGCTGTTTCCTTGGTTCCACCCAATATTTTTACTGCCTGCAAATAATCCGAGAGCCATGACTGTGGCTCCTGAGATCTGATGTCTACGCACGTGTCTGTTCTTGTAGACAGTGTTGGGCCTCCAAGTGCAGAGGTTTGTAGAGCAGCAGCAAGTTTCCCTTAAGTGGATCACCCAAGGTTTATCGAACTCAGGGAGGAAGAGGTCAAAGCTATCCCTCTCAAGCAACCCTGCAATTACGATACAGAAAGTCTCTTGTGTCCCCAACACACCCAATACACTTGTCAGATGTATAGGTGCACTAGTTCGGCGAAGAGATAGTGAAATACAAGTAGTAGTGATGATTATAAGTAGTAAATGTGATCTGGAATAAATATCGCTGCGAGCAAACATGTAACAAAACATGAAGTAAACGGTGTGAAATGCTTGGAAACAAGGCCTAGGGATAATACTTTCACTAGTGGACACACTCCCAACAAATATAACATAATTGAACCAATAGATACTATCATCCATATGCAACTCAAAATAGTTCTCCAATGGAAAACGAACACTAATCATGTGTAGGGCTACGAAGCACTCCTCAAAGTCCGTATGTACCCAAACTAGATTGTCCCACACTATCACCATGAACACACTAGATGGTTCCAACAAACACCAACATTTCATAGAGACATTAACCAAAAAGATACACATGATGCACACACTAGTCACCTTTACACCATGATACGAGGTATCTCCGGAGAGTACAATAATAAAGCATAGGAGTAGCATAATATCTGAATAATAACATCTACCAATTCAACTAGATACAAACCTCATGATCACATAAAGATCATATCATGGGAGAGAGAGGTGAACCACATAGCTACCGGTAGAGCCCTCAGCCTCGGGGGAGAACTACTCCCTCCTCATCATAGGAGACAGCAAGGTTGATGGAGATGGAGGTGAGGTCGATGGAGACGGCGGAGAAGGCAATGGCGACCGATGGAGATGGCTCCGGGGGCACTTCCCCGTCTCGGCAGGGTGCCGGAACAGAGACTTCTATCCCCGAAATTCGTCGGCGGTGGCGGCGGAGCTACGGAACTGTTCTAGAAATTTCGCCGACTCCCCTAGGGTTTTCCATCCCGAGGCTTTACATAGGCGAAGGGGCGTCGTCAGGGGGCTGCCAGGGGACCCTCACACGTAGGGGGCGCGGCCAGGGGCTGGGCCGCGCCCCCTCATTGTGAGGCTGGCCCCTAGCCCCCTCCGGCTCTCTTTCGGTCCTCGTCCTTCGTCCGGGAAAAATAGGAGTTCTGGAACTTGTTTCGTCCAATTCCGAGAATATTTCCTGTGTAGCTTTTCTGAAACACAAAAACAGCAAAAAACAGGAAACTGGCACTGTGGCATCTTGTCAATAGGTTAGTTCTGGAAATCGCATAAAAACGCCACGAAGTGTAACGAAACACAAGGCAAATGGTGTAAAAATAAGCATGGAGCATCAAAAATTATGGATACGTTGGAGACGTATCAGCATCCCCAAGCTTAACTCTTGTTCGTCCTCGAGTAGGTAAGTGATAACAAAAGAAATAATTTTTGAGGTGACATGCACCATCGCAATCTTGATCATATAGGTAAAGCATTGAGTGCTGAGATCAAAGAACTTAAAACATGGGCATGAAAGAAACTTAGCAACCATGTTATAACATGAAAATGAACACAAACAAAAGATCATGAAAATGAAACAATAAAAGTCAAACGTGTGTTCAAATCATAAGGAAAAACATACAAATGGTTTTCAGCTTGTCCTTCATGGAGAGCAAAACATAAATGCATAGGACACCTTCAAGTTTAAGAGGGCGACTAGATACAAATAATTTAAGAACAAGTGAAACCAACAATATGAATCAATCAATGAAAACTTTGGGACAATGCACATTATACTCAGAATGACAACTGTGCTCTCTTAATGGTGCATAAAGATAGATGGTGGTGACTCAACATAAAAGTAAAAGAAAGGCCCTTCGCAGAGGGAAGCATTGATTAAACATGTGCTAGAGCTTTTCATTTGTAAAACAGAGAGATAAAAATTGGTTTTGAGAGGTGGTTATCTTTGTCAACGACTGGCAATGGGGTTCTTACTATCTTCCATACAAAAATGAAGCAAGTTTTTGAGAGAGAGATTGGCACTTTTGTGCTCTTTTATAAAGCTTGGCACCCCTCCCCACCTTTTTTCCTTTCTCAAACCATGGCTAACCGATTCCATCGGGTGCCCACCAACATTCACATACTATGGAGGACTGCCTTTTTTGTTTTTTTTTTGTTTTGGAATAAGACAATATGGAAGATAGCAAATCCGACCACTACGTCCCCATGAGCTGAAAACAGTGTCACAAAATGAGAAGTATTTTAAAGGTTTTTTGAAAGGTAGCACATGAAAATTTACTTGGAATGGCTTGCAAATACCATGCATAGGAATTTATAGTGGACACAATGGAAAATTTGGTTTTTGGGAGTTGGATGCACGAGTAGAGCTCATACTCAGTACAAAATGAGGGCTAGCAAAAGACTGGGAGCGATCAACTAAGAGAGCAATAACGGCCATAATCATGCAAAGCGACAAAGCAACATTAAAAGAAGCATAAGATGGCATCAAAATTCAAAAACTAAATGATCATAGAGGCTATAGGAGACTTATTTTTGTAGTCAACATGGTGTAAGCATGCGCCAAGTCAACCCAAATAAAGCATCAGAGGAGAAAACCAAATTAATGCTTCCAAATAATAAAAACAACGCATGATTTTTTCAAAGGCTCATTAAGCAATCTCAGTCATTTGAGACAAGTTATGCTACAGAAAAAATCACTAAGCATACTATCAAAACGACATCAAACATGACATGCAGAAGTCTAAGACGCAGTCTAAACAAGCTCCTTTTTGTACCACTTTTTTGCATGAAACTTTTTCTCTTTTCCAACACCATTCGAACTTTTTATAAACAACTCTTTTGAGGAAAACCAACATAGACCAGAGGTCCAAATATACCTTGATGCAAAGATAAAACAGGATCTGAACAAAAATCAAGGCGAAAAATGCAAGCTAAACGCAGTAGCAGAAAAAGACAACACTCGTGGAACGATAAGAGTGAAAACTAGAGTGTTCTTGGCAAATGAAAAGCGAGTTCATCTCCTCCAAAAGAAGCATGATGTGATCTAACCATTTATTGCAGCAAACAAAGCAAAAGAAAACTGAAAACAAAAATAACTGATGCTCCAAGAAAAACACATAGTGCATGAAGCAATAACAATATAGTTTCTTGAAAGGTGACCTGATTTTTGCCGATGAAGAAGGGGTGCCTCGGGGGCATCCCCAAGCTTTGATGCTTGTACCTCTTGGATATTTCTTGGGGGTTGCATGGGCATCCCCAATCTTGAGCTTTTATCCATTCTTCATCTCATCTCATCATTCTCCAATCCCTACACTTGAAAACTTCCTTCATACAAAACTAAACACAATTCTATTAGCAATATTAGTGTAAGCATAGCATTGAATCAACCCTTTTTGCTTCAGGTTTCAACTCAAAACCACCACATATAAAGTATAAACTACTGTAGCAACTTCCCCAAAAGTTCTGTGATCAAAAGAACTCAAAAAGAAAGCGATAAAGCGGCAAACACAAATATTGGCAGAAATCTGTCAAAACAGAACAGCTGATAAAGGTCGAATTTTTAGAGGGTTTTCTGTTGCTCAAATAAAAAAGTGTTCAACTAATTAAAGTTTGAATATAACCTGGGGCATATGCACAAGGAATCTCAGGTCCAAAAGATATATAGAGAATTTTCACGAATTTTTACGGTGAAGCACCGAAAACTGTTTCAGGACAGCAACATCCCCAAATCTTACCTCACTCAAATTAGAGGCTTCTCTTGGCACAACAACGAAATAAAAAGGATAAGGAGTGGTTATTACAGTAGTAATAACTTCCAAGACTCAAACAAAAGAAAAAGTACTAAAAATAAAATAATGGGTTATCTCCCAAGAGTGCTTTTCTTTAACGCCTTTGAGCTAGGCGCAGTAATTTGCAAAGATGCTCATGTGGGCGCCATATAAGAACTTAAAGCAATAGAGAGCATCAAAAAGCAAGTATGGAACACATTTAAATCTAAACCACTTCCTATGAAAAATAGTCTTGTAAAGAGACAAGTCATAAAAGCGCAAAGCAAAAAGCATAGGAAGGCAAAACAAGTACAACTTCAAAAATTGCAACATAAAGAGGGGAAACTCAATATTGTTGAGATCCATCAAACCATGTTTCCCTCTCTCATAATAACTTTCAGTAGCATCTTGAATAGAATTAACAATATAACTATCACATAAAGCATCCCTATCATGAGCCACATGCATAAAAGAATTAATACTCCCCACATGAACAATAGTAGTAGGAGCAGATTCAACAGAATAATTATTCTCATTACCATAATCATCAAAAATAGGAGGCATATTGTAATCATAACTATTTTTCTCCTCAAAAGTAGGTGAACTGAAAATATTATACTCATCATCATAACCATCATAAACTAGAGGTTTAGTATCATCACAAGCTAGAGAACAGCTATTTCGCAAAGCATATTCATCAAACATATCATCATAAGAAGGAACATGGATAGCACTAATGGTACAACAATTATTAACCTTAGAATTGGTACCAAAAAGATTTTTAATATCAAAAGTAGAGTGCTTTTCCTAATCATGATCACTAACATAGGTAACAGGCATGGGAACATCATCCCAATCAGAATTATCATAATCTATAGCAGGATCATAATGCTTAGGGGAAGATACCGTGTCCTCTCGCCTCTTACTCCTCTTCTTCTTCTTCATACTCTTCTTACTCTCTCCTTTAGGAGGGAGAGACTTGAAGGGCATCTTCTCCACATATTCTTTAGGAGGGAAAGGCATCTTCTCCACATAATCTGATTTGCTGACAGAAACAACAGAAGAAACTTTGGAGGATTCCTCCTCTCTATTAATAAGATCGAAACATCTATTAGTCCTATCATAGCTTGGCAAAACATCATGTTTTATAAGATCTTGTAAGTAAGTATTTGCAAGGCAATCTTTGGCACAATAGAGACTACAACCACGAAGGGTGCTATTAATATCAACATCTCTCATATCAACCAAAGAAATCTTTCTAGATATCTCTTCACAATTCAAAAACAAAGTAAGCTCATCATACTGATTGAAAGTAATCTTATCATCACAATACAAATCTGCGGTACTCGTTCGATTAATTGGGCATTGAAAATTAAAGTGACCCTTTTTACCGCAAAGTTCACAAAAAAAAGGATAAAGCTCACAAACCCTTTCACCAAGCACATCTAGATCCTTGAGCCACATACTGGTTTCTTCATTTGCATGGGTAATGCAATAATCTTCCTTGTTGTAACTCTGTTCACAAGGTCTATGTATTCCACAAAAATTAACATGCTTATAAGAAATAGGACTTTTAGAAGTTTGAGCATGTTTATTGCAATCATTAACAATAGTATCATTTTCTATGCAAGTGTCCTTAAAAGGTTCATGATACACGTCCCCATTTCCTTTAGGAACATTCATATGGGAAGCAAAGGCTTTAAAGCAATCCACCATAATTTGAGGATCAAGACCATATTTAGCACTAAGCTCTTGAAAATTAGCAGTTTCAGCAAAAGACTTAATGCAATCAAACTCGTAATTCATACCTGATCCTTTACCTTTGTCGCTATCCCAACCTTCAATATTGTTTTGAATTGTTTCAAGCAGATCCCACTTGGTGTCAACATCCTTGCTTGTGAAAGACCCATCAAAGCATGCATCTAGATAGTCCTTGTAATATCCTGAAAGCCTTGCATAAAAATTATTAATAACAATATTACGGTGAAGATCATGAATAGGATATTTATGCATTAGTAACTTCAATCTTCCCCATGCTTGCGCAATGCTTTCTCCCTCACGCGGATGTAAATTATAAATGTAATTCCTATCTTTATAAACATGACTAGAAGGATAGAATTTAGAATAAAAGAGAGGTTCAATTTCCTCCCAGTCAATAGATCGACCATCCTTCAGTGTTTTATACCATTCCTCAGCTGAAAGGACGAGATGTCGCCTAGAGGGGGGGTGAATAGGCGTTTTTAAAAACAATTACGGAATTGGCTTGAAGGAATGCGGAATTAAACTAACGTTTATTTTCTTCAAGCACAAAACCTAAATATGCTAGGCTCAACTAAGTGCACCAACAACAACTAAATAAAAGCAAGATAGCACAAGATATATTTCACAAGTGATAAACAAGATATGAGTACTTCAAGCACGATGGTGATGTCTACGCACTTCTATTCTTGTAGACACTTGTTGGGCCTCCAAGTGCAGAGGTTTGTAGAGCAGCAGCAAGTTTCCCTTAAGTGGATCACCCAAGGTTTATCGAACTCAGGGAGGAAGAGGTCAAAGCTATCCCTCTCAAACAACCCTGCAATTACGATACAGAAAGTCTCTTGTGTCCCCAACACACCCAATACACTTGTCAGATGTATAGGTGCACTAGTTCGGCGAAGAGATAGTGAAATACAAGTGGTATAGATGATTATAAGTAGCAAACGTGATATGGAATAAAAATCGCTGCGAGCAAACAAGTAACAAAATAGCAAGTAAACGGTGTGCAATGCTTGGAAACAAGGCCTAGGGATCATACTTTCACTAGTGGACACACTCCCAACAATATAACATGATTGAACAAATAACTTCTCTTTGCTAAGGTACTCTAAATTACTCTCCTATTGAACATCACTAATCATCACGTAGTGGCTACGGAAGCACCCCTTAAAGTTCATCAAGTACTTGACAAACACCACTCATAGAGATACCCAAATCAGATCACAACTCAAGATAGAAATCATTGCAACTTAGACCAAGTACTAACACGGTGCACACACTGTCAACATTACACCATGAAAGGAGGAATAGATCACTCAAACTATCATAGCAATAATTATTCTCATAATCCACAAGAGATCACGATCATAGCCTAAACCAAGTACCACCATGATGCACGCACTGTCACCGTTACACCATAGCAGGAGGAATAGATTACTTTAATAACATCACTAGAGTACACAAAATATCTGAATAATAACATGTACTTGTTCAACATGATACAAAGCTCACGATCACATAAAGATCACATCATGGGAGAGAGAGGTGAACCACATAGCTACCGGTAGAGCCCTTAGCCCCGGGGATGAACTACTCCCTCCTCATCATAGGAGACAGCAAGGTTGATGGAGATGGCGGTGAGGTCGATGGAGACGGCGGAGACGGCGATGGAGACCGATGGAGATGGCTCCGGGGGCACTTCCCCGTCCCGGCAGGGTGCCGGAACAGAGACTTCTGTCCCCCGAAATTCGTCGGCGGCGGCGGCGGAGCTGCGGAACTGTTTCTGGAAAATTGCCGAATCCCCCAGGGTTTTCCGTCTCGAGGCTTTATATAGGCGAAGGGGCGATGTCAGAGGGCTGTCAGGGCCTCCTCACACAGGGGTGGCGCGGCCAGGGCCTGGGCCGCGCCAGCCCTATGTGAGGGAGGCCTGTGGCCCCTCTCCTTCCTCTCTTCGGATGTCTGGATGCTCCCGGGAAAAATAAGACTTCTGGCTTTGGTTTTGTCCAATTCCGAGAATATTTCCTGTGTATCACTCTGAAACACAAAAATAGCAGAAAACAGGGAACTGGCACTGTGGCACTTGTTAATAGGTTAGTTCCAGAAAATGCATAAAAATGCCACAAAGTGTAACGAAACAATATGCAAATGGTGTAAAAACAAGCATGGAGCATCAAAAATTATAGATACGTTTGAGACGTATCAGATGGCTATCACAAGGAAATAAACTCGGGTATAGAGATAACCGAGGCACGTGGAGAAGAAGATGTATCCCGATGTTCACTTACAAAAAGTAAGCTAATCACCGTTGGAGAGATGCGGGTAACCACGAAGGCCCCCGAACGCCACGAAGGCTCACCTTCTTCTCCGAGCCCCCCACGAAGCTAGGGACCCCTTCTTATGGTTAGCTTTTCCTCCACTCCGGAGATGGCAAGCTCCACAACCACTTCACAACTCCCACGAAGGGGAAGCCCGGGCCTCTTCACAATCTTCCACGAAGAGGTCACCGAGGCACCAACCACCAAGCCAACTAGGAGGTCACCCTCCAAGAGTAACAAGCTCACGGTCTCTTACTCGAACAAATCGTAATGGAGAGCTCAACACTATGCAAGGATGCAAAGCAAGAACACAAGGGGAAGTGCTCAAATCCTTCTCTCCCAAATCCCACCAAGGCAACAAATGCTATGGAGGAGTTAGAGAGGAAGAACAAGGGTGAAGGTCAACCAATGACCTCAAGATCTAGATCCAATGGGTTCCCCTCACTTAGAGGAGGAATTGATTGGTGGAGTTGTAGATCTAGATCTCCTCTTCCAATTCCCTCAAAAATATGCAAGAATCATTGGAGGGAAGAGAGAGGGAGCAAGCTCAAGAGGGTCAACAATGGAGGTGTATTTCGTGCTGAAGAGCAATAGAACATTTGGGGAAGAAGACCCCTTTTATAGTCCTCAAGGAAAACTAGCCGTTTGGGGCGAAACTGGAATTCCCGGTTGAATTCTCGGATTGACCGGAAATTCAACCAGAAATTCCCGGTGGGAATTCCGGAGGAACCGAAAATCAAACCGGAGATTTCCGGTTCAAACCGAGCCTGGGACCGAGACCAAACCGAGCCAGCCCAAAAACACGTCTGGGCCTGGCTGAGCTAGTCCGGTCCAAAGTCCGGTTGAAACCGAAGATTTGTGGTTGGATTTCCGGTGGGATTTCCGGTCAAACCGGAAACTAAACCGGAAAAATAAGAAAACAGTTCTGCAACTTTTTGGTTGATTTTCGGTTGAAATTCCGGTCCAAACCAAGCTCGGAACCGGCAGAAAATAGTCTCACGAAAAATGCGATAACTTTCACATCCGGACTCAGATTTTAGCAAACTTGGGCTTTTTGAAAAGCTAAGAAAAATATCTATCCAATGGAGACCATAAAACCCAAGAAGTAGTAAGAGATAAAATACCAAATGAGATGAGGTGAAAACCTCTTTTAAGAAAGAACCGGTAAAACCTCCAAACTCGAAAACGCGATAAAAGATGCATACGGATTCCGTTTTCGATGAACTTGGACTTGTTGGAAAGCTAGCAACAAGCACAAGAACCTCACATGGATAAACACCAAGAAGCAACAAATTAGGAAGATGCAAAGTATGCAAAGGATTGAGCTCCCTAAGACGATGTGATCAAGTTGCCAAACGAAAGCCCCTCTTGATAGTGCGGCTATCTATCCTATAACCCGGTCTCCCAACAAACACCTTGAGACCGGTAAAAGGAAAACCTAGCAAGGACAAACCTTTGCCTTGCACACCCCACTTGATCTTGATGATGATGCTTCATGCTTCCGTCAAGCCGGAATGCTTCACTTGATCATTGTTGCTTCGTGAAGACTTCCAATATGCTCCCCCATACACCACTATGGGATACCTTCACTAAGGCATGTCTTCACAATTCTATTATCACCAAATAGATGACAAGCTTCAAGAATATGATCTTCTCGAGATGCTTATCTTGAAACTTGCACTTTGCAACCTTGATGGCAACCACCACTTGATGTCATCCTTTCATGGTCTATATGAAATCTCACTAGTGATGCATATCCATGACACAATACCTAACCCACATAGACAACACAAACACACATATGTAATGGGTTAGTTCACAAAGCATAATTGACAAACCATACCATACCACAAGACCGATTGGTCCCATGTGGCACATTCCTTATGCTTCATGTGTTGACCAAACTAGAATCCAATCTTTGATCTTTGCCTTGATCAACCTTGAATCTTCTCATGCTCTATCACAATATCTTGAGCCACATAAAGAATTCTTCATTTGATTGCATGCTCTAGGTATTAGTCAATCATATCTCAACTCATGAGACCATCATGACCTCAACATAGAGTCATATCTTGAATTCTTCTCATGTAACCAAACTCTCAAGATCTTGAGACTCCTTGGCTTAACACATAAGCTAGAGCATGGATTGCATGAGTTCTACACAAGAACTACATCTTTATTTCTTCTTCTTGATAATAATGAATTCATCTCTTCTATTCAATGATCTTGATGCCAATACTTAAGATAAATCTTTATCTTCATGGCATCCAAGCCTTGAATCCAACACATGGACTTCAAGCAATTCCTATGAACAATTCCTTCACAAAAAGCTCAATGCAAACATTAGTCCATAGGGATTGTCATTAATTACCAAAAACACACTTAGGGGCAATTTACCCTTACATCAGCTCTGCCTTTCAGTGATAAAGAGAATAGCTTCTTCTTAACTTGGTTCATTGAAATACCTGCACACTAGAACAACTCGCATAATTCATGTATAAAAAGCAAATGATCACCAGGATGGACAGTTCCATCTCCTAAATAGCAGTTATTCATAACACGTTCAACAATCTTCATAGGTATTTCAAAAGGATGAGGAGCACAAGCATCATTAGAAACATCACATATGGGAGATAAAATATCATCAGAGCAAACTTTCTCCACTAAAGCTGGGGAACTAAAAATATCATGCTTAACAAAACCAGCTTCCCCAAGCTTAGACTTTTCCATAGCATTAGCAATAACGGGATTCAAAGCATTCGTACTAATAACATTGCTATGCGAAATAAGCTCCAAAGGTTTTTCAATTTTCTCTTCAAATCTAAACTCAGAAAAAAGACTAAAGAACTCTTTATTTTCCATTAAGCCTAACTAGTGAAAATAAAAACAAGAAACAAAAAGATGTAATTGCAGAATCTAAAGGAAATAACTCCGAGCACTCACCAGCAACTAAAAGACATAGTAACCAAAGAATGTGAGTACCTTTTACCTTACCTCCCCGGCAACGGCGCCAGAAAAGAGCTTGATGTCTACGCACGCGTCTGTTCTTGTAGACAGTGTTGGGCCTCCAAGTGCAGAGGTTTGTAGAGCAGCAGCAAGTTTCCCTTAAGTGGATCACCCAAGGTTTATCGAACTCAGGGAGGAAGAGGTCAAAGCTATCCCTCTCAAGCAACCCTGCAATTATGATACAGAAAGTCTCTTGTGTCCCCAACACACCCAATACACTTGTCAGATGTATAGGTGCACTAGTTCGGCGAAGAGATAGTGAAATACAAGTAGTAGTGATGATTATAAGTAGTAAATGTGATCTGTAATAAATATCGCTGCGAGCAAACATGTAACAAAACAGGAAGTAAACGGTGTGCAATGCTTGGAAACAAGGCCTAGGGATCATACTTTCACTAGTGGACACACTCCCAGCAAATATAACATAATTGAACCAATAGATACTATCATCCATATGCAACTCAAAACAGTTCTCCAATGGAAAACGAACACTAATCATGCGTAGGGCTGCGAAGCACTCCTCAAAGTCCGTATATACCCAAACTAGATTGTCCCACACTATCACCGTGAACGCACTAGATGGTTCCAACAAACACCAACATTTAATAGAGGCATTAACCAAAAAGATACACATGATGCACACACTTGTCACCTTTACACCATGATACGAGGTATCTCCGGAGAGTACAATAATAAAGCATAGGAGTAGCATAATATCTGAATAATAACATCTACCAATTCAACTAGCTACAAAGCTCACGATCACATAAAGATCACATCATGGGAGAGAGAGGTGAACCACATAGCTACTGGTAGATCCCTCAGCCCCGGGGGAGAACTACTCCCTCCTCATCATAGGAGACAACAAGGTTGATGGAGATGGCGGTGAGGTCGATGGAGACGGCGGAGACGGCGATGGAGACCGATGGAGATGGCTCTGGGGGCACTTTCCCATCCCAGCAGGGTGCCGGAACAGAGACTTCTGTCCCCTGAAATTCATCGGCGGTGGCGGCGGAGCTACGGAACTATTCTGGAAATTTCGCCAACTCCCCTAGGGTTTTCCGTCCCGAGGCTTTATATAGGCGAAGGGGCATCGTCAGGGGGCTGCCAGGGGACCCTCACACATAGGGGGCGCGGCCAGGGGCTGGGCCGTGCCCCCTTATTGTGAGGTTGGCCCCTGGCCCCCCTCCGGCTCTCTTTCGGTCCTCGTCCTTCATCCAGGAAAAATAGGATTTCTGGAACTTGTTTCGTCCAATTCCTAGAATATTTCCTGTGTAGCTTTTCTGAAACACAAAAACAGCAGAAAATAGGGAACTGGCACTGTGGCATCTTGTCAATAGGTTAGTTCCGGAAATCGCATAAAAATGCTACGAAGTGTAACGAAACACAAGGCAAATGGTGTAAAAACAAGCATGGAGCATCAAAAATTATGGATACGTTGGAGACGTATCAAGATCCGTCGTATTTTTGCTGATCATGGGGTAGTTTGAAACCCTTGGGTACTGGCGTGGTGCGAACTCTGTGAGTAAAGCATGATGCCCCCATCTCTTTTTCGTCATCTTCGTAATCATATGTTTTGTTTGGAGATTTGGATCTTCGGGTTCCTCCATACTTCGGGCTTCTGTGTCGCCTTGGTGATGCTGTTCTAGATCGTCGACTGCCGCTTCTGTGCCGAGGACTATTGTGACGGCGTGGTGATCTTGGTTTGTGGGTTCCCTTGTTACGATATGCCTCATCTTCTTTTGCTGATAATTTGTTGCCTACCATCTTCAATCCATTTAGTGCTGCCCGGTGCATATGTTCCCTTGGGTCTCCTGGATTTGGTCGTGTTGTATGTAGGTATGCTTGATCTGCCACCAGTGCTGCTTCAGGAGTCTTTGGTATAATGTTTCCTTGCTCGTCGACCGATAGGAAGGACGAGTCGAGGTTTTTGGAGAGGCTTTGCCTTTCTGAATACTCGAGGTTTTCGAACCTTGATCCGTGCCGATGATGCCCTTTGTTGTTTGTGTTAACGCCTCGCTACGCACTCTGCGGGCAGCGCCGCTTGCTGCAATAGCTGAGTCTTTTCTCTTCTATATTTTGATCCTTTCTTTCGCTAGTTGCTTCGACTGCTGTCTTAAGGCGTAGTGGTATCCCAAAAGCATATTCTTGCTGGCGTTTGTTGGTATTGTCGTGCAATGCTCTACGGCTATTTTGATTATTCTCCACTCGTCGACTGATAGTCGAATTTTTTCCCTAGTTGCAAGGGAATCTGCGGTTTCTCCTTCTGCTAAGTGATTCGCTCCTCTATTTACGTTTGCTGGATTGAGCACTGGATTGTTGTTTTCATCGAGCTCTTCTGAGTTTTCTACTATAATGGCGAGTACTTGGTATCAATTTTTGAGTTGCTGTTGAAGCTTGAGAAAATCAAGCTGTCATCTTTATAAAGCTCTAATCCTGTCTTCCAGGTGTCTGTTGATCCGTCTGAAGTATCATCGTGGCAGATCATGAGATCTTCAAGTTGAACTTCTAAGTCGAAGTTCTCCATGGTTTCATCGCCTCCTGTGATTTTTCCTTCTTCTGCTTCTGCGAGACTGACCGGCGAGTTTACCTTGCTGGAAGAGCCTTCTGATGATTCTGACATTACTATTGTCTTGGACTCGCTTGCCGATGGACCCGGTTTCGCCGGATCTGAAAGGCGAATTGAACCTAGTGATCCGACGCGAAAGTTTAGACTTCCAATCATCAAATCCATATCTTGATCCATACTCTCGAATACTCGCGTGAAGCTTGACTGGTGAGGTTGGAAATCGACGGTTCCGAAGGGTATCTGGATTTCATCGACTTCTAGATTGCTGTTGGCTAAAAGCGAAAAAGCCATCGAATTCATGATTCCAACGCCCAAAGTCCCCACGGTCAGCGCCAATTGACGAGGGTTAACTCGACAAATGTCCTAGATGAAGGACTTAGGATTGGGGAGATAGGGCGTCGGATGAACTCGAAGGTAAAATCAGTCAAACAAGATGTGTATCGAAAGTAAACGTAGGGTGAACTTTGGCTTACTCTCAATCTGTCCCTCACCGTCCTCTCCTGGCCCCTATATATAGGTGGCCAGGTCTCAAGGATCGGGAGGGATCCGATACAGATTACAATATCGACATACGACATGAACTCGTATTTCGACTAGCGTTACAATTGGGCCTAGCTTAACGGGCCTCAGGGGTACTCAACTGACGGGCTCTATCATCTATACCCTTGTCAATAATAAAAAATAGTAGTACAAATATAGGAGATTTCTAACATCTTAAATTCTTTAATGTTTAGAAATCATAGGAATTGACATCATAGTGTTTGTTTAGACATAATTTGACATACTGGTTTTACTTAAGAGGTCGTACTTAGTAAAAAAATAATTCTTGAGATTTCATATTTCCTTTTCGAAGTGCATCAAGAGTGATCGATGCCAAATTCCAAACCTTTGTAATGATAATAGAAACAAAATCTGATTTTTTTTGTCGAGAATGAAGATTGATGACCCACAAGTATAGGGGATCGCAACAGTCTTCGAGGGAAGTAAAACCCAAATTTATTGATTTGACACAAGGGGAGCCAAAGAATATTTATAAGCCTTAACAGATGAGTTGTCAATTCAGCTGCACCTGGAAACAGACTTGCTCGCAGCGGTTTATCAGTAGCAATAGTTTTATAGTGGTGATAGTAGCAAAACAGTAACAACAATAGTAAAATAAAAGCGGTAATAGTAGCAATAGTAAATAGTAGGATTAAAGACTGTAGGCATAGGGATAGATGTACGGGCATTGCATGGATAAGATAATTCATGAAATCAGTGAGACATGGGCAATTGCAGATAAATAATGATAAAGCATCCTAGTACTAAACAATCATAGGCATGTGTTCCATATATAGTCGTACGTGCTCGCTATGAGAAACTTGCACGACATCTTCTGTCCTACCAGCCTGTTGCAGCAGGGCCTCAATGGAAACTTGTGATAATTAAGATACTCCTTTTAATAAAGTACCGGAGCAAAGCATTAACACTTGGTGAACACATGTGATCCTCACATCACAGCCATCCCCTCCGGTTATCCCAATTTCTGTCACTTTGGGGCCTCGGGTTCCGGACAACGATATGTGTATACAACTTGCAGGTAAGATCATAAATAACAAGTATCATCATAAAACAATAACAAGTTCAGATCTGAGATCATGGCACTCGGGCCCAAAGTGACAAGCATTAAGCACAACAAGTTGCAACAATGTCATAAGCACTAACAGTAGATACTAGGCACTATGCCCTAACAATCTCATAGCAAATTACATGAATGATCTCATCCAATCCCTACCATCCCCTTTGCCTACAGCGGGAATTACTCACACATGGATGGGGGAGTCATGGATGGTTGATGGAGAGACGTCGGTGATGATGGTGATGAAGATCTCCTCCAAATCCCCATCCCGGCAGGGTGCCAGAACGGAGTTTCTGGTTCCGAATCACGGTTTCTGATGGCGGCGGTGCAGCAGAAGTCTATCTGGGAAAAATGCCGGCCCGCTCCTTTCAGGTCAGAGGGTATATGTAGGCGGAAGGAGGGGTCAAGGCGACGGCCAAGATGGCCTCACCACAGGTGGGCGTGGCCAGGGCTGGGCCGCGCCCCCTGGTGGTGAGCCCAGCTCCCTGCCTCTCTTCGTCTCCCCTTCTGGCTCTGTTGGTCTTCTGGTAAAATAGGATTTTTGCAATATTTTCTGGGATTTTCCTGAAATTCGAATTTCTGCACAAAAACAAGACACCAGGGCAATTCTGCTGAAAACAGTGTTAGTCCGTGTTAGTTGTATTCAAAACACACAAATTAGAGGAGACACAATAGTAAAAGTGTTCGGGAAAGTAGATACGTTTTGGACGTATCAACTCCCCCCAAGCTTAGCTATTTGCTTGTCCTCAAGCAATTCAGTTAACAACTGAGAGCGATAAAAGAAACTTTCACGAACACATTTGCTTCATAAGATGTATATATACTCACTATATGATCAAGTACTTAGGTAATTCATAATAAAAAATATGCAACTAATGTCACCTCATAGTCAAGCAAGCTATGAAAGAGTGCCAATGCACTAATAACAAGTAACATGAACATAAGAAGCTACAAGATTGTAGTGTTCATAAATGATATGGAAGAGTGGTATCCCGCTTGCCTTTATTTGTGGAGCAAAACATAAATGCTGAGGAACCTCTGAAGTTCAAGGGAAGACTAGAAGTAAAAATATCAAAGATACAAGCATCAAAGTTATACCACAATTAACCGTGTTCTGGGACAAGCACATTACACTAAGAATAACAGCCATGCTCTCAAGAAGGTGCTTAAAGTTAGAAGATGAAGACTCAACATAAAAGTAAAAGAAAGGCCCTTCGCAGAGGGAAGCAGTGATTTAACATGTGCTAGAGCTTTTCATTTGTAAAACAGAGATAAAAATTTATTTTGAGAGGTGGTTGTTTCATGTCAACGACTGGCAATGGGGACTTGCTATCTTCCATACTAAACAAGTGAGAGCGGTTCCGAGTTCTTTGAAAATTTGGCACATTGGTGCTCTTTTATAAAGCTTTGGCACTCCTCCCCACCTTTTTTCCTTTCTCAAACCATGGCTAACCGATTCCATTGGGTGCCCACCAACTTTCACATACCATAGAGGAGTGCCTTTTTTTTCTTTGGGTCTTCTATTTTCATGCCCTTGGGTCCTTAGTTGTACTCAGTTTTCCCCAGCTCCTTAGTTTTTCCTCAGTTTTCCCCAAGCCCTTGTCTAAAACCCTCACAAGGAGCTCGGACGGAAGGAATCCCGTTCAGTTGACTGTTCCGTGCTGACGAGTGGGGCCGCGTCGTGTGGGGCCGCGTCGTGTGGGGCTGGTAGAAAGGGACCGCGTGGGACAGGACGAGACCGTGTTTGGTCATACGAGCGGAGCAGGGGCCGTAGCGTGTGGGGCCGTAGCGTGTGGAGCCGTGTGGGTCCGTGATATGGGCACGAGTGGTTTCTGTCTCTTTCGCCCAGATTAGCAGTTTTCAATGCACCTTTTTCCTCTCTCTCCCTCGATCTCATTCATTCTTGATTGCCCAAATTGGTAGCAAATCTAGAGCAGCTTCTCCTTCTATTTTTTAACGCCATTCATTTCTTTATGTCTTCGTTTTTACCCAATCAGGTAGGAAATCTAGGGCACAAATCCAGAGAAAATATAGGATAAGCTACATACAGCAGCCGACATAGCATAGATATATTCACGACAGATCCAACAGTACTACCGATAGATCCAACATAAGCTACATTTTACATGAATTTAATCTGCTTGGAGGCTGCGCAGGTGAATTCCAAGTGCTTTGTTTTGGGCCATAAACGCATGCATGTTCACGGTCGTTCCAACTCTAGCGCCGCATCTGCCAATGGATTCAGCATGGTTCACCAGGCAGTTGAAGTCGGTGGCGCGGAGCTTCCTATTGCAGAAGGGGCACCTGTAAACGCCTCGAGCAAAGTGGCCATCGTAATGGCAGGACTGCAGCCTCCTGAGGACGTGACGAGTCTTGGTGTGGAAGGACTCGTCGTCGCTGTCGACGTCGCTGCTCTGCACCTGTCACGTAGCACCAAAGATCGTGCAAAAAACACAGAGTCAATTTGTAACGATGATGGAACATAGAGTGAACAAAAGATCATGCATGATAATATGGGCATGCAAAAAGAGGTAGCCTCAGTTACATTGGACACACTTATATCCAGGATTTGAGTCAGTGAACCAAAGATCATGCACAACAAATTTGTACACACCAATTGTTCACTGACCAAACCCTGAATCAATTTGTGCCCAAATATTCATCATCATCGGCACAAATTAACCAGATGGGATTGATTACTCACATAAGTTAACCGAATCTTAAACAAAAGCAAATCACAAACACTAATAACGCAAGATCTAGAACTAGGAACAGACGAACCCTAATAACGCAAGATCTAACACAAAAGGATTGAACTAGGAACAGACGAACCCTAATAACGCAAGATCTAACACAAAAGGATTGAACTAGGAACAGACGAACCCTAATAACGCTAGATCTAACACAAAAGGATTGAAATGGGATAAGAACAAGGGAACAAAGGGTTACCTCCGGCTCATCGTCGACGATGTTGGTGTTGTAGGGATTCTCCGGCGCGACGTACGGCACTGGTTCGTACGGGTCCCAAGCGACAAGGGCCTGGACGGGGGCGGTGGCCGATGCACTGGCGGCTGATGCACTGGCGGCTACGTCGGAAGCAGCTACGGGGGCCTGGACGGGGGCGGAGGCCGATGCGCCGGCGGCTACGTCGGAAGCAGCGACGGGGGCCTGGACGGGGGCGGCGGCCGATGCGCCGGCGGCTACGTTGGAAGCAGCGACGGGGGCCTGGACGGGGGCGGCGGCCGATGCGTCGGTGGCCAATGCGTCGACGGCTGATGCGCTGGCGGCTACATCGGAAGCAGCAACAATGGGCATCTCATTCTTCTCCATCGCCGGCGGTTTTATTTGGGGTTTTTTCTTTGGTTGTGAAGAAGATGATGGGACAGGAGAGGCGGTTGCAGTGAGAATGAGAGAGTGGGCGAGCGTCGAGGGAGAGAAAGAGGGGCTCTATAAAGACGAAGGTGGCGTGTACCGCAACACGCGTCCGCTATGCACGGCTGCAGCGTGCACCGCGACACGAGGCTAACCCTGGGATGTTTGGTGTACTCAGTTATAACCTCGGGCCTTATACAGAAATTTTATCTGTACTCAGTTTTCCCCTCGAGTACTTAGACTAGCAAGTGCAATATACTCAGTTTTACCCTCAAGTAGCTGGTCAACAGAGAGTCAACAAATGAGATTAACATAGCTAATTGAGTCGTTTCATGCGCAAAAAAATCCAAAAAAATAAAAACATAGTGGCACCTACTCATGGAGTCTTCCTACGTAACCTGCCACCTAGGAAACCTTAACAAACATAGATAAATCAAGTTTTACCACAAATTGCCACTTCTCAGAATCACTAGTAGCTATGAAAATGCATGGTTTTCCACTCAAACCCCTTTGCAAAACATCTTCCCCAAAACATAGTTTGTCTAAATGAGGCCATAATTGTCACACTCATGTATATTTGAATTGCAAATAATTTGATGTAGCCCAATATGAATTATATTGTACAAAACACACATTTTTCATTTTGTAATTCTTTTGTTTGAATCCCTTAGTCTATTTACTATTTACGTGCCCTTGGTTTCTTAGTACTACTCAGTTTTGCCCTCAAGTACTGTCACAAATGCTCACAGAAGCCCAAACTTATCCTGATTGGTTGAGCCATTGTCACACGGATCGACTCCACCAACCGTTGATCCACTGATCTAACGGGCAGTATACCCCTCTCCGTCTCTTTGTGGCCACCCCTCTCTCTCTCTCTTCGTGGCCACCCCTCTCTCTCTCTCTCTCTGTCGGTGGACAGTGCCATCCCTCTATTTATGTGTAATAACGAGTTTGCCACGTAACTATATTCCCTCTATTTATGCATTATTTTCCACGATCTAAAAATGTTAAACTAAAAAGTGGTATAATTTTGGTGTAAACAAGAGACATACATATTTGCGGATTTTGGTGAATGCATTATTTGTCACCCCTCTAACAATTATCAACTCTCTTTAGCATTCCTTTTCTTTTAGGGAATATAGTTTTGGTAATTTGAAACGGCCCAAAAGTGGTATAATTTTGATATAAACATGAGGCATACATATTTGAGGGATTTTGGTGAATGGATTATTTATCACCCCTCTAACAATTATCAACTATCTTTAGCATTCCTTTTCTTTTAAGGAATATAGTTTTGGTAATTTGAAATGGCCCAAAAGTGGTATAATTTTGGTAGAAACATGAGACATACATATTTGGCATATTTGCGAGATTTTGGTGAATGGATTATTTATCACCCCTCTAACAGTTATCAACTTTCTTTAGCATTCCTTTTATTTTAGGGAATATAGTTTTGGTAATTTGAAACAGCCCAAAAGTGGTATAATTTTGGTAGAAACATGAGACATACATATTTGGCATATTTGGGGGATTTCGGTGAATGGATTATTTATCACCCCTCTAACAATTATCAACTTTCTTTAGCATTCCTTTTCTTTTAGGGAATATAGTGTGGGATATAGTTTTGGTTATTTGAAACGTCCCAAAAGTGGTATAATTTTGGTATAAACATGAGACATACATATTTGTGGGATTTCGATGAATGCATTATTTGTCACCCCTCTAACAATTATCAATTATCTTTAGCATTCCTATATTCCCTAACACTTATTTTTTTTGGTAATTTCGGTGAATGCACACACTAACTTTTAAAACAACTACAAGTACATGTAACTGAATAATGGATTTGTAATAAGGGATCCCTTGTAACAATTTCTAGTGCCTGATGAGCAATGATAAGAATCCGATCGCAATTATACAACAAAAAAAACAACCAGTCATCAGATTAGCTTGCTTCTTCAACTCGATCAGCTGCCTTAACTGCTTGTTCATTTTCTTCAGTTCTCCCTTCACTTCCACTAGTTCTGCATTGGGAGCATTAGGCATAATCAGAACGGCTCCTCTCTCCACCGCATTCTCTACAGCAAGTCCCCCCTCCCAAATTGCGCTCCCCAATAGCGCCAATTGATTCCTGCAATTTAAGCCTCTGAACGTACACATCGATCTACTCAAAATACCTGCATTTCTTCAGGATCTGAAAACAACAACGTGAACCCTAAATCCCAAATTTGAGGGAATGACAAGAAAATCGAGAGAAAACAGAGCAATTGGAGCGAGATCTAACCTTATCCCCCTCTCTATATGGCAAGCTCTCGCATGCAAGGAACTCACGTCCACGGTTGCCGTTGTCGTCCGTCTTACAGATCGATCGCTTTAGAGGCTCCTGGCATGGGCAGTCAGGGCATCTTGTCAAAGGCACGGGTCCATACTGCGGCCATGAAGAACGGGAGGTCAAAGAGAAACTAGACATCACCCGCCTACCGGAGAAGGGCTGCCGCTGGCGGAGAAGAAGAACAATGGGGCGCAGGGAAAGAAAGGGGAAGCAATGGCACGGGCACGGGCGTGGGGCTGGCTCGGGCTCCCATTTTGCAACGGTCACCTGGGTAAGCTATGGGTCCGGCGCGCTAACATGGACAAGTTGTGGGTCCCACGATGATCTGAATAAGTGGAGACGTGTCCACTGCGGGGCACCAACAGCGGCCCCACTTACCAGCACCAACCAACGGTCAACTAAACGGGATTCCTCCCGTCCGAGCTCCTTGTGAGGGTTTCAGACAAGGGCTTGGGCAAAACTGAGGAAAAACTAAGCGGCTGGGGAAAACTGAGCACAACTAAGGACCTGAGGGCACGAAAATAGAAGACCCTTTTTCTTTTCTTTTTTTAGATTAGATTACAGTGGTCTGACCAGCTCCCTTGCAAAGTTAATGACGAGCAGATGAAGCTGCCTAGTCGAGGGGTACTCAATTTAATATGGAAGATAGCAATTCCGACCACTACGTCCTCATGAGCTAAAAACAGTGGCACAAAATGAGAAGTAGTTGAAAGTTTTGAAAGGTAGCACATGAAAATTTACTTGGAATGGCTTGCAAATACCATGCATAGGAATTTATAGTGGAGTCTTTTGGGATTACTTGGTTTTTAGGAGTTGGATGCACGAGAAGTATTCCCTCTCAGTACAAGTGATGGCTAGCAAAAGACTGGGAAGCGACAATTGAGAGAGCAATAGCTGTCATAATCATGCTTGCGACAAAATAAAATTAATGTAGGCATAAAAATGATAGAAGAACTCTGAGGCAAAGTAAATCATCGAGGCTTAATTGACTTTTTGTTCAGTCATATGCATGCTTGAGCATGTGCCAAGTCGATTCAAATGAAACTTTCAGAGGAGGATACCACAATAACATATCATATTATGAATAAAACAATGCAAGCAAGTGTCTACATGACATGCTACAAACTATTAGTAAATTGGAACTAATCATATGAGAGCAAGAACTACAAAGCATCCATTAGATAACATATACCTTACATGAACCGACTAAGCATGTCCACATAGATGAGTATATGTACAAAATGAAAACAAATAGAGTTCATACCAGCCTCTTACCACATCTCGGATTGTCATATATCGTCATTATTGCCTTTCACTTGTGTGGCTTGAATAATATGAAGTGAATACCAAACTCCAATGGAGTCACAGAAGACTGAACTCTGCAACAAACTTTACAAAACTGAAGAACAACAAATATTTTTGGGTTTTCGATTTTTGAAACAAGAACAGAAGGAAACAGCAAACAAAGTAAAATATTTTTGGATTTTTCAAATGTCAAACCGAAAATGGAGAACAAGGCAAAACAAAGCTAGAAAACTAAAAAGACAAACGAAGAGAAACAACAGAAATATTTTTTTTGGTCTTTTTGAGTTTTGGAAAGTAGAAATAAGAACAAGAATAATAGAGAAAAGAAAGCGAAACATGGATATACAAAGTACCGACAAAATATGATACGTAGATGAGTGAATCGTCAGCGTACCTCCCCCCAAGCTTAGGCTTTTGGCCTAAGTGGAGATCAATCCCATCTCTGATACATGCCCCATGCTGGTGGGTCATCATTGGCATAGTCATAGCCTGGCCCTTATGAAGATGAAGCGGATGGTGTATAATCATAATAAGGCTGCTGGTATGGGAACTCCGCAATGTTAGAGGGCTGGACCGACTCCTCGGTCGCCTCTCCATTGTGCACAGGGCGACAGGTGCTCCTCTAGATACGCATCGAGCTCATCCTCCGTAAGTGACCATCCATTCCTGTGATCAAGGTTAAACAAAAGAGGTGCAGGCAAATGGACTGATCGATCAGCCTTCACTACCTTCCATGTAGATTTCTTGAAGAAGGTTATCTCGAACATCAAGTTATTCAAACAGGCATGAGGAGAAACAAACTTATAATGTAACATAGAGTTAAAATCAAGTCTCTCTATGGGGAACTGCAGATCTAAAATATGAGGCACTACACCATGCAAAGCTAATAAGCGTGAAGCAATAAGACCTCCACGGATCCCACCTTTCTCATGGTTAGCATCGAGACGGAAAGCTATTAAAGCACCCAAATTGTAAGTCCTATCACCTCTCAAAGCAGCAGCAATAAAAGCTAGATCACAGGAGGATAACTTACTTGCAACTTTCCTAGCAAGAACACACTTGGTAATAAAGTAGGCAAAATATCAAATGGATGGAAGATGAATATTCCGAATTTTACCATTATCTCCCGTGAAGCTTCTTCCTTGACAAATCTCCTCGTATAGGTCCGTCAATGGCTTGGGTCGCTCCCTCATCCTTTCACGCGATCCCCACTGTGGTACTCTAATGGCTGCACAGAAAACATCAAAGGGCAAGTCCACATGTTTATTGTAAATTTTATAATGAACCATGGGGTTAGATGTGGACCAACTAAATCTGAAATCCTGCACCACAAACATTGTTAGTTTAGCATATTGGGGCGGTTCACCATCAATAAAATGTTCCAATCCTGCATTAGAGACTAGAGTTTGGAAATCCTGCAGGATTCCAGCGGCATTCATGAACTCTGAGCATGGATAGATTGAGGGAAAGACCCTCTCTTCACGGTGAACTCTCATGACCTCATGCACTTCTAGTTCATGTTGAAAGAGTTGGTAGGCATTCTCCTCCATTTCTG
This sequence comes from Dactylis glomerata, assembly GCA_007115705.1. Classification (NCBI taxonomy): domain Eukaryota; kingdom Viridiplantae; phylum Streptophyta; class Magnoliopsida; order Poales; family Poaceae; genus Dactylis; species Dactylis glomerata. The sequence goes on from QXEO01000112.1 coordinate 43,962, forward strand.
AAATTTTTAACAAACCTCATAAAAAATGATTTTGAGACAAACAAATGTAGGGAACTACTATAGGGAGTTACTAGAGGGCTAACATGCATCATAATAACATTTCTAAGCAATAGAACAAGCATGCAAACTCATTTCACCTGTCACCTATAGAGCTAAAATACTCAAGAAATACTCCACTAAACAAAATTCTACTTGGATAATCGAAGGAGTCACATACCGGAGAACAATTGCTCCAAATCTCAGCAACAAAGATGGGCTGAGCAAGGAGATCAAAAAATTGCGATGGAGAGCAGCAAGAACATGGGTTTGAGCTGGGGTGTTGAGATTTTTCAGGAGAGAGAAAGAAGTGGGGATGAAGAGATAAGTGAGAGGCCAGGGGGCCCCCTCGCCATAGGTGGGCGCGGCCAGGCTTGGGCCGCACCCCCTGGTGGTGAGGTGGCATGGTGGGTCCCCCTGAGGTCTCCCAGGTGCCTCTCTGCCCCATTTTCGACATAAAAATTTAAAAAGATTTTTCTAGAATTTTTCGAGAAACTTTATTTTCGAGGATTTTTCAGAAAAATGTTAAGAGAATAAAACTCGGGAAAACGACGGTGGAGCGATAGAAAGCAAATCCAACTCAACCTTAAAGCAGCTCTAAGACATTATAATATGAAACTAAACAGCGGAAACAAAAATGAACAAGGTAGAAACAAAAGAAAATGCGGTGAAAACATAGTTTTGTTCATTTGAAAACTGCTTTGTTAACAAGGTTGATCAGGTCTTGTTACCAAACCACTTTTCTTATGAAGCAAAACTTTGCATTTCACTATATGATTATGTTACCTCGACCTTGATAGGCATAGTCCCAATCATGACAATTTTATATTCTTCCTTGGGCTTTCGCTCTGAACAAATAATCTGACCAACTCTGATGGTCTCAACATTCTTGATTGAATTTAGAGCATTCTTTCTATCAATCTTCTTGGGAAAATAGACTGTGTACTCTTTGTCATTGGCATTAAAAGTTACTTTTCCTTGATTACAATTAATAACCGCACCTGCAGTGTTTAGAAAAGGTCTCCCAAGAATAATAGACATGTTATCATCTTCAGGCATTTCTAACACAGCAAAGTCAGTTAATATTAAACAACTATTAGCAACTTGAACATGAACATTTTCACATATACCAATAGGAATAGTAGTAGACTTATCAACCATTTGCAAAGATATATCAGTTGATACCAATTTTTCTAGATCAAGTCTCTTATAAAGAGAAAAAGGCATGACACTAACTCCGGCTCCCAAATCACATAAAGCAGTTCTAACATAGTTATTTTTAATGGAGCAAGGAATAGTTGGTATACTTGGATCTCCAAGCTTCTCTGGAACTTTACCATCAAAAGAACAATTAGCAAGTAAAGTGGAAATTTCCTCATTAGGAATCTTCCTTTTGTTAGTAACAATATCTTTCATATACTTTGAATAAGGAGGCATTTTAATAGCATCAGTCAAAGGAATTTGCAAAAATAAAGGTCTCATCCATTCACAAAACCTGTTGTAGTGTTCTTCTTCCTTGGATTTGTGTTTTTTACCAGGAAAAGGCATTGGTTTCTGCACCCAAGGTTCTTTCTCATTACCATGCTTGTTGGCAATGAAGTCCTCCTTAGTGTACTTTGCATTCTTGGCAAGCTTTTCTGGTTCCTCTTCAACTTCTTCTTTATCGGAAGCGTTACCTGGTTCAATTTCAGCATCAGAAATAGAAACACTGTTAGGATCTTTACCCATTTCAGAAGATTCTGCAACTGTTTTATGCTTCTTCTTCTTCTTCTTGGAAGGAATATCATCTCTTGAAGTGCGTTGAGAATCTTGCTCGATCCTCTTAGGATGTCCATCAGGATATAAGGGGTCTTGAGTGGTAGCACCTCCTCTTGTGCGTATTTCACACGCTTGTTTTTCTCTTGAAGCATTAACTAGTAAATCTTTTTGCACCTTGGAAAGCTGATCAATTTGAGTCTGAACCATTTGAAAATGTTTAACAAGCATCTTCACATCATTGGAGGTTCTCTCCATAATATCCTACAACTTGTTAATAGCTCTAGAATTTTCCAACAAATGATTCTGCACCCTTATATTAAAATTATCTTGCTTAACAATAAAATTATCAAACTCATCTAGGCATTGATCAGGAGGTTTAGAGTAAGGAATAGCTCTATCATCAAAGCGTTGGAGAGAGTGTACCTCAATAGTAGATGAGTGAGGGATTGGCTTACATAATTCTTCTATAGGAGGTAAATTCTTCACATCTTCGGATTTAATCCCTTTCTCCTTAAGAGATTTCTTGGCTTCCCTCATAACTTCATCATTTAATTCAATCATTCCTCTCTTCTTTGGTGTTGGCTCTGTAGTTGGCGCTGGTGTTGGTGTTGGTGTTGACTCAACCATAGTCCAATCATCATGATTCTGGCTTATTTTAGCCATTAGTTCTTCAGCTTCGGCCGGAGTTCTTTCCCTGAAAACACAACCAGCACAACTATCCAGATATGTCTTAGATTCATCAGTTAGTCCATTATAAAATATATCAAGGAGTTCATTTTTAGGCAATGGCTCCTTAGGCAATGCTCTAATTAAAGAGCAAAACCTTGCCCAAGATTCAGGCAATATCTCTCCTTTTCCCTGTTCAAAGTCAAAGATTTTCTGCACAACAGCATGTTGAGCACTAGCAGGAAAATATTTCTGAAAGAAAGCATTAACCAAAGCAATAGGACTATCAATAGATCCAGGAGACAAATTATTAAACCAAGTTTTAGATACACCTTTCAATGAAAAAGGGAAAATCTTAGCAACAAAGTAAGTGCGAAGCTTAATATCATCAGAAAACAAATTACTCAAAGTAGAAAGCTCATTCATATGTGCCATAGCACTTTCATTTTCAGTACCACAAAAAGGGTCTTTCTCAACAATAGATATGTAAGATATATCTAAAGAGAAATCATAATCTTTATCTCTAATATTTATAGGAGAAGCAGCAAACTTAGCATTAGGAGATAATTTATATCTAACAGCACGTCTCGCTAGAAGTTCCTTAACAGCATTAGCATCACGAGTGGCATGAGCTTCAGCAATAAAGTCATCATCAAGCTCAATATAAGTGTCATCAAGATCATCACTAGGGCATTCCCTAGACTTAGGTGAACTAACAGGTGTAACAGTAGTGTTCCCTAATTGCTTAGTCCTAGCAATTGTAGCATCTAAAAAGGAACCTAACGAACCACTCGCATCAAGCACAGTAGAAGCATCATCTAAATTATCAGTGGGATTTTCAAACTCAGCAGAAGAAGTAGCAGTAGCGTGTGCATGTGGTGGTGTAAGCAACTTACTCACAACAGATGGCGAATCAAGAGCAACAGAGGTGTTCAGAGTTGTACCTCTTCTTGTAGTGGATGGCAATATAGGAATTTTTCCATCACGAGGTTTACCCATGATGAATGGATTGCAGCAAACAATATGAATTCCAAGTGAACTTATAAATAAAGCTATGCTCCCCGGCAACGGCGCCAGAAAATAGTCTTGATGACCCACAAGTATAGGGGATCGCAACAGTCTTCGAGGGAAGTAAAACCCAAATTTATTGATTCGACACAAGGGGAGCCAAAGAATATTTATAAGCCTTAACAGATGAGTTGTCAATTCAGCTGCACCTGGAAACAGACTTGCTCGTAGCGGTTTATCAGTAGCAATAGTTTTATAGTGGTGATAGTAGCAAAACAGTAACAACAATAGTAAAATAAAAGCGGTAATAGTAGCAATAGTAAACAGTAGGATTAAAGACTGTAGGCATAGAGATAGATGTACGGGCGTTGCATGGATAAGATAATTCATGAAATCAGTGAGACATGGGCAATTGCAGATAAATAATGATAAAGCATCCTAGTACTAAACAATCATAGGCATGTGTTCCATATATAGTCGTACGTGCTCGCTATGAGAAACTTGCACGACATCTTCTGTCCTACCAGCCTGTTGCAACAGGGCCTCAAGGGAAACTACTGGTAATTAAGGTACTCCTTTTAATAAAGTACCAGAGCAAAGCATTAACACTCGGTGAACACATGTGATCCTCACATCACGGCCATCCCCTCCGGTTATCCCAATTTCTGTCACTTTGGGGCCTTGGGTTCCGGACAACGATATGTGTATACAACTTGCAGGTAAGATCATAAATAACAAGTATCATCATAAAACAATAACAAGTTCAGATCTGAGATCATGGCACTCGGGCCCAAAGTGACAAGCATTAAGCACAACAAGTTGCAACAATGTCATAAGCACTAACAGTAGATACTAGGCACTATGCCCTAACAATCTCATAGCAAATTACATGAATTATCTCATCCAATCCCTACCATCCCCTTCGCCTACAACGGGAATTACTCACACATGGATGGGGGAGTCATGGATGGTTGATGGAGAGACATCGGTGATGATGGTGATGAAAATCTCCTCCAAATCCCCATCCCGGCAGGGTGCCAGAACGGAGTTTCTCGTTCCGAATCGCGGTTTTTGATGGCGGCGGTGCAGCGGAAGTCTATCTGGGAAAAACGCCGAACCCCCGCTCCTTTCAGGTCAGAGGGTATATGTAGGCGGAAGGAGGGGTCAAGGCGACGGCCAAGCTGGCCTCACCACAGGTGGGCACGGCCAGGGCTGGGCCGCGCCCCCTGGTGGTGAGCCCAGCTCCCTGCCTCTCTTCGTCTCCCCTTCTGGTTCCGTGGGTCTTCTGGTAAAATAGGATTTTTGCAATATTTTCTGGGAATTTTCCTGAAAGTCGGATTTCTGCACAAAAACAAGACACTAGGGCAATTCTGCTAAAAACAGCATTAGTCCGTGTTAGTTGTATTCAAAACACACAAATTAGAGGAGAAACAATAGCAAAAGTGTTCGGGAAAGTAGATACGTTTTGGACGTATCAAAGATGTCGTGATATTTTGAGAACCAAGAAGTATTAATTGAACCTCCATCGTCAGGTGATTGTAATTACACCATTTTATAGTCTAAATGACACAATAGTTGTAAATATTATATTAAGTACAATTGGGACTATTGATAATCCCCAAGTGCAGGGAATCACTGTAGCACAATTCGATAAGTATTTGAGTGTCGATCCCACGAGGAGCTGAAGGTAAACTATCTATTCTCTAAAGCCCTATAACCCACTTATATGGCCTTTTATGCAATGATCTACAAGATGAAAAGGGATTTTTCTTGTACTAGAGAACGGTAAAGTAAAACCACCTAGTGCTGAAAATAAATATGCAAAGTAAATCTATCTAATGCAAGTAAATATAAAAGCAAGTAAAGTAGAAAGTGAAGAAAGGGTAACTCTTGGGAGCAAATATTTTGGCAAATTGCTATTTTGTTTGTTTTGGTTCGCACAATTAGTGAAGCACATTTTATAGCTAGATGCATAAGTACTAAACGCAATAAAGCATAAAAAACTCAATGATTAAAGGGATTTCTATTTTCGTGCCCTCAGGTCGTTAGTTGTACTCAGTTTTCCCCAGCTCCTTAGTTTTTCCTCAGTTTTGTCCAAGCCCTTGGCTGAAACCGTCACCAGTGCTGGAACGGCCGGTTGCCCGATGGTTGAACACCTTTGACCGTTAACTGCTGACTAGTGGGGCCACGTAGAGCCCGCAAAGACACGTCAGAGCATCCATCTTTGTTTGACCGTAAGCATCGCTGTATCCCTGACCAAAACGCGGACGAGTGGGGCTTCGGTATATCGAATGACAAGTGGGGCCATGACGCTGATACAAGGTGCAATACATGGGTAGGAATAGATTTTTAAACGGAGCTCTACAGCGATGGCACGGAGGAGGTGGCCTGCGGGGTGCCGAGATGAGATCGACGTCCACAAAGAACTGCATGAGGCGAGATCAGACGCATTAGATAGATATGAACTAGACGCGTTTAACCATGCAAAGAAGAGAAGAAATGGTCGAGGACATCGACGACGACCTCAACACTTTGACTGACGGTGTCGGACACGAACGTGAGCAATGTAGAGAAAACTAGTGTCTCTCCTTTCTGGCGTGTATAGATAGGTGCTAGGGGAGTGTGGTGGCGAAGGGAAAGACCTTGCGGTGGTCTGTGGCGTCCAGCATAGCGGGGCGACGTGGCCGTGCCCACAGTGGCATGCATGTTCGGCATTGGCATCAGCATGTACGTTCGTCATTGGCCTCGGTGGTATCTCTGGTGTGTCAGTGATCGAATGAGGGGACGGGATTGAGGGTGCATCCCGACGGTGACCTAGCAGTGGCGGCGAGCATGCATACCCGTTCTGACCATGCCGATATCGGCATCGGCATCGTTTGGAGGCTGTGGTGCTCGAATCATGGTGGAAATTGCGATTCCCTATTATTTTTACATGCATAATATATAGAAAATAGCTAGATCTATAAATCGATGCATATGAAGCTACATATATATTCTTGGTCATAATCCCCTTAGATGCGTGGCTTCACGTCGTCGTCGCTTTCATCGTCAGTATCTTCGTCGTCCGTGTAGTAGTACTTCCTGCACGTTGTTCCGTCGAACACCTTCACTGTGAGCACACAATCGCCTTCATATTTGAAGTGTAGGAAGCAGCCGAAATCCACACCGTGCGCGATGGCGAAATTCTCCCAGCCCTTGTCGAGGTACATCCGGCCTTGTCCGTCAAATAGGACCTCCACGGTCCAGAGACGAGGACCGCAGTCAGCTGCTCGCAGATACACCTTTGCGGGCTCCTGGCCGTCAAGATAGTCCGCAAACTTTTGTGGGAGTGCCTGCAAAGAGATCGAGCGCCGATCGTTTGAAATTAAAGGTTTTTTATAACATGCACATAATTAATCACATGCATCATATATGTGCGAACGCGTACGTACCTTCTTGGCCAAAGGGTCTTCATAGATGGTGATGAAGAACTCCTCTATGATCAATGGCAGTGTTGACGGTGGTGGTGGCAATGATGATGATCCACCACCCCGGCCGCCCCTTCCCCTTCCCCTTCCCCTTCCGGTCGGCGTCCGATACGTGGAAGCCATGGCAATGGATCAAGTGTATGTGAACGAAGAAGAGAGAGGCAGAAACGAAGAAGAGAGAGGCAGAACCTATTGACATGAGGGATGGCCGTTGTGGGGGTTTATAAGGGAGAGATGACCGTTATGGGGTTTACACCATAAATTAAGGTAGAGATGACCGTTGTGGGGTTTACACAATAAATTAAGGAGGAGATGACCGTTGTGGGGGTGGTTTATATCTCAACAAAAAAGTAATGCCTAAAAGAAATGGAAATTCTTGAAAGTTCATCATTTTACCGTGAAAAGTAATGCGTAAACGAAATGGAAATTCGTGATAGTTTATCATTTTACCGTGAAAAGTAATGCGTAAAAGAAATGGAAATTCGTGATAGTTCATCATTTTACCGTGAAAAGTAAAGCCTACAAGAAATGGAAATTCGTGATAGTTTATCATTTCAACATGAAAAGTAATGCCTAAAAGAAATGGAAATTCGTGATAGTTTATCATTTTACCATGAAAAGTAATGCCTAAAAGAAATTCATGATAGTTCATCATTTTACCGTGAAAAGTTAAGCCTACAAGAAATGGAAATTCGTGATAGCTTATCATTTTACCGTGAAAAGTAATGCCTACAAGAAGTGGAAATTCGTGATTACCCAACTTGTTGAATCCGGTGGCAAACTCATCATTTAGCATACATAGAGGGGTAGTAGTTTGCCACCGACAGATAGAGAGAGGGTGGCACGATCCTGCCCGTTGGATCATAGGATCGACGGTAGGTGGGCACGATCCGTGTGACAACAGCTCGACCAATCAGGCCAAGTTAGGGCTTCTGTGAGAAGGGAGAGGGTAAAACTGAGTAGTATCAAGGATACAAGGGCAAGTAAATAATAAACAGGCTAAGGAATTCAAATAAGAGATTTAGAAAAAGAAAAACACATGTTTTGTACAATGAAACCCAGGTTGGCCTACCTCAAAGTATTAGCAATTCAAATATACATGAGTGTAAAAATTATGGCCTCATTCAGACAAACTATGTTTTGGGTATAGATGTTTTGAGAAGGGGTTTGAGTGGAAAGCCATGAACCTTCATAGCTACTAGTGATTTCAGAAGTGGCCATTTGTGTGAAAACGTGATTTATATATGATTGTTATGATTTCCTACGTGGCAGGTCGCGTAACAAGACTCCATGAGTAGGAGGCACTATGATTTTATTTTTTTGAATTTTTTTGCGCATGAAATGACTCAATTAGATGGCTTAATCCCATCTGTTGACTCTCTGTTGACCAGCCACTTGAGGGTAAAACTGAGTATATTGCACTAGGCAGTATTAGTACTCGAGGGGAAAACTGAGTACAGATATTTTTCCAGTGTAAGATTCGAGGGTAGAACTGAGTACACGTAACGGTGCTGACGTGCAGTCCCACGGACGCGTGTCGCGGTGAGCAGCGGTTAGCCGCGCGGTGCGCGTGCTGAGACCAAAATGTCAACTGCCAGTACAGAGCCCCTCTCCCTCCCTCTGCACACAGTCTCATCATAACTCACGCACGCAACCACGCCTCTCACGTCCCATCACCTTCTCCAAAAAAACCCCAGCCGCCCTACGCGCGCTCCCCTACCGGCGATGGAGAAGAAGAATGCGCCAGCGGCCGTCGCCCCCGAGCCCGTCGCCTCCGAGCCCGTCGCCGCCGAGCCCGTCGCATCCGAGGCCGTCGCCGCCGTGCCCGTCGCCTCCGAGGGCGGCGCATCCAGGCGCGGCGCCTCCATGAACTGGGCCTCTCTCAGGGCTGACGGACCACTTCACAAGATCGGCGCCTGCTTACTGGCGAACGAGGAGTACGTGGACACCTACTCTGCTTTGAGGCAAGTTTGTACTAATTGGCGCTCAGATTTACCTGAGCCCGACGTGCACCTGCACGAATGGATCATGGTAGAGCACGCCCTTCCACGCGCCGCTGAGTTCTCCTTCCTCCACCTCCGCACATCCCGCTACGTCACCATCGATCTAACGGAAGTTCATGCAAGGTTCAAATTCCTCCATATCTATAGAGTTAATCCTTTTATTTTCAATCGTAAACATCTTAGTGCTGAATGTTATCTTCATCGATCCCATATATTTTAGATACTACTTCGTCAGCTTTTGTCGTGGCATCATCGTGCTTGCCCAAAAGAACCAGCCGCACAAGATACGGCTTCTGAACCCACTCACAAAGACATCGAACACTATATTTCAGGCGCAGATGCCATCTGTTATTCTGGAGTCAGTCACTGTAATGAAGTCCCCGACTATGCTCTTCGTTTCCACATATTACCCGGCAGAAATTGCTTGGGTCGATGAGAGCACTCCAACTAAGGGTATAGATGAAGATTGGGGAGAAGGAAGATTTTCGATCGAGTACCATTCTATGCGTTGCATTACCACGTTCAATGGTGAATTCTATGCACTAGCTGTGAACAATTTTGAGTTCGGAACATTGGTGTGCACCAACAATGCCCAGTTGGAGCAGGGCGCGAGCAATGTCAACATGGAGACACTATTTTCTTTTCCAGAACTTGGAAATGACAAGTTCTACCTTGTGAAGTCGGATGGTGATCTGCTGCTTGTGTTGTTGGGCGGTCGTTTGGAGGAAGGTCAAACAGTGGTGTACCGTGTGGACACTGAGAGCCGCTCTCTCCATGCCGTCAGTAACATTGGCAGTCGTGCCTTCTTCGTCCATCATGTCCGGTGTATCTCCGTCGACACCAGAGTGCACCCGACACTTCGACCTGGCTGCATCTACTACGCGGATTTGGGTTATATCAGAGAGTACTTTCATGATATGAACGCCTGGGATGAGTCGCCACTATATGTGGATAGATTACAAAAGTACGATCTGAAAAAAGAACAAAGGCCATACCGTTTGGAGGATGTATTGGCTGCACACTGCAGACGGAAGGAGTTCAATGAATATTTCTTTCGGACCAGAAAATGCAGCGACGAATATATATATGATGAATGAAGAACAGATACATTGCGTCTTATATTATTTTCAGCTTAGTTTGTCATGAACTTTAACATCGTTATTGGCTGCTTTTGGCTGCTGTATGCAGTTTATGTATTATACTTAGTTTTCTAGATTTATTATGCTGCTGTGAATTTATCCTATACTAGCTTCTAGATTTGCTACTAGATTTGTTACCATATTGGGCAAAAAACGAGGGCCAAAAGGCAACAATCATTGAAGAAAGACAGAAATAGAAGCTTCTGTAGGTTTGATACTAATTTGGTGAAAAGAGAGAGAACTGTTACAGAGAGAGAGGGGAAAAAGGCGCTCTGAAAAGGCGCTCTGAAAAGGCGCTCTGAAAAGGCAATGCCAATTTGGCCCAAGAGAGACAGAACCGAGCTCTCACGTACAACCAAACGCGGTCTCGTCCTGTCCCACGCGGTCCCTTTCTACCAGCCCCACGCGACGCGGCCCCACATGACGCGGCCCCACACGTCAGCACGGAACTGTCAACTAAACGGAAATCCTCCCGTCCGAGCTCCTTCTGAGGGTTTCAGACAAGGGCTTGGGGAAAACTGAGGAAAAACTAAGGAGCTGGGGAAAACTGAGTACAACTAACGACCTGAGGGCACGAAAATAGAAATCCCATGATTAAAATCCCAAGGCACTAGAGTCTAGAGCAACAATAGTATTAATTAAGAACATGTGTCTAGCAGGTGACACTCCTAACCATCACATCTAACTTGCTTAGATAAAGTCTATTGTTTCTTTTAGGTAGAGCCATAAATCACGGAGTAGTCAAGTAAATGAACTACCACACACCCTAGTGATTGGTCCCTAAACCAAGTGAATGTGCAAGGGATTTATTAAGACAAATATGTCCAACCACTGCTTTAAGTTCTAAGGTCCCCAATATATTCCCCGTTAATTAACCATAAATTAATATAATATGCATATAAGACTTGGAACGTGGTTTCTGTTCAAGTCCGTCTGTCCCTCCTCCTAACAACATGTAACGGTGACAACTTTATGCATCCCCGAACATATGTGTGCACTCATATATCAGTACATAATACCATCACAGAAGATAACAAACCTGTATGCAACCAATCAACAAAGAAAATTTCACAATTTCCAAGGGGGAGGCAATTTCGTAGCTCTTGGTGGTGCCTCCATAAAATAAGATTTCCCAGTCAATATATAGTGTTGGAGACTTCATCGGGGCCATTGGATCAAAACCCTTGGATCCAAGGGGTCTTGGGAACCTCTAGAACCTTAATGGTGACTCCTAGAAAGGCTTAGCCGAATTGATCTCGTATGGCAAGAGTTTGAGTCAACCACGTCACCAATTTTTGAAATCCCGAAATTGCTTTTATACCCTTCTGTAATCAGAGCATAAATGATGAACCAGGACTTCATTTTGAATGTTTTTTTGACTCTAAATTGTATGGCTTGAAATTCCCCATAATTTGCATGTTGATCACTTTTTAGTTTGACATCATCTTCAAGCTCTTTTGGGTCAATCTCTGAAAAGTGTTCAGCCGGACAGATTTCAGGAAACTCCAAATATTGCCATATTGAGCGATTTTCTTCCATATTTATCTTTTTCCTACACAAGAAAAATGTAAGACAAGAACTTGTGCACTTTTGCAACTATTAGTAGATTAGTCCCAATAAAAATAATAAAGTTGCAAAATAAAGCATTTAACTAAAAAGTTCATGTATGCATTTTACATGCATTAACATCCCCAAGCTTAACCCATGCTCGTCCTCGAGTATGAAGGTGATAAAACTAAACATGGACTTTGGAGTTTATTGTTTGATTAAATATAGCAAGTAATAGTACATAAGATCAATGAATCAAACTTTAATGAATAGCTACAAGCAAATGAGATATAAAGTGGTAATTCTAATTCACTTCAATGATGTATAACAATCAATCACAAAGTGCAAAAATAAATGAAAATACTATGTACATTAAACATGCAAGTGTTTGTGCTTGGAACTTTCTATTTTCTATCTTTCTTCTCTTTTCTTTTCTTTTCTTTTCTTTTCAACAAGTAGCCACTAAAAGTAAGTAGGAAATATATGTGCCAAGCTTTGATGCTAAAGAGAAAATAAATTTTAGAATTGTGCAACCCAAGTTAACGGTAGTGAAGAGCAAATATGGTTCACATGACCAATACTTTACTAGTTGTAAGTCTCATACCCCATTGTTAATAGTATCTTCCACCACACACTTCTCAACTTTAGAATTACCATAGATTTTCATTATGTGCATACAGTTTTAACCAAGTGCTTGCAAAGGGATACCTCCATGCCACCTGTACAGAGTGCCTTTTGGATTTTCATCTTTTTTGCAAAGGCAATACATATCGGGACGACAGGACAACAGACAAATGAACTCCTCTTAAAGTACCAACTGAGTAGTAAATTAAACTTGTTTAAGCTAATGAGGAAGTCCAGGTTAAAACTTCTACCATGATTAAGCATGGTTTCAGTTAGCGACCCAATGCTCTTCTCTAACAAATATGCACACTCGAATATTTAGTATGATAACCCCCACTCATTTTATAATGGAAAGATATGCATAACCCAAGGTGTATGACAACAACTTAATGAACGTTGAAAGTCTTGTTTCATGACAGCATGATTTAACTTAACCCCAACTAATGAAATGTCAAACATGCAACTTACATAAATGAACTCCACCGTAGACTGCTACTTTCCCATGAGTTAATTTGCTATAGATTATTCCATGCTTTGTAAGAGGCAAGTTTAACATGTTCTACCACAAAAGAGATATCATGCATTCTAAATCCACAATCACTGGTGACATTTATGTATTTGACATAATGAAGGAAGAAACAAAAACTATAATTAGCGGGCTTGCTTGGAAAAGATTCCGTAAGGATTACAAAATCGGCAAGAACGACATGCTTGTGTTTGAGTTTAGTGTGAATCCAGCATATAACATTAGGCTAACAGCTTGTGTCACAATGGCAGTAACAAAACAACACTAACTACTAGAGATGAAGTGGATTTAGAAGAAAGTGAGTCTCGTTGTTTTCTATGAATTTCTTCTTTTGTTTGTGCTACTTATTTTTCTTGTTCAAAGCCCTGTTTTTATTGTTTTCTTACATGTTTATCTTTTTCATTTGTTTTGTGTGATAGTATATGAGAAGCACAATATTGTTGTCATTTCAAAAGAAATAGAGTTGTCACACCAAAATTTGATCAACTGGAACACTAATATCACCAGAAGAGGAAACGGGTTTGGACATCTTTTTATACTCTCTTCATATTCCTCCTGGAATTATAAAACCCATTAATAGAATCATTAGACATGGATTATGGGGGAAGAAAGAAGATAGTATGGGGAAGCAGTCTTTGGCTAGTTGGGAGATGATCTGCAAGCCTAAAAGTGCTGGAGGACTGGGAATAATGGATTTTGGTAAGCAAAATGATGCTTGATACGTCTCAAACGTATCTATAATTTTTGATGCTCCATGCTTGTTTTTACACCATTTGCCTTGTGTTTCGTTACACTTCATGGTGTTTTTATGCGATTTCCGGAACTAACCTACTAACAAGATGCCACAGTGCCAATTCCCTTTTTTCTGCTGTTTTTGTGTTTCAGAAAAGCTACATAGGAAATATTCTCGGAATTGGACGAAACAAGTTTCAGAAGTCTTATTTTCCCGAAAGAGTATCGAAGACTGAACGAGAGCCAGAGGGGGGGCCAGGGGCCAGCGTCACCATGAGGGGGCGCGGCCCAGCCCCTGGCTGCGCCCCCCTGTGGTGAGACCCCCCTGGTCGCCTCCTGATGACGCCCCTTCACCTATAAAAAGCCTCGCGACGGAAAATCCTAAAAGAATCGGCGTTTTTCCCAGAACAGTTCCGCAGCGCCGCCGCCATCGAAGACAAATTTCGGGGGACATAAGTCTCTGTTCTGGCACCCTGCCGGGACAAGGAAGTGCCCCCGGAGCCATCTCCATCGGTCTCCATCGCCGTCTCTGCCGTCTCCATCGACCTCACCGCCATCTCCATCGCCGTTGTTGTCTCCTATGATGAGGAGGGAGTAGTTCTCCCTTGGGGCTGAGGGCTCTACCGGTAGCTATGTGGTTCACCTCTCTCTCCCATGATGTGATCTTTATGTGATCGTGAGCTTTGTATCTAGTTGAATTGGTAGATGTTATTATTCAGATATTATGCTACTCCCATGCTTATTATTTGTAATCTCCAGAGATACCTTGTATCATGGTGTGACGGTGACAGTGTGCGCATCATGTGTGTCTTTTTGGTTAATGTCTCTATGAATTGTTGGTGTTTGTTGGAACCATCTAGTGCGTTCACGGTGACAGTGTGGGACAATCTAGTTTGGGATAATATGGACTTTGAGGAGTGATTCGTAGCCCTACGCATGATTAGTGTTCGTTCTCCAATGGAGAATTGTTTTGAGTTGCATATTGATGATAGTATCTATTGGTTCAATTATGTTATATTTGTTGAGAGTGTGTCCACTAGTAAAAGTATGATCCATAGGCCTTGTTTCCAAGCATTGCACACCATTTCCTTTTAGTTTTGTTACATGTTTGCTTGCATCGATATTTATTTCAGATTATATTTACTACTTATAATCATCACTACTACTTGTATTTCACTATCTCTTCGCCGAACTAGTGCACCTATACATCTGACAAGTGTATTGGGTGTGTTGGGGACACAAGAGACTTTCTGTATCGTAATTGCAGGGTTGTTTGAGAGGGATAGCTTTGACCTCTTCCTCCCTGAGTTCGATAAACCTTGGGTGATCCACTTAAGGGAAACTTGTTGCTGTTCTACAAACCTCTGCACTTGAAGGCCCAACACTGTCTACAAGAACAGATGCGTGCGTAGACATCAAGCTCTTTTCTGGCGCCATTGCCGGGGAGGTATGGTAAAAGGTACTCGCATCCTCCTGTGTGAGTGCTCAAAGTTATTTCCTTTAGATTCTGCAATTACATCTTTTTCTTTTTCTTGTTTTTATTTTCACTAGTTAGGCTTAATGGAAAGTAAGGAGTTCTTTAGTCTTTTTCATGAGTTTAGATTTGAAGAGAAAATTGAAAAACTTTTGGAGCTTAATTTGCATGCTAATAGTGTTGTTAGTATGAATGCTTTGAAGACCGTTATAGAAAAGTCTAAGCTTGGGGAAGCTGGTTTTGTTAAGCATGATATTTTTAGTTCCCCAGCTTTAGTGGAGAAAGTTTGCTCTAATAATATTTTATCTCCCCTATGTGATGTTTCTAATGATGCTTGTGCTTCTCATCCTTTTAAAATACCTATGAAGATTGTTGAACGTGCTATGGATAACTGCTATTTAGGAGATGGAACTATCCATCCCAGTGATCATTTGCTTTTTATACATGAATTATGCGAGTTGTTCAAGTGTGCAGGTATTTCGATGAACCAAGTTAAGAGGAAGCTATTTTCTTTATCACTGAAGGGCAGAGCTGCGGAATGGTATAAAACACTGAAGGATGGCCGACCTATTGATTGGGAGGAAATTGTACCTCCCTTTTATTCTAAATTCTATCCTTCTAGTGAGGTTTATAAAGATAGGAATTATATTTATAATTTTCATCCGCATGAGGGAGAAAGCATTGCCGAAGCATGGGGAAGATTGAAGTCACTAATGCTCAAATGTCCTATTCATGATCTTCCTCGTAATATTGTTATTGATAATTTTTATGCAAGGCTTTTAGGACATTACAAGGACCATTTAGATGCATGCTTGGATGGGTCTTTCACAAGGAAGGATGTTGACACCAAGTGGGATCTGCTTGAAACAATTCAAAGCAATATCGAAGATTGGGATAGCAACAAAGGTAAAGGATCAGGTATAAATTACGAGCATGATTGCATTAAGTCTTTCGCTGAAACTGCTAATTTTCAAGAGCTTAGTGCTAAATATGGTCTTGATCCTCAAATTATGGTTGATTACTTTAAAGCCTTTGCTTCCCATATAAATGTTCCTAAAGGAAATGGGGACGTGTATCATGAACCTTTTAAGGACACTTGCATAGAAAGTGATATTATTATTGATGATTGCAATAAACATGCTCAAATTTCTGAAAGTACTACTTCCTATAAGCATGTTAATTTTTGTGGAGTACATAGACCTTGTGAACAGAGTCACAACAAGGAAGATTATTGTATCCACCACGGGAATGAAGAAACCCAAATGTGGCACAAGGCTATAGGCGAGCTTGGTGAAAAGGTTTGCGAGCTTTATCCTTTTCTTTGTGAGTTTTGCGATGACATAGGTCATTTTAATTTTCAATGCTCAAGCCCTAATAGTCACCTTTCTAATCGAATGAGTACCGCAAGTTTGTATTGTGATGACAAGATTACTCTCAATTAGCATGATGAGCTTACTTTGTTTTTGGGGTGTGAAGAGATATCTAGAAATATTTCTTTGGTAGACATGAATGATGTTGATATTAATAGCACCCTTCGTGGTTGTCGTCTCTATTGTGTTAAATATTGCCTTGCAAATACTTACATACAAAATCTTATAAAACATGATGTTTTGCCAAGCTATGACAGGACTAATAGATATTTCTATCTTATTAATAGAGAGGAGGAATCCTCCAAAGTTTCTTCTGTTGTTTCTGTCAGTAAACCAGATTATGTGGAGAAAATGCCTTTCAAGCCTCTCCCTCCTAAAGGAGAGAGTAAGAAGAGTATGAAGAAGAAGAAGAAGAGGAGTAAAAGGCGAGAGGAAACGGTATCTTCCCCTAAGCATTTTGATCCTATTATAGATTATGATAATTCTGATTGGGATGATGTTCCCATGCCTGTTACCTATGTTAGTGATCATGAGTGGGAAAAGCACTCTACTTTTGATATTGAAAATCTTTTTGGTACTAATTCTAAGGTTAATAATTGTTGTACCATTAGTACTATCCATGTTCCTTCTTATGATGATATGTTTGATGAATATGCTTTGTGAAATAGTTGTTCTCTAGCTTGTGATGATACTAAACCTCTAGTTTATGATGGTTACAATGATGAGTATAATATTTTCAGTTCACCTACTTTTGAGGAGAAAATTAGTTATGATTGCAATATGCCTCCTGTTTTTGATGATTATGGTGATGAGAATAATTATTATGTTGAATCTGCTCCTACTACGATTGTTCATGTGGAGAGTATTAATTCTTTTATGCATGTGGCTCATGATAGGGATGCTTTATGTGATAGTTATATTGTTAATTCTATTCATGATGCTACTGAAGGTTATTATGAGAGAGGGAAACATGGTTTGATGGGTCTCAACAATATTGAGTTTCCCCTCTTTTTATTAGAATTCTTGAAGTTGCACTTATTTTATCTATCCATGTTTGCTACTATGTGCCTCATTGATTTATTTTCTTACAAGATTCCTAAGCATAGGAAGTGGTTTAGATTTAAATGTGTTTCATATTTGCTTTTTTATGCTCTCTCTTACTTTAAGTTCCTATATAGCGCCTTTCCCTTAAGCTCTTTTATGGCGCCTACATGAGCATCTTTGCAAACTACTGCGCCTAGCTCAAAGGCGTTAAAGAAAAGCACTCTTGGGAGATAACCCAATGTTTTATTTTCAGTACTTTTTCTTTTATTTGAGTCTTGGAAGTTATTACTACTGTAATAAACTCTCCTTATCATTTTTATTTTATTGTTGTGCCAAGAGAAGCCTCTAATTTGAGTGAGGTAAGATTTGGGGATGTTGCTGTCCGGAAACAGATTTCGGTGCTGCACCATAAAAATTCGTGAAAATTCTCAGAATATCTTTTTGACCTGCGATTTCTTGTGCATATGCCCCAGGTTATATCCAAACTTTCATTAGTTATACACTTTTTGATTTGAGCAACAGAAAACCCTCAAAAAAATCGACCTTTGTCAGCTGTTCTGTTTTGACAGATTTCTGCCACTATTTGTGTTTGCCTCTTTATCGCTTTCTTTTTTAGTTCTTTTGATCACGGAACTTTTGGGGAAGTTGCTACTGTAGTATATGCTTTATATGTGATGGTTTTGAGTTGAAACCTGAAGCAAAAAGGGGTTGATTCATTGCTATGCTTATGCTAATGTTGCTAATAGAATTGTGTTAAGTTTTGTATGAAGGAAGTTTTCAAGTGTAGGGATTGAAGAATGATGAGATGAGTTGAAGAATGGACAAAAGTTTAAACTTGGGGATGCCCACGCACCCCAAGGAAATATCCAAGAGGTTCAAGCGTCAAAGCTTGGGGATGCCCCCGAGGCACCCCTTCTTCATCGGCAAAAATCAGGTCACCTTTCAAGACACTATTTTTATTGCTTCATGCACTATGCATTTTTCTTGGAGCGTCAGTTGTTTTTGCTTTCAGTTTTCTTTTGTTTAGTTTGCTGCAATAAATGGTTGGATCACATCATGTTTGTTTTGGAGAGAGCTATGCTCCATTTTTCATTGCCAAGAACACTCTAGTTTTCACTCTTATCGTTCAACGAGTGTTCTCTTTTTCTGCTACTGCGTTTAGCTTTTGTTTTTCGCTTTGATTTTTGTTCAGATCTTGTTTTATCTTTGTATCAAGGTGTATTTGGACCTCTGGTCTATGTTGGTTTTCATCAAAAAAGTTGTTTCAAAAAGGTTCGAATGGTGTTGGAAAAGAGAAAAAGTTTCATGCAAAAAGTGGTACAAAAAGGAGCTTGTTTAGACTGCGGCTTAGACTTTTTCATGCCATGCTTGATGTCGTTCTGATAGTATGCTTAGTGATTTTTGCTGTAGCATGACTTGTCTCAAATGACTGAGATTGCTTAATGAGCCTTTGAAAAAAATCATGCGTTGTTTTTATTATATGGAAACATTTATTTGGTTTTCTCCTTGATGCTTTATTTGGGTTGACTTGGCGCATGCTTACAACATGTTTGACTCTTACAAAGTCGCCATAAGCCTCTATGATCATTTGGTTTTTGACTTGTGATGCCATTTTATGCTTCTTTTAATGATGTTTTGTCGCTATGCATGATTATGGCCGTTATTGCTCTCTTAGTTGGTCGCTCCCAGTCTTTTGCTAGCCCTCATTTTGCACTAAGTATGAGCTCTACTCATGCATCCAACTCCTAAAAACCAAGTTATTCCAATGTGTCCACCATACATACCTATTAGCAAATTGCTATTCCAAAGTACATTTGACTTGCTTTTATCTATCCTTCAAATTAAACTCTTTTGGTGTTATGCAAAAATTGGTTAGTAAAGCTCTCACGAACCTGATGGCACACTTTACTTTTCTCGTTCTTAAAAATTTGACATTGTGGCTCTCTTATGTTGAGTTGTTATGCTTGCAAGCTGTAAGTTGGAAATTAGCCCAACCATGCTGTCATGGGGCAAGCTTTCAACATTGCACTTCTTATTTGAGTTGATATCGTGATCTTTTGTTTATGGATACTCGCGATGTGAAATAAGTTGGGAATCTTGCGGGATCATGGAGTTTGTATATGTGTTAGAGAAACGCCTGGGCCGCCAATCTAAGCCATGCATAATTCATGGTGGAAATTTATAGCATGCCCATAGTGAACATTCGACGACGCATCTCACAATAAAAAGCTATACCAATGGTAAATAAAAGTGATGCCAAGGTGTTCATTGTCTGTTTGTCCTGTCATTTTGATGTGGGCTTGTTCTATGTCATCGGGCACGGAGGTACCCCGTTGGCAGTTCTCGATGATACTTGTATACTTACAACTAGCATGTTGGCCCGCACATTTGCGCGGCTAGCTTGATTTTCTAACATTTTATTAGTATGTTGGATGTGAGATATTGGTGTCTCAGATTGATATTTTGAATTAACAATATGCAGCCAAAATAAATCATGCCATAACATAATTTATCTTGCTATCTGCTTTATTTTGTATATCCCAGCATGAACATGTATTCAATTTAATTAGGACTTAAAAGACCCATTGAACTTGTAGGTTGTTGGTAAATACTTATTAAGTATGTTACATCAAAAGATCGAAAAGCTATGAAAAACCATTGTAAATCAAATTTGATACTGATATGTATGTTGTTTTTCTCTCGCATTCCTTATCTTAGAGTGTACCTTTTGTCAATAATTTTTTCTCTATGGGACCTTAAATCTTTCATACTCTTTTCCCTAGGCATCATATTCATGCAGCCTCTCTTTTGTCCCATGTCATGGCAAAGGATTGACTTTGATAATAACGTCCATTTAACCACGTCACCAAGTGCTTCTAGCCTTCATGAGCTCCGCTTACGATCCTAAATTAATGAATCTTCTTCTTTACAAACAAAATACTATGTTTTATTTTTTACATTGTTTTTATATGATTATTTAATTCTCTATATATCAATTCTCAAATAAACTTTGTTAAATTATTTGATATATTTTCTGAATTTGCATAGACATGATTTTAATGGCATGTTAATTTATCTTTTACTGTTCTTGTACCTCTTATGTATTTTTCATCTTGATAATTCTGGACCATCACCGTGACATGACGTCTTGTAGAGATAGACCCTTGGTGACATGGCCTCGTCATACTTGATTTAATTTAGAACTTCATCTACTTCATCTTTGTCTATACCATAGATGAACGATTTCCAACTTAGTATGTGCATGGCTTGCTCACAACGCATTTTGCCACTTAATCTCACTCCCCTCGTTATATATGACCACCTATACATGCGTGTTTTGGTCACGGGCAGAGACTTTCTGAAAGTACCGGCATGCATACCCTAGCCGTATTAACTGCTAGTGCTAATCCCATGAACCTGATCGATGTAGCACGCTTTATATCCGCTCACCAACGTCAAGTCCTGGCGCCGTTTCGTCTATATGTCAGCAAATGTCAAAACCAAAAACTTTCATTGGAATCACTAACTAAGCTGCTAGCATAGGTAAACACGGCGACTGAAGATTGATGCACGCCGGAAATTTAATCAAAATCCTACACAAAACATCTCAGTCGGAATCGACTTCACAAACCTGCCTCATGGCCTTCACACATCATAGTTTCACGCTGGATAGATATCGCGCTAATTTGCCATAGGGACTTGCTGAAGACTTGTGGTAGACTCTGGGCACCTTGGGTGTTCGTGAGTTTCATTGGCGCGAGATAGACGTCGACCTAACTTCGTAGGACCGAGATCGACGTTGTTGCTTCGAGTTCGTCGATCAGCGGTTTTATGCTGTCTGGGGTTTTTAGCTTTGTGGGAGCGAGATCGACGTTGTTGCATCCAGCTCATCGATCGGCGGCTTAATGCTATCCAGATCCATGGCCGCTGTGATTTGAAGACTTGTGGTAGACTCTGGGCATTTTGGGTGTTTGTGAGCTTCATTGGCGTGAGTTCGACGTCGTCCCCTCGACCTAGCTTCACGGGACCCAGATCGATGTTGTTGCTTCGAGTTCGTCGATCAGCGGCTTTATGATATCCAGGGTTTTTAGCTTCGTGGAAAGGTTGTTGCATCCAGCTCATCGATCAGCGGCTTAATGCTATCCAGATCCACGGCCGTTGTGTTTTGATCCTGCTCGTCTTTGATCCACATAATGTAGCCATAGAGTTAAATCATCGAGGTCTGACTATGCC
The DNA here is from genome assembly GCA_007115705.1 of Dactylis glomerata. Lineage (NCBI taxonomy): Eukaryota > Viridiplantae > Streptophyta > Magnoliopsida > Poales > Poaceae > Dactylis > Dactylis glomerata. The sequence goes on from QXEO01000112.1 coordinate 65,590, forward strand.
GTGGTAGGATCGACACGGCGGAGATGCATGGATGATTGCTAGCTCAGACGGGCGGGCAATAGTACACAGGCGCAGATGCATCATCGCGGGCTTTAACGATTACCGATTCACCGGCTTGCTGGCGTCTGAGCGTCGACGATGTTGATGTTGTAACTTGATTCTTTGGACCAGCCATCGGAGATTAGGAGTTGTGCGTATGTGCTTCTGCCATTATGGTTGTCTATTTAAGCAGTTGCAAAGTTGTATTGGACTACGTTTTTGTGAGTCCATTTGTTTCACGGAAAGAAATCAATCGGCGGAAATCAATGAGCCGTATTGCTTTCGTAAATCTATGAGCCGTGACCTATGATAATGATTAATCGGCACCGTTGATTTCTGGTAACTTTTTCTGACAAATCTTCACCATTGGTTGTTAGTTGTTTTAATAATATAATAGATTACAAGAGCTTGCTTGACACTCTAAGTCGAGTAGCATGAGGTTTGGGTATTCGTATTTCACAGGACACGAGGTTTTCAACTTATGATTTGTCAAGCATATGCATCATAAGTGTATTCGCATTAACTTTAACCATTCAAGATGCCTATGATGGGGGCAATGAGAGCTCAGAGCTAGTAAGTACCATAATTTTTGAAGGTTTATAAAACTTGCAATCACTGCTTCCCTCTGCGAAGGGCATTTCTTTTACTTTTATGTTGAGTCACCACCTTCTATCTTTACGCACCGTCTAAGAGAGAATAGTTGTCATTCTAAGTATAATGTGCATTGTCCCAAAGTTTTCATTGATTGATTCATGATGTTAGTTTCACTTGTTCTTAAATTATTTGTATCTAGTCGCCCTCTTAAACTTGAAGGTGTCCTATGCATTTATGTTTTGCTATTCCATGAAGGACAAACTGAAAACCATTTGTATGTTTTCCATATGATTTGAACACACGTTTGACTTTCATTGTTTCATTTTCATGATCTTTTATTTGTGTTCTTTTTCATGTTATAACATGGTTGCTAAGTTTCTTCTATCAAGATTATGTCTTTCATGCCCATGTTTTAAGTTCTTTTGATTCCAGTACTCAATGCTTACATAGATGATCAAGATTATGTAGGTGCATGTCACCTCAAAAATTATTTCTTTTATTATCACTTACCTACTCGAGGACGAGCAGGAGTTAAGCTTGGGGATGCTGATACGTCTCAAACGTATCTATAATTTTTGATGCTCCATGCTTGTTTTTACACCATTTGCCTTGTGTTTTGTTACACTTCGTGGCGTTTTTATGCGATTTCCGGAACTAACCTACTCACAAGATGCCACAGTGCCAGTTCCCTGTTTTCTGCTGTTTTTGTGTTTCAGAAAAGCTACACAGGAAATTTTCTCGGAATTGGACGAAACAAGTTTGAAAAGTCTTATTTTTCCTGGAAGAGTATCGAAGACCGAACGAGAGCCAGAGGGGGGCCAGGGGCTAGCCTCACCATGAGGGGGCGCGGCCTAGCCCCTGGCCGCGCCCCCCTGTGGTGAGACCCCCCTGGTCGCCTCCTGATGATGCCCCTTCGCCTATAAAAAGCCTCCCGACAGAAAACCCTAAAACAATCGGTGTTTTTCCTAGAACAGTTCCGCAGCGCCGCCGCTATCGAATACAAATTTCGGGGGATAGAAGTCTCTGTTCCGGCACCCTACCGGGACGGGGAAGTGCCCCCGGAGCCATCTCCATCGGTCTCCATCACTGTCTCCACCGTCTCCATCGACCTCACCACCATCTCCATCGCCGTTGCTGTCTCCTATGATGAGGAGGGAGTATTTCTCCCTCGGGGCAGAGAGCTCTACCGGTAGCTATGTGGTTCACCTCTCTCTCCCATGATGTGATCTTTATGTGATCGTGAGCTTTGTATCTAGTTGAATTGGTAGATGTTATTATTCAGATATTATGCTACTCCCGTGCTTATTATTTGTAATCTCCAGAGATACCTTGTATCATGGTGTGACGGTGACAGTGTGCGCATCATGTGTGTCTTTTTGGTTAATGTCTCTATGAATTATTGGTGTTTGTTGGAACCATCTAGTGCGTTCACGGTGACAGTGTGGGACAATCTAGTTTAGGGAAATATGGACTTTGAGGAGTGCTTCGTAGCCCTACGCATGACTAGTGTTCGTTTTCCATTGGAGAATTGTTTTGAATTGCATATTGATGATAGTATCTATTGGTTCAATTATGTTATATTTGTTGAGAGTGTGTCCACTAGTGAAAGTATGATCCCTAGGCCTTGTTTCCAAGCATTGCACACCGTTTCCTTTTAGTTTTGTTACATGTTTGCTTGCAGCGATATTTATTTCAGATTACATTTACTACTTATAATCATCACCACTACTTGTATTTCACTATCTCTTCGCCAAACTAGTGCACCTATACATCTGACAAGTGTATTGGGTGTGTTGGGGACACAAGAGACTTTCTGTATCGTAATTGCAGGGTTGTTTGAGAGGGATAGCTTTGACCTCTTCCTCCCTGAGTTCGATAAACCTTGGGTGATCCACTTAAGGGAAACTTGTTGCTGTTCTACAAACCTCTGCACTTGAAGGCCCAACATTGTCTACAAGAACAGATGCGTGCGTAGACATCAATGCTCTGCTTATTAAGCAGCTGCATAAATTCTATAACAAAGCAGATGTGCCATGGGTCCAATTAGTGTGGAATTACTACACTGAGGAGGTTCCTCATATTGCCAAACTGTGTGGTTCCTTTTGGTGGAGAGATATTATGAAGCTTGCTGGGAATTATAGGGAAATATGTCAAGTCACCCCAGTGGCTGGGGATTCCATAATGTTCTGGTCTGATAAGTGGAGGGGGAATACCCTAAGTCAGGATTTTCCCACATTGTTTTTGTTAGGAATAAATTACAACCGCTCTAGGCGGTTACTAGTATGCCCAAAGCACCCTTTCCGTACAGACATGTCTCTTGTGTATAGACACCTCTTCTCTCTCTCCCTCAGCAGTTGCATCTCTTGTAAACAGTCATGTCTCTTGTAACAGGCACCTCTTCGGAGGCACCCCAAAATCCTTGTATAAATAGGGCTTTGCCCACAAGCAATAAACACAAGTTTTCACTCTCAATCCTCTGAGTTCTAACACGTTATCAGCACGCTCGACAATCTGAGCGATTTCGAGAACAACGAGATCAAAGAACAAAAGAGGAAGCGCACTAAAGATTAATCAAATCTCTGGTTCTCATTCATGTAGGACAACATGGCCGCTAAAGATTTTGAAGAGCTTGCACTCGACGGACATAACTATCCTACATGGGCAATGGATGTTAAGATTAGTCTTTCATCCCGTGGCATTGCAGGTGCACTCATACCACCTGAGAATCCTCCTCAGGAGGGAGATGCACAAGTAACTGAGCAACAAAAATATACTGCCTTAGCCCTTATAAGGCAACATATTCACCCAGATTTGAAATCTGAATATTTGATGGAGGAATCTCCAAGCAATATGTGGCAGTCACTTAAAACAAGATATGAACAACAAAAGGCCGTCATACTGCCTGAAGCTAGTCATGAATGGACCCATTTAAGACTCCAGGATTTCAAATCCGTTGGAGCTTATAACCATGAAGTCCATAAGATTTGTTCTAAATTGCGGTTTTGTGAGAAGGAACCTTCAGAACTGGAGAAGATAGAAAAGACTCTATCAACTATGCTCCCCGCTGACAGGATCCTACAGCAACAATATCGTGCCAGGAATTACCAAGTTTATTCTGAACTTATACATGTACTCCTCCAGGCTGAGAAACATGATGAACTTCTTTTAAAGAATAGTCATCAACGCCCGGTTGGGGCTGCACCTCTCCCTGAAGTACATGCAAATTTTCAGAAAAACAATAAGTTCAATGGCTCATTTAAAGGCCAAACTAAGAACTTCAAGGGTAAATTCAATCGCAACCGCAACAAGAAGAACAAGCCACATAATTCAGATAAGGGGAAGGGCAAAGCAAAGAATAAGTTTGATAAGACAATTCTTTGCCAGAAATGTGGATGCTACAAGCATGTCACCAAGAAATGCCGCACCCCAAGACATCTGGTAAACCTCTACCTGCAATCCATGGGACGTAACGGACATGCCCAAGGAGCAAGATATGAATCTCACTTCAATCTTCAACCTGATAATAACATGGAAGCGGGATGTTCGCAAGATGTTCAAGGAACACCAAGCAACACCAAAGAATTCCATCTACCACAGGACTCCATGGACAAGGAGAACATGATGATAGAATACGCCTCAAACGACGTGTTCGGGGACTTTGACTAGTCAATCAACTCCTTTAGATAATATATTTATTTACATCCATCAGATTGTTGTAATAAAATAATAACAATATGTATTGTATCAAACATATTATTATTGTTATTGGTGTCATCACCCTATATTGTAAAGCACAATATGTATTGTATCAGCACTTTGATATTAAGAAAGTTGTATGTATTCTATATATTCAATAGAAGTCTTTTTATCACTGAAAATTCTACATTTTAATATATAGATTTCTACGGGAGTCAATCCAAATGGAGGAGGAAATATGCCTTGTGGACAGTGGTACCACAAACTCTATACTTAGGGAAATAAAGTATTTTCAAACTCTCAAAAAGTTAAATGGAAATATTTTAACAATCGCTGGAAGCGATGCAGTAATTGTTGGCACAGGACGTGCCATATTTACCCTCCCTATGGGTACGCAAATTATAATTGAGGATGCTCTATTGTATCCCGATTCAACTCGTACCCTCATTGGTTACAGAGATATCCGTAAAAATGGATTTCATATTGAAACCCATGAGGACAACAAAGAGGAATATCTCCTCTTTACCAAAGATAACGGATATGGCAAACAAATATTTGAGAAAATTCCTTCTTTATCATCAGGATTGTACTACACATACATAAAACCCGTAGCACATGTTGCGTACAAGGTAATTTTTCAAAATGTCAATGCATTTCAAACTTGGCATGATCGCCTAGGTCATCCTGGTATCGGGATGATGAGAAAAATTATCTGCAATTCCAATGGTCATGACTTAAATGAAGCTAAATTCCCACAATCTTCAGATTTCATGTGCACTGCATGTGCTACTGGGAAACTCATTTTAAGACCTTCTCGTCTTAAAATCCAAGCGGAACCACTCCAATTCCTTGAACGAATTCAAGGTGATATTTGTGGTCCTATCCAACCATTGTCTGGACCTTTTAGGTATTTCATGGTTCTCGTAGACGCATCTACACGATGGTCCCATGTGTGTCTATTATCCACACGAAACCATGCATTTGCCAAAATAATGAGACAAGTTATTAAATTACAAGCTCATTATCCCGAGAATCGAATCAAATCAATTCGAATGGACAATGCTGCTGAATTTTCTTCACGAGCTTTCAATGATTATTGCATGGCACTAGGAATTGAAGTTCAGCACTCGGTCCCATATGTCCACACTCAAAATGGTTTGGCCGAATCTCTAATAAAGAGAATTAAGCTCATAGCACGACCTTTGCTAATGAATTGCAACTTACCAACTTCATGTTGGGGTCATGCAGTTTTACATGCTGCTGACTTAATTCAATTGCGACCAACTGCATATCACAACACTTCCCCTCTGCAATTAGTACGTGGAAATCTACCTAATATTTCCCATCTGCGTAAATTTGGATGCGCCACATATGTGCCAATCTCACCACCGCAGCGTACATCCATGGGCCCACACAGGAAACTGGGGATCTATGTGGGGTACAAATCACCGTCAATAATCAAGTACCTTGAACCCCTTACAGGGGATCTATTCACAGCCCGTCACGCTGATTGCATCTTTAATGAGGACCATTTCCCGGCATTAGGGGGAGATATCAAGTACCAAAAAGAATGCCCGGAAATCGATTGGAATGCCCAAGGCATTTCCTCCTCTGACCCACGTACTCAAGAAATAGAACTTCAAGTTCGGAAGATAATTAATTTGCAACATATAGCAAATAATCTGCCAGATTCATTTACTGACTATAAAGGTGTCACTAAATCCTACAATCCTGCAATAAATGCGCCTGAAAGAGTGGAGGTACCAACAAAAACCACTCAACCCCCTATTCAAAATAAGAGGGGGAGAAGTACGGCCATAAAACAGGATTCAGCTCCTCACAAGCAACAAAGGAAACAGGGGAAGAAACCCTCTGAACAAGTAAACATAAAACAGGATTCAGCTCCTCGCAAGCAACAAAGGAAACAGGGGAAGAAACCCTCTGAACAAGTAAATGTAAAACAGGATTCAGCTCCTCGCAAGCAACAAAGGAAACAGAGGAAGAAACCCTCTGAAGAAGTAAATGTAAATCAACCTAGCGTTGATAATCCAGTGGAAGGACAACCTCCACAACCTAGCTCAGTTGTGCACTTAATGACTGGGACATCGGAAAACCTAGACTCAACCGTATTGGGAAATCACGACGAGTCAACAAGGGTAAATGAAATTTCCACAAACTATATAGACTCTGGAGAATCTTACAACCGTAAGTCTACAATTGTCGACATAAATTTCTCTACTACAATTGCAAACAACCTTCTAAATGATCATGATCCAAAGACCATGGCAGAGTGTGAGAAACGCTCCGACTGGCCTAAATGGAAGGATGCAATCCAAGTAGAATTAGCCTCGCTCAATAAACGAAAGGTATTCACTGAAGCAATACCTACACCTCCCAAAGTTTTCCCTGTGGGATTTAAATGGGTTTTCGTTCGTAAGCGGAACGAAAACAATGAGGTGGTGAGATATAAAGCAAGGCTTGTAGCCCAAGGTTTCACGCAGAGACCAGGCATTGATTTCAATGAAACTTATTCTCCGGTAATGAGTGGTATTACATTCCGATACCTCATATCTATGGCAGTACAAAATCGTCTATCTATGCAGTTGATGGACATAGTGACCGCTTACCTTTACGGATCACTTGATTCGGACATCTATATGAAGGTTCCTGATGGAATCCCAATTCCGAATCCAAATGCAAAACGCAACGTATATTGTGTAAAACTAAATAAGTCTTTATATGGCTTAAAACAGTCGGGACGCATGTGGTACAACCGACTTAGTGAGTTCCTATTGAAAAAGGGGTACTCCAACAATGATGATTGTCCATGTGTCTTCATCAAAAGGTCTGAAATAGGATTTTGCATTATTTCAGTATATGTTGATGACCTTAATATCATTGGCAACACACAAGATATTGATGAAGCACGCAATCACCTAAAGACGGAATTTGAGATGAAGGATTTGGGTAAAACCAAATTTTGCTTAGGATTACAACTTGAGCACCTTCCCTCAGGTATTTTGGTTCATCAAACCGCCTATATCCAGAAAATATTGGAGAAATTCAATATGGACAAATCCTATCCATCCAAAACTCCCATGGTTGTTCGATCTCTAGACGTAGAGAAAGATCAATTCAGACCAAGGGATAATGGAGAAGAGATACTGGGATCCGAAGTTCCATATCTCAGTGCTATTGGAGCGCTTATGTATCTTGCAAATTGCACCAGGCCTGATATTGCATTTGCAGTAAATTTACTAGCTAGACATAGCGCAGCTCCTACTAAACGACATTGGACGGGAGCTAAGAATATCTTTCGATATCTCCAAGGCACAAAGGATCTTGGCCTATTCTTTCAATTTCAGAGAAATCTGGACATTGATATGATTGGGTATACCGATGCTGGCTACTTATCAGACCCCCATAATGCCAGATCGCAAACCGGTTTTGTGTTCCTACATGGTGGGACAGCCATCTCATGGAAGTCTTCTAAGCAAACCTTAGTGGCTACATCCACCAATCATTCTGAAATAATTGCATTATATGAGGCATCACGTGAATGTGTATGGCTTCGCAGAATGATAAACCACATACAACAATCATGTGGAAAAGGTTCTATCGAATCTCCGACCATTATTTATGAAGATAATGCTGCTTGTGTTGCTCAAATGCAAACGGGTTACATAAAGAGAAATATCACTAAACATATTGCACCCAAATTGTTTTATCCCCATGAATTACAGAAAAGTGGAGATATAAACATTTTGCAAGTCAAATCATGTGATAATCTTGCTGATCTATTCACGAAGTCACTACCAACTTCAACATTTGAAAAGTATGTTCATGGAATTGGTATGAGACGACTTCGAGATTTGAAAGGATCAGGGGGAGTATCCCTCTGAACCATAACCCATTCAAACATTATATTACACTCTTTTTCCTTCATGAGTTTACTCTCATGGTTCTCATCGAGGTTTTTAATGAGGTAATATCAACACAAGAATATATGTCATACCTCCTATTTTCCCCACCGGGGTTTTTAACGGATGTATACAAGACATATTAATTGTTCTCTAAACTTACCAATGAATTTTATCCTTCCAAGGTTTTCTCATATAAGTTATCAAAGAGACAATAATCATTATATGTTGTACTATTTTCTCCTTACTTTTCCCACTGGGTTTTAAAGGAGTTTTTTACAACATATCAAATTCTAGTCTCCTCATATTTTTCCCACAGGGTTTTTGGGGGAGTTTATTCAAGAAAATTTATCGCTTGTGATCAAGGCCATTACATTCAAGATTATACAAGGAATACAAGACATACAAGAAGAATCTTTGTGCAAGGGGGAGTGTTAGGAATAAATTACAACCGCTCTAGGCGGTTACTAGTATGCCCAAAGCACCCTTTCCGTACAGACATGTCTCTTGTGTATAGACACCTCTTCTCTCTCTCCCTCAGCAGTTGCATCTCTTGTAAACAGTCATGTCTCTTGTAACAGGCACCTCTTCGGAGGCACCCCAAAATCCTTGTATAAATAGGGCTTTGCCCACAAGCAATAAACACAAGTTTTCACTCTCAATCCTCTGAGTTCTAACAGTTTTCTTTTGCTCTTGATCAAAATGTCTCTCTGAGAGAAATGGTGAATCTGGACAGTATTGAGGATCATTTCTATTTGCCCTTGTCTGCTCAAGCTTTTGATGAATTCAATCAGGTCAAGGAGATTATTCTCAATTAGAATTTAAATCCTGAAGGTAAAGATGTCTGGAAAACACAATGGAAAGATGGGGTCTATACTTCGAGCAAATATTACCACTATACTTTCAGAGATCAGAAAGCCAGTCCTATCTTTGCAAGAATTTGGAAAAGCAGATGTATTCTGCGAATTAAATTCTTTGCTTGGTTAATAGTCAGTGATAGGCTAAATACTAGAGATATGCCGAGGAGGAGACAGTGTAATGTCACCAATGTTTATGATTGTGTGCTGTGCCCAACACAAGCAGTGGAGGATTGGAGGCATCTCTTCTTCTACTGTAATTTTAGCCAGAGGATTTGGAATTATTTGCAAATATCCTGGGGAAATGGTGCAACTATTGAGAGTATTGTGTTCACTGCTAGAAGAGAGTTTGCTAGGCCTTTCTTTTTTGAGATTGTGATCCTAGCTTGCTGGCACATTTGGAAGCAGAGGAATGCAGCCATCTTTGAGAGGGTGTTGCCTTCCTTTAGAGCCTGGAGAGCTGCTTTTATCTCTGATACCACTCGGCATATGCATAGAGTGAAGGATAGTCTAAAACCTGCTTTGTCATCATGGATTGACAGTCTATTGTAATTTAGTTTTCTTTAGTTCTTTGCTTGGAAATGCTGTAAATACCTTGTATTCTTTGGTCCCTATTCTCTTAAATAAAATACTGTAGGGCTTTGCTCTACAGTGATCTTTCTTCAAAAAAAACATCAACAACTCTCTTGTAAGTCTTGATTTTGTATTTTCATCTTACTAAATGCTCTTCAAATTCCTAATTTGTTGCATTTATGTCCCTTGTTTTTCCTCTGATAATATGTTAAAAATGGACAGAGAATCCCCAAGCAGATAGTGATGTATCTGAATCTGGAGTTATATGGTACTTTAGTACTCTCAGATGACAACACAAAACATGTGCAAGGTTCTTATATCCCATGCAATGATGGAAGAATGGTCTTAAGCAATGAAGCTTGGAGAACAATAGTTGCAAGAAATAACTTGAAGATAAATGATATAGTTATGTTCTTGTTTCATCAATTTGGTGAGCAGTTTACATCTACTAAAGCTATCCACATCTATGTGGATGTTATATGATTTATAATGCGAGAGATGATCTACTTTGTAATTCGACACTTGTCGCTATGTATATCTCAGACTCTAAGTAATGTGATGACAAAGACTTGTTTGTGTTATCTCTGTTTTCATATACAATGTATTATTGTTTGTACTGCTGTGTAGATATCTGTAAGAAACCAATTTTTTTGGAATACCTGTAGCATATTACTGTGGCGCATATGTGTAAGTTTCTGTGGCGCACAATATGTCGTGGCGCATTAGCACCATATGCGCAACAGAAATGCAAGAATTTTGTGGTGCATACTGAAATGCACCACAAAATAAAAATTTAGTGGTGTGACAACAGTGGCGCATTTAGAATGCGCCACAAAATTCAAATATGGTGCGCCATTGATGACATGTTTTCCTAGTACTGTTCCTTCTTTTCATAAAGGCGGTCTGTGACAACGTTCATTAGAGGGAGATCTATCCTGGATAACTTCATGCTCTACTTCACCGGAAGAAATTTTTCGCTCTATTTTCTCAAAGTTGGACTTATGTTGGACTTTTGACTTGGTGACGTGTCCTTTCATTTTGGCAGTCCTTCGAGCACGTGGATTTGGCAGGTTGCGATGTGCATGGCACAAACATGCAATGTTTGTGTGTGTGGGTGGGGGGGGGGGGGGCTCTCGCCTTTTCTCTGTGTGCTTGTCATGAATATCTTGGCTGGCATATTTCAAGTTGTTAAGGAGCATGTGGCCTATTGGCATCTCTTTCGGCCTTTGGGGTAAAGTTAGGGATCTTTCTCTTTGCGGATGATGTGGCCTTAGTGGTCAAACCTATGGAGCATGAGAAAGGGTGGCCATGGAAAAATTTGAATTTTTTGGCAATGCCTTTGGGCTTTGGCTTAATTATGATTAGAGCTCAGCCCATCATGTCGTGCAATTTGACTCTTTTTTCTTGCACTTACTTGTGATTACCTCTCTCCATATCTCACCTTCCCAAAGCCTGGATACAACCTTCTGTGGAGAAATTGGCGCGCCACCTCCCCACTCGAGGGGTTTCATGCTTGACACCTCTGGAATATTGATGCTTGTCAAAGCAGTTTTGAGTACAATGTCTATCTATATCATGATGGAACTTGATCTTCCGGCATGGATGATCAACGCCCTTGAGGGGATATGTCATGGATTCCTGTGGTGTGGCAAAGTTTCACCAAAGGTGGGGCCTTCCTATTGCTTTCGGGATTCACAACATATAAAACAAATTTTTCATATGAGATGCGAACAAAATCCAAGATCTAATATAGCAAATTGCTAGCAACGAGAAATATTGGATCTTCATATCCTTGAAGAACATGAGCGGAAATGTTTTAATAATGTGGTTGATATAGTCGTTCCCTCCGCAATCCAACCGATCCGACATCGCAACAAGCAGCACCTTCAAGATGTGCACATGTACGGCTCAGTGAAGACTCCTTCTCGATCTAGAAAGAGAGAGAGATAGAGAGAGAGAGAGGTAGATGTGATTTAGGTCAGCACCATGACGACGTGATGCCTATGGTGGAGATCCCCGCGAACAAGGCTGCACTCTAGCTAGCTAGATTTCATGTGGTGCTTTGTAGGTACACAGTTTCTTATGCTAATCTATAGACATGTATGATTCCTTTTTAGACCAAGAAAATTCATTCATTGAAAATACTATTATGAGTACAATCTAAGGCAGGTGCCCTTGCGTTCTAGAAAATACTAGCACCATTTTAAATTTATCATCTTAACTCTGTCCAGATTTAGTGTGAAGGAATTTAGACAAAGTTAAGAAAATTAATTTGGAACAGAGAAAGTAGCTATGAAAGGAAGCACCTACAACTAAACGATGGGCAAAAGCCACAGTCTAATGCACAATACGATTTACACAATATACTACATTTCTAATAGAGATAACAATATTCTGTAAACTAGGTTTACTAAAACATTCCTCCTAAAGTCCACTTACATGCGATATATAAATCTTTAAAATTTTGTATATTACAATCAAAATAATAGCAGTTTTGAGATGATTTAGTTTAAGCATGTCCACATGATCAGATTTAATGCCAGATTGCAAGGGCAATTGCCTCCAATGATAAGAGCTGAAAGGAGATGATTTATTTTAAGTGTTTGGTCCATATGATCAAATCAATAATTAAGTACAATCCATTAGTTGCGATGCTTGCTGAAATTTAATTGCCCAAGATGAACAAGTGTTATTTACATATATTTTTCTTTTCATGGAAAGATGTGTCCAAGTGGATATACATTCAGGAAAGAAGTATACATCCCAAAATTATAAAAAGGATAATAGAACGAGGTAAGCTCAACTTGATGTCTTATGAGTTTGTGTTGTTGAAATTCACTAATATATTTCATCATTCATATCCACATCACAGCTCGTGGCAATAATTGTTCATTCGGATGATAAAAAAATGTGTAAAATTTTAATTCACATAATTTTTTTGATGAATATGTTTGTACTCCCTCTATGCCAAAATATAATGCGTATAAGATTTTTTCAAAGTCAAATTTAGTAAAGTTTGACCAAGTTTGTACAAAAAAATATCAATATCTAGAATATCAAATAAATACCATGTGATTCATCATAAATTATATTTTAATATGGTATATATCTGGTATTGTAGAAATAAATAATTTTCTCAATAAAGTTGTTCATAGATAGTGGAGTTTAACTTTGAGGAAACCAATGCGCACTATATTATGGATATGAGAGAGTATGTTTAGACATATGTACTTTTTATATTTATATGATGTAACAAAGACAACTTAAGAGCGCACATGTATTAAAATCAAACATATAATGATGCTCGATTAAGAGGTTGGGACTATGCCATCGTAGCCGCATCCTGTTACACATCACATAAATGTGATCGAGTGTTTAACACCAGTAGGTTGAAGATGGAGGCAACATGGATAGATTTAAATAAAATAGGTTAGAACAATATATCCAAATAGTAGAAATTCTAGAAAACTTTGATTAAAAGTGGTATAAACAAATTGATGGAATTTTTGAAATAAAATAGTATCATTAAGAAATCTTTATTCTATATTTAGAATTATTTAGCAGCATTATAATATAAAATATTGTCAAAGTTTAACCATGGAGACTGTCTTCTTATTTAGAAGTCACTCATTCTGAGAATGTTTAGCTAAGTGTGAGGAATAAACATACAACGCTGTATCAATTTTATCTGCTTAATTTGGCCTATAAATTAAGGAGCATGATCAGTTTTCATTTGGTTCATGTAGATAATGTATCAAACTTAATTAACCTTACATGCTGATCAAACATGACATAAAAAACTATAGTTCTATGTATTGAGATAATATCCTTTACATAAAACAGATTTATATTTTGTGGTTACCGATATGCTATTTTTTGGAACTAACAGGGATGCCCTCGCAAATGCGAGGGAATCATCTTTAGTGTGTATTCTAAGTGATTGCAAGTAAGTTTAGAAGAGTAGGAGGTATTGAAGAGATATAAAGCCAAGTTCAAACATAGGACATCTTTGATTCGTAGGATTCTGAAGATGCTTGCCAATGTGATCACTATTAGGTAGCTGGTATTTTAAAAATCTGTATCTTCGAAAATTCTTAAATCCCATAAATTTCTGAAAAAATTCTAGCATGTATATATTTTTTATCCAAATATCTTTTTTTCTGTGATGTACACAAAAAAGACAAATGTGGGAGTAAAATTGAGTTTTTCAAATCTTTTTGTGATTTTTGTAGCCCAATGTATAATATATGTTATTTAACAAAAAGTAATTCAGGTCTTAGGACAAAATTTATGTATCCATGGGGAAATTCAGGTCTTAGGACAAAATTTATGTATCCATGGGGAAAATCAGTTTTGAACTTATGACAAAAAGGTCCCTGCAACTAAGACTGCTATGAGGGTTTCAGACACAGCGTACTAAATGATGCAAAAAAAAAATTTGCGGGAAAGTTGCAAATTAACAATATTTGACTAAACTAGCATATTGCCCGTGCTTCGCTACGGAGCCAAATATATAAACAAAAAATAATAATTTGGCAATTTTTGAAAATACTACACTTAGCGGTGCAAAGGAAAGCTCAAGGTTCATGTAGTGCGGGTGATGTAGGAGGTTGGCGTACAAAAGATTACGGGAATTGGTTAGAGCGTGGATGTTTGTAGCTCGAGCTATACGTGGTTTTAAAAAAAAATAAAAAATGCCCACATTATAAGGTATTTTGAGTTGAAATTGTGCATGTTTGTAGATCTCAACATTGTCCATATCTAGATTTAATTTCAATTCTTTTGAAACTTTAACATGCCGTTTAGCTCGACCTACATTTGTAGTTTTTGGATTGGTTATGAATACACATGCTCTAATAAAGATGTCTTGGAAGGATGATATTTGCCTATAAAGTGTAAGTGATCCCAAAGAAATTGGAATAACGCCATTTTCCAAAGTACATTGGCATCTTTTTCTTTCACAAGTAGCAGATGATTCTGTCTAACCTTCTTTGTCCTTTTTTTCTAGAGATTGATTAGTTCACGGTGTGCATATAGGGGCATTTAACATGTAAGTGCTGAGAACATGTAAGCCACACATTTTATCCTTCAAAACTTTTGAAGGATAGAATGTGTGGCTTACATGTTCTCAGTTGATCAGTTAACTATATTTCTCCGTTGATCAGATAGCAAGAAAACAATCCATTGTAGATGATGGTTTTACTAGATGAGGCCGAGGAGGGCTCCTACGGCTGGCCAATGAACATGTAAGCCACACATTCTATCCTTCAAAAGTCTATCAGATCATAATATAGTTTAATCAGTTAGCTACACATTCCTACCAAACACGAGAATATCTTTTAGGGG
This sequence comes from Dactylis glomerata, assembly GCA_007115705.1. Classification (NCBI taxonomy): domain Eukaryota; kingdom Viridiplantae; phylum Streptophyta; class Magnoliopsida; order Poales; family Poaceae; genus Dactylis; species Dactylis glomerata. The sequence goes on from QXEO01000112.1 coordinate 80,615, forward strand.
ACATGAGAAGCAGGAGTGTACTATCATTAAGCCGGGTAGTTCTGAAACAATGCATGAAGAATGCAGCAATGCAGTAAGTTGCAACTCCCAAGTCCCAGTAGCACACTTCATCAGCACAAAAGGAAAGTACATGGTCAAACTTTAAGACAAAGAAAACCTTGTTGTGTTTAATAAAATTCGTTTCCATCGATCTTCAGACTATATATCATTATCAGTATACGCAAGTTTAAGGGATATATCTCATGATAACATAAAAACGCACAATCTAATCAACATGATCCAACAGAACCACTGGCTTCAGACAAAAATGATCCCTGCAATCTAAGACTGCTGTGAGCCAGGCTTAGTTTCAGAGTCTGCCAGAAAATTAAAGTGCACACAACTTTTCTTTGGGACAACAGGGAGCTTCTTATTTCATAAACTGTATTTATAGGGGACTTTTACAGTACCCCGAGATAATTATGGGCCGTTTATTTCTTCCGATCTGATGGCTGATGTTAATCGGTACTCTGATGCAAGCGTGACGGAGTACTACTTCAAGAAGCTATGGAGTACCTTGATTTAATGGATAAAAATGTAATTAAGAGGATATAGTGTATACGTCAGAGGGTACGCTGGTAAACTATTGATGTTCTATTGTCAATACGTCATTCGCGATCCGAAAATAAAATGTCTGTCAGGAGCTAGATCTGCTGGAGCTGCGGTCACAGCGAAATGGCCGAGCCAGAGCTGTGACGAACAGGAACAGGACAAGGTCGCTAGGCAGAGGCCGCAAGGGCCCGACGCTACGGCACCTGACCTAGCTGGTCTCGTGATGGTGCCATCTCTGTCCTGATAGCAGGCCTCTTAGAGTACTTTGGCGTCGCCTCATTGACAAAATTACGTTATGTAGATGCAGTTTATCGCCAGGTAGTACGCTAGCAACTTAAGAAACGCCTAACACAATGTATCCGAATCAGATGAAATGGCGTGCCATATAAAAATACATGAACGAATCTGGTACGTACGGGGAGCTTGATGGGGAGGCAGCAGCGACACACGATGGGAAGGATGCTGCGCAGACGCGGCAGCGTCGTCGCGATGTGTAGCATGATACTCGTACGTGGCACATGAAGGGTGCGGCGGCGGTGTTGGCACTGGCGGAGCTTCTCGGGGGCCAACATGGGCCATGGCCCCCCCAACAAAATGAGAACTTGTTAGTACCCATTGTATTTTACTGAGTAGACGGCACATTGGATCAAAAGCTCTCTGTACGTTGGTCTAGACTGGCACTCTGGGAGCATCCTTCCTCCTCATACGCATGTGAGCATTGACCCGTGACCACTAGCATCCTCTCTCTAAGCGTCTACTGCGGTCTTAGTCCTCTCTTTCACTTAGTTTATTCTTTCCTCATATATCTCATTTGCTAGCTTATCCCAGTCCTACCGATTGGTTCGTTTTGGTTCTTACATCTTAACTGGGGAAAATTCTAATTAGGTCTCATAATATGTACTAAATATTATTTATTTTGTTTACATATTTCTATATTTCTATGTGGATCAGTGTGAATGGTTAAGGGAAAACAATTTTTCAGAAAGTTTCAGTGTTTTATGATGGTTACCTCCACCGTTAAGTGTAGTTTGGTACTATTTTTCTTCTAGACGAAACAGGCTTTCGCCCCGCTTTATAAATAAAGCCACACGGCCAAACCGATACAAAGTGATGAGGAACACCTCTTACAAAGCAGATCAAAGATAAACAAAGAAAACAGGAGTAGCCACACCCTGAAGAAACACCCAAGACTACTAACTAGAGGTGCCACCACGCCTCCTTGTGAAACCACCGGACCTCGTCACACCATACCAACCAAGTTATCACCGGAGAGGGCCGCCTGCCCTCTCGCTCCGGGCCGTGGAGCACCGATCCTGCCAGCGGACAACGAGAATAAAGAATGGTGATAACAAGGTCACGTGTAAAGGATAGGAGGACGCCGAGAACGCCCCACGCCAGCGTTGGGAGAGCCTCGAAACAGGATCCAAACTTGCCTACCGATGATAGCAAGACAAGACCAAGAAGTACCACAGTCCACCTCCATGGTATCCTTCTCCAACGTCAGCCTCTCCATGTCCTTCTCGATGTCCTCCCTTATAGCGTACTTGCACGCCCTTTGGCAGATCTCTGTGATGTCGGCGCCGCTGAAGCCGGGCGTGAACCTCGCGAGGGCGCCGAGGTCGACGTCCTTGGCCACGGGAGACTTCCTGAGGCATGCCTTGAAGATCTGGTGCCGTGATGCCTCGTCCGGCAAGGGGATGTAGATGAGCTGGTCCAGGCGGCCGGGGCGGAGCAGCGCCGAGTCGATGATGTCCGGCCTGTTGGTGGCGCCGATGATGAACACCGTTTTCTTGGCGTTCATGCCGTCCATCTCGGTCAGCAGCTGGTTGAGAACCCTGTCGGCCGCGCCGCCGGCGTCGCCCACGCTCCCGCCCCTCTGCATCGCGATGGAGTCAAGCTCGTCGAAGAAGAGGACGCACGGTGCAGATTGACGCGCCTTGTCAAAGATCTCACGCACGTTGGCCTCGCTCTCGCCGAACCACATCGTGAGCAGCTCGGGTCCCTTGATGCTGATGAAGTTGGCCTGGCATTCGTTGGCGATGGCCTTGGCCAGCAAGGTCTTGCCGCACCCTGGTGGCCCGTAGAAGAGGACGCCCTTGGAAGGCGACATACCGAACTTCTCAAATTTCTCCGGGTGCTCTACCGGGTACTGGACGGTCTCTTGCAGCTCCCTCTTGACGCCGTCGAGGCCGCCGACATCGTTCCAGCTGACGTTGGGCACCTCTACCACGGTCTCGCGAAGTGCGGAAGGATTCGTGCCGACGAGGGCCGTTTTAAGGTGGTCATTGGTGACGGCCATGGAGTTCAAGATCTCGGCGTCGATGGTGTCGTCCTCCAGGTCAATCACGTCCATCTTCTCCCTGATGCATTGCAGCGCCGCCTCGGTGCAGAGCGCGGCCAAGTCGGCGCCGACGTAGCCATGCGTGTCCTTGGCAATCAGCTCGAGGTTGACGTCCACGTCCAGCTTCATGTTCTTCGTGTGGACGCGGAGCACTTCGAGGCGCCCGACCTCGTCCGGCACGCCAATATCGATCTCGCGATCGAACCTGCCAAAGCGCCTAAGGGCAGGGTCGATGCTGTTGGGCCGGTTCGTGGCGCCCATGACGATGACATGCGCGCGTGCCTTCATGCCGTCCATCAACGTGAGCAGCTGGGAGACGATGCGCCTCTCGACCTCGCCGTGGGTCTTTTCCCTGTTGGGAGCGATGGAGTCGATCTCATCGATGAAGATGATGGAGGGCGCGTTCTTCTCGGCCTCCTCGAAGGCCTTCCTGAGGTTGCTCTCGCTCTCCCCGGCCATCTTGGACATGATCTCGGGGCCGTTGATGCAGAAGAAGAAGGCCCCGGTCTCGTTGGCCACGGCGCGGGCGATGAGCGTCTTGCCGGAGCCGGGAGGGCCGTAGAGAAGGATGCCCTTGGGAGGCTTGACGCCGATGGACTTGAAGAGCTGCGGGTGCCTGAGCGGCAGCTCGACGAGCTCCCTGATCTGCGTCATCTGCTTGCGCATGCCGCCGACGTCGTCGTAGCCGACGCCGTCGAGCCTCTCCTCGTCCTCCCTCCTCACCGGATCGCCGTCGCAGAAGATCTGCGTGTCGGCCGCCACGATGCAGTACTCAACGTCGGACGGATCGATCTCCATGACCTTGAACTCGACGCTGCGCATGCCGCCGCGGACGAGGAAGAGGTCGCCCTTGCGGACCGGGCGGTACGCGTCCACAAAGTAGGGCTTGAGGTAGGACTCGAAGAGGTCGCCGGAGAGGCCCTCGACGGTGTCGTCCACGGGCAGGACGTGCACGCGCCTGCCGTACTTGGCGTCGTGGCACTGGTGCACGGAGACGACGTCGGCGATGCGGACGCGCAGGTTGGAGCGGACCACCTTGTTGATCCTCATCTTGTGCTCCTCGCAGGCGTCGTCGGGGAAGGCGATGCAGAGCGTGGAGCGGCGGCGCTTGCCCTTGAGCAGCACGACGTCGCCTTGGAACAGGGAGAGCCTCTCCATGGTGGCCGGGTGGAGCATGCACGTGGAGTTGTCGTCGTTGCAGTTGGCCGCCTCCTCCACCACCAGCCGGTTCACGGCCTTCTTCGACGGCGCGGTGGTCGCCATCGCGTTCAGTTCAGCGCCTCTCTCGCCTATCGATTCAATGCGCGTGTCTCGATGGTAACTGCTAGCTCCGATCAGTGTTTTTTGCTGCGTTCGACTTGTGGATTTCCTGTGAGGAGGAGACGTGGTCAGGCCCCTATTTGAAGGCGCGGCCAGTAAATTCGACTCTGATTGGGGAAGGCGCTCGATCGAAGCTCAAGTCCGACTCTAGTTTGAATTCGGAAATACACTCGTTTCGAATCCTCAGTCCGTTCCGTTCTACTAGTTCGAGTACGTAGTCCGTCAATGGTTTGATCGTTCCTATTGTTGTATGCAAACAAACCGACTGCCGAACTCTATTAGGATCCAGATCGGTTCTTTTGGTTTGTTTTTCTTGGAGCCTCTGTCTTGATTTCTTAAATAAAGATTCAATAAGATCCAGATCTTTTTCATCGTCCAGATCCTTACAGGGGAAAATGTGTTGTTGCAGAACTTTTTCATAGACTACATGTTACCTTAGTGGTTAATTGTGTTAGAATACAAGTCGGTTACGATTTATATTAGAGTTTGCTTGTAATTCAAGTTAGGGTTAGCCGGCCGGCCCCACATATATACTCGTTGTAATCTTCAAACTATTCAATGATTATGAGACAAATATTATTCTACATGGTATCAGACTAAAACCGATCTAGGGCATGTCGCCGCCCACCCCACCCCCGCCGCCGCCGCCCGGCTATTTCGAGTGGCGCGCCAAGCTCGCCGCCGTCGCAGCGCAAACCTCCTCCTCCTCCACCCAAACCCTAGTCTCTTCTACCCCACCCACCATCCAATATGCTGATACAATTTTCGATGTTAGTCCTTTTATTCCCGTTACTTTAGATCTTCCCAAGCACAACTACTACCATTGGCGCCACCTCTTTGAAGTTCATCTAGGCCGATGCAATCTCCTCGGCCACGTCGACGCCAACTCCGTCCCCCAGCCCTCGGATCCTCGCTAGGTGAAGGGCGACCTCGCCATCATCCAATGGATCTACCAACGGGTGTCCACCGAGATCTTCAATCTCGTCTTCCGCGATGCCTCCAACACCGCCGCTCTATGGGCGGCCCTTCGTCAGCTCTTTCAAGACAACATCGATGCTCGCGTCACCACCCTCCACACCGAGCTCCGTAACACCGTCCAAGGCGACTCCCAAGTGGGGGTTTATTGTCAGCGGCTCAAGTCTCTCGTCGACGAGCTTTGTGAACTCGGCGACCCCATCGACGACCGCCAACTCATCAATGTTCTCCTCGTCGGGCTCGGAGAACGATTTGAGAAGCAAGCCTCCTTCATCCCTATGATGCGGCCGCGCCCGTCCTTCTCCGAGGTACGCTCCATGCTTCAATGGGCAGATCGCGCCATCACCAACAAGGAGGCTCGCCCCCAAGTCTTTGCGGCCATCCCACGTCCGCCCGCTCCAGCTCCAACTGCGCCACCTCCTCCGACATCGGTGCAACCACCCCCAGGATGGCGCCCCAGCCCCAACTACCGGGGCACAAGGCCGATCTATCGCCCTCCACGATCTTCAGCACCGTTGGCTCCGACTCCTTCAGGCGGCGCACCATCGGCCCTGGCTCCATCACTGGCTCCTGCACCTCCAGCATCGCCGATCTACCACCTTCCGCATGACCCATGGACCGGCCTTGTGCAGGCCTAGTCCATGCCCTGGGCGGCCCCCTCTCCAATTGGCGCACCACCCGCCTACACCGGCTCTTGGATGCCAGGCATGCATCCTCACACTGGCTCCCCTGGACTACTCGGCATGCGTCCTCCATCGCAGGCCTACATCGCTGCACCATCCTACTACAACTCCAGCGCAGCGTCACCAATGATCTACAACACCTCAACAGGCGGCCACTATTCGATGTACCAGCTGCCGCCACCACCGCTCGCCCCAGCAATGCCATCTGCACCAACTCCGTCTCCTGCAGCAACACCTAGCTGGGACCAAGCTGCTTTCCTCCAGGCCATGAACAACTTCGTTGCTCAAGGAAACTCGGGTATGGATTGGATTTTCGATTCCGGTGCATCTAGTCACATGTCTAATTCGCGTAATATGATGTCATCGTGCACTTCTTTGCCTTTTTCCTCTATTACTCTTGGAGATGGTTCTCTAATTCCTATTCATTGTGTTGGCCAAACCCATCTTCCATCCACCACAAAACCACTCCTCCTTCGAGACGTTCTTGTTGCCCTACCCTAATTAAAAACTTAATTTTTGTCCGTCAATTTACACGCGTGATACTTCTCAAACATATCTATAATTTTTGATGCTCCATACTTGTTTATACACCATTTGCTTTGTATTTTGTTTACACTTCGTGGCGTTTTTATGCATTTTCCGGAACTAACCTATTAACAAGATGCCACAGTGTCAGTTCCTATTTTCTGTTGTTTTTGTGTTTCAGAAAAGTTACATAGGAAATATTCTCGGAATTGGACGAAACAAAAGCTGAAGTTCCTAATTACCTGACACGAAGACGGAGTCCAAAGGAGATCCGGAGGCAGACCAAGGGGCAGCCACACCAGGTGGTGGCGCAGGCCACCCCATGGCCACGCCACCAGGTGGTGTGACCACCTGGTCCACCCCCTGACACCGCCCTTCCGCCTATTTATTCCCCTCGATGGAAAAACCTTAAAGGCATGAACACTTTTCCAGAAAACATACTGCAAGCCGCCGCCGTCGTTGACGCGAGATCGGGAGGGTCCAGAAGCTCTTCTCGGCACCCTGCCGGAGAGGGGAATCACCACCGGAGGCCTTCTTCATCACCATGCCTGCCTCAGAGTGATGTCTGAGTAGTCTACCTTGAACTATGGATCCATAGCAGTAGCTAGATGGATGTCTTCTCCTCCATGTGCTTCATGTTTAGATCTTGTGAGCTGCCTATCATGATCAAGATCATCGTTATGTAATTCTACATGTTGTGTTTGTTGGGATCCGATGAATATTGACTACTATGTCAAGTTGATTTGTGATTTATCATCTCTATGTTGTTTATGATCTTGCATGCTCTCCGTTGCTAGTAGATATCTTGGCCGATTAGATGCTAGTAACTCCAAGAGGGAGTATTTATGCTCGATAGTGGGTTCATGCCTCTAGTAATCTGGGAGAGTGACAATAACTTCTAAGGTTGTAGATGTGCTGTTGCTACTAGGGAGAAAACAACAATCTTGTGTTCAAGGATATTTGTATTGTTTATATTACACACTTTGCTTAAGGCGATAATCTGTTGCTTGCAACTTAATACCCAATGGTTGCTCGGATGATATCCGGCGGGTGGATTATTAGTCATAGATGCAGTTGGATTACAGTCTATGTATTATATTGTAATGCCCAAGTGAATCTCATAGTGATCTTCATGACATGTATATGCATTCCTATGCATTCTTTATTCTGTCAATTGCCCAACTGTAATTTGTTTACCCAGCATGTTATTTATCTTTATGGACAGACACCTCTAGTGAACTGTGGACCCTGGTCCATTCTTTTACATATATATTACCGTTTACTTTCTACAAGCATTATTTACTTTCTTGCAAACAAACATCTATTACCACACGATACGTTTAATCCTTTGTTTACAGGAAACCAGTGAGATTGACAACCTCACTGCAAGTTGGGGCAAAGTACTTTGGTTGTGCTGTGTGCAAGTCCCACGTTGCTGTTGATGCCGATAGTGTGCCCTACCAAAAGCCAGCTAGTATCAACCTTCAGAAGTGGTTTCTTTCTCCTACTGGTCTATTAAACCTTGGTTTCATAATCGAGGGAAACCTGCCGCTGTGCTCATCACACCTTCCTCTTGGGGTTCCCAACTGGGTGGCTAGCACCGCTAACAATGCAATAATCCTATCTCCATTGAATTTGACCGCTTTGGCTTGTCTGTGAAGGATTACATGACCAAGGCGGAGATCGCACGCTTCAATAGTTCCAGATACCTTTATTCCATCAACAGCGCACCCACCGCCGCTCAGCCTTCCTCTATGGCTGCTTCGGTGGATCTATGGCATCAACGACTAGGACATCCTCATGCTGCCACGCTATCCAACCTTCTAAGTGAATTTTCAATTTTATGTAATAAAGATCCTCATGATATTTCGGTTTGTGAGTCATGTGAATTAGGCAAACATGTTCGTCTTCCCTTTAGTACCTCTCAATCATCTAGCACTTTTCCCTTTGAATTAATACATTGTGATCTTGGGACATCTCCCCATGAGAGTTTTTCTGTTTCAAATACTATCTTGTTATTCTTGATGATTTTACTCACTTTACTTAGACTTTTCCCATGCGCAACAAATATGATGTACACACAATATTTCTAAATTTCCAACGTTATGTCGCTATCCTCTTCTTTTTACCTATAAAATTTATTCAATGTGATAATGGTAAAGAATTTGATAATAATCAAAACAAAAAATTCATTAGTCATGGCATTCTTCTATGTTTTTCCTGCCCCTATACCTCTCCCCAAAACGGCAAGGCCGAACGAGTCCTAAGAATAATCAACGATATTATTCACACCCTTTTAATTCATTCATCTATGCCTCCAAAATATTGGGCTGAGGCCCTACGCACTGCCACATATCTCCTGAACATATGACCAACTAAATCAAATCCTCACACCACTCCCTATTTTTCTCTTTTTTGCTGTCATCCTGATTGCTCCGAGCTACGTGTTTTTGGTTGCCTTTGCTTTCCTAACATGTATGCCACCTCACCTAATAAACTAGCACCTCGATCTATCTCCTGTGTGTTTCTCGGTTACTTCGATGAACACAAAGGGTTTCGTTGTCTTGATCTTCTCTCTGGCCAAAGTCACATCTCTCGCCATGTCACCTTTGTTGAACACATCTTTCCCTTTTTGCAATGCTCCATGCCCACCGAGACCGACACCTCTTCACCGTCGTTCCCCACCCTTCGTGCCATCCTCAACCCACTACACATTGCACCAACCCCAGCCCCACCAAACCCAAACCCTACTCTCGTCGTGGCAGCCGAAATGGCTGAAAATTCTGTCGCGGCAGCATGCGATAACATCACGGCAACACGCTCTGCCGCGGCAGCCGAAACGGCTGAACATCCTGCCAGGGCAGATTTCTCTGCCGCGCGTCCAGATCCTCCCTTCCCTCCGCGCAAAACCTCCGCTGCGTCAAGCGATGCTTCTTCTTCCAATCTTCAACCTCCTGCACATGCCGTTCCTGTCACCAAACCCACTAATGATCACGTAATGCGCACTCGTGCAAAATCAGGGTTTAAACTACCAACTCAAAAACTAAATCTCAATGTCACTCCCCTATATCTCCCATCCCTAAATCTTATAAATCAGCCCTTCTTGATCGCCACTGGACTTTTGCTATGCGTGACGAATTTCAAGCTCTCAAAGAGAATCAAACTTGGCAACTCGTCCCTCGACTTCCTGGTGCAAATGTTGTTTCTGGTAAATGGGTTTTCCATCAAAAATTTCACTCCGATGGATCTCTCTCTCGTTATACAGCTTGTTGGGTCTGTCGTGGTTTTTCTCAACAACATGGTCATGATTACGATGAAACTTTCTCTCCTGTAGTTAAACCAAGCACAATTTGTATTTTCCTTAGTCTCGCTGTCACCTCTTCCTGGCCTATACATCAACTTGACGTTAAAAATGCTTTCTTACATGGATCTCTAAATGAAACTGTTTATTGCCAGCAACCTTTAGGATTCGAAGATACAAATAATCCAAATCACGTTTGTCTTCTTAAGAAATCTCTATATGGTCTTAAACAAGCTCCTCGTGCATGGTTTCAATGGTTCTCTACTTTTATCCTCACTATCAGTTTTCATCCTTCCCCCTCTGACTCATCTCTATTCGTTTATCACAACAACTCTCACACTGCCACTACTAGAAAAACAGCTACCCGCAGCGCATCAATATTTGCTACCCGTAGCGCATATCCCCGTGCTGCGGGTACCACGCCACTGATAATACGTTACCCGTAGCGCATCTGCACATGCGCTACGGGTAACATACATACCCGTAGCGCATTTGTCAATGCGCTACTAGTATTTCTATCCGCAGCGCATGATGGCATGAACAGATGCGCTACAAGTACCCTTTTTTTTTGACGCTAGCTAGCTCCCAGCACCCACGGTTTCATTATGCAGGTGCCACGTCAAACACATTCTGCTTGAGATTAGTGGTCAAAATATTATGCCATTTGACTAATTTTCCAGTTTATTTATGTTTAACCCACAACAAAATATTGTGACTAGTTAAATACGCAAACCATCTGTTCTAAATATTCACACCAAATTCACAATTACATATTTATTATAGAAATCTCCAGAGCAAGACTATTTTCTACAGGACAACACCAAAAACCGAAGATCAAGACCAAGACTATTTGCTACCAGACCTCGTCGCCCAAGGTGCTCCTTCCCGTCCTACAGCTCATCCTCCATCAACGGAGCGAGCGGCTCGCCGGCCCCAACCAACCGAAGATCACCGGCCGCCAACACTGAACAGCAGCAGGCTGCCCCCCCACCCAGCTGCACCAACCTACCGTTGCATAAGTACCTCGCCGAACGTCGACAAGCTTCGGCTGCTCATCAGATTACTTCTTCCTAGTTGAGGCGCCCGAGCCTGCTGCGCCTAAAGAACAATGGTGTGTCCAGACTGTAACTTATGTTCATCCACAGAACCTGAAGAATGAGAAGACGAAATCAATAATCACCTGAAGAAGGGCATAGTCCAGGTGTTTGCATGATCTGTGGAAACTGCAACATACTTTTTGTCATCTTAAAGAGTACTCTAGTTTGACAGTAGCAATTGATAATACTCTGGTTTTACAATAACTAGAACATGGAACATGAATTACAGAAACTAGATCATGCATGTTTGATAGTATCTAGAATATGAATTACAGCAACTAGATCATGCATGTTTGACAGTATCTAGAATATGAATTACAGCAACTAGATCATGCATGTTTAATAGTAGCTGGAACACGAATTAAGCAACTACATCATGCATGATTTTTTTAGATGAGATCATGCATGTTCGACAGTAGATAAAATAGACAGTACTCTAGTTTGACAGTAAGTCTAAATAAACACCAGGACATGTAGCAAGCAGCACTCACTTCAGATTATGTTGATTAATGGTCAAGTGAGATCAGGCAACAACACTTCATTTACAACCATCCTACTAGTATATGCATTCCAATATTCTCCTGTGAGTGAAACCAACCAAACTTCTCTCCCTCAAATCTCTCTACTTGATTTAATCAACAAACATTTTAAATCTTTATTTTCAGTCTCAGATATCAAATGGTTTATGCACCTAGTATGGGACAACGACGAATAAAATTTGTGGGATGCAGAGTATGGTAGCTTGCTAAAACTAAACTGATGGAATGTGACAGGAACAATAACATGCAACAGGCAAATGGATAGAAGCATGATAGGCCTTACCGGGCACAGGCAGGAGCGCAGAGGAGGATAGGCTGTTCATGGTGGTAATGGGCCTCAAGCTCATGCGCGCCGCCACCACCTCCTTCCCGGTAGGCTTCGGCCATCCATAGGCGTTGCCGCTGGCCGGTGTCGCTCCCCTTGACCTCCTCATTTGATTCTCCGCCGCTATGGAGTCCGACCGCCGAGGAAGGCTAGCTCCGCAAACCGACTAATCATGGATAGTAATATATATCGCAAATTGATAGGAAGGTACATCTTTGAAATAATCATAGGCATCCTCTACTAACCAGAACATAATGCATTAATTTAGAGCAAGCATATGGTGTTGACAGTCAGCATTGAGCCTCGAAACCATGAAACTTGACAAGATTCTTCCAATAAACGACACAAGAATCACTATGAAGATACAAAGATGGCTAGACGTTGTTGGAAAACGCCTAACAAATCACTTACCACTGTTGTTCGGACCAATAATGTATTACACAAACTAGCTAAGTGCCCACGCAATGCCTTTAAATTAAAAGAATAGGTTACCATATCTGAATCATTGCCAATTAACCCTACCCCGAGCCAGCAGTCAGCATTGCCAATTTGATTGTGCAGAAGGTACCAAGCATCGATCAAACAATGTAAGCACGCTATTACAGCAGTCAGCGGCAATGAAAGTTCTGTTAGGCAACCTTGCGGTGATGTGAACCATCTGACGAAAAATAATAGCTCCTGATCATCACAATCAACTCAAACTTAACCAACAAGTGAGTGATACAAACATATCAAAATCCCTCACAAAAAGGAAACCAAAATCCTATACACAACTTCTGAAACGCCTCTCGAGAACTGGTCTGCCCTTTGTTGCATATTTCTCTTGGAAGTCTCTTTGCTCCTGGCATGGAGCGCATCCACCCCCAGCTTCACTCTACAGTGACACACACCTTCTAGTCTCCAACTCTCAACACACGACAGACACCAACAACACCAAACGCGCCAAACAACACCTTGCAACTGAACTCTCCAAGTTTGACACAAATCAACAATAACGTGCGGTGTGTTTGGTTTAAAACAAATCTACTTCACCAGAAATTTGTTTTTCTAGAGCATCGGGTATCACATCACAAGTTCTGGAAAAAAAAATCAAAGAAACCATGTCTGCGCTTTGCAACCACGCGCTCTAGAACAAATATTTATACTTGCTCATAATCCTGAAAGACTACATGCTTAATTTTTTCGAAATGTCTCTTAATTTTTGCTTTAAACCATTTAAAATAGGGCTCGTTGTATGATAAATAAATCAGCTATACTGAAATTGACAATAGCTAAAATCTTCTGCCTATTTGTGATATGCTGATATTGATTGGCTTATTGATTCAATTTGCTCAGAAAATGATTTTGGCAGCTCCTACCGCAAAGTAATGTTTAAATATAGTTCTATGCCCATGGGTATAGTCTAACTACTCCTGCACACAACGGAACGCATAAATCTAGGTGAAAAACATACTGTCTCCACCGCAGCAGCAATGCCATCAACCATCCTGAATCAAGTTGGGACCATTGTGTTGACTGGAACAAATGTTACTGATCCAGCATCAATGCATAAATAAGTAACATTTTCAGCGCAACGGCTGGATAATAAACAAGAATTGTGTGCACAAATCTAGAATCCAGCTAGAGAAACGTGGGTAACTAATAGAGTAGTACCTGATTCGATACGGACAGGGGAAGGAAAGAAATATGGAATTTGGGGAATCCAGCCAAAGGAATGGTGCTCCTTGCCAACGACGGATGGATCTGTACTGCATTCCAGCTGATGGGCAGAGGAGGGGATGATTTGTCGCGAGACAGGGTCGGTCGGAGTCTCCGATCTCTATGTAGCATAAATAGCAAGGAAACTTGAATCCTTAATCTCCCTACAAATCTCACTCGTGTGTCAAGTGCCCAGCTAGCTCACGAAAAATTGGAACGGGACAGGGGATTTGCTTGTACCTCACACCAATCGGCCTGCAGCTTCCCCGGCGTGGTGAAGAACACGGACGCACACCCGATCTGGGCGCGCTGGGTTGCTAGGCTGGATCTGGAGAGCGAGGACAGTTAGTGGTAGTGGCAGAGGCACTGGATCTAGATGGACGAGGCTTGCAGGACTGGCGGCGGTGTCATCCACAGGGGGAGAAAATACGCTAGGGTTTGTTCACCCACTTGTTAGGATGGGGACTGCAACTGATCGTCTGACGCAGTTTTGTTCTCTCACACCTGTAGCGCATGGGTTATGTATGCGCTACGGGTAGTATAATTACCCGTAGCGCATGCATAACTTAGTGCGTTGCGGGTAATATAAGGTAGATCAGTCCTCCAGGCTCAAAAATACCCATAGCGCATGAATAATAATGGTGCGCTGCGGGTAATTTTTGTAGACGTAGCGTATGGTGATAGGTGCGCTACTGGTATATACCCGCAGCGCACCACTTTTTTGGTGCGCTGCGGATAATTTTCTACCTATAGCTGTTTTCCTAGTAGTGTGCCTATCTTCTTTTATATGTAGATGAAATAGTTTTTACAGCCTCCTCTCAACAATTTCTTGATCACATAATCTCCTTGCTACGATCTGAGTTCTCCATGACTGATCTTGGTGATACTAATGGTTTATTTCTTTCTCAACGTCAATATATTCTTGATCTTCTAACTAAATCAGGCGTGCTTGGCTGTCAACCTTCTAAAACTCCTGTAGACACCACAACCAAGCTCTCCTCCTCCGGTGATGTTTTTCCTGATGCCACCTGATGTCTCACAGGACCCGTTGGGAAACCCCAAGAGGAAGGTATGATGAGCACAGTAGTAAGTTTTTCCTCATTATGAAACCAAAGTTTAATCGACCAGTAGGAGAAAGAAATCACTTCTGAAGGTTGTTACTAGCTGACTTTGGCAGGGCGCACTACCGGCATCAGCAACAACGTGGAACCTGCACACAACACAACCAAACTACTTTGCCCCAACTTACAGTGAGGTTGTCAATCTCACTGATTTTGCTGAAAACAAAGGATTAGACGTATAGTGTGGAAAGAGATGTTTGTTTGCAGTGAATGAAATAAAACAGTACTTGCAGAAAGAAAATAGTGTTTGCAGTAGACGGTATTATCAATGTAAAAGAATGGACCAGGGTCCACACTTCACTAGAGGTGTCTCTCCATAAAGATAAATAACATGTTGGGTGAACAAAATTACAGTTGGGCAATTGACAAATAGAGAATGCATAACAATGCATGTACACGACCTGAAGATCACTATGAGATTCATTTGGGCATTACAACATGATACATAGACCATAATCCAATTGCATCTATGACTAATAATCCACCTTCAGGATATCATCCAAACAACCCTTGGATATTAAGTTGCAGGCAACAGATTATTGCATGCAAAGTGTGTAATGTAAACAATACAATTATCCTTGAACAAAAGATTGTTGTTTTCTCCCTAGTAGCAACATCACATCTATAATCTTAGAAGTTATTGTCACTCTCCCAGATTACTAGAGGCATGAACCCACTATCGAGCATAAATACTCCCTCTTGGAGTCACAAGCATCTACTTGGCCAAAGCATCTACTAGCAATGGAGAGCATGCAAGATCACAAATAACATAGACATGATAGATCAATAATCAACTTGACATAGTACTCAATATTCATCGGATCCCAACAAACACAACATGTAGCATTACAATAAGATGATCTTGATCATGATAGGCAGCTCACAAGATCTAAACATGGTGGCACAAATAGGAGAAGACAACCATCTAGCTACTGCTATGGACCCATAGTCCAAAGATGAACTACTCACGCATCACTTCGGAGGTAGGCATGGTGATGAAGAAGGCCTCCGGTGATGATTCCCCTCTCCGGCAAGGTGCCGAGAAGAGCTTCAGAACCCTCCTAAACTAGGGTCGACGACGGTGGCGGCTACAGTACTTTTCATGGTTGGAGGCTCGGGCTTTTAGGGTTTTCCCGAGGATGTGATTTTATAGGCGGAAGGGCGAGGTCGGTGGGCGTCCGAGAGGCCCACACCATGGGGCGGTGTGATGCGTGGTGAATGACCAGCCCGTTGGGAACCCCAAGAGGAAGGTATGATGAGTATAGTAGCTCGTTTTCCCTCAGTAAGAAACCAAGGTTTAATGTCGATCAGGAGAAAAGCAGACAAATGACAGCTGAAGGTGATGCTTGCTAGTTTGCGACAGCAGCGGACAATTTATATATGGCGCCTCATCCAAGCTTTGCTTGCTAGCTGCAACGTGGAACCTGCACACACACAAACAAATACTTTGCTCCCAACTTGCGATGAGGTTGTCAATCTCACCGGTTTGCTTGAAACAAAGGTTATGAGTGTATCGAGTGGAAAACAGTAGTAGTATGCGAGTAAAGTAAATAGTGCGGGAAAAGTAAACAGGTGATTGCAATATGATTAAAATAGGACCGGGGTCCACAGTTCACTAGTGGTGTCTCTCCATAGATAAAATAACATGCTGGGTAAACAAATTACAGTTGGGCAATTGATAGAATAAAGATAACGTGATATGTCAAGAAGATCACTATGAGATTTACTCTGGGCATTACAACAAAATACATAGACCGCCATCCAACTGCATCTATGACTAATAATCCACCCTCGGGGATATCATCCGAACACCCCAAAAGTATTAAGTTGCGAACAACAGATAATTGCATTAAGCAAAGTGTGTAATGTAAACAAAGCATATGCCCTTGAGCATATGAATGTTGTTTTCTCCCTAGTAGCAACAGCACATCTACCACCTTAGAGGTTTCTGTCACTCCCCCAGGTGAAATAGAGACATGAACCCACTATCGAGCATAAATACCCCCTCTTGGAGTCACTAGCAACTACTCGGCCAAGATAGCTACTAACAACGGAGAGCATGCAAGATCATAAACAACATAGAGATAACAAAAGATATAATTCAGTACAGCAACTTAATCATAAACACCAATATTCATCGGATCCCAACAAACCAACATCATAGAATTACATAATGGTGATCTCAATCATGTAGGGCAGCTCATGAGATCTAAACATGAAGCACATGGTGGAGAAGACAACCATCTAGCTACTGCTATGGACCCATAGTCCAAGGTAGACCACTCACTCATCGCTCCGGAGGCAAGCATGGCGATGAAGAAGACCTCCGGTGGCGATTAACCTCTCCGGCAGGGTGCCGGGAAGAGCTTCTGGACCCTCCCGATCTTCGGGTCGACGGCGGCGGCGGATCGCGATGTGTTCTGGAAATCTGATCGGGTACTTAGGTTTTTCTCGTCAGGGGGTATATATAGGCGAAGGGGCGATGTCAGAGGAGGGACCACGCCCCCTCACACGGGGCTGACGCGGCCAGGGGGGTGGCCGCGCCGCCCCTGTGTCTGGGGCCCACGTGGCCCCCCTCCGTCAGCTCTTCGGATGTCTGGAAGCCTCCCCTTGATATAAGACTTTAGGATCTTGTTTCGTCCAATTCCGAGAATATTTCCTGTGTATCACTTCTGAAACACAAAAACAGCAGAAAACAGGAAACTGGCACTGTGGCACTTCGTTAATAGGTTAGTTCCGGAAAATGCATAAAAATGCCACTAAGTGTAACGAAACAATATACAAATGGTGTAAAAACAAGCATGGAGCATCAAAAATTATAGATACGTTTGAGACGTATCAAGCATCCCCAAGCTTAACTCCTGCTCGTCCTCGAGTAGGTAAGTGATAACAAAAGAATAATTTTTGAGGTGACATGCACCTACACAATCTTGATCATAAATGTAAGCATTGGTGAGCTGGGATCAATAGAACTTAAAACATGGGCATGAAAGATATAATCATGACAATAAGAAACTTAGCAACCATGTTGTAAACATGCAAATGAACACAAACAAAAGATCATGATAATAAAACAATGAAAGTCAAACGTGTGTTCAAATCATAAGAAAAAACATACAAATGGTTTTCAGCTTGTCCTTCAAAGAGAGCAAAACATAAATGCATAGGACACCTCAAAGTTTAAGAGGGCGACTAGATACAAATAATTTAAGAACAAGTGAAACCAATCATCATGAGTCAATCAATGAACTTTGGGACAATGCATATCACACTAAGAATGACAACTATGCTCTCTTAATGGTGCATAAAGAAAGAAGGTGGTGACTCAACAAAAAAGTAGAAGAAAGGCCCTTCGCAGAGGGAAGCATTGATTGAGCATGTGCTAGAGCTTTTCATTTGTAAAACAGAGATAAAACTTGGGTTTTGAGAGGTGGTTGCTTTTGTCAACGACTAGCAATGGGGTTCTTACTATCTTCCATACAAAAATGAAGCAAGTTTTTGAGAGAGAGATTGGCACTTTTGTGCTCTTTTTATAAAGCTTGGCACTCCTCCCCACCTTTTCCTTTCACATACCATGGCTAACCGATTCCATCGGGTGCCCACCAACATTCACATTCTTTGGAGGAGTGCCTTTTTTCTTTTTTTTCTTTTTTTTTCTTTTTGGAATAAGCAATATGGAAGATAGCAAATCCGACCACTACGTCCCCATGAGCTGAAAACATTGTCACAAAACAAGAAGTATTTTGAAGGTTTTGAAAGGTAGCACATGAGCATTTACTTTGGAATGGCTTACAAATACCATGCATAGGAATTTATAGTGGACACTTTGGAAAACTTTGGCTTTTAGGAGTTGGATGCACGAGTAGAGCTCATACTCAGTACAAGGCGAGGGCTAGCAAAAGACTGGGAGCGACCAACTAAGAGAGCAATAATGGCCATAATCATGCAAAGCGACAAAGCGACATTAAAAGAAGCATAAGATGGCATCAAAAGTCAAAAACTAAATGATCATGAAGGCTAATGGCGACTTTGTAAGAGTCTAACATGTGTGAGCATGCGCCAAGTCAACCCAAATAAAACATCAAGGAGAAAACCAAAATAATGCTTCCATACAATAAAAACAACGCATGATTTTTTTCAAAGGCTCATTAAGCAATCTCAGTTATTTGAGACAAGTCATGCTACAGCAAAACCACTAAGCATACTATCAAAAAGACATCAAGCATGACATGAAAAAGCCTAAGCCGCAGTCTACACAAGCTCCTTCTTGTACCACTATTTTGCACAAAGCTTTTTCTCTTTTCCAACACCATTTGAAATTTTTATAAACACCTCTTTTGATGAAAACCAATAAAGATCAGAGGCAAAAATACACCTTGATGAAAAGATATGACAAGGTCTGAACGCAAATCAAGGCGAAAATGAAAACCAAAAGCAGTAGCAGAAAAAGTAGAACGCTCGATTTTTAATAAGAGTGAAAACTAGAGCATTCTTTGCAAATGAAAATGAGTACATCTCCTTCAAAGGAAATTTGTTGGGGTCCAACCATTTATTGCAGCAAACAAACAAACTAAACAAACTAAGAAAACTAAAACAACTGACGCTCCAAGAAAAACACATAGTGCATGAAGCAATAAAAATATAGTGTCTTGAAAGGTGACCTGATTTTTGCCGATGAAGAAGGGGTGCCTCGGGGGCATCCCCAAGCTTTGACGCTTGTACTTCTTGGATATTTCGTGGGGTGATGCATGGGCATCCCCAAGCTTGAGCTTTTGTCCATTCTTCAACACATCTCATCATTCTCCAATCCCTACACTTGAAAACTTCCTTCATACAAAACTAAACACAATTCTATTAGCAACATTTGTGTAAGCATAAAATATATTCAACCTCTTTTAGCTTCAGGTTTAAACTCAAAACCACCACATATAAAGTATATACTACTGTAGCAACTTCCCAAAAAGTTCCATGATCAAAAAGAACTCAAAAGAAAGTGATAAAGTGGCAAAAACAAATATTGGCAGAAATCTGTCAAAACTGAACAGCTGACAAAGGACGAATTTTTGAGGGATTTTCTGTTGCTCAAATCAAAAAGTGTTCAACTAAGAAAAGTTTGGATATAACCTGGGGCATATGCACAAGAAATCGCAGGTCCAAAAGATAAACAGAGAATTTATACGAATTTTTACGGTGCAGCACCGAAAACAGTTTCAGGACAGCAATAACCCCAAATCTTTACCTCGCTCAAATTAGAGGCTTCTCTTGGCACAAAAACGAAATAAACAAGATAAGGAGCGGTCATTACAGTAGTAATGACTTCCAAGACTCAAATAAAAGAAAAAGTACTGAAAAGTAAAACATTGGGTTATCTCCCAAGAGTGCTTTTCTTTAACGCCTTTGAGCTAGGCGCAGAAAATTGCGAATCAAGTATTTTCAGAAGAAACATCGAGATCAACAGCAGAGATCTTATCAATAAGGCATTGTATTTCATCCACATAAGTTTTAGAAGACTCTTTGTGATCATTCTTTGGCACACTATTCTCATCAAAAAGATTTTCAGGACAAATCCAGGCAAAATTATTTTCGAAAGCTTCGCACAATCCCAAAAGCTTGCAAGGTATAGGTATCTCGGCCCTGTCATCATTTGTACTAATAACCGTTATAGGTGAACCGAGTTTATTAAAACGTTTAAGAACTTTCCTAGCTTCAATAATGACATCCTTAAATTCTAAACGCAAAGTTTCCAAGATAAAAGCTTTCTTTTCGGGGTCCTCAATTTCATGAAGCTTAAGAAACATGTATTGTGTGAAAGGATTAAGACTAGCAAACCTAGTTTCCAACATGTGAATTAAATGAGCAGAAGCAACTTCATAACTAGGAGCAAGCTCAACCAAAGACTTTTCCTCAACTTCCTTATGCATACTAATGTGATTAAAGAACTCCTCAATGTTACTTTTGCCAATAATCGAACCACTACCTACTGAGAGGTCCTCCAGAACGAACTTAGGGAACAGCATGATAAACTAAAGTAAAGAAATAACAACTACCAAGGATTCTAAATTTTTTGGGTTTTTGATAAAAAGCAATGCAGGTAAAATAAATAAAGTAAAGCAAAACAATAACAAAGTAAAGAATGTGTGTGCAAAAAACTCCCCTCGCAGAAGTCTTCCACTTTTCCCCGGCAACGGCACCAGAAAAAGAGCTTGATGCGTGGTGAATGACCAGCCCGTTGGGAACCCCAAGAGGAAGGAATGATGAGTATAGTAGCTCGTTTTCCCTCAGTAAGAAACCAAGGTTTAATGTCGATCAGGAGAAAAGCAGACAAATGACAGCTGAAGGTGATGCTTGCTAGTTTGCGACAGCAGCGGACAATTTATATATGGCGCCTCGTCCAAGCTTTGCTTGCTAGCTGCAACGTGGAACCTGCACACACACAAACAAATACTTTGCTCCCAACTTGCGATGAGGTTGTCAATCTCACCGGTTTGCTTGAAACAAAGGTTATGAGTGTATCGAGTGGAAAACAGTAGTAGTATGCGAGTAAAGTAAACAGTGCGGGAAAAGTAAACAGGTGATTGCAATATGATTAAAATAGGACCGGGGTCCACAGTTCACTAGTGGTGTCTCTCCATAGATAAAATAACATGCTGGGTAAACAAATTACAGTTGGGCAATTGATAGAATAAAGATAACGTGATATGTCAAGAAGATCACTATGAGATTTACTCTGGGCATTACAACAAAATACATAGACCGCCATCCAACTGCATCTATGACTAATAATCCACCCTCGGGGATATCATCCGAACACCCCAAAAGTATTAAGTTGCGAACAACAGATAATTGCATTAAGCAAAGTGTGTAATGTAAACAAAGCATATGCCCTTGAGCATATGAATGTTGTTTTCTCCCTAGTAGCAACAGCACATCTACCACCTTAGAGGTTTCTGTCACTCCCCCAGGTGAAATAGAGACATGAACCCACTATCGAGCATAAATACCCCCTCTTGGAGTCACTAGCAACTACTCGGCCAAGATAGCTACTAACAACGGAGAGCATGCAAGATCATAAACAACATAGAGATAACAAAAGATATAATTCAGTATAGCAACTTAATCATAAACACCAATATTCATCGGGATCCCAACAAACCAACATCATAGAATTACATAACGGTGATCTCAATCATGTAGGGCAGCTCATGAGATCTAAACATGAAGCACATGGTGGAGAAGACAACCATCTAGCTACTGCTATGGACCCATAGTCCAAGGTAGACTACTCACTCATCGCTCCGGAGGCAAGCATGGCGATGAAGAAGACCTCCGGTGGCGATTCCCCTCTCCGGCAGGGTGCCGGGAAGAGCTTCTGGACCCTCCCGATCTTCGGGTCGACGACGGTGGCGGATCGCGATGTGTTCTGGAAATCTGATCGGGTACTTAGGTTTTTCTCGTCAGGGGGTATATATAGGCGAAGGGGCGATGTCAGAGGAGGGACCACGCCCCCTCACACGGGGCTGGCGCGGCCAGGGGGGTGGCCGCGCCGCCCCTGTGTCTGGGGCCCACGTGGCCCCCCTCCGTCAGCTCTTCGGATGTCTGGAAGCCTCCCCTTGATATAAGACTTCAGGATCTTGTTTCGTCCAATTCCGAGAATATTTCCTGTGTATCACTTCTGAAACACAAAAACAGCAGAAAACAGGAAACTGGCACTGTGGCACTTCGTTAATAGGTTAGTTCCGGAAAATGCATAAAAATGCCACTAAGTGTAACGAAACAATATACAAATGGTGTAAAAACAAGCATGGAGCATCAAAAATTATAGATACGTTTGAGACGTATCACGGTGCGGCCAGGAGGGGGGCCGCGGCACCACCAGGTGTGGTCGGCTCATTCCCCGTCTCCGTCTCTCCTTTGGACTCCGTGAACATTTGAAGAAAATAGGCACTTCGGCTTTTGTTTCGTCCAATTCCGAGAATATTTCCTTCTGTAATAATCTGGAATAGAAAAATAGCAGAAAACAGGAACTGGCACTGTGGCATCTTGTTAATAGGTTAGTTCCAGAAAATGAATAAAAATGCCACAAAGTGTAAATAAAATATAAAGCAAATGGTGTAAAACAAGCATGGAGCATCAAAAATTATAGATATGTTTGCAACGTATCAGCATCCCCAAGCATAACTCCTGCTCGTCCTCGAGTAGGTAAGTGATAACAAAAATTATTTTTAAGGTAGCATGCAGCCAACACAATCTTGATCAAGTTATTGTAAAGCATTGCAAGCTGAGATCAAAGTACTCTAAACATGGGCATAAAATATTTAATTCTAACAATAAAACTTAGCAACCATGTTACAACATGAAAAGCAACACAAACAAAAGATCATGAATAATAATGCATTGAAAGTTGTTTGTTTGTTTCAAGCATAGAGAAAACATAGCAAAGTGGTATTCAGCTTGTCCTTCATGGAATAGCAAAACATAAATGCATTGGACACCTTCAAAGTTCAAAGGGTGACTAGATACAAATAATTTGAGAACAAGCAATACCATAATCATGAATCAATAAATAATAAATTTTGGGACTATGCACATTATACTCAGAATAAAAACTATGCTCTCTTAATCGGTGCATAAAGAAAGAATATGACTCAACATAAAAGTAAAAAAGAAAGGCCCTTCGCAGAGGGAAGTAGTGATTACAAGTTTTATAAAGCTTCCAAAAATTATGGTACTTATTAGCTTTGAGCTCTCATTGCCCCTATCATTTGCATCTTGAATGGTTAAAGTTAATGTGACGGCAAATATGAGTTATATGCTTGACAAATCACAAGTTGAAAATCTCATGTCCCTTGAATACGAGTACCTAAACCGCATGCTACTCGACTTAGGTCCCAAATAAGTTGTTGTCATTGTAAGCATACATGTATCATCGAGAACGCCAATGGGGTACCTCCTGCTCGATGATATGGAAGCTTTCCCATATCAAAATGACAAGACAAACAGACAATAAACACTATTAGCGGTGCTAGCCGCCCAGTTGGGAACCCCAAGAGGAAGGTGTGATGAGCATAGCGCCAAGTTTCCCTCGATTATGAAACCAAGGTTTAATCGACCAGTAGGAGAAAGAAACCACTTCTGAAGGTTGATGCTAGCTGACTTTTGGCAGGGCGCACTATTGGCATCAACAACAATGTGGAACCTGCACATAACACAACCAAAGTACTTTGCCCCAACTTGCAGTGATGTTGTCAATCTCACTGGTTTGCTGTGAACAAAGGATTAAACGTATCGTGTGGTAATAGATGTTTGTTTGCAAGAAAGTAAATAATTCTTGTAGAAAGTAAACGGTAATATATATGTAAAAGAATGAACCAGGGTCCACAGTTCACTAGAGGTGTCTCTCCATAAAGATAAATAACATGCTGGGTAAACAAATTATAGTTGGACAATTGACAGAATAAAGAATGCATAACAATGCATGTACATGTCATGAAGATCACTATGAGATTCACTTGGGCATTACAACATAATAAATAGACCGTAATCCAACTGCATCTATGACTAATAATCCACCCGCCGGATGTCATCCGAGCAACCATTGGGTATTAAGTTGCAAGCAACAAATTATCGCCTTAAGCAAAGTGTGTAATGTAAACAATACAAATGTCCTTGAACACAAGATTGTTGTTTTCTCCCTAGTAGCAACAACATATCTACAACCTTAGAAGTTATTGTCACTCTCCCAGATTACTAGAGGCATGAACCCACTATCGAGCATAAATACTCCCTCTTGGAGTTACTAGCATCTACTCGGCCAAGATATCTACTAGCAACGGAGAGCATGCAAGATCATAAACAACATAGAGATGATAATTCACAAATCAACTTGACATAGTACTCATTATTCATCGGATCCCAACAAACACAACATGTAGAATTACATAACGATGATCTTGATCATGATAGGCAGCTCACAAGATCTAAGCATGAAGCACATGGAGGAGAAGACATCCATCTAGCTACTGCTATGGACCCATAGTCCAAGGTAGATGCTGCGTGGTTGACGTGGAAGCAGATTATCCTTGTGCGTGGTGAATAACCAGCCCGTTGGGAACCCCAAGAGAAAGGTATGATGAGTATAGCAGCTAGTTTTCCCTTAGTTTAAGAAACCAAGGTTTATCGATCAGGAGAGGAGAGACAAATGACTGAAGGTGATGCGGAACCTGCACACACACAACCAAGTACTTTGTTCCCAACTTGCGATGAGGTTGTCAATCTTGATCATGTAGAATTACATAACGGCGATCTCAATCATGTAGGGCAGCTCATGAGATCTAAACATGAAGCACATGGTGGAGAAGACAACCATCTAGCTACTGCTATGGACCCATAGTCCAAGGTAGACTACTCACTCATCGCTCCGGAGGCAAGCATGGCGATGAAGAAGACCTCCGGTGGCGATTCCCCTCTCCGGCAGGGTGCCGGGAAGAGCTTCTGGACCCTCCCGATCTTCGGGTCGACGGTGGCGGCGAATCGCGATGTGTTCTGGAAATCTGATCGGGTACTTAGGTTTTTTTCCGTCGGGGGGTCTTTATAGGCGAAGGGGCGTCGTCAGAGGAGGAGCCAGGCGCCCTCATGCAGGGCCCGCGTGGCCAGGGGCCTGGCCGCGCCACCCCTGCGTGTCGGGCCCTGGTGGCCCCCCTCCTACTCTCCTTCGGATCTCTGGAAGCTTCCGGGTAAAATAAGACTTCAGGAACTTGTTTCGTCCAATTCCGAGAATATTTCCTGTGTATCACTTCTGAAACACAAAAACAGCAAAAAACAGGAAACTGGCACTGTGGCAACTTGTTAATAGGTTAGTTCCGGAAAATGCATAAAAGTGCCACGAAGTGTAACAAAACAATAGGCAAATGGTGTAAAAACAAGCATAGAGCATCAAAAATTATAGATACGTTGGAGACGTATCAAGCATCCCCAAGCTTAACTCCTGCTCGTCCTCGAGTAGGTAAGTGATAACAAAGAATAATTTTTGAGGTGACATGCACCTACACAATCTTGATCATATATGTAAGCATTGGTGAGCTGGGATCATAAGAACTTAAAACATGGGCATGAAGATATAATCTTGACAATAAGAACTTAGCAACCATGTTGTAAACATGCAAATGAACACAAACAAAAAATCATGAAAATGAAACAATGAAAGTCAAACGTGTGTTCAAATCATAAGGAAAAACATACAAATGGTTTTCAGCTTGTCCTTCAAAGAGAGCAAAACATAAATGCATAGGACACCTTCAAGTTTAAAAGGGCGACTAGATACAAATAATTTGAGAACATGTGAAACCAACAATATGAATCAATCAATGAACTTTGGGACAATGCATATCACACTAAGAATGACAACTATGCTCTCTTAATGGTGCATAAAGAAAGAAGGTGGTGACTCAACATAAAAGTAAAAGAAAGGCCCTTCGCAGAGGGAAGCAGTGATTGCAAGTTTTATAACCTTCAAAAATTATGGTACTTACCGGCTTTGAGCTCTCATTGCCCCCATCATAAGCATCTTGAATGGTTAAAGTTAATGCGAGAACAATTATGATGCATATGCTTGACAAATCATAAGTTGAAAACCTCGTGCCCCGTGAATACGAGTACCCAAGCCTCATGCTACTTTACTTAGAGTCCCAAGCAAGGCTCTTGTCATTGTAAGTATATGCGTATCATTGAGAACCGCCAATGGGGTACCTCCGTGCCCGATGACATGGAACAAGCCCACACCAAAATGACAGGACAAGCAGACAATGAACACCTTGACATCTCTTTTATTTGCCTTGTGTTTAGCTTTTTATTGTGAGATGCGTCGTCGAATGTTCACCATGGGTATGCTGCAAATTTCCACCATGAATTATG
Source organism: Dactylis glomerata (assembly GCA_007115705.1). Lineage (NCBI taxonomy): Eukaryota > Viridiplantae > Streptophyta > Magnoliopsida > Poales > Poaceae > Dactylis > Dactylis glomerata. The sequence continues at coordinate 107,041 of QXEO01000112.1, forward strand.
CATGGCTTAGATTGGCGGCCCGGCGTTTCCCTAACACATATACAAACTCCATGATCCCCACAAGATTCCCAATTCATTTCACACCGCGGGCATCCATAAATAAAAGATCACGATATCAACTCAAATAAGAAGTGCAATGTTGAAAGCTTGCCCCATGACAGCATGGATGGGCTAGAATCCAACTTACAACTTGCAAGCATAACAACTCAACATAAGAGACCAGAATGTCAATTTTTTAAGAACAGGAAAAAGTAAAGTGTGCCTTCCGGTTCGTGAGAGCTTTACTGACCGAATTTTGCATAACACTGGTAAGAGTTTAATTTGAAGAGAAAATAAAAGCAAGTCAAATTTACTTGGAATAGCAAATTGCTAGTAGGTATGTATGGTGGACACTTTGGAAAACTTTGGCTTTTAGGAGTTGGATGCACGAGTAGAGCTCATACTCAGTACAAGGCGAGGGCTAGCAAAAGACTGGGAGCGACCAACTAAGAGAGCAATAATGGCCATAATCATGCAAAGCGACAAAGCAACATTAAAAGAAGCATAAGATGGCATCAAAAGTCAAAAACTAAATGATCATGAAGGCTATTGGCGACTTTGTAAGAGTCTAACATGTGTGAGCATGTGCCAAGTCAACCCAAATAAAGCATCAAGGAGAAAACCAAAATAATGCTTCCATACAATAAAAACAACGCATGATTTTTTCAAAGGCTCATTAAGCAATCTCAGTTATTTGAGACAAGTCATGCTACAGAAAAACCACTAAGTATACTATCAAAAAGACATCAAGCATGACATGAAAAAGCCTAAGCCGCAGTCTACACAAGCTCCTTCTTGTACCACTATTTTGCACAAAGCTTTTTCTCTTTTCCAACACCATTTGAAACTTTTATAAACACCTCTTTTGATGAAAACCAATAAAGATCAGAGGCAAAAATACACCTTGATGAAAAGATATGACAAGGTCTGAATGCAAATCAAGGCGAAAACGAAAACCAAAAGCAGTAGCAGAAAAAGAAGAGCGCTCGATTTTAATAAGAGTGAAAACTAGAGCCTTCTTTGCAAATGAAAACGAGTACATATCCTCCAAAGGAAATTTGTTGGGGTCCAACCATTTATTGCAGCAAACAAACAAACTAAACCAACTAAGAAAACTAAAACAACTGACGCTCCAAGAAAAACACATAGTGCATGAAGCAATAAAAATATAGTGTTTTGAAAGGTGACCTGATTTTTGCCGATGAAGAAGGGGTGCCTCGGGGGCATCCCCAAGCTTTGACGCTTGTACTTCTTGGATATTTCTTGGGGTGATGCATGGGCATCCCCAAGCTTGAGCTTTTGTCCATTCTTCAACTCATCTCATCATTCTCTAATCCCTACACTTGAAAACTTCCTTCATACAAAACTAAACACAATTCTATTAGCAACATTAGTGTAAGCATAACATATAATCAATCCTCTATTTGCTTCAGGTTTCAACTCAAAACCACCACATATATAGCAAATACTACTGTAGCAACCTCCCCAAAAGTTCCGTGATCAAAAGAACTCTAAAGAAAGCGATAAAGTGGCAAACACAAATATTGGCAGAAATCTGTCAAAACTGAACAGCTGACAAAGGTCGAATTTTTGATGGGTTTTCTGTTGCTCAAATCAAAAAGTGTTCAACTAACAAAAGTTTGGATATAACCTGGGGCATATGCACAAGAAATATTAGGTCCAAAAGATAAACAGAGAATTTTCACGAATTTTTACGGTGCAGCACCGAAAACAGTTTCAGGACAGCAACATCCCCAAATCTTTACCTCACTCAAATTAGAGGCTTCTCTTGGCACAAAAACGAAATAAACAAGATAAGGAGCAGTCATTACAGTAGTAATGACTTCCAAGACTCAAATAAAAGAAAAAGTACTGAAAATAAAACATTGGGTTATCTCCCAAGAGTGCTTTTCTTTAACGCCTTTGAGCTAGGCGCAGAAAATTGCGAATCAAGTAATATCAAGTGATGAAGCATCAAGCTCATAATTTGCTCTAAGAATAGAGTCAAAAAGTAATTTCTTCCTTTTCCTAGAGAAGTGCTCCATACCTTTCTTGCGTGGGAATTGATATTTGATAGTGCCTTCCCTCATATCAATGATAGCACCTACAGTTCAAAGAAAGGGTCTTCCCAAAATAATAGGACATGAAGCATGGCATTCAACGTCCATAACAAGAAAATCAACGGGAACAAGGTTATTGTTAACCACAATAAGAACATCATTAATCCTTCCCAAAGGTTTCTTCTTAGCAACATCAGCAATAGGAACATCAAAATAACATTTTTCAAGCGGTGGTAAATCAAGCATGTCATAAATCTTTCTAGGCATGATAGAAATACTAGCACCTAGATCACATAAAGCATGGCAATCATAACCATTAACATGCATATCAATGATGGGTTCCCAACCATCTTCTAACTTCTTGGGAACAGAAGCTTTTTGCTTCAACTTTTCATCCCTAATTTTTATAAGAGCATTGGTAATATGCTTAGTAAAAGCAATATTTAGAGAACTAGCATTGGGAGTCAAAGCAAGCTTTTGCAAGAACAAAATTACTTCAGATATATTGCAGCCATCAACATCAAAATCATTAAAAGAAGTAGAGCTATCATCTCCTACACTCTGAAAAATTTCAGCACTCTTTTGAGAAAAAGTTTTGGCAGTTTTAGGCTTTTTAACACAAGGAGTGGGAGTTTTCTCTACACCAATCAAAGTAAGAGGATTGCTAGCATTAGGAGAAACATCATTAGAGGTAGTAATGGTACATACCTTCATCTCTCTAGCCATCTCATCTTCTCTTTCCCACCTGGCATGCAATTCCGCTAACAATCTAATATTTTCATCAATTCCAACTTGAATAGCATTAGCGGTAGCAAAAACATTGTTCTCTTTCACATCATTAGGCAACACTTTTAATTTCAGAATTTCAGCATCATGAGCAAGGCTATCAACTTTAGAAGCAAGAATATCAATTTTGCCTAACTTTTCCTCAACAGACTTGATAAAAGCAGTTTGCTTACCGATGAAGTCCTTGAGCATTACCTCAAGCTCAGAGGGCGCGGCCCTAGTGTTGTTGTAGGAATTACCATAAGAGTTACCATAACCATTACCATTGGTAGAAGGATACGGCCTATAATTGTTACTAGCAAAATTGTTCCTATAAGCATTGTTGTTAAAATTATTGTTTCTAATGAAATTCACATCAACTTGCTCTTCTTGAGCAACCAGAGAGGCCAAAGCAACATTATTAGGATCAACATGAGTCCTATCATTAGCAAGCATAGCCATAATGGTATCAATCTTATCATTCAAGGAAGAGGTTTCCTCAACAGAATTTACCTTCTTACCTTGTGGAGCTCTCAAGGTGTGCCATTCGGAATAATTTACCATCATGTTGTCGAGTAGCTTTGATGCGGCGCCCAAGGTAAGGGACATAAAAGTGCCTCCAGCAGCTGAATCAAGTAGGTTCCTTGAAGAAAAATTCAGTCCTGCATAAAAAGTTTGGATAATCATCCAAGTAGTCAGTCCATGAGTGGGGCAATTCTTTATTATAGATTTCATTCTTTCCCAAGCTTGAGCAACATGTTCATTATCAAACTGAGTAAACTTCATAATATTGCTACGCAAAGATATAATCTTAGCAGGAGGATAGTATCTACCAATAAAAGCATCCTTACACTTAGCCCATAAATCAATACTATTCTTAGTCAAAGACAGCAACCAATCTTTAGCTTTTCCTCTCAAAGAAAAAGGAAACAACTTGAGCTTAATAATATCACTATCAACATCCTTATATTTTTGCATCTCACATAGCTCAACAAAATTGTTGAGATGAGCTGCAGCATCTTCAGTACTAGCACCAGAGAATTGCTCTTTCATAACAAGGTTCAACAAAGCAGGCTTAATCTCATAAAAGTTTGCAGCAGTAGCAGGTGGTGCAATAGGAGTGCAGATAAAATCACTATTGTTTGTGCTAGTAAAGTCACACAACTTGGTGTTTTCAGGATTGGCCATTTCAGCAAAACGAAAGTAAACAAGTAAAAACAACTACCAAGGATTCTAATTTTTTTGGGTTTTTGATAAAAAGCAGTGCAGGTAAAATAAATAAAGTAAAGCAAAACAATAACAAAGTAAAGGATGTGTGTGCGAAAAACTCCCCTCACAGAAGTCTTCTCTTCCTCCCCGGCAACGGCGCCAGAAAAGAAGCTGCTGCGTGGTTGACGTGGAAGCAGATTGTCTTTGTGCGTGGTGAATAACCAGCCCGTTGGGAACCCCAAGAGGAAGGTATGATGAGTATAGCAGCTAGTTTTCCCTCAGTTTAAGAAACCAAGGTTTATCGATCAGGAGAGGAGAGACAAACGACTGAAGGTGATGCGAAACCTGCACACACACAACCAAGTACTTTGTTCCCAACTTGCGATGAGGTTGTCAATCTCACCGGTTTGCTTGAAACAAAGGTTATGAGCGTATCGAGTGGAAAACAATATAGTATGCGAGTAAAGTAAACAGTACGAGTAAAGTAAACAGGTGATAGCAATATGATGTAAATAGGACCGGGGTCCACAGTTCACTAGTGGTGTCTCTCCATAAGATAAATAGCACATGCTGGGTAAACAAATTACAGTTGGGCAATTGATAGAATAAAGATAAACGTGATATGTCAAGAAGATCACTATGAGATTTACTCTGGGCATTACAACAAAATACATAGACCGCCATCCAACTGCATCTATGACTAATAATCCACTCCCGGGGATATCAATCCGAACACCCCAGTAGTATTAAGTTGCGAACAACAGATAATTGCATTAAGCAAAGTGTGTAATGTAAACAAAGCATATGCCCTTGAGCATATGAATGTTGTTTTCTCCCTAGTAGCAACAGCACATCTACCACCTTAGAGGTTTCTGTCACTCCCCCAGGTGAAATAGAGGCATGAACCCACTATCGAGCATAAATACCCCCTCTTGGAGTCACTAGCAACTACTCGGCCAAGATAGCTACTAACAACGGAGAGCATGCAAGATCATAAACAACATAGAGATAACAAAAGATATAATTCAGTACAGCAACTTAATCATAAACACCAATATTCATCGGATCCCAACAAACGAAACATGTAGAATTACATAACGGTGATCTCAATCATGTAGGGCAGCTCATGAGATCTAAACATGAAGCACATGGTGGAGAAGACAACCATCTAGCTACTGCTATGGACCCATAGTCCAAGGTAGACTACTCACTCATCGCTCCGGAGGCAAGCATGGCGATGAAGAAGACCTCCGGTGGCGATTCCCCTCTCCGGCAGGGTGCCGGGAAGAGCTTCTGGACCCTCCCGATCTTCGGGTCGATGGTGGCGGCGGATCGCGATGTGTTCTGGAAATCTGATCGGGTACTTAGGTTTTTTTCCATCGGGGGGTCTTTATAGACGAAGGGGCGTCGTCAGAGGAGGAGCCAGGCGCCCTCACGCGGGGCCCGCGCGGCCAGGGGCCTGACCGCGCCACCCCTGCGTGTGGGGCCCTGGTGGCCCCCCTCCTACTCTCCTTTGGATCTCTGGAAGCTTCCGGGTAAAATAAGACTCCAGGAACTTGTTTCGTCCAATTCTGAGAATATTTCCCGTGTATCACTTCTGAAATACAAAAACAGCAAAAAACAGGAAACTGGCACTGTGGCAACTTGTTAATAGGTTAGTTCCGGAAAATACATAAAAGTGCCACAAAGTTTAACGAAACAATAGGCAAATGGTATAAAAACAAGCATGGAGCATAAAAAATTATAGATACGTTGGAGACGTATCAGTAGACTACTCATACATCACTCCAGAGGCAGGCATGGTGATGAAGAAGGCCTTCGGTGGTGATTCCCCTCTCCGGTAGGGTGCCAGGAAGAGCTTCTAGACCCTATCGATCTCGCGTCGACGATGACGGCGGCTTGCAGTATGTTTTCTGGAAAAGTGTTCATGCCTTTAGGGTTTTCCCGGCGAAGGGAATAAATAGGCAGAAGGGCGATGTCAGGAGGTGGACCAGGTGGTCACTCCACCTGGTGCCGCGGCCAGGGGGTGGCCCACGCCACCACATGGTGTGGCTGCCCCTTGGTCCGCCTTTGGCTCTCCTTTGGACCCCGTCTTCGTGTAAGGTAATTAGGAACTTCAGCTTTTGTTTTGTCCAAGTCCGAGAATATTTCCTGTGTAACTTTTCTGAAACACAAAAATAGCAGAAAATAGGAACTAGGACTGTGACATCTTGTTAATAGGTTAGTTCCGGAAAATGCATAAAAATGCTACGAAGTGTAAACAAAACACAAAGCAAATGGTGTATAAACAAGCATGAAGCATAAAAAATTATAGATACGTTTGAGACGTATCAAACACCTCGACATCTCTTTTATTTACCGTTGGGTATAGCTTTTTATTATGAGATGCATCGTCGAATGTCCACTATGATTATGCTGTAAATTTCCACCATGAATGATGCATGGCTTAGATTATCGGCCCATGCGTTTCTCTAACACATATACAAACTCCATGAGCTTACAAGTTTCCAACTTATTTCACAACGCTAGGCATCCATAAACAAAAGATCATGATATGAACTAAGAGTGAAAACTCGCAGAACCATAAGAGTGAAAACTAGAGTGTTCTAGGCAATAAAAATGGAGTGTGTCTTCTCCAAAAGAAGTATGCTGGGATCCAACCATTTATTACAGCAAACAAAGCAAAAGAAAACTAAAAACAAAAATAAAGACGCTCCAAGAACAACACATAGCATATGAAGCAATAAAAATATAGTGTCTTGAAAGATGACCTGATATTTTTGTTGATGAAGAAGGGGGTGCCTTGGGGCATCCCCAAGCTTTGACACTTGTAGTTCTTAGATATTTCTTGGGGGTGACATGGGCATCCCCAAGCTTGAGCTTTTGTCCATTCTTCATCTCATCACATCATTCTCCATTCCCTACACTTGAAAACTTCCTTCATACAAAACTTCACACAATTCTCATTAGCAACATTAGTGTATGCAAGATAGTAGATCCACTTTTGGTTCAGTTTTAAATTAAGTAAATTATCCATTAAAATATTAGCTACTGTAGCAACTTCTTTTAAAAGCTCTTCCAATCAAAAGAACTCAAAAAGAAAGAGATTAAAAGGCAAATGCAAATAGTGATAGAAATCTATCAAAACAGAACAGCAAGTAAAGAACGATTTTTTCGAAAATCGTCTATTGCTCAAATCGAAAAGTGCAAAACTAACGAAAGTTAGATAATAACTTGGGTCATGCGCACAAACAATTGCAGAGCAATACGACATTCTGGGATTTTTCACGATTTTTTACAGCGAAGCACAGAAATCTGTTTCGGGACAGCAACTTCCCCAAATCTTACCTTCTTCCTGTTAGAGGCTATTCTTGGAACAAAAACGAAATAAAAAGGATAAGGAGAGGTTGTTACAGAGGTAACAACTTCCAAGACTCAACGAAAGAAAAATTACTGAAATAAAACATGGGTTATCTCCCAAAAGTGCTTTTCTTTAACGCCTTTCAGCTAGGCTCAGTAATTTGAGAAGATGCTCACATAAGAAATATGAATTGAAGCAAAAGAGAGCATCAAGGAGAAAATATGAAACACATTTAAGTCTAACCCACTTCCTATGCATAGGAATCTTGTAAGAAAATAAATCAAAGAAGCGCATAGTAACAAGCATGGGTAGATAAAACAAGAGCAACTTTGGAACTTTCAATATAAAGAGAGGTGTTTTAGTAACATGAAAATTCCAACAACCATATTTTCCTCTATCATAATAATTTTCTGTAGAATCATGAACAAACTCAACAATATAAATATCACACAAAGCATGTTTTTCATGATCTGCAAGCACACAATCCATATAAAGCTCCAAAATAATGAGATCAAAATTTAAAATAAAGACCCCTTCTTTCTCACTTTTAGTAATAGAAAAACAAGATGATTGGTCACTCTTAAAAGGTATGGGACACATTATAGCAATCCTATTTTCAGTAGCATTATAATTTATAATATCAAGTAACATAGGACCATCATCTAGAGCATTATCATATAAATTTTCAAAACAAACTTCCTCATTATCAGGCATATCAATAGTTGAATAAATAGAGGATTGTCATAAGATTTATCAAAGTAGCATGGATTATCATAAATAACAGTAGCAACATCACTCTCAAAAGTTTCATTCATAGTAGTATCAAGGTCACAAGTATAGCAAGTATAAATTTCATCGAAAAGGGATATTTCAAAAGAATCAATAGGATCATCACAATTATCAATATAACACCCATCCTCCTTTGGTAAGCATGGAGGGCGATCAAATAATGTATTAGTTAAAGAGTTACTCTTATTGAGAGGTAGACATGGGTAGCTGCTCATTCTCTGGATCATCACTCTCCTCCTCTTTTTCATCCAATGAGCTTCCAGTTTCAACAATTTCTTCTCCCATAGGCTCCTGCAAGGCATTAGTCTCTTACGTTGGTGGAGAGCATCTATTAAGATATTTACGAATATAGCCATTTTCTTACTTGTAATTATCAAAGCAAAATTTAAGTATATCATAAACCTCATATTTATAAGGTGCGTCATCAGTATTTTCAAGCAAATAAGCAAGTTCGAATGCACCCTTCCAAGCAATAAATTCTTTAGTTTGTTCCACATCATAAAGGTCATAATTTCCCTTAACATAAGAAGATATGGTAACATTATCATTATACTCACATTGAAAAGGGAGGTGTTTATACCTCCTACAGCAACAAGATTTATCAAAGCAATAAGTAACATTATAAGTAGAGCACACATTTCTAGCAATGATATACAATTTATTAATTTGTTCCCATAAGTGTTTCCCTTTTTGTGATAAGCAGTGTTCCTTATAATATTTTTGTTGTTCTTCCGTGAACCCACCTTGCCAATAAGATCTAGTATCAAAGAAATCAACCATTGATAGAAAGCATGATAAAGCAAGTAAAAAGCAAGACAATAACAGACCAACAAAAATAATAACTATAGTAGGAACTAATTTTTTGTGTGTTTTTTGATAAAAAGAAGCAAACAAAACAAAACAAAGAAACTAAGCAAAACAATAACAAAGTAAAGAGATTGGAAGTGAGAGACTCCCCTTGCAGAAATCCTCTTTCTCCCCGGCAACGGCGCCAGAAAACAGTCTTGATGTCTCATAGGACCCGTTGGGAAACCCCAAGAGGAAGGTATGATGAGCACAACAATAAGTTTTCCCTCAGTATGAAACCAAAGTTTAATCGACTAGTAGGAGAAAGAAATCACTTCTGAAGGTTGTTGCTAGCTGACTTTGGCTGGGCGCACTACCAGCGTCAGCAACAACATGGAACCTGCACACAACACAACCAAACTACTTTGCCCCAACTTACAGTGAGGTTGTCAATCTCACTGGTTTTGCTGAAAACAAAGGATTAGACATATAGTGTGGAAATAGATGTTTGTTTGCAGTGAATGAAATAAAATAGTACTTGCAGAAAGAAAATAGTGTTTGTAGTACATGGTTTTATCAATGTAAAAGAATGGACCAGGGTCCACAGTTCACTAGAGGTGACTCTCCATAAAGATAAATAACATGCCGGGTGAACAAATTACAGTTGCAAGAAACGGATTATTGCATTAAGCAAAGTGTGTAATGTAAACAATACAATTATCCTTAAAAAAAGTTTGTTGTTTTCTCCCTAGTAGCAACAACACATCTACAATCTTAGAAGTTATTGTCACTCTCCCAGATTACTAGAGGCATGAACCCACTATCGAGCATAAATACTCCCTCTTGGAGTCACAAGCATCTACTTGGCCAAAGCATCTACTAGCAACGGAGAGCATGCAAGATCACAAATAACATAGACATGATAGATCAATAATCAACTTGACATAGTACTCAATATTCATCAGATCACAACAAATACAACATGTAGTATTACAATAAGATGATCTTGATTATGATAGGCAGCTCACAAGATCTAAATATGGTGGCACAAATAGGAGAAGACAACCATCTAGCTACTGCTATGGATCTATAGTCCAAAGATGAAATACTCACGCATCACTCCGAAGGCAGGCATGGTGATGAAGAAGGCCTCCGGTGATGATTCCCCTCTCCGGCAGGGTGCCGGGAAGAGCTTTAGAACCCTCCTGAACTAGGGTCGATGACAGCGGCGGCTACAGTACTTTTCGTGGATGGAGGTTTGGACTTTTAGGGTTTTCCCGAGGATGTGAATTTATAGGCGAAAGGGCAAGGTCGGTGGGCGCCCGAGGGGCCCACACCATGGGGCAGCGTGGCCAGGAGGGGGGTCGCGCCACCACCAGGTGTGGCCGGCTCGTTCCTCGTCTCCGTCTCTCCTTTGGACTCCATGAACGTGTCAAGAAAATAGGCACTTCGGTTTTTGTTTCGTCCAATTCTGAGAATATTTCCTTCAGTAATAATCAGGAATAGAAAAATAGCAGAAAACAGGAACTGGCACTGCGGCATCTTGTTACTAGGTTAGTTCCAGAAAATGCATAAAAATGCCACAAAGTGTAAACAAAATATAAAGCAATTGGTGTAAAACAAGCATGGAGCATCAATAATTATAGATACGTTTGCAATGTATCACCACCCTCTATCGTAGTATAACTGGTGCTCTCCAATATCTTACTCTCAATCATCCAGAGATCTCTTTTGCTGTTCAACAAGCCTATCTATATATGCATGATCCTCGCATTCCAAATTATAATCATGTTAAACGTGTTCTCCGCTATATCAAAGGTACTTTAGATCATGGTCTTCACATATATTCCTCCTCTCCTTATACTTTGATAGCATATTCCGATGCAGACTGGGCTGGTTGCCCGGATACTCGTCGATCCACATCCGGATACTGTGTTTTTCTTGGTAACAATTTGATTTCATGGTCTTCGAAACGGCAGGTTACAGTTTCTCATTCCTCTACAGAGGCTGAGTACCGTGTAGTGGCACATGCTGTCACCGAAACAGTTTGGTTGTGCCAGCTTCTCTCGGATCTTTGTCGTCCTGTCTAGCAGGTTACTGTGGTTTATTGTGATAACATTTCCGCTGTTTATATGTCCATTAATCCCGTGCAGCATCATCGGACCAAGTATATTGAAATTGACATCCACTTTGTTCGTGAGAAAGTGGCCCTTGGACAAGTTCGAGTTCTTCATGTTCCAACAACTGCGCAATTTGCAGATATCTTCACCAAGGGACTTCCTACAGCCCCATTTACCGACATTCGTTTCAGTCTCAACGTTGGTGAACCCCACGTTGACACTGCGGGGGATGTTAGAATACAAGTCAGTTACGATTCATATTAGAGTTTGCTTGTAATTCAATTTCGGGTTAGCCGGCCGGCCCCTCATATATACTCATTGTAATCTCCAAACTATTCAATAATTATGAGACACATATTATTCTACAAATTGGTGCATTGTTTCTACGTGACCAAACATATCTTAATTTTTCTCTACTACTGAATTTATGGCGCCTAGATGACATGGCAATGGCTTAATTCTATTCATTGCAAGGGTTTATAAGCAAGCAAAACGTGATTAGCAAGGATACATATACGCATGCAAGGAAGCAAATTGTCTCTTACAAGGGAGCAAATTTCCTTTTCGTTGGAAACTATATGTATTCCTTATTTCATTAGAAGCACTAAAATATTATTATTCTTGATGGAAACAATTATTTTTGTTACTGGAAGCATTATATTTGTTTGAAGCATTTTTCTAATCAGTGTAAAGAATTATTCACCTTAAAAAATTTCTCTTGTTGATGGAAAAAATTCCTATATTGTTGGGAAGCATTTCTCTAGTCTATGGACTATGGGAAAATATTCTAACAATTCAAACCAATTAGACAAATATTTCTATTACATTGTAGCAAATTTCATTCTCAGGGGAAGCAAATTCTTTGGTGAACGAAAACATGTATTTTCTAAAAAAAAACCTGTTTTCACATTACATATATATATTCTTCCATGCGGAAGCAAATTTTATTTCACCTGAAGCAAATTTGTGCAACAATTAGAAACAAGCAAAGTATATTAATTAGTACCCTCGAAATCCAGAATAATTGGGTTCCTAAAAATCACGAACGATTAATTCTGAATGTGGAACTGTTTTGGAAATGTTTGTAATTAGATGGATGACTCTGAAATATTTGGAAACTACCAAAAGATGCATGCATAGTACAATACGTTCTATCGAATCCAGAAATTATGGGGTTAGGCGTGATCCTTGGAAGCAGTTAGGAATTAAGCAAATCAAGGAAATTAACTACTACCAGCCTGGTGCATGCTCTCATGCTATCGATCGGACGCTGCACATAGCGTACATCGTACGGTGGAATAGAAGTCCGATCAAACACTAAAATCGCGATCCGATTCCTAGTGATGCCTATATATATTCTCATGTTTGGTAGGAATGTGTAACTAACTGATCAAACTGTATTCTGATCTGATAGACTTTTGAAGGATAGAATGTGTGGCTTACATGTTCTGAGCACTTATATTAAATATTTATGAAGTTGCCCTAAAGCAGATCATCCACAACCCTGAACATGGCTTCTGCCAATTACAATTCGCTACACTATCTACATATAAAACCTGAACTGAACAACTTTCGCGGCAGCTGCTGATGAAGACGATCTGAACAATTGAACCATCATTAGAAACTCAAGTAGCATAGGTTCTATTTTTGTTATGTTTCCTCGTGTCTCTTTACTATTGGTGATTATCTCCTTGTAAATCTTCATATGTAAATACAGTTTATGGAATAAGAAGTCCCTGTTGCCCCAAAGAAAACTTGTGTGCACTTTTATTTTCAGCCAGACTCTGAAACTAGCCTGAGTCGTTAAGTCGAACACTAGAAACTACCGTTTCACCGGATGGATGTCAGCTTGATATTTTACTTAAGCTAGTCTAGTGCCAACTCAGAACAGATGAGTTAATGTGAAGTTTATTCATTTACTAAACCAGGATGAATGCTGAGCAAACATTATTTTCAATGCATCGTTAATATGTGTCTGAAACTAGTGGCTCACAGCAGTCTTAGTTGCAGGGATCTTTTTTTGTCAAATGGCATATCTCGTATGTTGGATTGTTGGTTCTGACTGGTTTCACCGCCAGTCGCGTGGCGACCTCGGCGACGCGCCCCCGGCCTCCTCCTTCATCGCCAAGATCGTCTACGAGGGGCTGCCTACGTATCGGACCCTGATCAAGGTGCGGTTGGGAGACGGGAAGCTTACCTCCTTCTGGCATGATAATTGGCACTGCCTTGGTGTCCTCTCGACCAAGTTCGCGGCGTTGTTCTCGCACTGTACAAGGCAGAACGCCTCCGTCCTCACTGTGATCAACGAGGTGTAAGAAAAACGGGTATTAGGTCTACCCTCTATTCCTCTGCACTTTTCCGTGGTGCCGCTCACAATTGCAATTGAGGCTAGAGGGTAGGGACCTACTTATAATGTAATTTCCAGAGTCCAACTCCAATTACAATATAAGCTTCCAAGTTGTTTTACACTTGTTTTCCAAATAGTGTCCAGATAAAATTACCAACCACGATATAATTTATCTGTTAATTGGATACTATTTGTTTATGTCCCAGGACGCACATATGTGAGTTACGCGCCATAATTAAATCTAATTCCGATTAATTATGTAGGTCGATATCAGGGCTGTAATCTGATTGATTAATGACCTAGTCCCTTCCAGTTAATATTGTGCCCGGGCAGTATTTCCAGTATACACGAGCGCATGTTCAGAGTTCTCTCAGAATGGCAGAAAGAAATCTTAAATTGTTCCCATGAGTGTGGCAGAGAATTTAGAGCCACCATGACTAGTACTTGCTCAGGAAAAGGGTATCCAGCAATTCTCAATTCCTCATTCAACACAGATAACTTATTCAGATGCTCATTCACAGAAACACTATCTGTCATCCTTGTTGTTAAAAATCTGTTGAACAAGCTAAGAACTTTGATTAAAGAAACTTCACCAAAATCCTCCTCTAGTCGCCTCATAATTATGTAGGAAGCCTTCTCGGATTCATATTCAGTAGCTAATGAATCAGACATAGAACCAAGTATATAAACTCTAGCCTTTTTATTATCATTGGTCCACTCCTTCATCTCTTCCTCATAATTATCTCTTTCATCTTCCGAAGCATCCGCAGATGGTTCGTTTGGCTCAGGAGTCATAACCACATAGTCTATGTTTTCAGCTGTGAGTAAAAACATGATTTTCCTCTTCCAAACAGTAAAGTTTGATCCATCCAACTTATGTGATCTCAACAATTCAGCAAAGACACTATTGGACGCCATTGGAGAGTAATTACCAATACCAAAAAATCAGATCGGAAGTAGTCCTAGTAGTGCAACAGCAACAAGCCAGCAATACGTGCTGATTCCAAACAATACGTGTTGTGTCCTGTAGCTAGATTCCAAACCTATAGCTCGTGGGAGTTCGACTGCAGCTTGGAGTAAAGGAGCGGGACCTGAGAAACCTTCTCGACGGATTGGAGTTCCTTGACTGCAAGCTGGTTGGAGGCGAGGCGACGGCGTCGGGGAGGCCTGCTTTTGCAAAGAACAATGGGAGCGCACGCGAGATGCGAATACGGTGGGGATCGATCGGGGCGGTGTGCTCTGTGGAGGCGTAATACATAGCAGCATCTGAAGCAGTTAAAGAAGCAGTGTGGCTGAAGGAATTTCTTTCATCTCTGAAGATTGTGGACAGTGTAAACAAGCCAGTTACTGTATATTGTGATAATCAGGCGGCGCTCAAGGTTTCCAGAGATCCCAGGTTTCATAGCAAGAGTAAACATATTGAGGGAAGATACCATTATATACGTGACGTTATCAATAGACTTAAATTAGTTTGTTTAGAATTTTTACCTAGCGTTGATATGGTTGCTGATCCCTTGACTAAGTCTCTTAGTCAGGTGGTATTTGGTAAGCATGTTAAGGCTATGGGTTTACGGATATTTTGAATAATCGTTTTGGACAAGTGGGAGATGTAGGAAATATGTGTCCTGCAACTATATTCAAATTATTTGGAACTTCATATATTCTGGTACCTCATTATGGAATCATGACATGTGTTTATACATGGAATTGCTATGGTTAATTAGCATGGAATTTATGCTAATTGGAATGCGTACTTAAGTATATACTTAAGGAAGCTGTGTTTATACATGGAATTGCTATGGTTAATTAGTATACTGTATTCTAATATTAACCAACCAGCTTTCTTAAGCATATACTTAAGTACGCATTCCAATTAGCATAAATTCCATGCTAATTAACCATAGCAATTCCATGTGTAAACACATGTCATGATTCCATAATGAGGTACCAGAATATATGAAGTTCCAAATAATTTGAATATAGTTGCAGGACACATATTTCCTACACGAGGGGCTCTCTCTTCGTCCACGCCTCAGTTCTGCGGCTGCCGTTGAGCTCGAGGAGGTTGGCCAGCTGCTCGCTGGCGTCTCCCTTGGGAGTTCAGCAGATTCTCGGTACATGGCTTGGCAAGGAAACCGGTTTCAGCTCTCGGGCGGCGTACAGGCTCATGGCTCCAGGGCACGTCCTGGACGAGTCGGCCTGTCGTGCGTGGAGCTCGTCCCTCCCTTCGAAGCTGAAGATCTTTGTCTACCTCATGGCAATCGACAGACTAAGCACTAGAGAGAACTTGTCCCAGAAGAATTGCGCTCCCACTTCGGACTGCGCGACGTGCGCCTCTGAAGAAACCTCCAGACACCTGTTTTTCGACTGCCCCAGGGCTGCTGCTGTTTGAGCTGCCATTGGAGTGCATATCCCTGCTGGGAATGTAGATATATGGCGCCTGGTCTCACCCGTCGCTGTGCCGGTGCCCGCATGGCATTCCTCTCTCGCCGTCATCCTGTGGCATGTTTGGAAGGCAAGGAACGACGTCGTCTTCAACTCTGTCAGCTGCCATCACTCGGTTGTTCTGCGCCGGTGTGTGGACGCTTAGGTTCAAAGCTGCCGATCGCGCGGCGCTCGATGTTGTGCGTTCATTCATTCTTAGCAGGGTGGCCTGACGAGTCTGGCCACCTTCCCCTGTAATTTTCTAAGCTCGTTTTCTCACTTTAGAGCTTAGGCCTTTTTCTCTCGTCCTTATGGAGGATCTCCTCCTCCTTGTGTAATTCAGCTGAACTGGCCGGAGCTTTGGCCTCTTTCGAGGAATATATCAAAAGCGGTGGGGACGTTTTTTTTCCCGTTACTCTCGAAAAAAAAAAGAACCAGCAAGAGACAAGTTGAGGAGGGGTAGACTGTGTATGTAAACTATCCTGAGATATAGACGGTTTTATTAAACACAAGAAGGTTGTCTTTGTCTTAAAATTTGACTGCGTACTTTCCTTTTCTGCTGATGAAGTGTGCTACTGGGAGCTGCAACTTACTGCATTGCTGCATTCTTCCTACATTGTTTCAAAATTACCCGGTGGTCTCAGTGACAGTACAGTACTCTTTTCATGTGCCCTAAAAAAGGATTACAAGTTTTATAGTGATTGGCATTTTTAGTAACCGTCCATACAGAAGGTATCAAACTGGTGGTACTAGACAGTACCACGGTACCATCATAATGTGAGACCGGTATCAAAATAATGTGGGTCTATACCTCCAATTTATTTAAGGAAACTATAAAAAAATGGATGCTCTTCTGAGCGGGCGAAGCGCCGGCCTGCAAAAATTGAAAGCATCGGATCTTCTTTTGTTGCGCGACGGTTTACTCGGCTGCTCCGCCATGGATCCGTGGATTTTGCCAGTTCGTGTCTAGGGAATTGTATTGACTACCACCATGGGCTTTCTCTGCTGCTCTGCCATGAAAATCTGATGTCTCCCATGGCAATGGAGCCCTGGGCGGACGGGGAACTATTACTTCCTGGAGATTGCATATAGTACTAGATACTTAGATTAGAGTTCCGATTCCCTCTTGTGATATCGAGCTGGGACACTCGCATAAGGGGCAGAGCCACCCTTGGTTGGACAGATTTCTTTTTCTGAAGGTAGTTCTAGTGAGAATCTAATCTGTAACTGTTGTATTATGAGAACTATGGAAACTGGACCTGAACCACAACTGCTGGTCGTATTAGAATCATAGAACTTCCACGTCTCCATTCCCCAACAATGTCTAGCAGAAGCAAATCCATGGACTGAGTTCCCTATAAGTTTTGTCGGTTGTTTTGTCTCCTTGTGAATAACATATGTGGCCATGGTCCTCTCTAAGACGGTTCTCTCTAACTGTGATACTCACTTAATGAGCTGCAACAACACAAACCTTTCTCCTACCGGATGAAGAAGCTAGCTACGGAATTGGAGGGCGCCGTCTCCTCGAAGAAGATTGCATTGCTCGACTACTGGACTGTCTGGACCTATAGAGTTTGCGGACTGACTGGACGTCTGGACCCCAATGCTTGGCCAAACGAGTTTGCAGATACATCGAAGCATCGTACCAATTAATTTATAATTTATCTCTAATTTTAATCAACGGTTATAAAAAAATTAGACTTAATGGTACCGGACGGTACCACGCTTCCATACCAATCACCATAAAAGAGCTCAAAAAGGATATTCTCATGTTTGGTAGGAAAGTGATCAAACTATATTATGATCTCCTGATAGATTTTTGAAAAATATAATATGTTTTACATGTTCTGAGCACATATATTAAATATGACTTTCTTATGAAGTTTCCCTAAAGCAGATCATCCTCGACATTGAACATGGCTTGTGCTAATTACAGTTCGTTACACTATCTGCGTATGAGACCTAAACTGAAGGTTAGAACCTGAGATGATAAGAAGCTCCCTGTTGTCCTAAAGAAAACTTATGTGCTATTTTTAAGCTGTAATACTCTGAAACTAGCCTCAGCGTTAACTGAAACGTTGATTACAAGCAACCACTCACTGTTTCCCCTCCTGTCCTCCTTAATGCCGCTCAGAATGTCAATTGTCAGATGATTATAAGATTGATATTTTTCTCAATTGAATATAGCGATCCAGAACAGACTAAAGGTCAAGTGTTTGCAGTGATGAACGAGTGTACTCACGCAGATGTCATATGAAGAAAGTTGAGGTCGTAGTTGAACCAGTCTTAGTTTCAGAGAAGTGTTTGTCAAATGACTGTCATATATGTTGTTCCTGTTGGATGCTGAAGAATTTTGCTATCAGAACCCGCAAGAGGCAAGTTGAAGAGGGGTAAATTACGTTTTGGTCTGTAACTGTTTTGAGATATACGTACAATTAAAGAGGCGTAAATTCTCACAATCTCACCAAAACCCCAAGAAAATGTCCATCAAAGAACACACTGACGACCAAATGGTGTAAAAGCTAGCAGCTGGGGCTTCAGGACGGAGAGGATGCCTTCCGCCATGCGCAAGATAACTCGGGTTAACCTACCCTCCTACACTGCCGAATTTATCCATCCACCTCACTTATTGCCGATCACTCGCGGGCAGATTCATGCACCAGCCAGCCGGCCCAAGCTCCCGGCCGCCGCGTTGCATGCGTCGTCGCGCTGCATCTGCTAGCTAGCTAGCTGCTCGCATCCATTGTTGACTTGCGCACTGCACTGTAACATGTGGGTCACTGAGGCTTAGCTAGCAACGTGCCAATTAGAGCTGTCAAAACATGAGCATGCATTTTCAGTATAGAACAAATCACGCTCATCAGAAATCAATCCGCATCGCTCCAAAGCTATAGCTACAGCACGTCAATGGAATGCGTGTACAAGGTGAGCTGGGCAGTGTTTTCTCTGTGTGTCGGCAAACGGAGAGCACCGTGGATTCCTGTAAGAATCTGAGGGTTCAGATCAAGCCCACTGTTCTGGGTGGATAGGATCATACTACAGCATTGACAGAAACTGTGTCAAGAACTCAAGATACTGGACAGGGGGTTCAGATTAATAGCTGGTGCTGGCTAGTGCCCGTCTCGCATTCAGCTTGCTGTTGGGCAGCATACGTAGGCTCGCACGCGTCCCGTAACTCCGTTCCAGGGTGCTTGTGCCTGCATAATTATGGCTTTGCCCCGTTGCTAGGAGGCTACCCCTGGCGCCACACGCACGAACTTGACTGCATTTGGATAATTCTATCTCGCATGATCTTCAAAAAACGCTGTAATTAGTAATGGAGAAAGTGCTTAAGAGCGTAGCTTTTGTTATAGATCGTGCCGGACAGACTGAGAGAAAGATCCAAAAGCTCTCTGAAGAAAAACAAGAACGAGGTACATGTACATGTGGTGTGGTATTACAAGACCGGCCAGCAGTGTTTCGAACTCAAATCCCTTCATGTCATCTAGACTGGAATGAATACAAAGCATGTGTTACTAGACAACTCTTTTGTGCACTTGTTTATAAGGTGTGCAACTCTGATATGCACTTTTTCTCACAATACTATTTAAAATATCTTTATTTTTCATAAATCTTAACATGATAAGTGGTTTCTTATAAAAACCCTCTGCAGTTAAAGCTGCAACAGTTTCAACATGAGTGTGAATCACAGGAGATGATTTAGAAATTTTAGGAGGTTCATAAAAATAAATCCTTCTTTAGGTAGAGTAATATCCTCAATAAAAAGGCTTTAGCAACTTCTACAATGACTTGACGATCTAGGTTGAACCTTTCATTCACATCTTTAAATTGATTAGAAACAGAGAATATTTCAACACATTTATATCCAAATTCCACAGCCACTTCAACACTTGCAGTCTGTACGGGTCTTCATCGCCGCATGCCGGAAAAGGACCTTGTGTGTACAATCTGTGGATGTGAGGAGGAGGATGACCACCATGCCCTAGTCCGATGCACACTAGCTCGCACTTTACAGGATGAGATGAGGAAAGTTTGGACCCTCCCGCCTGAGGAAGCGTTCATGATGGCGGGAAAATAATGGCTTCTTCACCTTTTGAGTGATGCACCTTTGGATACTAGACCAAAGATCATTTTCCTCCTTTGGCGAGTCTGGCACCACCGGAATAACGTCGTCCACGGCGATGGAAAGGCTTCTATTGCAGCGTCGGTTCAGTTCATAGCAAACTACTTGCAGTCGTTTCAGCTAGAATCCAAACCGCATGTTCCAGGACATTCTGTGACTGAGGGCTCTTACTGGGCAGCACCAGAGGAGGGACATGTTAAGGCAAACGTGGATGCTGGATGGGATGAAGCGACAAAGATAGCTGGTAATGGTATTATTATACGGGATCACTTGGGGCAACCGGTGCTTTCTGAGTGGCGGTTTGTTCCTAACTGTGTTAGTGCAGAAGAAGCTAAGATGATGGCTTGCTTGGGAGGTATCAAACACCTAGTTGATCGTCAAAGAGGCCCAGCGATTGTAGAATCCGATTGCCTGCGTATGATACAGATGATGGATACGTCTCCAACGTATCTATAATTTTTGATGCTCCATGCTTGTTTTTACACCATTTGCCTAATGTTTCGTTACACTTCGTGGCACTTTTATGCATTTTCCAGAACTAACCTATTAACAAGTCGCCACAGTGCCAGTTCCCTGTTTTCTGCTGTTTTTGTGTTTCAGAAGTGATACACAGGAAATATTCTCGGAATTGGACGAAACAAGTTCCTGAAGTCTTATTTTGTCCGGGAGCTTCCAGTCATCCAAAGAGAAGAAGGAGAGGGGCCACAGGCCGCCCTCACGCAGGGCTGGCGCGGCCCAGCCCCTGGCCGCGCCGCCCTGGCGTGAGGAGGCCTGGCCCCACCTCTGACATCGCCCCTTCGCCTATAAAGACCCCCCGACGGGAAAAACCTAAGTACCCGATCAATTTTCCAGAACATATCGTGATCCGCCGCCGCCGTCGACCCGAAGATCGGGAGGGTTCAGAAGCTCTTCCCGGCACCCTGCCGGAGAGGGGAATCGCCACCGGAGGTCTTCTTCATTGCCATGCTTGCCTCCGGAGCGATGAGTGAGTTGTCTACCTTAGACAATGGGTCCATAGCAGTAGCTAGATGGTTGTCTTCTCCACCATGTGCTTCATGTTTAGATCTCATGAGCTGCCCTATATGATTGAGATCACCGTTATGTAATTCTACATGTTTGGTTTGTTGGGATCCGATGAATATTGATGTTATGATTGAGTTGTTGTACTGAATATTATCTTTTGTTATCTCTATGTTGTTTATGATCTTGCATGCTCTCCGTTGTTAGTAGCTATCTTGGCCGAGTAGTTGCTAGTGACTCCAAGAGGGGGTATTTATGCTCGATAGTGGGTTCATGCCTCTATTTAACCTGGGGGAGTGAGAGAAACCTCTAAGGTTGTAGATGTGCTGTTGCTACTAGGGAGAAAACAACATTCATATGCTCAAGGGCATATGCTTTGTTTACATTACACACCTTGCTTAATGCAATTATCTGTTGTTCGCAACTTAATACTTGTGGAGTTCTCGGATTGATTCGCCACAAGTGGATTATTAGTCATAGATGCAGTTGGATGGCGGTCTATGTATTTTGTTGTAATGCCCCGAGTAAATTTCATAGTGATCTTCTTGACATATCACGTTTATCTTTATTCTATCAATTGCCCAACTGTAATTTGTTTACCCAGCATGTGTTATTTATCTTATGGAGAGACACCACTAGTGAACTGTGGACCCCGGTCCTATTTCCATCATATTGCTATCCCCTGTTTACTTTACTCGCACTGTTTACTTTACTCGCATACTTCTACTGTTTTCCACTCGATACGCTCATAACCTTTGTTTCAAGCAAACCGGTGAAATTGACAACCTCATCGCAAGTTGGGAACAAAGTACTTGGTTGTGTTGTGTGCAGGTTCCGCGTTGCTACTGACCGAAGACGAGTCAACAAGTATCGTTAAACGGCGCCCTTGTTGGAGTGTTACTAAGTCAGTCTGCATCACCTTCAGTCGTTATTGTCCCTTCTCTCCAAGATCGACATACCTTGGTTTCTTAACTGTAACAACTCAGAAATTGTAATCCACTTCTTATTAAATAAAGTACCAAATTTTGGACCCAGATAAAACTTTTATCCATTATTTCATGCATACATGTATTTTTCTATTGTTTGTATTCTATGATTTCATGTGGGTTATTCTTGGTTGTGTACTAGTTAGTTAATTCTAAGTAACCAACAGAAGCAATTGAGACAAGTTATAAACATCAAGGAAACCAGAAATAAAAATATTAAAGAAAAAGAGAAGAATAAGAGGATCTAGGAAATCTGTTTGACTACCCTACTTTGAGCCCTTGGATTAAGAAATCTGTAACCCACCTCCATGTTTGGCCAGCTAGTTGAGCTTCACCAAGTCACATACAAACTCAACCAAGAAGTTGCTACCCAAAATTCAAACCAGAACTTGACTCAAACATCAATCAAACTTTGAATCTGAAACAGTGACCATACCCTATTTTCAAATATAAATTTTTGCAAAACCAGTTATTTCTGCAGAACAAAAATATGACTGGAAACCTTGGCTCATATGCTGATCACCCAAAGTGGAAAATTTCAAAAATTCAAATTTCAAACTCTTGCGGGCATTTCGTCGAACACTGGCAGACACAAATCAAAGCAAATCGAATGCACTGTGGGCTGCACTGTTCTGGCTCGCTCGAGGACTGTAGCCATACTCCTGGACGATGCCATGGTCGAGCTTAGTGCCCCCTGCCCCGACCCGAGCCGTGAGAAGGGGAGGAACGGAGAGAAATGCGCCCAGGGCCCCCCTCCCAGTCTTCTTCTTCCTGCGCGTTGCCGACCGCCCTGGATGCGCCAGAGCCGACCCACAGCCCACCGCAGCCGAGCCGACACCCTCCCAGCACACCCCCGAGGCCGCCGTGCCCGGAGCGAGCTCCAAACGCCGCCAGGACCCCCGCACTGGCCACCTTCTGGTCGCCTTGCCCCCGGCCTCCAGAGGCTATAAAAACCCCCGTCGACCGCTCCCAGAGGACGCACACACCACCGCAACCAACCCCCGCTCTTCTCTCTTCCTCTCTCCCTCGGAAACGTCCGATCTCTGCACGGGAGCGCCGCCGCGTTCTGGAGTATTCCGGCCAACATTGGAGCTGCTGCTGGTGCGAGGTGGAGGAGCGGAGCCGCCGCTGTCGATCTGCATCACCGCCGTCAAGCTCTGCATCCTCTCCGTCACGCCCTCGCCGTCGAACACTCGTCACTGCAACGCCGGTGAGTCCCTGGCCTGTCCCGAGGTAGACGACGACGATGCACCGTTGGATCTTGATCCAACGGAAGCATACCGGTTCGGCGATTCTAAATAGATCTGACCAGTGGGACCCCCCCTGTCAGGTCCCGTTTTTATTTCTCCCGCCGTGCGAAACGTTTTCTGGGCCGGCCCGTTCGGGTTCTGTTCAGAATCGGCCTGTTAGGTTAGAAAGTCGGTCCGTTACGTTTTTAATTATTCTCCCGCCTTTTCGAATTAATTCAAAAATTGTTTCAGATATGATTTTCAAACTTAAATTCCAAGAGTTTTACAAATCCATTTGTAGCAAATAAATATGCGTTGGAAAGCTGGTAAAATGCTCTACACTGTAGGATTGATTAGAATTCCATTTGAATTAGGAATTTAATTAGATATGAATAGTGTGCCCATAACTCTAGTAATCATAAAAGATTTCTAGAAAATTAGTTAAGCCTCCTAAAATTATGAAATTTAAATTGTGAACTCACCAATGACCTCCCTTACTGTTAGTCAACCCTAATCAACTCCAAACCCTGTTAGTGTTATCAATTAGATCCTACCCCAACTCTAGTTAGTAACATAAAATGATAGATTCCTATTGCACACTTAGAACTAATTGTTGCCCTCAATACCAACCCACTTAATCAAACCCTTTTCACTTGAACTAGTCTTAGTACCCCTAAACCAATACCAATGCTTAGAAAGAGAACAACATATGACACTTAGTAGAAACTCTAACTTGCACACTTAATGAAAACTTGGAAGAAAACTTGCAAACCAATTCCAATAAAATGCAACATAAATGCTATTGTTAGCAAACAAATATGGTGCTTGGTGTGTTGTTGGCATGGTGTAGTGATGGTGTGTTTTATGTTGATTTCGTTATTAGACGCTAGTGTTGCTGAGGAGGATATTGAGGGGGGATATTATCAAGAAGAAGAAGGAGAATACCCCGGACACTTTGCCAACCAAGGCAAGCCATCTTTTGATTCATACTCCCAATGCCCAGTCTTAATATTGCATCCTACTTGTTTTAAGTAAATTGCATGATTGAATTGCTAGAGTAGAATGATAGAAGTGTAGTGATGTCTTGTTTAGCAAGAGCATCAAGCTGAGTTTATCCAACTCTATTTAGTAGTATCATCACTCAATGTAGTTGCTTAGTCGCTAATAAAAATTGGTGCTATCTCTAGAGGAACCCCATTTGAACTTGGTGACTTGAACTTGAAACTTGAATTGGAGATGGCTCCTACATAATGGTTTTATGAAAGAAATCAATCTTGACTAAGAACTATGAAATGTATTTCTCAATGACAACGAGTGATGTACTATGGGAGCCAACCATACCGTACAACCACATTACCCCTATATGGGAAGGGGCTTAGTCCGTAGCTTGTTTACCTTAGTATGGGAGGCCTTGTAACAAACCTTTATGGAAGGACACCGTGAGCGGTTACTTCTGAACCAAGTGGATTCCACTAACCCGGCATCTCGGGATGGCCAGAACTCGAGGCGCCGGAGCGGGGATTCCGTACCCCGGGCTCTAGGGAAGGATCCTATACTAGGGTGAGCAAGTGAAAGAGTTTGTTTGATTATCTGAACCCCGCATACTTGTGTATGACGATCTGTGGATTTCTCCCGGCAGATGTATCGAATCTTGTGGGTAAAGTGTACCCCTCTGCAGAGGTTTTCAAACTATTCGAATAGCCGAGTCCGCGGTTATGGACAGTTGGCAAGCTCTACTTGACTTTTGTCAAAGATAAAAATAACAATGGTGAAAGTGGTGAAGGATCTGAATTGAATTGACCTGACTTGAACTTGATGTTGACACACTTGAAGTTCCTCTTTAGATTGAACTTAGAGAACTAAACTTCTTTCCTACCAATGAACATTCTTGGGAAATAAAACTAGCTTTTGCAAAGAAACTTAGTGCTTAGTCCACTATACCAAACTTGCATACCTACTTCATCATTTCCTTTATAAGATGGTTTGCGAGTGCATCCAATGTACTCACGGCTGTGTCCCTGGCTATCAACTTGGCCAGACTATGGGGAAGAGTACCAGGAGGAAGGGTATGAAGAAGAGTACCAGAACTAAGCTCGTCTCCATGAGTCGCCATTGCCTGTAGGGTGAAGGCATGGACCCGAAGACGTTATTTCCGCTGCTATATTGTGTTGTAATATGAACTTGGTCTCTATGACCATGGTATTTGAACCCTCGTATTGTAATGTCTATGGAACTTTTTACCAACTACGTTATGTATATCGCAACAATGGTTCTGGGATTGTGGTGGAATGCATAACGGGCACTTCGAATTTGTTATCAAATTTGAGGTCGTCACAAGTTGGTATCAGAGCCTAGGCTGACCATAGGAGACCTTAGTTAGAATGGGCGTTAAATGAAACCTTGATAAAAGCAAAGATATAAGTAATGGTTGCAAAATTGCTTAGTCTTTCCTCTCTATTTGCAAAGTTTATACATACTTCAGTTTTTGCCTACTTAAAATTTTGCACACTTGAGTTGATCACTGACTTAATCTAATCTAAAATTTTGTAGATGGCCCCGGTATTCGTTGAGCACTACCAGCTGGGCCATGGTGGCAGCCTTTGTTTCGAGCGCGACCTCACCACCCTGACCTTGTTCCTGGATCGTTTGTATCCGGAGTTCAAGGGAGCCGTGCTCAATGAGCACCCAGATGGAGAGCTACGGTGGCTTATCAGGGCCAGTTGCCGTGGCAAGAAGGGAAATTTGAGTTCTCCAAGGGTCAAGTTTGAGCTTGTGGAGAACACTTGGGCCGATGGTTTGGTCCGAGGTATGCAGGAGATGCACGCCCGCTTATGCGGACTGCATGTGGAGGAGGTCCAGGGGGAGCGCTTTAGGAACTTTGCTCGGCGTGATGCGGACGGGCGTCCCGCAAACATGCCAGGGCAAAATGAGCCAAGTACCTACATCGATCACATGGACTTCTTGCTGTACTCCACTCAGCAGGAGGCCGATCGTGCCCGTACCAAGGCCAACCTTGAGCACTTCGCACTGGTGGAGGCGAGGAGCACTATCAGGATACTTGCGAAGGAGCGCAAGAGCCTTCGTCGCCAGCGCGATGAGAAGGATCAGGACATTGAGGAGTTGAAGGCCAATGTGGCTGAGCTGACTGAGTACATTGAGAGCCTTGAGGATCACCTTGGTGAGGAGGAAGGCATTGATCTCCGCAAGGAGGATAATGCCCTCATTAGTGATGAGGATGACTTCATGGAGGACCTTGATGATCCAGAAGATGGTGGGCATAATGGATTCATTGTGGATGGTGAGGAGGAAGACCCCGAGGAGCCTGATGTTTAGATCAGAGATCCACATGTTACCTAGTTATGAGTTCCACTTTATTTTCACTTCGTGTAGGTGTGAGTTGTATCCCCCTCTCTAGTAGACGAGTCGCAATGGTTTGACGTAAACCATTTGTAATGTGTGAACTCGTATGTATGATATGTTTGATGAGTGTTGAATGAAATATGAATTTGGCCCTTAAGGCCTTAGTAAGAAAAAAGTTGCATCATCCATGTTACCTTTCAATCTTAGCAAAATTAGCTTTTCCCTCTTGTCTTACACACCTTATCCTCAGATGCCGCGAGCACCCCCACCCCCGAACCCGGAAATGGCCGAACTACTAAGGTTGATCATGGAAGACCAGGAAGCAGCCCGAGCTGAGCGCCAATCTAACTTGGCCACTCTTCAGCAGATAACCCAGATGGCAATGAACCACAACAATGGCAATGGCAATGACAATGGCAATGGCAATGGTGAAGGAGAAAACAATGGCAATGGTGATCACCGATCCAAGTTAAGGAATTTTCAAAACACCAACCCTCCTATGTTCACTAAGTCTGAAGAGCCCTTAGATGCGGATGACTGGCTTCGCACCATGGAAAACAATCTGGCAGTCGCCGAAGTCGGTGAAAATGAGAAGGTCTTGTACACCACCCACTACCTTGCGGGAGCCGCAAGAGCTTGGTGGGATAGCACCCGTGCAATGCAAGCCCCAGGGTATGTGATGCCTTGGGAGGAGTTCAAGAGCAAGTTTAGCAAGGCCCATGTTCCTTTGGGATTGGTTAAAAGGATGAGAGATGAGTTCAGAAATCTAAAGCAAGGTTCCCTATCTGTGGTGGATTACCGTGACAAGTTCCTTACCTTGTCTAGGTATGCCCCGGATGACACCGACACCACGGAGAAGAAGCAAGAAAGGTTTCTGGATGGACTTCATGATGAGATGCAATGTGTCTTGGTCAGCATTCACTTTGCCGACCTGGAGTCATTGGTTGACTCTGCCATTCAGATGGAAGGCAAACTCAAGCAAGCTGCAGAGAACCGCAAGCGCCGTATGATGTATCAAGGCAACTCGAGCAACTCGCAGAAGCCAAGGGGAAATGCACCTATGGGTTTCGCCCCAAGGTCTATGAGGCCATCTGCACCTGCTCCACGTCCCAACTATCCCAACCGTCCGCCCGGCAACAACTTCAACCGTGCACCTCCAAGACCTAGTGGCAACAACTTCAACACCAATACTCCACGGCCAAATGGCGCCCCTGTGTTACCCAAGCCTGGTGACAAGTCTGGTGTTACCTGTTATGAGTGCGGACTCAAAGGGCACTACTCCAATGAGTGCCCCAAGAAGCTGAATGATGCATCCAAGACCACTGCTCCTGCCCAGCAACAGCGCCGTGTCGGAAATGGCAAGAACTATCCACCAAGGAACCCGCCTCACTCTCGAGGCCGTCTGAATCACATGAATGTTGAAGAAGCTCAGGAAGCAACCGACGTTGTGCTTGGTATGTTCCCTGTTAACTCAGTTCTTGCAAGAGTTCTGTTTGATTCTGGAGCTTCACACTCATTTGTTACCCAATTATTCGTTGATAAAAGTGGACTTCAACCCACCCCCTTGAAAGATGTCATGTCTGTGCAAAATCCTGGGTCAATAACCAAAGCCAGTTGTACCTGCTTGGCAGTGCCCATAGAAATCCATGGGATCTCATTCTTAGCCAGTTTGATTGTGTTAGGAACCAAAGGATTGGAAGTAGTCCTAGGTATGGATTGGATGTCTCAACACCAAGGAATTATAGATTGTGCCAAAAAGACCATCACCATGAGGAGTAGCCATGGAGTTTTAGTAAAGCATGTGTCAGTTAAACCTACCCAAATCCCCAGATGTCATAAGAGTATCTCAGGGCCAACCCTAAAGGAAGTTCCCATCGTCTGTGAATACCCGGATGTGTTTCCCGATGAGCTACCCGGAATGCCACCGGATCGGGATATTGAGTTTATCATTGAGCTCATCCCCGGAACTGGATCTATAGCCCAACGACCTTATCGTATGAACCCAGCTGAACTAGTTGAGTTGAAGAAGCAATTGGATGACCTTTTGAGTAAAGGATTGATTCAGCCCAGTTCTTCTGCTTGGAGATCACCCGTTCTGTTTGTGGATAAAAGTGACGGGTCTAGCCGACTGTGCACTGATTACCGCAAGCTAAACGATGTGACCATCAAGAACAAGTATCCTCTCCCAAAGATTGAAGATTTGTTTGACCAATTGACTGGAGCCAGAGTCTTCTCGAAGATAGATCTTAGAACTGGATACCACCAACTGAAGATCCGTGCAACGGATATCCCCAAAACAGCCTTCACTACCCGATACGGATTGTATGAGTACACCGTAATGTCATTTGGATTAACCAATGCCCCTGCTTATTTCATGAACCTCATGAATAAGGTTTTTATGGAGTTCTTGGATAAGTTTGTTGTTGTCTTCATTGATGACATTCTTATCTACTCCAAGTCCGAAGAAGAGCATGCAACCCATTTGAGATTAATCTTAGAAACCTTAAGAGAGCATCAACTGTATGCCAAGTTCAGTAAATGTGAGTTCTGGTTGAAGGAATTTGGATTCTTAGGCCATGTATTATCCGTGGGAGGAATATCCGTGGACCCCAAGAAGATCAAATCAGTCATGGAATGGGAAGCTCCTACCACTCAAACTGAAGTAAGAGGTTTTCTCGGATTAGCCGGATACTACCGCAAATTTGTTGAAGGGTTTTCAAGCATTGCCCGGCCAATGACCCTACTGCTGAAGAAAGACAAGAAGTTTGAATGGACCCCTAAGTGTGAAGAGAGTTTTCAAGAGCTCAAAAAGCGACTAGTGACCGCCCCCGTCCTAACTATGCCCGATATCACCAAAAACTTTGATGTCTATTGCGACGCCTCCAAACTTGGACTTGGTTGCATATTGATGCAAGAAGGCAAGGTCATAGCTTACCTCTCTCGGCAGCTTCGACCTCATGAAGAAAAGTATCCAACCCATGATCTAGAGTTAGCAGCCGTGGTTCTAGCTCTGAAGACCTGGAGGCACTATCTGATGGGCAACCGTTGCGAGATCTACACTGACCACAAGAGTTTGAAGTATATTTTCACCCAGAAGGAGTTGAACATGAGGCAAAGAAGATGAATAGAGTTGATTAAGGATTATGATCTGGAAATTCACTATCACCCCGGTAAGGCCAATGTAGTGGCCGATGCCTTGAGTAGAAAGCCGTGCTCGTTGAATATGGCGATCAAAGAGGAGCAACCCATGTTGCACCAAGAGTTTGAAGGATTTGGATTGGAACTAGTCAGTCGAGGATTCCTAGCCAACCTTGAGTTTCAACCCACCTTGATGAGCCAAATCAAAGAAGCCTAGAAGGGAAATGAGAGTATTGACGGAATCAAGCGCAGAATTAGTTCCGGCAAGGTGCCAGGATTTGAAGAAGATGATCAAGGAGTTCTTTGGTATAAAGGACGTATTTGCGTACCTGCTGATTCAGAATTGAAGGAAATGATTATGAAGGAAGCTCATGAGACACCTTACTCCATCCACCCCGGTGGAACTAAGATGTATCAAGATTTGAAGGAACAATTTTGGTGGCATGGAATGAAGCGTGAGATTGCATCGTTCATCTCCAAGTGTGACATCTGCCAAAGAGTCAAGGCTGAACATCAACGTCCTGCTGGACTGCTGCAGCCTTTGCAAGTTCCGGAATGGAAGTGGGAATCCGTTGGAATGGATTTCATCACTGGATTTCCAAGGTCTAGCCGTGGAAATGACTCTATTTGGGTCATTGTGGATAGACTGACCAAAGTTGCCCACTTTATTCCTGTCAAGACCACATATCGCTCGGGACAGCTAGCAGATCTGTATCTGTCCAGAATTGTTAGTTTGCATGGAGTCCCTAAAACCATAGTTTCCGATCGAGGAACCCAATTCACCTCAAGATTTTGGAGAAGCTTACATCAAGCCTTGGGAACCAAATTAGCCTTTAGCACCGCTTACCACCCTCAGACTGATGGACAGACTGAAAGAGTGAATCAAATACTTGAAGATATGTTGAGAGCCTGTGTTCTAGCCTATGGGGCTAAGTGGGAAGATTGTCTGCCTTTTGCGGAGTTTTCCTACAACAACAGTTATCAAGCCAGTTTGCAAATGGCCCCATTTGAAGCTTTGTATGGAAGAAAGTGTCGTACCCCTTTGAATTGGTCAGAAACCGGAGACAGTCAGATATTTGGACCTGACATTCTGCAAGAAGCCGAGGAGAAAGTTCGCATGATTCGTGACTATCTCAAGGCAGCCCAGTCAAGACAGAAAAGTTATGCCGACAAGAGACGTAGAGAACTGACCTTCCAGATTGGAGATTTTGTTTACCTCAGGGTATCACCTCTCAAGGGAATGCAGAGATTCCAAGTGAAAGGAAAGCTTGCACCAAGATATATTAGACACTTCAAGATACTAGACCGCAGAGGAGAAGTGTCTTATCAGTTGGAAATGCCCCCGGAATTGTCTGAAGTGCACGATGTCTTTCACGTGTCTTTACTTCGGAAATGTCTGGAAGTACCGGAGAAGCCAGAAATCTTCAAGAATATTGATCACCGTTCTGTAGACATCAATAAGGATTTGACCTATCGTGAAATGCCTATCCGTATCCTCGAGGAAGCATATAGAACCACTCGAACCCGAAGCATCAAGTTTCTGAAAGTTCAGTGGAGTAATCACACCGAAGATGAAGCCACTTGGGAACGAGAAGATTACCTTCAGAAAGAGTTTCCCCATCTTTTCAGTTCTTAATTAGTGAATCTCGGGGACGAGATTCTTTTTTAAGGGGGGGAGATTGTAACAACTCAGAAATTGTAATCCACTTCTTATTAAATAAAGTACCAAATTTTGGACCCAGATAAAACTTTTATCCATTATTTCATGCATACATGTATTTTTCTATTGTTTGTATTCTATGATTTCATGTGGGTTATTCATGGTTGTGTACTAGTTAGTTAATTCTAAGTAACCAACAGAAGCAATTGAGACAAGTTATAAACATCAAGGAAACCAGAAATAAAAATATTAAAGAAAAAGAGAAGAATAAGAGGATCTAGGAAATCTGTTTGACTACCCTACTTTGAGCCCTTGGATTAAGAAATCTGTAACCCACCTCCATGTTTGGCCAGCTAGTTGAGCTTCACCAAGTCACATACAAACTCAACCAAGAAGTTGCTACCCAAAATTCAAACCAGAACTTGACTCAAACATCAATCAAACTTTGAATCTGAAACAGTGACCATACCCTATTTTCAAATATAAATTTTTGCAAAACCAGTTATTTCTGCAGAACAAAAATATGACTGGAAACCTTGGCTCATATGCTGATCACCCAAAGTGGAAAATTTCAAAAATTCAAATTTCAAACTCTTGCGGGCATTTCGTCGAACACTGGCAGACACAAATCAAAGCAAATCGAATGCACTGTGGGCTGCACTGTTCTGGCTCGCTCGAGGACTGTAGCCATACTCCTGGACGATGCCATGGTCGAGCTTAGTGCCCCCTGCCCCGACCCGAGCCGTGAGAAGGGGAGGAACGGAGAGAAATGCGCCCAGGGCCCCCCTCCCAGTCTTCTTCTTCCTGCGCGTTGCCGACCGCCCTGGATGCGCCAGAGCCGACCCACAGCCCACCGCAGCCGAGCCGACACCCTCCCAGCACACCCCCGAGGCCGCCGTGCCCGGAGCGAGCTCCAAACGCCGCCAGGACCCCCGCACTGGCCACCTTCTGGTCGCCTTGCCCCCGGCCTCCAGAGGCTATAAAAACCCCCGTCGACCGCTCCCAGAGGACGCACACACCACCGCAACCAACCCCCACTCTTCTCTCTTCCTCTCTCCCTCGGAAACGTCCGATCTCTGCACGGGAGCGCCGCCGCGTTCTGGAGTATTCCGGCCAACATTGGAGCTGCTGCTGGTGCGAGGTGGAGGAGCGGAGCCGCTGCTGTCGATCTGCATCACCGCCGTCAAGCTCTGCATCCTCTCCGTCACGCCCTCGCCGTCGAACACTCGTCACTGCAACGCCGGTGAGTCCCTGGCCTGTCCCGAGGTAGACGACGACGATGCACCGTTGGATCTTGATCCAACGGAAGCATACCGGTTCGGCGATTCTAAATAGATCTGACCAGTGGGACCCCCCTGTCAGGTCCCATTTTTATTTCTCCCGCCGTGCGAAACGTTTTCTGGGCCGGCCCGTTCGGGTTCTGTTCAGAATCGGCCTGTTAGGTTAGAAAGTCGGTCCGTTACGTTTTTAATTATTCTCCCGCCTTTTCGAATTAATTCAAAAACTGTTTCAGATATGATTTTCAAACTTAAATTCCAAGAGTTTTATAAATCCATTTGTAGCAAATAAATATGCGTTGGAAAGCTGGTAAAATGCTCTACACTGTAGGATTGATTAGAATTCCATTTGAATTAGGAATTTAATTAGATATGAATAGTGTGACCATAACTCTAGTAATCATAAAAGATTTCTAGAAAATTAGTTAAGCCTCCTAAAATTATGAAATTTAAATTGTGAACTCACCAATGACCTCCCTTACTGTTAGTCAACCCTAATGAACTCCAAACCCTGTTAGTGTTATCAATTAGATCCTACCCCAACTCTAGTTAGTAACATAAAATGATAGATTCCTATTGCACAATTAGAACTAATTGTTGCCCTCAATACCAACCCACTTAATCAAACCCTTTTCACTTGAACTAGTCTTAGTACCCCTAAACCAATACCAATGCTTAGAAAGAGAACAACATATGACACTTAGTAGAAACTCTAACTTGCACACTTAATGAAAACTTGGAAGAAAACTTGCAAACCAATTCCAATAAAATGCAACATAAATGCTATTGTTAGCAAACAAATATGGTGCTTGGTGTGTTGTTGGCATGGTGTAGTGATGGTGTGTTTTATGTTGATTTCGTTATTAGACGCTAGTGTTGCTGAGGAGGATATTGAGGGGGGATATTATCAAGAAGAAGAAGGAGAATACCCCGGACACTTTGCCAACCAAGGCAAGCCATCTTTTGATTCATACTCCCAATGCCCAGTCTTAATATTGCATCCTACTTGTTTTAAGTAAATTGCATGATTGAATTGCTAGAGTAGAATGATAGAAGTGTAGTGATGTCTTGTTTAGCAAGAGCATCAAGCTGAGTTTATCCAACTCTATTTAGTAGTATCATCACTCAATGTAGTTGCTTAGTCGCTAATAAAAATTGGTGCTATCTCTAGAGGAACCCCATTTGAACTTGGTGACTTGAACTTGAAACTTGAATTGGAGATGGCTCCTACATAATGGTTTTATGAAAGAAATCAATCTTGACTAAGAACTATGAAATGTATTTCTCAATGACAACGAGTGATGTACTATGGGAGCCAACCATACCGTACAACCACATTACCCCTATATGGGAAGGGGCTTAGTCCGTAGCTTGTTTACCTTAGTATGGGAGGCCTTGTAACAAACCTTTATGGAAGGACACCGTGAGCGGTTACTTCTGAACCAAGTGGATTCCACTAACCCGGCATCCCGGGATGGCCAGAACTAGAGGCGCCGGTGCGGGGATTCCATACCCCGGACTCTTGGGAAGGATCCTATACTAGGGTGAGCAAGTGAAAGAGTTTGTTTGATTATCTGAACCCCGCATACTTGTGTATGACGATCCGTGGATTTCTCCCGGCAGATGTATCGAATCTTGTGGGTAAAGTGTACCCCTCTGCAGAGGTTTTCAAACTATTCGAATAGCCGAGTCCGCGGTTATGGACAGTTGGCAAGCTCTACTTGACTTTTGTCAAAGATAAAAATAACAATGGTGAAAGTGGTGAAGGATCTGAATTGAATTGACCTGACTTGAACTTGATGTTGACACACTTGAAGTTCCTCTTTAGATTGAACTTAGAGAACTAAACTTCTTTCCTACCAATGAACATTCTTGGGAAATAAAACTAGCTTTTGCAAAGAAACTTAGTGCTTAGTCCACTATACCAAACTTGCATACCTACTTCATCATTTCCTTTATAAGATGGTTTGCGAGTGCATCCAATGTACTCACGGCTGTGTCCCTGGCTATCAACTTGGCCAGACTATGGGGAAGAGTACCAGGAGGAAGGGTATGAAGAAGAGTACCAGAACTAAGCTCGTCTCCATGAGTCGCCATTGCCTGTAGGGTGAAGGCATGGACCCGAAGACGTTATTTCCGCTGCTATATTGTGTTGTAATATGAACTTGGTCTCTATGACCGTGGTATTTGAACCCTCGTATTGTAATGTCTATGGAACTGTTTACCAACTACGTTATGTATATCGCAACAATGGTTCTGGGATTGCGGTGGAATGCATAACGGGCACTTCGAATTTGTTATCAAATTTGAGGTCGTCACATTAACTGAGGGAAAACTAGCTGC
This sequence comes from Dactylis glomerata, assembly GCA_007115705.1. Taxonomy (NCBI): domain Eukaryota; kingdom Viridiplantae; phylum Streptophyta; class Magnoliopsida; order Poales; family Poaceae; genus Dactylis; species Dactylis glomerata. Next base: position 142,077 of record QXEO01000112.1, read on the forward strand.
TATACTCATCACACCTTCCTCTTGGGGTTCCCAACGGGCTAGTTATTCGCCACGCACAAGGACCATCAACTGCATATTCCCACGTCAACTTGGCGTTAGCAGCCTCTTTTCTGGCGCCGTTGCCGGGGAGAGTGGAAGACTTCTGCGAGGGGAGTTTTTGCACGCACATCCTTTACTTTGTTATTGTTTTGCTTTACTTTATTTATTTTACCTGCATCGTTTTATATCAAAAACCCAAAAAAAATTAGAATCCTTGGTAGTTGTTTTTACTTGTTTACTTTAGTTTTGCTAAAATGAGTAATCCTGAAGTAGAAGTTCGTAGTTTTAAGCAACAAGGGGGAGAAAGTTTAAAAGATGCTTGGTATCGTATTAACAATGCTCATCATAGGTGTACCAAAAAGCACTCTACCACGATCCTCCTTAGAAAATTTTATGTTGGTATATCTAGTTGGAATAGGTATGTTCTCGATACTCTTACAGGAGGTAATTTTCTGGGTACTCCCGCTGGAGAAGCATGCACTATAATTGAAAGTTTAGTGGGAATACCACCTATTCATGTTGCTAAAACTGAGACCACCTTGGAGGAGGTGGTAGAAAGGCTCATCTCTTTAGAGAAAAGTTTGCCAAGTATCCTAGAAAATGCTAGCCGAGTTAGTGAATTAATAGAAAATAATGGTAAGAGAATTACAGTTTTAGAGGCTAGCACTACTCTTGATAATCAAAATTTAAGGATTGGTAAACTAGAGGAGTCTATGGAAACTCTTAGTTTAATCTTCTCTTCTCTTAAATTTAAGAAAGAGAAAGTGTTTGTTGGAAAAGAGCAAAAATTTATGTATGTTCCCAAGGTTTCTGCGCTTAAATCTCAACATGTTCTTAAAATTGGTAAGACTCTTAGTTCCACTAAGGGTGACTTGCAGGTTGAATCATCTTCGGGAACTTCCAAAGTGCTTACTGAGGTAAGTGATGCTTCATCACTTGATATTACTTGGTTCGCAATTTTCTGTGCCTAGCTCAAAGGCATTAAAGAAAAGCACTCTTGGGAGATAACCCAATTTTTCTTTTCAGTACTTTTTCTTTTATTTGAGTCTTGGAAGTCATTACTACTGTAATGACCACTCCTTATCTTGTTTATTTCGTTTTTGTGCCAAGAGAAGCCTCTAATTCGAGTGAGGTAAAGATTTGGGGATGTTGCTGTCCTGAAACTGTTTTCGGTGCTGCACCATCAAAATTCGTATAAATTGTTTGTATATCTTTTGGACCTGAGATTTCTTGTGCATATGCCCCAGGTTATATCCAAACTTTCGTTAGTTTAACACTTTTTGATTTGAGTAACAGAAAACCCCTCAAAATTTCGGCCTTTGTCAGCTGTTCTGTTTTGACAGATTTCTGCCAATATTTGTGTTTGCCGCTTTATCGCTTTCTTTTGAGTTCTTTTGATCATGGAACTTTTGGGGAAGTTACTACAGTAGTATTTGCTATATATGTGGTGGTTTTGAGTTGAAACCTTAAGCAAAAAGAGGTTGATTATATGTTATGCCTACACTAATGTTGCTAATAGATTTGTGTTTAGTTTTGTATGAAGGAAGTTTTCAAGTGTAGGGATTGGAGAATGATGAGATGAGTTGAAGAATGGACAAAAGCTCAAGCTTGGGGATGCCCATGCATCACCCCAAGAAATATCCAAGAATTACAAGCGTCAAAGCTTGGGGATGCCCCCGAGGCACCCCTTCTTCATCGGCAAAAATCAGGTCACTTTTCAAAACACTATATTTGTATTGCTTCATGCACTATGTGTTTTTCTTGGAGCGTCAGTTGTTTTAGTTTTCTTAGTTAGTTTAGTTTGTTTGCTGCAATAAATGATTGGACCCCAACAAATTTCCTTTGGAGAAGTTGCCTCGTTTTCATTTGCCAAGAACACTCCGTTTTCATTCTTACAATTTCACCGGGTGTTCTTCTTTTTCTGCTACTGCTTTTGGTTTTCGTTTTCGCCTTGATTTGTGTTCAGACCTTGTCATATATTTTCATCAAGGTGTATTTTTGCCTCTGATCTTTATTGGTTTTCATCAAAAGAGGTGTCTTTAAAAATTTCAAATGGTGTTGGAAAAGAGAAAAAGCTTTGTGCAAAAAAGTGGTACAAGAAGGAGCTTGTGTAGACTGCGGCTTAGGCTTTTTCATGTCATGCTTGATGTCTTTTTGATAGTATGCTTAGTGGTTTTGCTGCAGCATGACGTGTCTCAAATAACTGAGATTGCTTAATGAGCCTTTGAAAAAATCATGCGTTGTTTTTATTGTATGGAAGCATTATTTTGGTTTTCTCCTTGATGCTTTATTTGGGTTGACTTGGCGCATGCTCACACATGTTAGACTCTTACAAAGTCGCCAATAGCCTCTATGATCATTTAGTTTTTGACTTTTGATGCCATCTTATGCTTCTTTTAATGTCCCTTTGTCGCTTTGCATGATTATGGCCATTACTGCTCTCTTAGTTGGTCGCTCCCAGTTTTTTGCTAGCCCTCGCCTTGTACTGAGTCTGAGCTCTACTCGTGCATCCAACTCCTAAAAGCCAAAGTTTGCCAAAGTGTCCACCATACATACCTACTAGAAATTTGCTATTCCAAGTAAATTTGACTTGCTTTTATTTTCTCTTCAAATTAAACTCTTACCAGTGTTATGCGAAATTCGGTCAGTAAAGCTCTCACGAACCGAAAGGCACACTTTACTTTTTCCCGTTCTTAAAAATTTGACATTGTGGTCTCTTATGTTGAGTTGTTATGCTTGCAAGTTGTAAGTTGGAGACTAGCCCAACCATGCAGTCATGGGCAAGCTTTCAACATTGCACTTCTTATTTGAGTTGATATCGTGATCTTTTGTTTATGGATGCCCGCGGTGTGAAATGAATTGGGAATCTTGTGGGGATCATGGAGTTTGTATATGTGTTAGGGAAACGCCGAGCCGCTAATCTAAGCCATGCATAATTCATGGTGGAAATTTGCAGCATACCCATGGTGAACATTCGACGACGCATCTCACAATAAAAAGCTAAACAAATGGCAAATAAAAGAGATGTCGAGGTGTTCATTGTCTGCTTGTCCTGTCATTTTGATGTGGGCTTGTTCCATGTCATCGGGCACGGAGGTACCCCATTAGCGGTTCTCAATGATATGCATATATTTACAATGACAAGAGCCTTGCTTGGGACTCTAAGTAAAGTAGCATGAGGTTTGGGTACTCGTATTCACAGGACACGAGGTTTTCAACTTATGATTTGTCAAGCATATGCATCATAATTGTTCTCGCATTAACTTTAACCATTCAAGATGCTTATGATGGGGGCAATGAGAGCTCAAAGCCGGTAAGTACCATAATTTTTGAAGGTTATAAAACTTGCAATAACTGCTTCCCTCTGCGAACGGCCTTTCTTCTACTTTTATGTTGAGTCACCACCTTCTTTCTTTATGCACCATTAAGAGAGCATAGTTGTCATTCTTAGTATAATGTGCATTGTCCCAAAGTTCATTGATTGATTCATATTGTTGGTTTCACTTGTTCTCAAATTATTTGTATCTAGTCGCCCTCTTAAACTTGAAGGTGTCCTATGCATTTATGTTTTGCTCTCTTTGAAGGACAAGCTGAAAACAATTTGTATGTTTTTCCTTATGATTTGAACACACGTTTGACTTTCATTGTTTCATTTTCATGATCTTTTGTTTGTGTTCATTTGCATGTTTACAACATGGTTGCTAAGTTCTTATTGTCAAGATTATATCTTTCATGCCCATGTTTTAAGTTCTTATGATCCCAGCTCACAAATGCTTATATATATGATCAAGATTGTGTAGGTGCATGTCACCTCAAAAATTATTCTTTTGTTATCACTTACCTACTCGAGGACGAGCAGGAGTTAAGCTTGGGGATGCTTGATACATCTCCAACGTATCTATAATTTTTGATGCTCCATGCTTGTTTTTACACCATTTGCCTAATGTTTCGTTACACTTCATGGCACTTTTATGCATTTTCTAGAACTAACCTATTAACAAGTCGCCACAGTGCCAGTTCCCTATTTTCTGCTGTTTTTGTGTTTCAGAAGTGATACACAGGAAATATTCTCGGAATTGGACGAAACAAGTTCCTGAAGTCTTATTTTGTCCGGGAGCTTCCAGTCATCCGAAGAGAAGAAGGAGAGGGGCCACAGGCCGCCCTCACGCAGGGCTAGCGCGGCTCAGCCCCTGGCCGCGCCGCCCTGGCGTGAGGAGGCCTGGCCCCACCTCTGACATCGCCCCTTCGCCTATAAAGACCCCCCGATGGGAAAAACCTAAGTACCCGATCAATTTTCCAGAACACATCGCGATCCGCCGCCGCCGTCGACCCAAAGATCAGGAGGGTCCAGAAGCTCTTCCCGGCACCCTGCCGGAGAGGGGAATCGCCACCGGAGGTCTTCTTCATCGCCATGCTTGCCTCCGGAGCGATGAGTGAGTAGTCTACCTTGGACTATGGGTCCATAGCAGTAGCTAGATGGTTGTCTTCTCCACCATGTGCTTCATGTTTAGATCTCATGAGCTGCCCTACATGATTGAGATCACCGTTATGTAATTCTACATGTTTGGTTTGTTGGGATCCGATGAATATTGGTGTTATGATTGAGTTGTTGTACTGAATATTATCTTTTGTTATCTCTATGTTGTTTATGATCTTGCATGCTCTCCGTTGTTAGTAGCTATCTTGGCCGAGTAGTTGCTAGTGACTCCAAGAGGGGGTATTTATGCTCGATAGTGGGTTCATGCCTCTATTTAACCTGGGGGAGTGACAGAAACCTCTAAGGTTGTAGATGTGATGTTGCTACTAGGGAGAAAACAACATTCATATGCTCAAGGACATATGCTTTGTTTACATTACATACCTTGCTTAATGCAATTATATGTTGTTCGCAACTTAATACTTGTGGAGTTCTCGGATTGATTCGCCACAAGTGGATTATTAGTCATAGATGCAGTTGGATGGCGGTCTATGTATTTTGTTGTAATGCCCAGAGTAAATCTCAGAGTGATCTTCTTGACATATCACGTTTATCTTTATTCTATCAATTGCCCAACTATAATTTGTTTACCCAGCATGTGTTATTTATCTTATGGAGAGACACCACTAGTGAACTGTGGACCCTGGTCCTATTTCCATCATATTGCTATCACCTGTTTACTTTACTCGCACTGTTTACTTTACTCGCATACTTCTACTATTTTCCACTCGATACGCTCATAACCTTTGTTTCAAGCAAACCGGTGAGATTGACAACCTCATCGCAAGTTGGGAACAAAGTACTTGGTTGTGTTGTGTGCAGGTTCCGCGTTGCTACTGACCGAAGACGAGTCAACAAGTATCGTTAAACGTCGCCCTTGTTGGAGTGTTACTAAGTCAGTCTGCATCACCTTCAGTCGTTATTGTCCCTTCTCTCCAAGATCGACATACCTTGGTTTCTTAACTGAGGGAAAACTAGCTGCTATACTCATCACACCTTCCTCTTGGGGTTCCCAACGGGCTGGTTGTTCGCCACGCACAAGGACCATCAACTGCATATTCCCACGTCAACTTGGCGTTAGCAATGATTTTGACCAACGAGCAAGGAAGAACGAGTAGTTGGGCCTTAGTTAATGAAGCCAAGGACTTGTTGAGGATTTATCAGGACATAGCTATCAAAAAGGTGGACCGCTTGCATAACAGGGTTTCTCATGTGTTAGCTCAATTAGGTAAATCTGGGTTGAGTGGTGTGTTGCGTGGCTCAGCTCCTGAGTGTGTTCGGGATCTGATGTCACATGATGTAATGGAAAATTATTGAGAGCAACAAGTTTTAGACGCACTCTTTCCCTTACCAGGGTACCTAAGGGGACTGAAAGGTTTTTAATGAGGCGGCTTGCTAGCTTATTTATGAGAATCATTTGTTTTAAAAAAAATCTCCAAAAATTCTTATGCTACATCAGCCATCTATCTGTGGAACTTCCTTTAGAAGAATTGTCCACAAACTTCTTATGACATTTAGCCAATCTCACATAGAAATTTATCAATATAATACCTTTATAAAATCTATGATTGGGATTTTCTAGAAGAAGTCCCTTCAACCCCCCTCAATCTTGAGCAATAATTTCTCTAGGATAAGGACAAAAATTACAAATATCAGAATGATCACAATAAGCCTTAAATGAAGAGTAATACTTCACATACAAAGCCTTCTTTAGATTTTCCCAGTCGGTCCCTCGGAATTATTCAATGAATGGTACCATTCTTTTGCCTCACCTTGCAAATACACATAAAATAATTTCTTCTATCATCATGAGAAATACCAAATAACTTAAATAGAAAGCATCTTACTTCTAGCTTGTATAAGTGACCAGAAGGTTCTTAACTTCCATCAGCAGTAAATGGATCCTTCAGAATATCCTTCACTACATGAGGAGGGATAATAAAACTTGGTTCTTTCTTCTTCTCTGAAGCTTTTTCATGATTTTTAGGGAATAAAAGTAACTCATAAGAGATGAATTAACCTATTCCCTTGTAGACAACATGTTTAACATAAACAGTAACAAAAACAAACAAATACAATAAAGATAGTAAAAAACAACTATTAAGTAACCTAACCAAATAGCTTACCAAAAGCGCTACGCTTTGGGTAGCGCAGTAGGGGTTTGTACATATTTATTTTTTATAAAAATGAAAAAATGATGCAGTAGGGGTTTTTCCCTACTGTACATGCGTAAAAAAAAGCGCTACGCTCTGCGGCAACGCCAGAAAAGTATCTTGATAACCCACAAGTGTAGGGCATCAATTATAGTATCTTTCAAATAGACAAGGTTGTCGAACCAAAGAGAAGCTGAAGGAATTGGTCAAGTTTGGCAAAATAACAATAAAAGCCACAAAGTGTTTGTGGTGTTTTTGGATACGCTGCAAGAAAGCAAACAAATAGGTAAAAGCAAATAAAAAGATAATAAGTAGCCGCTCTTTTCTAAAAAATCTCAATCCCCTATGCACAAGAGGACAATCTTGAGTGTGAATGTATAAGAAATAAATGTTCCCAGGGGCAGCCAAAATTAACGTAGCAAAAAAAATTCTACAATAATATGGTGAATAAAGTGTCATGTTCTAGTATTCATGGCCAGACCCACAACCAAGCGCAATTACAACCCTAGTGATTGATCCCAAGGACACTCTTGTGTGAAACAAAGGGAGTTGTTGAGATTAAAACACCCAACCACTGCTGTAAGTTATAAGGTTCCCGATCAAGAAACCCCCTATTGCAAGTCTATGGATTGGAAACATCTTTCTTTCACTCATGATTCCTCCCCATATACTTGCTCTAAGGTGCAGCCCTATTAGCCCATAAAGGTGAAGTAATACATAGTCGACGTTCATATATTATCATCATAGACCACATCAAAACATAAAACTTAACCCAATACTCATTGCATATTATATACTTACTTAAGTCATCATAAGCCCTTGGAATATAGAGAACTACTCACAATAATGAATCACGCCAATGATCAGTGGCATAATGAATACAACACAATATAAAAATATAACTTCACCACAAAATAATCTGGAACTCCCAAGCACAAACATGCACAAGGTTCAATAAAGATGATCTAGGGTTCCGATCCACACAAACTGCAAGGGGGTGAATTTGATCTCGGAGGGGATGATTATTGTGATGATGTTGTTGTAGATGATGATGAAGACACTTCTCCCCACACCAAGGGAGAGTTGGTGGTGATGACGTTATTGATTTCCCCTTGGTGGAGGCTGTGGAGCATTAGGATCTGCCCTCTCCCGAAGAAGAAGAGCACTTTTGCCTCCGCCGCCTCAGAAAAATATGTGAAAAATTGGGCATAGGTTTTTTTGTTGGGACAGAGATTTTATAAAAAGTAGGAGGCGAGGAGATGCTTAGGGCCGAAGTTGGGCTCCACCATGCGACTAAAGAGCTAGTCCGCATGGTGGGCCCTCCTTTGGGCCTCCCGATGTCCTTTGCTCCTCCCTTTCGCTAGTTCCTTCTCGTCATGAAAAATTTCTTTGATAAAAATTCCATCTCTATTTGAATCCGTTAAGGTCCCTGAAAGTCTAAAATACACAAAAAAGGGGTTCTATCCTGCAGGGTTAAATACTTATGTGAAAGGGTTTTAGAATAAAGCCCCCTTGAATCATCTAAAAATGATCAAATAACTCAAGATTATTCCAAATACAAGGAAATCTCAAACTTAAAGATCAAAATATGATGATACGAATTGCACGTATCAATCACCTTCAAGTGGGAACACTCCTCCATCACCTTGATCCTCGTGGCACCAAGGGGCCAAATCACCTTCAAGCTTCTCTAGCTCATTCCTCCCGAAGGCAGGAGAATCATTAGCAAGCATTGTCTGACTCTCTTAAGATATGCATGTGAAGTGTTAAAATATTCTTGCGAGAGGTAAAAATGTTGAGAAAAATGGAAATAGTCTATTTAAATGTGAAATTTTTTGTCTACCCAAAAAATTAATGTGGTTTGGAGTGAAAATCCCAATAACACAATACACTTCCTTACTCATGAAAAACTTATATAAATTCATGATTGGGAAGGACATACCTTGAATCCAAGTTATTTGGCAAGCACAAAATATTTCAAAAAATTGCCTCAATCATGTAACCCATGTGATTTCTTATGGTGGAAAGATTGTCTATCTTTACGGGATTTGTTCATGGCATCATGCAAAGTTGGAGATGGGAGGACAATTATACTATGAAGGATAAATAATGGTTTGATCCGGCGATGATTTTCAACACACTTTTTTTTCCCGTTTTAATGACCTGGACATCAGTTTGAAACAAGGATCTAGAATTATCTGAGAAGATATTCATGTTCACTTGTTTTTGCTAGTGTCAATGATTGCCTCCCAACAATGTGACAATCCAAATGGAAGCTCTAAGGATAGATTCAGCCAGATGCACAAATGGAAAATTGGTCATTCCCAAGGAAGTTATAACATTCCTGAGTAAAGGTTATTCTTGAGTTACACAAGCTGACATCATTTGTCCAATGGACCCAAAATCTTGTGTCCTCCCGAAGCATAAGTTTTTCTTTTGGCTCCGGGTACAAGACATACTCAACACTAGGTATTTATTTAGTATATTTTTTAATTTTAAATACACATCTTGTGTGCTTTGCCAAGAAGAAGAGATTCATAAGACGCAACTACTTTTATATTTCTCATGTGAGTTTAGTTAGGATTTTTGGTGTTAGTTTAATATGTAACGGAATGTTGATCTTTCGCTCATGGTTATGCTGCTGGATGAATGGCTATAACAAATTTAGTATACTTTAAGGAGAGCATTATAACTGCTTGTTGGAGCATCTGGAACCACAGAAACAAGATTATCTTTGATGGTCAAGACCTGAATATTTTAATTTTTTTTAAAGAGTCATTTGCTCTTGTCATGCAGAGCCTAGTATAAAGGAGGGTATGCAACAATGGATTGACACATAGTAATTTCCTTTAGTTTTTTCCACTCCATCTATATGATGGGTTCCTAGCATAGAAAACAAAAAATTCCTACAATGGGAACCACAAACTTGCCAAGATCTAATCTAGGAGATAGTACTAATGGGTGAGCTCTCACCCTCGTAGACCGAAAGCGGGAAATGTTCCCGCATTAACGTGGATGATGAAGTCGACTTGCCGATCTCAAGATCGTGAAGCCAAGCGCCACAACGGGCAGTGCCTCCGTACTCGCTCACACGTTCAGCTCGATGACGGCCTCTATACCATCGTTCCAACGGGGCAGTGGAAGTAGAGGATTCACCGGGAACTCCAACAACACTACAAGCTACAACTAAGTGATGGTGGTGGAGGAAAAGTTTATGCAGGGCTTTGCCTAAGCCATAGATTTTCTGGTGGAGCAGCGGGAGGAGGGAGTGAGAGAGGGTCAAGAGATCCTTGGTGTGTTATGGAGAGAGCTCCCACCCCACCTTATATAGGGCAGGGGCAGCCCCCAAGGGGTGGCTAGCCACATGAAGTGCCCCCACATCTCCCATCATTATGTGGGTGGAGGCTCCACTCACATCTACTCAAGTCCCGTTTAAGTAAGTGGACTCTCCACTAAATTAAATGCAATCTCTCATTAAATAAAAATCTTTATATTTCTTTATTTCAGTATTTTTTTAATTACATTAATTAATAAACATTGACATATACCCCTTGCATTATTTTGATATTACACCCAAAATAATTTTGATGATTTACCTCTAAACAATTTCGGTACTTCTCGAAACAATCCCTGTGTTGTCCAATATGTCCTCCGGTGTTCCATACCTACTCAAATGCGTCAACAAACCTTAAGTGTGTCACCATAAGGTTCATGAATAATATATGGACATTATCGTCAGCAGGACCTAGAGATCAGTAATGACTCACTTACTCGACGATGAATCTTGTGATGGCGTGAACCATAAACATTGTACCCAATTCCTTTTGTCTCACAATATTTTACTTGTTCGAGTCATCGGTATCAACTATACCTAGTTTGATCTCATTACCGATAAGTACTCTTTATTCATTCCAAGATATGACATTCATGTGACCTAGTCACGTGCTTGCAAATGGTGTCAATGTAATACCACCGAGAGGGCCCAGAGTATATCTCTCTGTCATCTAGATAGACAAATCCCACTCTTGATCCATAAGCCTCAACTAATATTTTCAGAGTACCAACTCCACCTTTATAGTCACCCTGTTATAAGACGTTTGATGTCATCAAAGTACGTTTCCGGTTTTAGTGATTGGCATGATCTCATGGTCTAAGGATTAGAGCTACTTCTTATGTGTTTGATACAGCAATGTAAACTTAATGACTTGATCGTATTGCTATATCTACTTTGGGTGTGTGTTCATCATATCATTTTTATAATGACATGACCATGTTATTAACAATATATAATGTGCATAATCAGGAAACCTTGATCATCAGTTAATCAACGAGCTAGTTAAATGAGACGCTTTACTAGGAACCCATTGTATGTTTATTAGACACACAAGTATTAAAGTTTATAATTATAGTATGAGAAATAGATATTGATCATAAAAATGGAATGAGATAAAACTATTTTATTATTGCCTCTCGAGTATATTCCCTCCACTATATATATCATGTTTTATAAATGGAAATTAGGCAATAGGGGCCTTCCCTACTGTTTCTATGTAAACAAACTCTTGCATTGTAGTTGATGCGTGGAAAACCTAATTAACAGACTGTCAGTTACTTGCTACACCAGGAGGAAAGAAGCTGCAACCTCCGTTCGAAAATAAGCGATTCAACTTTATCTAGATACATTCATATTGAATCACAAACATGCACGTGCCTTCATGCCAAGCTGTGGGCTTGACGCAGTACACCTGCATGTCTAGCTATGCCAGCATGCATGGCGACAGAGTTTGTTGCCCCTAGAGGCATCCACCCACGGAACGACAAAGGAAGAGGCGCCCCAAAGTCATTCTCTTGGCGCCGCACGGGACCCCGGAAATGACCCTAAAGTTGCATTGGGAATCAAATATCGAAGTAGTAGTGGTAAGTGACCCGCCATATGGAAGGCAGGTAGCGTAGCGAGCATGTGATACCCCGGTGGGAAACCAGCCCCCCACAGCTCCGACGACCTTTCGGAGCATGGTTTTGGTAGGTGTCCAACATGTGATCTCGGGCGAGCCCCGGGGCCGGCATCCATCACTTGTCGTAAACAAGCTATAGCCAGCACCTCTGGTACTTGAAAGCCAAAACCTCGAGGTCTTTGGGTAACAGTTGTGCCAGTCGCCCGTTCGATGGTTTCCAAACATCAATGTCAGCATCAAGCGTTCCGTCACCAATACTACCCTGATTGGGTTGCACCCTCCCTCAAGTGATGCAGCGCAAGAAAGAACATATATAATATGTACATCTGTGCACACACTGCCATACATTAATTTACAGAAGGCAGGTACGAGACAAAGTAGCCAGCTAGCTAGAATGATAATCCTATATCAAAATTTCAAAAGAAGAGATTTGTCTATCTAAACGCAACCAGGCATTCACTACGTTTCTGTCCTGATGCGCATACATGTCTTGCCAGCCATATGCTCTAGTGCATGAATGCATTCCGAGGACCGTGGCATAATGTATGTAAGAACACCCCCATAGCCCTCTTGAAATGATATGCGCCCCCACCCCTCCCCCTCCTCCTCCAACACTCTTTGGCGGCGGCATGACTCAAAAAATTATCCAACAACGCTACCAATCCAACCTCGTAGGCTGCTGGGGGTGGAGCGGCGGCAGCGCATGGCGGAGCTGCTGGCCCAGAGGGAGGCTGAGGCCAACACTCACCATGCTCAATGGGTTGCCCTGATGGAGGAAAACGGGCAGGCACACGCGCTGCAGCGAATGCAGCGAGGGTGGAGCGGCGCAGGAAGCAGCCGCACACGCTAGCAGCGGAGGCACACCGGAGGCCGGTCGAAGACAGGGCTGAGAGTTGGGCGCAGGCCAGGATGGCGAAGAACGATGACGAGGTTGGTCCCTCTCACGGCCCGAACAACGCCAAGACATTGATAGGTTTAAATTTATTTGCATTTTAAAAATGAATATAACATATGTTTGCCATTTGAATACGACTATACGAGTTTAGATAAAAAGATTAATTGCGGCGTGGATGGGAGAGGTGGCCCATACGCGACAATTAAGTGCCGGCACCCCCATAGGCCCCAACCGGAGTTGTTGCCTGACTCCGGCCATGCATACGACGGATGCAACTGGAGATGCTCTGAGAACAACAAGGGCTTGCGCCGGAGATGCAGCATATACATGTCCCGACGCGAGGTAGAAGAAGTACAAGGTACATACCAAAAATGTGCATATATGGCACGGCATGCTAGCCAGCTAGTGACGATCCCTGGCAGCGATCCTTGCCGGCCAGTGCCGTCCTTGCGCCGGATCCGACCCGTCCGGGGCCTCTCGCTCTCGCCAAGTTTGCAGGTGCAACCGTACGTACTGCGAGTCTGCAAACTGCTCACATCCCATCCCATCTGGATCTGGTTCTGAATTTCTGGCTGTGACGACCATAGTTTTAAAAATCAAACCGGTTCGGTGGTTCGACCAAAAAAAAAACTGAACCGAAAGCCTCAACGGTTTTTTAAGAGTCACTGGTCCAACTAATAAAAACCCAGAAAAACTGCATAAAAATAATGTGTTTTCGCAAGGATATGATCTAAAACCTAGAACCTTGCTCCAAATACTTCGCATAAGACCTAATATCACCTTTACTGCACGTAGTTTGTAATCTACTATGAAAGCAAACATAAAATATATAATTTGATGCTAAAATTTCCAAAATTAACTTAATTATTTATTAAATTTATTGGTTTTTTGTCGCTATTGAACCAGTTGGACCACCGGTTGGACCAGTGAACCAGTGAGCCAGTCACCTCACTGGTCCACTCACCAGTCCGATTTTTTAAACTATGGTGACGACATGCATGCGTACAATCGGGCCAGTCCCCAGCCAACAGCGCCATCTCTGAGTCTGAGACGCCTCAGGTGCATGCAGTGCAGAGATCTCGAGTCCTTGACCTCTACCAGCCCTGTGCAAGATTCCATGCGTACATATCCGCTGCATCTGCAAGCATGTCTGCATATCCAGGCCGTGCCCCCTCCGGCCGAACCATCAAAAAATTCTATTGGATACATTGCTGACGAACCATGCATAAATGTACACATATATCTTCTGCTTTTTTGAAAGGTCTCATGAAGGTTAAGGAGGAGTTCTTTTCTAGAGGATCTTTTGTTTTGGGCAATTGTACTAGCACTAGATGTTGGGAAGATATTTGGCTAGGTGACACAAAGCTAGCAGCCCAATATCCCTCACAGTATAGTGTGGTGAGACATAAAGATAAGACACTTGCCCATACCTTTTCATCGGTCCTAATTAATATTGAATATAGGTGTTCTTTGCTAGGGGGCGGTGGAATAGATGGCTTCATTTGCTGCAGAGATTAATTGACATTCAACTTCACATGCGTGAGGATGAATTTTGATGGAGTTTAACGCAATCTGGTAGATTTACTGTTAAATCTATGTACCTCAACCTACTTGATGATAATACCATATACCTGCATAAGTATCTTTGGAAAATGAAAGTGCCTTTAAAAACAAAGATTTTCATGTGGTTCTTGCAAAGAAAGGAAATTCTTACTAATGATAATCTTGCGAAAAGAAATTGGTTAGATTGTAAAAAATGTTGTTTTTGTGAGAGCACTTTTACGGTACTCTAAAATAAATATGAGCCATCCGTTTCTGTCAATCCAACGGACAACAAGGGCTGGTACTCCAACGCAGACACGAGGGAGTACCATCTCAGAAAACTTTGGAGTACCTTGGATTAGGGGTAAAATTGTAATCACAAGATAATTACTAAGTTAATTGTTTTAAGAAATTGGCTATCGATCTGTTCTCCCGTAAAAAGGGATGGTGACTGCGGCCAGGATTGCCCGGCCGACGACCGGCGGCCACCGCACATGCAGGCCAAGGAGCGGGAGGGGCAGGAACAATGACCATGTCGACCTGGCGAGAACCGATCGGACGACACAGCGGGTGGCGCAATGGTAACTGGCAAAAAAAAAAAATCCTGCCGCCGGCCTACCGATCAGCTCCTAGATCGAACGCATTATATCCGCTCATGTATCTTATCTATCTCTGACGCCATGGACATGAAAGCCATCAGCGTTCGTGTGAGGAAATAGCAGATCAGAACGAACACCAACTGATTTGATTATTAATCAAGTAACGATTCTGACGACCTATGTGTAGTAGTACAGTAGGCCATGACCATCATCGCGATGACCTGAACCTTGCTCAGCTTCTCTTTGTTTCGGATTGTATCAGAGATTCAGCCATTCAGGGATCCAAGTATCACATCCATTCATAATTCTTAACCTATTATTTGTACTGTCACTACTCCATCGAGGAGGAGTCGGCGGGGGTAAGACTGACGAACAAACATGCGCGCTCAGATCAGAACGGCTGGAGCCGGACAATGTACTAGATGAAAAGTCTAGTATACCCTTTCAAATGGAGGGTTAGATTTTATTGGTACTCCGTGCACTCTTCGGGGAGTACAGGGTGTAAAAATGCTCTTTTGTGATCACGATGAGAGCATACAGCACCTTTTCGTTCGATGTCCATTTGTAAGAATTTGGCAGCTTGTTTATATGGCTTTTAACATAACTCACCCTTGAGCATTGAGCATATGTTTGGTAATTGGCTTAATGGAGTTGAAAAATCTGAGAAAGTTAAAATCAGAGTTGGTGTTTGTGTTGTGCTCACAGTTATATGGCATGTGCGCAATGACTTTATCTTTAACAAATCATGTTTCCCATCATTCTTGTAGGTTATTCATTTGGCTATCCATTGGATCCGTATGTGGTCTTTTCTCCAGCCGGCGAAGCAGCGTCAGGACATGAATATTGGGTGCAACTGATTGGTGATGGTAGCACAGGATATTTACAGCCGATTCGGTTGCGGTTTAGTTATCGCTTATCTTGTTGTGCATAGGGTTTTTCGCAAATGTGTATCTTTAAATGGCTCATCCATGTATCCACCCTATGTGATCCTATGTGACTCGTGAATTGTAATACCTGTATACTCTTAATAAGTTAATAAAGATAGCCATATGCATCGATTAATGCAGCGCCTGAGGCTGTTGCCTTATCGAAAAACATATATCTTCTGCAGCAACTATAGTCCACTGGCCACTGCCCACATGTATTTTATCTTGCTCCATATGGCGTACCATGTACAGTACCCAGCAAGCTAGCTACTACAACATGGACAAGTAAGAATTGATTAATTAGTAGTCTGAACTCTGACGTACGCACGCATGTGAGGTGCTTATTATAGGCGTGAGATTCCCCTTGACCAAGTTCAAGCCTATACATAGTTGGCTGCATGTTTGTTAGTTGCATCGCGCTTTCGCTAATTTGACTAATCACTCTAGATCTAGGCTAATCTGGGTACAGTAAGAAAACTTGCAGGTGCACGCTATAGCTCCCGGCCATCTCTCTTCTTCCCCCGGCCGCCTATAAATAGCGGCCAATCGCAATGATATGGAACCAACCAAGCCAAGCACTTGCTCACTTCCTCACTACTCGTAGTACTAGCTAGCTTCCTGTCTAGGGAGCGAGGGAATCGAGCAAGAGAAAGCAAGGGCAATGGCGAAGCCGCAGCAGGAGGTGTACTTCGTGTTCATGAACTTCGACCCCGTCTACGAGCGCCTACGGGCCGATCGGTCTGTATATGCACAAGACATCGATGATATCACTGATCATCGATCTTCGATCAGTAGCTAGCACCTTTTTAAGCAGTAGTAATGTGGTTTTGATCGATGAGTTGTTCTTTGCTGGGTGCAGGTCGAAGCAGGGATCGGCGACGCTGGACGCGTACCTGAGCCAGAAGCACGACAAGCTGCTCGCCAAGCTCCTCCCGCCGGAAACTTACTGCAAGAAGTCCTCGCTCGCCATCGTCGACGGGTTCGCCGTCGAGATCACTGACGCTCAGGTAACCTCCCGGCTTGACATCACATGGATGCATGTGCAGCCATTATATACGTACGCATACGGTCACCAGTACATATATATGAATCATGTCTTTCACGTCATGGCATACATGATCGACTAACTTTATACTCATACAGGCGAGCGTGCTGAGATCGGCGAAGGAGGTGAGGGTGGTGGAGAAGAACCAGGAACTTGCTTGACCAGCCAGACATCCAGAGAGATATGCACAATCATTTAGATGCTCTCGCATCATCTATATAGATATATGAGTAGCTAGAGAAGCTTAGTTTACTAAGCCAAAGGGGTTGATCAGTTGCTACTAGTCAATTGCTTTTGCGGCGTAAGTGTATCGATCCGTGTGTGTGTGTGTGTGTGTGTGATCTCCCAGGGCTTCATTTGTTGACTGTAATGTCAATCTCAAGCTTAGGTGCTATATAAACTACGAACGTACGTGTCAGCATTAGCCGCAGTAATATAGATATATAAAGTTCTCCATCTTAGTAGCTAGGATCTACCGATATTCAGAGGACGACTTTGAAGATTGAACCAGGCAATGTAATGGTGGTTATGAACTTATGGTTGAATTAATGGATTACTCCAAAAGCTAGCTGTGTGTATATATGTAGTGGTATATTTTATAACTATGTGTACTTGTCTTTCTGTGTCCAACAGTCCAACAGCATGGCAGTGTGTGTATGACTTTTGGGTGTTGTTTCTATATGCATTATGTATGCATGGGTAGATGCATGCTTCGGACGCCTAACGCGAGTGGTTTAAGGTCTTGGATTGACTTGTTAAAACTACAAGGCAAGTCTCCGAGAGGAGGAGGACGAGGAGGCTTTGATGAGTGGACTCAGCCTCTCGAACTGCTGATCATGTGATATGATTCCTAATTAGCGCTTGCGAGTTTCCGAGATGAAGAAACCTCTCGCCCAAACCGGAATGTTAGCACAAATAAATGCGCTAATTCGTGTATGCGTGCGCATTGTTTTGAACTTTTGAGCAAGTTTTCATGTCTACAGAACCGTAGGTACGCATTTCGTGCTGGCACAATGCCATGGCTTCTAAAGATAATATGGCTAGAAGAGGATGGATTGGGAATACGAAATGCCAGTTCTGCAATGAAGAAGAGACTATCTTGCACATGTTCTTCACTTGCCCAGCAGCCAAATTTGTTTGAAGTTGAGTTGCTAAATTGATTGGCGCTCCTACACG
Source organism: Dactylis glomerata (assembly GCA_007115705.1). Taxonomy (NCBI): domain Eukaryota; kingdom Viridiplantae; phylum Streptophyta; class Magnoliopsida; order Poales; family Poaceae; genus Dactylis; species Dactylis glomerata. The sequence continues at coordinate 159,884 of QXEO01000112.1, forward strand.
TCCTGGTTCCTTCCAGGTTTCCCCAGAATCTTCCTACTAGCAGAAACATTCAGATTGCAGGGGTAGCAGCTATTTGTTGGGCTAGCAGAAACTCATGTGCCACTCTCTTTGACAAGTGTCGCCAGACGGTGCACATGTAGGACCTGCTTGGCGTAGGAATGCAGATAGAAAAACTTTAAAATAGGAATAGAGGATAGGGAATTGTGCTACACATTTCGCTACAAAAGAGAAGCATTTCAGCAAGAGGCACAATTGTTGCAATAGGTAGTTGCTGCAACGAATTAGATCGTGGCTAAATTTGAGTTCAATTGTCGATGTGTGCTTATAAGTTATTCGATCGTTTTCAAATCTGTGGGAATTATTTACGTACATTTGGCAAGGAGAAACATGGACGCATTACAAATACACCACCGTGAAAATTTTGTTACACTTAACTATTGCAACAGAATTGTAGTAGTAGTTTCCATGGTAATATCCCAGCGCAGCGAGAGTTTTTTTTGTGGGCATTGGATAAGATTTTTCTCGTTCCTATGCAAATGAAAGAAGAAAAGTCCAGTTTGTAAACAGTCTAGGTATATATTATATTGAAACATTTAAAAAATGGGATTTCTATTTTCGTGCCCTCGGGTCCTTAGTTGTACTCAGTTTTCCCCAGCTCCTTAGTTTTTACTCAGTTTTGTCCAAACCCTTGTCTGAAACCCTATCAAGTGCTGGAACGGCCGTTTGCCCGACGGGTCAACAACTTTGACCGTTATCTGCTGACTAGTGGGGCCACGTAGAGCCCGCAAAGACACGTCAGAGCATCCATCTTTGTTTGACCGTAAGCATCGCCGTATCCCTGACCAAAACACAGACGAGTGAGGCTTCGGTATATCGAATGACAAGTGGGGCCATGACGCTGATACAAGGGGCAATACACGGGTAGGATTAGATTTTTAAACGGAGTTCTACAGCGATGGCACGGAGGAGGTGGCCTGCGGGGTGCCGAGATGAGATCGACGTCCACAAAGAACTGCATGAGGCGAGACCAGACGCATTAGATAGATATGAACTAGACGCGTTTAACCATGCATATAAGAGAAGAAATGGTCGAGGACATCGACGACGACCTCAACACTTTGACTGACGGTGTCAGACACGAACGCGAGCAATGTAGAGAAAACTAGTGTCTCTCCTTTCTGGCGTGTATAGATGGGTGCTAGGGGGTGTGGTGGCGAAGGGAAAGACCTCGCGGTGGTCTGTGGCATCCAGCATAGCGGGGCAGCGTGGCCGTGCCCACAGCGGCGTGCATGTTCGGCATTGGCATCAGCATGTACGTTCGTCATTGGCCTCGGCGGTATCTCTGGTGTGTCAGTGATCGAATGAGGGGACGGGATTGAGGGTGCATCCCGACGGTGACCTAGCAGTGGCGGCGAGCATAGCCATTCTGACCATGCCGATATCGGCATCGACATCGTTTGGAGACTGTGGTGCTCGAATCATGGTGGAAATTGTGATTTCCTATTATTTTTACATGCATAATATATAGAAAATAGCTAGATCTCTAAATCGATGCATATGAAGCTACATATATATTCTTGGTCATAATCCCCTTAGATGCAAGGCTTCACGTCGTCGTCGCTTTCATCGTCAGTATCTTCGTTGTCCATGTAGTAGTACTTCATGTACGTTGTTCCGTCGAACACCTTCACTGTGAGCACATCATCGCCTTCATATTTGAAGTGTAGGAAGCAGCCGAAATCCACACCGGGCGCGATGGCAAAATTCTCCCAGCCCTTGTCGAGGTACATCCGGCCTTGTCCGTCAAATAGGACCTCCACGGTCCAGAGACGAGGACCGCAGTCAGCTGCTCGCAGATACACCTTATCGGGCTCCTGGCCGTCAAGACAGTCCGCAAACTTTTTTGGGAGTGCCTGCAAAGAGATCGAGCGCCGATCGTTTGAAATTAAAGGTTTTTTAGAACATGCACATAATTAATCACATGCATCATATATGTGGGAACGCGTACGTACCTTCTTGGCCAAAGGGTCTTCATAGATGGCGATGAAGAACTCCTCTATGATCAATGGCAGTGTTGACGGTGGTGGTGGCAATGATGATGATCCACCACCCCGGCCGCCCCTTCCCCTTCCCCTTCCCCTTCCGGTCGGCGTCCGAGACGTGGAAGCCATGGCAATGGATCAAGTGTAGAGAGGCAAAACCTATTGACATGAGGGATGGCCGTTGTGGGGGTTTATAAGGGAGAGATGACCGTTGTGGGGTTTACACCATAAATTAAGATAGAGATGACCGTTGTGGGGTTTACATAATAAATTAAGAAGGAGATGACCATTGTGGGGGTTTATATCTCAACAAAAAAGTAATACCTAAAAGAAATAGAAATTCATGATAGTTTATCATTTTACCGTGAAAAGTAATGCCTAAAGGAAATTCGTGATAGTTTATCATTTTACCATGAAAAGTAATGCCTACAAGAAATGGAAATTCGTGATAGTTTATCATTTTACCGTGAAAAGTAATGCCTAAAGGAAATTCGTGATAGTTTATCATTTTACCGTGAAAAGTAATGCCTACAAGAAATGGAAATTCGTGATAGTTTATCATTTTACCGTGAAAAGTAATGCCTACAAGAAATGGAAATTCGTGATAGTTTATCATTTTACCGTGAAAAGTAATGCCTACAAGAAATGGAAATTCGTGATAGTTTATCATTTTACCGTGAAAAGTAATGCCTACAAGAAATTCGTGATTACCAAACTTGTTGAATCCGGTGGCAAACTCGTTATTTAGCATACATGGAGGGGTAGTAGTTTGCCACCGACAGATAGAGAGAGGGTGGCCATGATGAGAGAGAAAGAGGGGTTATCCTGCCCATTAGATCATAGGATCGACGGTAGGTGGGCACGATTCGTGTGACAACAGCTCGACCAATCAGGCCAAGTTTGGGCTTCTGTGAGAAGGGAGAGGGTAAAACTGAGTAGTATCAAGGATCCAAGGGCAAGTAAATAGTAAACAGGCTAAGGAATTCAAATAAGAGATTTAGAAAAAGAAAAACACATGTTTTGTACAATGAAACCCAGGTTGGCCTACCTCAAAGTATTAGCAATTCAAATATACATGAGTGTGAAAATTATGGCCTCATTCAGACAAACTATGTTTTGGGTATAGATGTTTTGAGAAGGGGTTTGAGTGGAAAGCCATGAACCTTCATAGCTACTAGTGATTTGAGAAGTGGCCATTTGTGTTAAAACTTGATATATATATGATTGTTATGATTTCCTACGTGGCAGGTCGCGTAACAAGACTCCATGAGTAGGAGGCACTATGATTTTATTTTTTTGAATTTTTTTGTGCATGAAATGACTCAATTAGATAGCTTAATCCCATTTGTTGACTCTCTGTTGACCAGCCACTTGAGGGTAAAACTGAGTATATTGCACTAGCCAGTATTAGTACTCGAGGGGAAAACTGAGTACAGATATTTTTCCAGTGTAAGACTCGAGGGTAGAACTGAGTACACGTAACGGTGCAGACGTGCAGTACCACGGACGCGTGTTGAGACCAAACGTCTAGATTTTTTAAGAAACTGCTGAGACGAACCGTCACTTTGCCAGTACAGAGCCCCTCTCTCCCTCTCTCTGCACACAGTCTCATTCTCACTCACGCACGCAACCACGCCTCTCACGTCCCATCACCTTCTCCAAAAAACCCCAACCGCCCTATGCGCGCCCCCCTGTCGGCGATGGATAAGAAGAATGCGCCGGCGGCCGTCGCCCCTGAGCCCGTCGCCTCCAAGCCCGTCGCCACCGAGCCCGTCGCATCCGAGGCCATCGCCGCCGAGCCCGTCGCCTCTGAGGGCGGCGCATCCAACCGCGGCGCCTCCGTGAACTGGGCCTCTCTTAAGGGTGACGAACCACTTCACAAGATCAGCGACTGCTTACTGGCGAACGAGGAGTACGTGGACACCTACTCTGCTTTGAGGCAAGTTTGTAGAAATTGGCGCTCAGATCTACCTGAGACCAACGTGCACCTGCATGAATGGATCATGGTAGAACACACCCTTCCACGCGCCGCTGAGTTCTCCTGCCTCCACCTCCGCACATCCCGCTACGTCACCATCGATCTAACGGAAGTTCATGCAAGGTTCAAATTCCTCCATATCTATAGAGTTAATCTATTTTTATTTTCAATCGTAAACATCTTAGTGCTGAATGTTATCTTCATCAATATATTTTAGATACTACTTCGTCGGCTTTTGCCATGGCGTCATCGTGCTTGCCCAGAAGAACCAGCCGCACAAGATACGGCTTCTGAACCCACTCACAAAGACATCGAACACTATGTTTGAGGCGCAGATGCCATCTGTTATTGTGGAGTCAGTCGCTGTAATGAAGTCCCCGACTATGGTCTTCGTTTGCACAGGTTACCCCATGGAAATTGCTTGGGTCGATGAGAGCACTCCAACTAAGGATATAGATGAAGAAGATTGGGGAGAAGGAAGATTTTCGATCGAGCACCATTCTCTGCGTTGCATTACCCCGTTCAATGGTGAATTGTATGCAATAGCTGTGAACAGTTTTGAGGTCGGAAAATTAGTGTGCACCAACAATATCCAGTTGGAGCAGCGCGCGAGCACTGTCAACATGGAGACACTATTTTCATTTCCAGAACTTGGAAATGACAAGTTCTACCTTGTGAAGTCTGATGGTGATCTGCTGCTTGTGTTGTTGGGCGGCAGCAGTGGCAACAGGCATTTGAAGGAAGGTCAACCATTGGTGTACCGTGTGGACACTGAGAGCCGCTCTCTCCATGCCATCAGTAACATTGGCAGTCGTGCCTTTTTCGTCAATTATATCCGGTGTATCTCTGTCGACACCAGAGTGCACCCGACACTTCGACCTGGCTGCATCTACTACGTGGATTTGGGTTGTATCAGAGAGTACTTTGATGATAGAAAGGCCTGGGATGAGTGGCCACGACGTGTGGATAGATTAGGATACGACGGTCTGAAAAATGAACAAAGGCCATACTGTTTGGAGGATGTATTGGCTGCACACTGCAGACGGAAGGAGTTCAGTGAATATTTCCTTTGTCTCATGGAATGTAGCGACGACGAAATATATGATGAAGAATGAAGAACCTTCATGTTGGCCATACATTGCGTCTTGTATTATTTTCAGCTTAGTTTGTCGTGAACATTAACATTGTTATTGGCTGTTTTTGGCTGTTGTATGCAGTTTATGTATTATACTTAGTTTTCTCAATTTACTATGCTGCTATGAATTTATCCTATACTAGCTTCTAGATTTGCTACTAGATTTGTTACCATATTGGGCAAAAAATGAGGGCTAAAAGGCAACAATCATTAAAGAAAGACAGAAATAGAAGCTTCTCTAGATTTGATACTAATTTGGTGAAAAGAGAGAGAACTGTTACAGAGAGAGAGAGGAGAAAAGACGCTTTGAAAAGGCGCTCTGAAAAATGCCAATTTGGGCTGAGAGAGACAGAACCGAGCTCTCACGTACAACCAAACGCGGTCTCGTCCTGTCCCACGCGGTCCCTTTCTACCAGCCCCACGCGACGTGGCCCCACACGACGCGGCCCCACACGTCAGCACGGAACGGTCAACTAAACGGGAATCCTCCCGTCTGAGCTCCTTCTGAGGGTTTCAGACAAGGGCTTGGGGAAAACTGAGGAAAAACTAACGAGCTGGGGAAAACTGAGTACAACTAAGGACCTGAGGGCATGAAAATAAAAATCCCTTAAAAAATCTACATTAATCACTTATGTTGTGGAAAATCACGGCATGCCATCAAGGGTGGCTCATGAGATTTGGTGCTTAGGCGACTTCGGAGGTAATCGAGCAACAAGATTTGGTACACACGATGTACCCATGTACGGGCCCTCTTAGTGGAGGTAAAAAACTACTCTTGCTAGATTAGATTGATTGTAAGTCAATTTTTGTGGAGACCTTCTTCACAAATTAAGTTGATTGTATCTTCTGATCTTTTATCCTCAATTTCTTCCTATTTCTGATTTTATTTTATTCATGTTCTTTTTCTTTGCTTGATGCTAGTACATAGTAACAGGTGCCCCCATTTTTAAGGGAACATGACCATTAGACGAGAGGGAGAGGGCGATCATGGAGGCGACCGCGGCGACGCCGGCGTTGGAGACCTGGGCCACGCCAGGGCTTCCTCAGGGCGATTCTGGGCCCTCTCGTCGAAGACGAGTGACGACGAGGCCTCCACGGCCGATGAGGTGAGTGCTAATTCTCTGCGTTATGTCTGCAGGACGCCAGAGGAAGATCATCGGCGTGATCTGTCGTCGTGCAAGGATAAGAGGGAGGATAAGAGGCGGTTGCAGAGATGGGCGGTGAGGACTCTCGAGCTTTCTCCTCCTACTCTGGTAAGCCGGAACTCGGATAGTAAGCCAGCCTCCGCGGAGACGCACCTTTGAAAGCTTAAGCTACCAGTTCTTGAGCCAACTACTTTTGATCTTGGCCACGTTCTTGATGCGACGGCCTGGACTTTGGTTCAGCGAAAGCGTGTTGCGCCTGTTTGTCGGAGGCTAGCGATGTTGCCATGGGAGCGCAGGCGACATGATCCAGATCGAGTACCCCATAATAATTGGGTTTTACATTCTTTTGAAAATAGCTCAATCAGCAGACACAAGGTCCAGGCTTTGATTGATGGCCCAATATGTGACAATTTTAATAGCAAAGGACACAAGGGCCTGCTTGATGTATGTCAACCGAGCCACAAGGGCATCCTTCCAATCGACAACCATACGATATTGTCAACGCAATTGTCCTCTGGCCTATCAAAAATTCTAGGGTTAGCCTGGAAAAGGTCGGTCGGTGCTGCTCCTGTTCTGGGGGCGCCTCTATACGCCGACAGAAAGCTGTTCTTCGCCAAGATGGCGGGGAGGGGATCGCGAGGTTCTGAACAAGGGTTTGGCGTGGGTGCTGGTCCAGGTTCTGGTCAGCAATTCTGCCCGGGTTCTTCTGGCATGGGTGGCGCTGCTGCCCCACCGAATCAATTTCGTGGCAATGAAGGAAGTTTTGGCCAGGGAGGGGGATCCAATATGCAGCAGTCCCAGCTTGGTCGTGGGAATAACTCAGGTTTTGTGCCTCCGAATAATAATTTCATTCCCCGCAATGATAGGCAAGGTTTTGTTCCACAAGGGAATTCTGGCAATGGCTCTGTGAATGCAAATGCTGGGACTGGTAGAGGTTCTTATGGACTCCCTCCACACATGTTAAGGAGGTCAAATAATAACCAGGGATCTGGTGAGGCTTCTGATTTCATGGAGGTTGATATGTCGAAAAATAATAGTCAGCAGAGTGGTTTTGACGGATTTTCTGGTAATTTTGGCGATTTTGATGAAGGGTATTATGACAACAATCAGAATATTGGTCAGGGTCATGACGGTTATGGGTATGGGAATCAGAGATATAGGAACAACTACAAGCAAGGTTCGTATGGCGGCCGTGGTCGAGGTGGACGGTATGGGTCTGGTCGTGGCAGGTTTAATCATGGGGGTGGTCGTTTTGGTACTCCAACGAACAACTCTGCGGATAAAGAGTGTTCTTCATCTGCTGGGGATCAAGCCGAAGCTTTTCTTGCTTCGGGACAGCAGGAGTTACCTTTGGCATCTCCCTCTTTGGCTAAGGATAAAGGGGTTCTAGCTGACAAGGATATTCTGTGTTTTAGATATAACCTAAAGGGGCACATAGCGACAGAGTGTTATGCGGTGTTGTGCATATTTTGTGATTCGGCTCTCCACAAGGATGGGGAGTGCCCACTTCATGCCATGCCGAAGCCTACTGCAGTCATGTATGGGTTATGTCGGGAATCTCTGCTGTTTATGGATGTACCTAAAACCCCGGATTTGTGGATGAAAAATGATAGTGGCAAGGCAGGACGTATCCGTATTACTGGAGGGGACATGAATTTGTCTCAAGTTATCAAAGAGTTGAGCTGGCTGGTTCCGGGTGACCACCAATGGGAGATCTATCCCTCTGGTTCAAATATTTTCAAGGTGAACTATCCAACAAAAGCTGATTTCATGAGAGTATGAAAAATTAAAAAGATTGATGTAGAGGAGACGGGTTCGCGAATGTTCTTTGAAGATTGGTGCCCAAAGGAAATAAAAAAGTGGGGTTTATATGATGTGTGGGTTCGCATCAAGGGCTGCCCGGATCAGCTATGCAGAGATTATATAGCTTTGTTTGCTGTGGGTGCACTCATTGGCAAAACTGAAGAGATTGACATGAAATACACCTGAGAAAATGGGGTGGTACGGGCTAGAGTCTCCTGCCTAAACCCGGCTAAGTTACCACAATCAGTTAGCCATTATTATGATGGAGAAGGGTATAACATTCAATTTGTTATTGAAAGTGTGGATGGCGTTTCTATTCAAGAAGAGAATCAAGAGGATGATGAGAGGCCAAAAGATCAAGAAAAGAAGGGAGATGATACTCAGAATAAAGAAGAATCTGAAAATAATGTGCAGCCCAAGGCTGCTGAGGATGCGGCTAAAAAGGGAAATAATGCAAACTCCTCTAGTTCGGTTAAAGGAGACTCTTCTGCACCTTCCGACCAAACGACAGTAAATGTTGGTTCCATAGAGATATCTTATTCGCTCAACCATATGACATCTTCATGCTGCATGATTGAGCGTGACTGTAAGTCAATGCCAACTAAAAAGAGATGGGCGGATTGGGTGGAGGAAGATGCGGAGGTTCCATCTTTATCTGCGCCTCCCAAGGCTGGCAAGATGTTTAAATCTGACGTGCACAGATCCCTGGAGCCTACAGAGGCAAATGTCACACTTTCGCAGAGTTTTTCTGATGATTCGGCTGCCCCGGCAGCGTTTCTGCTCGGTTCTCTGCCGCGGCAGGATCCGGGGTTTCATTCGGAGGAGGATGCTTCGGCTGCCCCGGCAGCGTTTCTGCTTGGTTCTCTACCGCGGCAGGAGGATGGTTCACGCTCTCCAGGTCTCAGGGCGGGGAGTCAGGTTGAGGCGACACAGTCCTTGTCTGGTTCATTGCCACGGCAGAAGGTTGATCACGTGGACTTTGCCAACAGGGTGGAGGCCAAATTATGTAACAAAATGGAACTTGCACAGTCTTTGTCCATTCTTGACAATGAAACCAAAATCTGTAACGATACTGCGGACCATTGTGCAGATAATTCGATTTTGCTTCCTCTGGTTCAGAGCAGTTCGGCTGAGTTAGTGCATGGTAAAATAGCTGAAATCTCTTCTCAGAACATGCACTCGCCTAGTTATAACTCTCCAACGCCTACAAGAGGCAGCATGGGAGAGTCGGCTGCTGATTTGGGACAGAAAAAAGTTCAAGGCACTGGCGTATTCTTCGGGGGAAGATACTCGACTGATGATGTGATCAAGTTCGGGGGGGATCTCGGCAAAATCTGCGGTTGGCGTTCGCTCTAGTGACCGTATCAGAGCCCAACCTAACGCTGATGTTTCTCAGCTGGAGCGCGCACAAGAGCGGGCCCAAATCCGAGACTACGACATCAGCTCAGGTACAAAATTAATTTCAAAGTTTAATTTAGCTTCTTTACCGAATGAAATAATTGTTGCTAGAGCTTCGAAGCTTGGGGTTTCTTTGGGTGTTTCTCCCAGTTAGGTTGATAGTTCAATAGCCACCATTAAAGATTTAGATCTCGAGCGCACTTTGACAATGCTAAAATGGAAAGAAAATAATCAAAAAATTCTTGACGAGGGGGACAGTAGCTTTGTGATCACTGAGGCGTCATCTCTTTGTGATGACCTCATTGAGAGTGCGCCGGACAAGCTGCATACTCACAAGGAGGAAGCGGCTAGGGGTGGCCGGGCTAAAACTCTTCGTAGGGGAGCAAAAAAGAAGAGGCCGGGCACCATGGGGGTTAGGCGTAGCTCTAGACTAAACAAGAAAATTTAATTTTGCGCCAATGATTGGTTGCTTTTGGAATGGAGAGGGTTTTAGAGATCCGGCCAAACATTCTTTTGTTCATGAGACTATAAGAAACTTCAAGCTTGATTTCTTTGCACTTCTTGAAACTGGTAGGTCAGATTTTTCAGCTCCTTTCCTTCGCCATATTTCGGGTGGGCTCGATTTCTCATGGTATTGCCTTCCTCCACAAGGGAGGTCTGGGGGTATCCTGGTTGGCATTAATAATGCAAGCTTGCAAGTTAAAAAGGTCACTAATGGGGACTACTGTGTTAAATTCCAAATTAGATCAAAGCAAGATGGTTTTGAATGGTTACTGATTCCAGTGTATGGTGCAGCACAGGAAATAAATAAACCAGAATTCCTTGCTGAGCTTGTTAGAACCCGTGAGAATGAAACTCTTCCTTTGCTTTTAGGAGGGGACTTTAATATCATTAGAAGACAAGAAGAAAAGAATAATGACAATTTCAACCCAAGGTGGCCCTTTATTTTTAATGCTATTATAGAGAGTCTTGAACCCAGGGAAATAGTTATGTCTGGCCGTCAATTCACTTGGGCTAACCGGCGAACAACACAAACTTTTGAGAAGTTAGGCAGGATTCTTGCGAGTGTCGAATGGGAACAAAAGTACCCATTAGTTTCTGTCCGAGCTTTGACTAGAACAGGATCGGATCATACGCCGCTGTTAATAGATTCTGGTGAACAATCTCATCATGGTAATAAACCGAAATTTTCTTTTGAACTATCCTAGCTCAAGCAAGACGGTTTTTTTAGATGATTTCTAAGGAATGGGCCTCAATTAATTCGGGTGCGAATCCTATGGAAAAATGGCAAAACAAGATACGTCATATCCGTAGTTTTCTATGAGGCTGGGCAAAAAACTTAAGTAGTGTCTACAAAAAAGAAAAAGAAAGGCTTTTGCAGGTCATAGATGATTTGGATACCAGGGCCGAGGTAGCCCATCTTAGCGATATAGATAGGGTAACTTTGCGGGAAGCAAACGACAAGCTGGCTAAGCTTCGCCGTGATGAGGAAAGCAAGTGGGCTCAACATGCAAAAGTCAAACATGTTCAAGAGGGGGTAACAATACAAAATATTTCCATCTGATTGCTAATGGCAAGCACAGACGTAAAAAAAATTCAGCTTGAGCAAGATGAGGGAACGATTGTTGGCGAGGAAAACCTAAAAGTTTATATAACCGAGTTCTACAAGAAGCTTTTTGGAGCACCAACACAAAATTTCTTCTCACTAGATGAATCTGAAACTAATGACATACCACAATTAACTCATTAGGAGAACGAGATTCTAATAGCAAACTTCTCGGAACAAGAGGTTTACGATGCAATTTTTCAAATGGAGAAGAATAAGGCACCGGGGCCGGATGGTTTCCCGGCGGAGTTTTATCAAAAAATTTGGGAGGTTTTGAAGGGGGATTTAATGGCGCTTTTTAAAGACTTTCAGGATGGAAAATTGCCGTTGTTCCAGTTAAACTTTGGAACAATTATCCTTCTTCCTAAGAAGGAAGATGCAATTCAGATTCAACAATATAGACCAATTTGTTTACTGAACGTCAGCTTCAAAAATTTCACAAATGTTGGGACAAATAGAGTGACCAAAGTGGCTCACTCAGTGGTTAAACCAACTCAAACGGCTTTCATGCCAGGGAGACATATTTTAGAAGGGGTCCTCGTACTTCATGAAACGATTCACGAGTTGCGCCATAAAAAACTAGATGGAGTGCTACTAAAAATTGATTTCAAAAAAGCATACGATAAAGTCAATTGGTCCTTTTTGCAACAAGCCATGCGAATGAAGGGCTTTGATCCCAAATGGTGCCGTTGGATCCATGATTTTGTTAGTAGAGGAAGTGTGGGTATCCGGGTTAACGATGATATAGGTCACTATTTTCAAACAAAGAAAGGTCTTTGACAAGGCGATCCCCTTTCTCCCATCCTTTTTAACATCGTAGCCGATATGTTAGCAATTATAATTCAACGAGCCAAGGAAGATGGGCAGGTGGATGGTCTCATTCCCCATCTGGTTGATGGTGGAGTGTCCATTTTACAGTATGCAAATGACACAATCATATTCATGGAAAATAATCTGGAAAAGGCTTTAAATATGAAACTTATCCTCTATTTGTTTGAACAATTGTCTGGTCTAAAAATAAATTTCCACAAGAGCGAGATTTATTGCTTTGGACGTGCTAAGGAAATAGAAGAAGATTATAAGGAGCTGTTTGGCTGTGAGACCGGTTCTTTTCCTTTTAAATACTTAGGGATTCCGATTCATTATAGAAAATTAAGAAATGGCGAGTGGAAGCCGGTAGAGGACAGATTTGAGAACAAACTAGGCAATTTGATGGGGAAGCTTCTTTCTTATGGTGATAGACTGATTTTGATAAATTCGGTCCTTACTAGTTTACCAATGTTCATGCTCTCCTTCTTTGAAATTCTGAAAGGTGTTCGGAAGCGTCTAGATTTCTATAGATCGAGATTCTTTTGGCAAAGCGAGGAAAATAAAAAGAAATATAGACTAACAAGGTGGAATATAATTTGCAGACCTAGAGATCAAGGGGGCTGGGGATTGAGGTGTTGGAACTAAAAAACAAATGTCTGCTAGCTAAGTGGTTGTTTAAATTAATTAATGAACAAGGGTTTGGCAAGAGTTAATTCAGAATAAATATCTACATTCCAAGACCTTATCTCAGGTGACAGCTAAACCCACAGATTCACCCTTCTGGAAGGGATTGATGAAGGTTAAGGAGGAGTTTTTTGCTTGAGGTAAATTCAATGTTGGGAATGGGGCGAATACTAGATTCTGGGAGGATACGTGGTTAGGAGACAAGCCTCTTTCTATGCAATATCCACCCCTTTATGGCATAGTTCAACGTAAACAAGTCACGGTTGCTACTGTGTTAGGTCATAATTCGTTAAACATTGCTTTCCGTCGGAATTTAACCAGAGATAAATGGACTCAATGGCTGAACCTTGTTTCTCGCCTAATGGAGGTACATCTCTCTTCAGACCAAGATTTTTTTAGGTGGAGCCTTACTACCTCAGGGGAATTCTCGGTTAAGTCCATGTACCTTGATTTTATGAATGGACATGCAAATTTTTTTAAGAGGTACATTTGGAAGATAAAGGTACCTTTAAAAATTCGAATCTTCATGTGGTTCCTGCATAGAAAGGTCATCCTTACAAAGGATAACCTATTGAAATGGAATTGGCAGGGCAATTCATCTTGTGTGTTTTGTGATAAAGATGAATCCATTAAACATTTATTTTTTGAATGTCCTTTGGCAAAAATAATTTGGAGAGTAGTTCACATGACGTTTGGCATCCCCCCCCCCCCCCTAGAAATGTATCAAACATGTTTGGAAATTGGTTGACAGGGCTTAATAAACAGGAAGTAAAGAACATAAGGATTGGTGCATGTGCAATAGTTTGGGTCTTGTGGAATACACCCAATGACCATGTTTTTAACAAATTGAAAGCTTCATCATTTTTGCAGGTTATCCCAATGGCTACGCACTGGATCCGTACGTGGTCTTATCTCCAACCATTGGAGCAGCGGGATGTCATGGATTCTGGGTGCAACCGTTTGGAGACGGTCGCACGGGACTTATTCAACCAATTCAGTTGGCGGCGTGATAATAGGATTACATTCTCTTAAGTTATCATGACAGTTTTGTCATTTATTTTCCGTTGGCTGATTCATGTTGCCACTTTGGCTGATCCATGACTTGTAATAAGTTTTGTATAACTTCGTAATAAGTTAATAAAACAGCCATATGCATCGATTGATGCAGAGGCTGGGGTCGCTACCCCCTTTTCTAAAAAAAAGTACATAGTAACAGGACCGCTTGTACAAATGTGTCTTTTGTGATTCTCATGGATCTATTGAACATCTTTTTATTTCCTGTCCTTTGGTCTAGAGAGTTTTTCATTTTACTTTAATATATCGCCACCAACTAATACTACTAATATGTTTGGTAATTACCTCAATGGGATTGATAAGAAAGTTCAGGCTCAAATTTCCATGGGAGTTTGTGCTTTATTTTGGGAAATATGGAGTTGCTGAAACAACATTGTTTATAATAAACTAATGTGTCAAACTTCTTGCAAGTTAGATACACATGTGGTAATACCTTTTTCTGCGGACCAGCGGGAACATTTGGATACCGGATGCAATCAGTTGACGGCGGCCGTACGGGATATCTTCAACCAGACTGGATCGTGGCACCCCATTAGAATGCAAGATGCATAGAGGCATTTTGTATGTTCTTTTGCTGTTCAATCCATGTCCCGACTTTGAGCAATTTATTATTTAAACTTTAATAACTAAAATTATGTAATAAATAAAGATCGGGAAATGCACATTTGATCTAGGGTGCATATGCTCCCTTTATTCAAAAAACACATTTGAAAATGTGAAAATTTTCCAAACAAAAATTTAATGTGTACATCTCGACATTCTATATACGCATGACCAAGTTTCATGGTAAATCGATATTTGTAGTGTTGTGGGTAGAAAGACAAAAAAATTGTCTCGTGCAAACCCTTATTTTACCATCGAATTTTGTCTTTTTTGTCTAGCCTGCGGGAAGAGTCGGTTTTTCGTGAAACAATTTGGCTCATGCATAGGTTGTAAAGATGTACATGCAACATTTTTTATTTTATTTTTAAAATTTAAAATATATTTAAATTGTATTTAAAATAAAGGGAGCATTTGAACCCTAGAGCCAAAAAGCCTATCCTTCGTGTGCATCACTTTGATGCAGAGGACGGGGTTATGTTCCTCATTTCAAAAAAATATTACATGTCATAATAATCAGGTAAAAACGAAACTTTCACTAAGAGACGAAGCTATTATCAGTGTTCTGTACAAAAACAGTGAGATGGACAAATCAGTCAGGCCAATAAAAACTCGATACGTGTGGGACTGTAGCGAGGATATATAAAAGAGTTCGTTGACAGTGTAGGCAGAACCTGCACCGTGCATGTCCAAAGCTCTGAAAAGTCTGAGATAATTTTGTCAGCGAGTTATCCAGATCGTGAAGGCATTTTCGACATCGGGCCCATCCGATTTTGTAGCTTAATCTGCCAGGACAGAACCATTCCAATCCAAGAGTTCTAGAATAAGAAAATAAATCCAAGAATCACACATTCACACCTAGCCAGGTCTACTATACTAGGCAAGAGGACGCAGTATCTCAAACAGACCATACCATAACAAAGATGAGACACTCCATAGCTAGAGGTCAAAGCAGCTATAGTGACTGGAGAAATATTGGCATCATCTCTATTTATTTATTTATTTTTTGAACGGCATCATCTCTATTGAATTGGTGTTATTTTCTAGTGGATAAGCAGCGGAGCAAAGATGCATCATTTCGCGAAGGTTTTGTGGCCAGTTGAACTCAATCCTAATGGATATATCACATATGACTAGTTCATATACGATGTACGAACCACATTGAGTATAGTTTTCAAGTATTCCAGCTGAATTATTGCAATATATTTGGAAATTATAATTCGTGGAGAGTTGTTAGATGATCTAAAACAGGAGAAAATATGTAATTAGTTTTACCATGTATTTCAAGCAAACAATTTAGAAGTAGCAACAGAAAGTGAACCTTTTCTCCTGCATAATATCATCACTAGCTAGTAAGCATATAAAGTTGGGCTCTTCAATATAATTTGTCCATGATACATGCCACCATTGGCAAATCCAGCAGGGTGTAAGGGTGTGGCCCCATCCTAAGATGTGGCCCAGTTCACATAACGACTAGAGAAAATTAGGTCTCCCCCGTGCTAGCAAAATGGGTTGAATCCCCACTACATGCAAACTAGCATCAAAGTTGGTTGGTCAATGCTATACATGATCATGGTACGGAGAGCAGACAACGTATGCGAGCTTTGTGAAAATATTACCAGAGGTAGGAAATTCTTGTGCATGATTATCAATATGCACGACAACACTAAGTTGATAAATGTGTACGCTAAAAATTCGATTGCATGATTATCAATTTGGAATTACCGTAATAAGGCTGTTTTCAACAGATGTGTCAAATCAAAAAAAAAATTGCAGGTTATCAATAGAGGGGCATCTTTGATCCACATGTGGTCCTACCTCCTTCCACCAGAGCAGCGAGGAACTATAGATATTGGATGTAATCATCTGATGGCGGTTATTTGGGCTATCTTCAACCAAGGTGCCTAGTTGAATTGTAATTGCATTGAAGATGCCTAGGCGACTTTCTGCTCCTACTAGCTTTTTTAGGTGGCTCATCTTTTCTTCAACTTTAAGTGATTCGTGATCTATAAAACGTTGTTACTTTGAAGTATGCAATAAAGAAACGGCCATGTGCATCATTTTTATGCAGAGGCTGAGGCGATGCTCCTATTTCGAAAAAATTGACAGTGGAAGTCTAGTGTTGTAATATTTTACTCATGTTATATTTTACTCAGTAAGACTATTTTATCTTGACAAACTATTTTATTGTTATTTTTAATAATTTGAACATATTGCATTGTTCTTACCATGAGGAGGGTAAAGTATGTGATCATCTTCCTCGTCGTCCCTCCCCCCCCCCCCCAAACCCAGAAAACTCTATATCCCACCAGCAGACGCCCTTCCCTAGCTTCTCTCACCTCTTCCTCCACTGCCAAGTTGCTATCCCAAAAAAGCCCTATTGGGATGACAAGGATAGGGCATGCCACCTCGATGATGCCCCCTACAGATGACGGCAAGCGGGTGTCCCATCTCGATCTGGTGGTGCGGAGCAGCGGGATCGCTTTGGAAGACGACTGGATGGTGATACATTGGGGGGAGGGGTCTGGATCCACTATAGGGTGGCCCTAGCCTCGTTCATGGTTCCTCCAGGCGTGGGCGGGCTAGGTTTGGGTCCTTGATGACAAGGGTGGCGACGCCTCTCAGCGGTGGCCTCCTAGCACCATGGGGTGCCGGTGGCGGGCTGGACCTCCACCACCAAATTCATTCGATGGTGGAGGTGGAACAGCGGTCACTGCATCCCCTTCACCGACATTGGGATTCGGCTCTTCCTCTCATCAGCGGTGTAGGGTGGTGATGTCTCACAGGACCAGTTGGGAAACCCCAAGAGGAAGGTATGATGAGCACAGCAGTAAGTTTTTCCTCAGTATGAAACCAAGGTTTAATCGACCAGTAGGAGAAAGAAACCACTTCCGAAGGTTGTTGCTGGCTGACTTTGGCAACGGTGCCAGAAGATGTCTTTGATGGCGTGGTGTCTGCGCCAGCAGCAATGTGGAACCTACACACAACACAACCAAGATACTTTGCCCCAACTTGCAGTGAGGTTATCAATCTCACCGGTTTGCTGATAATAAAGGATTAAACGTATCGTGTGGAAAATGATATTTGTTTGCAGTAAGTGAATAATAATTGCGGAAAGTAAACAGTGCTTGCAGTAGAAAGTAATATATGTAAAATAATGGACCGGGGTCCACAGTTCACTAGAGGTGTCTCTCCATAAAGATAAATAACATGCTGGGTAAAAAAATTACAGTTGGGCAATTGACATAATAAAGAATGCAAAACAATACATGTACATGTCACGAAGATCACTATGAGGTTCACTTGGGCATTACAACATAATACATAGACTGTAATCCAACTACGTCTATGACTAATAATCCACCCACCGGATATCCTCCAAACAACCATTGGGTATTAAGTTGCAAGCAACAGATTATCGCCTTAATCAAAGTGTGTAATGTAAACAATACAAATGTCCTTGAATAAGAAATTGTTGTTTTCTCCCTATTAGCAATAGCACATCTACAACCTTAGAAGTTATTGTCACTCTCCCAGATTACTAGAGGCATGAACCCACTATCGATCATAAATACTCCCTCTTGGAGTCACTAGCATCTACTCGGCCAAGATATCTACTAGCAACGGAGAGCATGAAAGATCATAAATAACATAGACATGATAAATCAATAATCAACTTGACATAGTACTCAATATTCATCGGATCCCAACAAACACAACATATAGAATTACATAACGATGATCTTGATCATGATAGGCAGCTCACAAGATCTAAACATGAAGCACATGGAGGAGAAGATAACCATCTAGCTACTGCTATGGACCCGTAGTCCAAGCACTACTAGGAAAACAGCTATAGGTAGTAGACATACCCGTAGCGCATTGCAACAGTGGTGCGCTGCGGCTATTTAGCCGTAGCGCACCTGCTTCAGTGCGTCGCGCATGTCTCGATTACCCGCAGCGCACCTCTGCCACATGTGCGCTACGGGTATTCATAGGCCTGGACGGCCTTTCCCCCTCAACTTACCCGCAGCGCACACTTCGTGAATGCGCTACGGATACTAAGGGTTACCCATAGCGCATTCACGAAGGGTGCGCTACGGGTAAGTTGAGTAGGGATATATAGGCATATGGTGCAAGTTATCCGTAGCGCATCCTACCCCCATGCGCTACGGGTAAGTGCACTACCCGCAGCGCATGCATCTCTGATGCGCTACGGGTAACCTGGGATGCTTATTTTTAAGGCATGCAGCCACCTAGCACCAATCATTGCCCCCCTTCTTCCCCCTCCATTCAGCACTAGATCTGGTTGTCCTCCTCCTCCTCTCCAACCTAATTTCATCATTCTTCCATCTATTTTAGCTTATTAAAGCTACTTTGGTTGGTAGATATGTGAGTGCAATGTCTACTAACCTTTAGATATCACTTTATTACTCTCTTGTCCACACGCACTCTCTCGTTCTCTCGTGTCACGGTATCGTCTATAATAGGTGAGTAATATGAGGACATCGGTGTGTGGCATCGGTGTTTGTATGCCCTACGGGTATGCTTGTAGGTGTGTCATTGTTGTTTGTATGTATGCATGCTTGTGTGGCATCGGAACACATTTGTATATATATGCATTTGCTTGCATATGTTTATGAATTCTAATTTGTTTGGATCCAAATATGATGATTTGCCGATGGTGCCAATGTTGTTTTGCCAAAATGTTGATTCACTTCCATTTCGGTATATTTTGGCACCACGCATAAGTCCATTTTTAGGCAAGGTCATGCCAAAATTTTCGGACGACTATGTGTGTATTTGGCTGGTTCTAAGATATTCTCTTGCTATATATATATGTATACCAGGCAACCATGGTCCGATCGATGAATGAAGGAACAGTGGCAAGATATATGAAAGCCGCGACGCACGACATGATTCAAAATAACTAGATGGAGATAAAATGTCTATGTCACAGATGCAAACTGAAGTGCTATATCGACCCTTATTCCGGACAACTGCAGAGCCACCTATTCTCTCACGGTTTCCTGGATGGCTACACTCGGTGGATAAGTGATGAAG
The DNA here is from genome assembly GCA_007115705.1 of Dactylis glomerata. Lineage (NCBI taxonomy): Eukaryota > Viridiplantae > Streptophyta > Magnoliopsida > Poales > Poaceae > Dactylis > Dactylis glomerata. The sequence goes on from QXEO01000112.1 coordinate 179,223, forward strand.
ATGATGATAACGTCCATGGAGCGGCAATGGGAAATGATGAGGAAGGGCATGGTGATGACAAAGATTTTCCCGGTCATGATGAAGGCGGAGAAGATGTCGGACATGGTGGGGAAGATCAAGATGCCAGACATGGTGAAGAAGATCACGATACTGGACATGGTGAAGAAGATCAAGATGCCAGAGCAGATGGAACACCGTCAGGTAGCTAGGTGCAGAACCCTTACGTTCAAGCACTGCTTCTCAAGCAGACAAGCAACGCGCGGGATGCCGCTAGAGAGAAAGCCAAGCTGGCGAGCCTAGAGAAGGACGCGGTTACTCCATTGTATGCAGGATGCAGGCCCGGGGATACACGTTTGGATGTCACGCTCAGGGCTCTGCAGATGATGGCAAGACACAAATGGACCGACAAGAGCTTTGACGAAAACATGGCATTCTGGCAGGAGCGTCTTCCCGAGGGGAACAAGTGTCCAACTAGTATCGAGGAGGCCAAGAAAATCATGTGCCCTCTTGATTTACCTCACATGAGATACCATGCTTGCATTAATGATTGCATCATTTATCGGGGAGAAGATGCGGAGAGAAACACATGTCTGGTGTGCGGCGCATCTCGATACAAGAGTGGGAAGAAAGCTCCTCAAAAGGTAGTATGGTACTTTCTGATCACTCCTCGTCTATAGCGATATTTTGCAGACCCTAAGGAAGCAAAGCTTATACGCTAGCACGCGGAAAGGAAGAAGCCAAAAGATGATGACGATGATGATCAGGAGGACATGATACTGAGACACCCTTCAGATGCTAGCCAGTGGAAGGCATTGGACATCGAGTGCCCAGAATTTAGTAATGATCCAAGGAATGTCAGGTTGGGTGTGAGCACCGATGGACTCAATCTGTTTGGCAGCCAGAGCAGCACCCATAGCACCTGGCCCGTATTTGTATGGATGTACAACCTACCCCCTGGCTGTGCATGAAGAGGAGGTACATGCAAATGACTATGCTAATTCAAGGTCCGAAACAACCGAGAAATGACATCCAACTGTATCTCGGTCTGTTGACAGAGGAACTAGCCACGTTATGGGACACACCACCCAATACATGGGACACCATCGCACAAGATTATTTTCCTATGAGAGCCGCGCTGGTCACGATGGTGCATGACTATCTCGGTTGCGGATATGTCTCGGGGCAGGTGGTCCACGGATATTGTGCCTGTATTCAGTGCATGGATGACACAACATATCACCAGCTATAGAAAGATCCCGGTTCTTCGAAGACCGTGTTCCTTGGGCATCGAAGGTGGCTTCGTAAGGATGACCCATGGAGAAAACGCAAAGATCTGTTCAATGGTAAAATTGAGCTCCGAGATGCCCGATGTCTAAGGAGCGACGAGGAAATCGATGAGTTGTTGACAAGTTGGCCAGAGTGCCCTGCACCGGGAAAGAAGCGAAAGGCGCCCAAGCCGCTCCTGAAGGTATGGAAAAGGAGGTCTGTTTTCTGGGATCTGCCTTACTGGAAGATCCTCTGCATGCCCCATAGCCTTGATGTCATGCATATCACCAAAAACGTGTGCGAGGGTCTGCTTGGCACCCTTCTCAACATGCCTAATAGGACCAAAGACGGACCGAAAGCAAGGCACGACTTGGCATTTATGAAGATCAGGGAAGACCTTCACTTAGGACGATCTGATGATGGCGATGATGATGAGGAGACCGAAGGTCGTCGCAAGGGAAAAAGGGCCAAGAGGAACGACTATCACTGCCCCGCTTCGTGCTTCACTCTAAGTCCTCAGGAGATCGAGCAGTTTTTCAACTGCCTCCTAGGAGTCAAAGTTCCTTACGGTTACTCGGGCAAGATAAGTAGATACCTAGACAAAGCAAAGCAGAAGTTCAGCGGGATGAAGTCTCACGGCCGTCACGTGCTGATGATGCAGATAGTTCCGGTTGCAATTCGAGGAATAATGGACGAGCACGTCCGCCAAACGTTGTTTGGCCTCTGCAACTTTTTGACGTCATCTCTCAGAAGTCAATTAGCCTGAGGAAACTTGACAGGCTACAGGAAGAGATCGTGGTGATTCTATGTGAGCTCGAGATGTACTTCCCGCCCGCATTCTTTGACATTATGGTACATCTGCTGGTCCATATTGTGGAGGATATCGTCCAACTCGGGCCGATGTTCCTGCACAGCATGATGCCGTTTGAAAGGATGAATGGTGTCATCAAAGGATACGTTCGCAATAGATCATGTCCCGATGGAAGCATAGCCAAGGGCTTCCTGACCGAAGAGTGCATCTCCTTCTGCACGAATTATCTTAACATCGAAAACCCTGTTGGTCTGCCCGTCAACAAGCACCTTGACAGGATCGATGGATGGGGTCACCGCGAGGGTCGTCGTGAAATGCATGTCGACTTCACTGGTCGATGCGCCGACTTTGATAGAGCAAACCTAGTCACGCTACAGCACATGCAACTGATCGACCCTTGGGTAGAAGAGCACAAAAGCTTTATTGCGAATAAGTATAGTGACAGGGGCGAGCAGAGGACGGAAGGAGCAATAATCAATGAGCACAACTACAATTTCACGCGTTGGTTCAAGGACAAGATTCTAGCTAATCCCCCACCAATGCAATCTTCCGAGGAAGAAAAACTCATATTCACCTTGCCACAGGGCGCTGAACACTGCCTAATGACCTATCAGGCATATGATATCAATGGCTACATATTTTACACTGAGGAAAAGGACAGTAATTGTGATTACCAGAACTCAGGGGTAACGATGGAAGCCTACACCGGTGATGTCAAGCAAAGATACTACGGAAGGATCGAGGAGATCTGGGAGCTGAGCTACGCTGGGGAGAAGGTGCCGATGTTTCGTGTTAGATGGGCCAAAAATGTCATAAAAGAAGACCGGTATTTCACCACCATGGTTATACCCGAAGCCAAATCCAAGACTGCCGGCGCAAGCGTCACCGCGAAAAATGAGCCATGGGTACTAGCAAGCCAAGTGGACCAATGCTTCTTCATTACCGACCCGCCAAAGCCTACCCGGGTTGTCGTGAGAAGAGGCAAAAGGAACATCATCGAAATGGATGGAGTCGCCAACGAGCAAGACTTTGACATGTATGGTGACCCGAAGATGGAAAATGAAAGCGATGCCAATGAACCATACACAACAAGAAGAAGCCGGACCACCCAACCTAAAGGTCTACCGTTCAAGAGAAGAAGTCTCGCGATTTCGGGGCTTAATTATTCAACATTGACAAAGAAGGGCAAAAAGATTGTGAAACGGTAGCAAGCTTGACCGTGTGTGTGGGCATATTATTATTATGTATCACTTTTCCATTTTCGGACCAAACTAGACATGTAACTCATATTTTGTATCATTTATCAATCACTTTTGTATTTTTGGCATGACACAAAAATATTATTTGTGCTTATTTACTTTATAATATATATTATAATATATAAGAATGTAATAACATGCTAAAAAGTTAATTAAAAAATAAAACAAAAAAATTTGGGTTCCAGGACTCGAACCTGGAACTCCTAGGTTTAGAACAAGCAGGCTGGCCGAAGCCACTAGGGTAGTGAGAAGCTTGTGTCTTACACGGCTTTGTTTGTTTTTAAACTATATCTCTTATTAGCCGTAGCGCACCGTCACCCCCGTGCGCTACGGCTATAGTGCTTCATAGCCATAGCCGCACGCCCCTCTTCTCCCCTAACCTCCCAGATCGACCACTTCTCTCTGCTAGCCGCCGCGTCCAACCCTAGAGTCGTCGCGTCGAAGAGGAGCCCAACGCAGAGGAGCCCCGCCGCTAGAGGCACCGCCCCTGCCCGTCATCTTCGAAGCTTCCCCGCCGCTGGAGCCAACCCGAAGCGCGTGGCAGCATCTGCGGCCGAGATCCCCCGCCGAGCGCCGCCACTGGAGGCACCGCCCCTGCCCATCATCTTTGAAGCCGTGGATTCTCTTCAACACTTCTTGTCTTGGGGGATTTCTACAATCCTCAACTCGGTACTACGCCAGTTCAGTTCTTGGACGCTAGCGATTAACCTGGACATGATCAATCGCGAGTTTGCTACCCGCTTGTTTTTCTATACTGAACAGACCCGAGAATGTTGCGACATCAAAGCTCTCCACAACCTCTTGATTATTTTTGTAGTGTATTATAGGCAGAGAAGTCAACTGATCACGTAATTAGTTTCAGACTGTATTCTGTTTTTGGCTGCTGATGTAGAGTCTTTCATGTTGAAACCCGAGGGTGTAGAAAACTTGTCTTTTTCGGCTAAATTACATAGACAAGAACATGAACATGTGTACAAAAACTCAGTTCTTTTTGTAGAAGCAAATTGGGACAGTTCAGCTTATATCATTGAGTTCTTTTTTGTGTGTGATGGTCTGTCAATTATACTGAGTGAACAAAAGAGAAAAGGAACCTTACTAGACTCCACCAATTTGGTGGGTAAATTTTTCACCAAAAATTCTTGCCAGGACAAAATTAGAATTCTTGGGGTTCAAATCTTCATCAAGCAGAACATTGCTTGCTTTGAGGTCCCTATGAATAATTAGAGATTCAATTACTGGCTTACTACTGCTAACTGGTTCAAACATTGCTTGTATTAGAAGACACACCATCCAAATTACAAGAACCAAATTTGAACTTACCAAAAATAAATGAGTCAAGGCTATTGTTAGGCATGTATTCATACACCAACATCTTCTCCATGAACACAGCAACCAAAAAGCCTAACCAAGTTCTAATGCTGCATTTTGGATAGAACAGTCACCAGCAGCACCATATGGTTACTGTTACTTGTAGGTTTTTTCAGCAGGTTTTTTCATATACTACTGTTAATTTTAAATTTCAGAAAGATGCACAGTAGGTTAATGCTACTGTTAATTTTACTGTTAATAATTAAATGTGACTGTTGATGCATTCCTTGTCTCTGTTAGAATCTGTTAGAAAGCTTGTATAGTTTGCTTACAAGCTTAGTTTGCTTACATTAAAGGCAACAAGAACTATTGCCCACACCACACATACTAACATACATATGCAGCTGCCCATAATATCCAGAACATTTTTAGTCTGTAGAAGTAAAAGGAGAGCTCCTACTTTCCAAACTAGGGCCATCTGAGAATAGTATATGTGAAACAACAACACTAACCAACAAACTCTACTTGTAGAAACCCAACTCTAGGTTAACTGCTCTGATGCTCATTAGTATTTCATGCATGCTCTGATACATATTCCATGCTCTGATACATATTCCATGCATATTTGTATGAAATAGCATGCTCTGATACATATTTGTATGAAATAGCATGCTCTGATACATATTTGTATTAAATAGCATGCTCTGATGTATGAAATAGCATGTTCTGATACATATTCAATGCATGCTCTGATACCAGTTACTGAAAAATTCAGTTAAAACTTGTAACATTGTTCAGTTAACACTGTTAACTGTATTTGGGAGCATTTGTTTTGATTTGCTAACCTGCCAGTACTAGGGTGTTATTTTTTCTGCCATGTATAAGATTGCTGCCAATGTATAAGATTGTTGCCAGTAATAGCATTGGTAGTTTCATTGAATTTAGGAGAGTGTTTGACTAAAATGTGACAATGTAAAAGATTGCTGGCATGTATAAGATTGCTGCCAACTTCTAGTGCTTTTTTTCTGCCATGTAAAGTGTGTATCTTTGCTGCCATGTAAAACATTGCTGCCATGTAAAACATTGTTGTCATGTAAAACAGTACCTTCTAGTACTTTTTTCCTCTATCCATATAGTCATGCTCCAGGTTGCTACTGCTAGTGGAATTTTTGTATCTGGGAGTTGTTTGAGTTCATGCTCCAGGTTGCTACTGTACATGTTTGTATCTGGGAATTTTTTATAGCAATATTACTGCCATGTACTGCTACTATTACTTCCTGCCATGTAATGCTAGTGGAATTTTCTACTGCCATGTATTGCTAGTATTACTTAATATGATGGATGGGACACTTTTATGATGGCTGGGACATTTTATGATGGCTGGGAATTTTTATTACTTATTATGATGGCTGGGATTGCTTATATACGATGGATTGTATGAATTTGTATGCAGGGAATTTAAATGAGTGCCCATTTACCGCTGAAATGTTGATTTACTTCCGTTTTAGCAAAAATGGGCACTCCCTATGTCCAAAAAACAGCATAGGTCATGCCAGATTTTTCCGTGAATTATTGTATTAACTCGTAGCATTTTCTTTATTTAGTGTGAACATGGCCGACAACGAGGAAGCCAGTGGTTCTGCCAAGCCATTCTAGAAGTTGTCCCAAGAGTTGGAAGAAGAGGAGATGATGGAGGTAGAGGTAGAGGAGAGGGAGGAAGAAGAGGGGATGGAGGGCGCAGATCCCAATGATATGGATGTAGAAGAAGACGATATGGATCAGGGTGCCGACGACACCACTACCACCATATCTGGCGGTGAAGATGGTACCCAATGGAAGAAGAAGAAGCCACGGAAGGATAGCAAGGATCGGCGCCCAAACCAGCTGCTGCCCGACCGACAAGAAATCACACAAGTGTCGGAGAATGGGTATCCTCTAGCGCTCGAGGAGGTTGTGGCCGGGTACGGAGAGCAAGTCGCGTGCATCCTCCGAAACACTGTCCCGCTCAACACCGAGAACCTGAGGAGTGAGGAGAACGAGCATTACCGCACACTCCTCTTGCGGAAGCTTCATGCTCGATACATTTTCGCTCCCGAGTATGTCAACACGGATATCAGTAAGAATCCTGTGAACAATGCTGCCATCATGAAGATGAGCACCGCCCTGGCCAGCTGGAAAGGCAGGGTGAAGAAATTGATCCTCAAGGGTAAAACATTTGAGGAGGTCAATAAGAGCAACCCGACGGTCACGGAGGCGGACTACAATGAGATGAAGCTCAAGTGCGACCCCAACGACATACGTACCAAGGAAAAGAGTGACTGGGGGAAGAAATTGCAGTCCAAGAACTTGGGTGTCCACAACCTCGGTAGCGGCGGTTACCGAGGGAAGGATAAGATATGGGTGCGAGAGGACGCAGAATATGCGGCGAAGGGCATCGAAAACCCTTGGCACTGGATCGAAGATCTGGTGGCCAGGGCAGTAATTAGGTCCAAGTACCATTGGGACCCGAAAACCAAGCAACTTAGCACGGATCCGAAGGTGAAGAAGTTTCAGGAGGTTCTGCTAGCTGAAGAAAAGGCATCTCAGACATCGTCATCCCAGGGTTCGACCACCGCTGGGTCGTCTAGGTGGGACACAGCTTTGAATAGAGCTGTGAATGTGATGAAGGGACGGCCAAAGTTGAAACCGCCGACGTCAGCTGGCCGTGTGCTCGGCGAAGGATTGTCCGTGAAATGGTCGGACAAGTTTGGCAAGCCAGAAAGGGGAAAAAGTCACTCAATGCGGATGAAAGCCGCGAGCTTCAAGAACTCAGGGAGAAAGTGGCACAGATTCCAGAGCTTGTCGAAAAACAAGTTCAAGAAAAGATGACCTCCTTCATCCCTACCATTGTTCAAGCGCTTGGGAGTTGGGAAGCGGCAGGTCGAGTTGGGCCGCCCCCGATACCCAGCATGGTCGGCAGCAACTCAAACAACGTCGCGGCGCCGAATGTACCACCGGCCGCCAACACCGCGGCGCCAAACGTATTGGTGACACCCATCGCCAACATCGCGGCACCGGAGATTAATGCAGCGGCAGGTACCACGCAACAAAGCACTCCATCCGTGACCTGCACGCCGACGTACGTCGGCGGTCCTTCTACAGCAGCCGAGCTCGACGCCGTCAAGGTAACTAAGCGGTGGTGGCTCAACTTACACTTTCCGCATTGTGTAACCTATACACTTGCATAACATCTGGCCTACACCTGTTTTTGCAGGCCGTGGGTGCCAATGTTCCTTGCACTCTCCTACATTACGTCGACGGCGTGTTGAAGGATGTTGCCACTGGTAGTATCATGCAACTAGGAAACAGGATGTTCCACGGTCGGCAGATGCCATCAAACGTGTTAAGGGTCCAAGTGGCTCGAACGCTGCGGGGTTGTGACCACGTGATGCCTCCCTTTCAGCCCGAGGGAGACGAAGATGAAGAGCCAAAAGCCCTCAGACAGTGCTTTGGCCACATAATTCTATGGCCGGAGAGTCAGATTCGTCTGGGGGCAGGGAGCACCGCCCCACGCATAACACCACCGGTCGTGCCGGGGCCAAGCCATGTGGTGCCTGATCCTGATATGCAGATGGCACAGGATCCAAACGATGATGATGATGAAGTCAACGTTGATGCCTACATCAATACTGTCTACTGTGATGGCTTAGATGACCTTGAAGGTCCCTCGGAAAAACGACAAACTATCACCAAACATTTGTCATTCCATTCTCAGGAGACGCCTCCAGATGCCGCCTGGACGGAGCCTCCGAGAGGAAAGCCTGAAAACTTTATCTCCCCCAAGACACTCCTTAAGGTGGTCGAGAAGCAGAATGCAATTCCCATGAAGAAGAAGGAGAGGAAAAGGAAAAATAAGAAGGAAATTGAGAGCCAGCCGCCGCCGGTTACGAAACCGATCCGAGCTCAGGACGGGCCACCAAGACACAAGGGTCTTAATCACATCGTGCATACTATGGGTGAGCCGATGCTGAATGAGAGAATGCTCAAGGCTTGCAGTGTGGATATGCGGAGTCTACATGACTCTATTCTATACCTAGAATAGCGCCAACTTGCTGAAAATGATTCAATGTATCCGCTTTACATGGCCAAGGTGCCAAAGGGCAAGGGCTTCGTCGAGGCTGCCCCCGCCAATATTATGCTTCTTCGGTTTGCCGACATCTTCGACCTATTTCACATGTATCGGCTATACCAGACCCTCGTCCGCCTATTTTCTCTAAGTATCCAGATGCAGATCATATGAGACAAGACCCTGGGCATCGCGGTAGTGGACCCCTACTACATGCGTGAAAGCCAATTGTCTACATTGGCGGGCCAAAATGCCGCTACTTACTATCTCAGCAGCGTCATGACGTCAAACATTGGTAAGGACTTGCTCCTGGCCTACTTTCCCGAGTAAGTGATTGGCTCACCGCCTTCTTTCTTAAATTTCCATCTCGGTCTTTGCCAACATTTTGTTTGAATTGTTTTGCGCAGTGACAAATACTGCACACTCATCCACATCTCCCCGATGTATATGCGTAACCTATTTTTGGACTAGGGTAGTGCAATCAAGAAGAACTATACGCATGTCAAGATAGTTTTGGATGATGCTCTTACCAAGTACGTCCATCGGGGTGGCTCATTCAAGATTAAACGACCGACCAAGCACGGCATGTACACCTTCGCCCATACTACGTCGTTCCCCTGCATCAAGCAGCCCGAGGGAAGTCACAAGGAGGCCTATTACGCCTTATATCATATGCTGGCGATGGTACGGGACAAGAAAAACTTGACGCTGCCAGATTCACTCCAACCCTGGGCCCAAAAGTTGGCGATGATTGATGATGACAATCTACGAGGACAGTTCTATCGCATCCAGGAGCAGTTTGCGACAATCATCTTTCAAGATGTCATCAGAAGAGGGGGGATGTTCTACACTGCCGAGCTGAAGCCGTCAAATGAAGAATTAGATCAGAGGCTGCTTCTGCAGGGCGACGACAGGGCATTCTTGTTGCCAGGAGGCAGCTTCCGCTTTGTTCCTAATATTGGCAAGCCAAAGTTGTAATAATAAGTACACTATGTTCCTAGCTTGCTTAGCATGGCATGTTTCGTAGACAATCGGTGAACTTATTAGTTCTGATCGATGATCGTGTCGTGTGATGAACTTAGTCGTGGTGTAAAGTTAATAAGTACATCCTAGTTAATTATGTCATTTCATTACTATTGCATACATGTGATGAACTTCTTGCTTTCTGTTATCTAACCTTATTTGTCTTGAAGGTAGGGATGTCGTATGTTGTGTACAAAGGTAGGGTTCCTGGAGTTTATGTCCACTGGGAAGATTGCTTGAAGCAAGTCAACATGTTCAAGGGAAACAGCTACAAAGGGTACAAGACGATGGCGGAGGTGGAAGCTAGGTGGAGGAACCACCTTCGAGAGGAGAGGAGGACGACCTTCTTCAGTGTCACCACCGCCGTGTTGCTCACCGCGGTGATTGCGGTTGTAGTGTACTTCATCGTACCGTAGGTGACTATCTTATTCATGTAATGTGGGATGATGAACTTGCGTACTTGACCGGTGTCGATGACTTAGAGACATTCATGTAATATGTGATCGCTTCATTTCGGAAATAATGAGATTCATATTCCGTGTCTATTTCATACTATTTATATTGCATTTTCCTATATACTTCTTGTGATCTTGTATTTCTACAATTTCCTGTATAAAAACTGTAATCTGGCAGTATAAATAGCTATATTTTCGAAATTTGAAAAAACATACCCGTAGCGCATTGACAAACGATGCGCTACGGGTATATCCTATACCCGTAGCGCATTGATGAACGATGCGCTACTGGTATTATGCTATACCCGTAGCGCATGGTAAAAGGGGTGCGCTAGCCTAACGCACATACCCGTAGCGCACCAGCAATTACCCGTAGCGCACAACATGCATGCGGTACGGGTAACTTAGATACCCGTAGCGCACGCTGGTGGTGCGCTACGGGTAATTCCATACCAGTGGCGTGGTAGTGGCAGCGCGAGGGCATGCGCTACGGGTAGCATTTATAGGTGCGCTACGGGTAGGTGTTTTCATAGTAGTGAAGGTAGACTACTCACGCATCACTCCGGAGGCTGGCATGGTGATAAAGAAGGCCTCCGGTGATGATTCCCCTCTCCGACAGGGTGTCGGGAAGAGCTTCTGGACCCTCCCGATCTCGGGACGACGAAGGCGGCGGCTTGTAGTATGTTTTCTGGAAAAGTGTTCGTCTCTTTAGGGTTTTCCCGTCGAAGGGAATTTATAGGCAGAAGGACGATGTCAGGAGGTGGACCAGGTGGTCACACCACCTGGTGGCGCGGCCAGGGGGTGGCCCGCGCCACCCTATGGTGTGACTGCCCCTTGGTCCGTCTCCGTCTCTCCTCCGGACTCGGTCTTCGTGTCAGGTAAATAGGAACTTTGGCTTTTGTTTCGTCCAATTCTGAGAATGTTTCCTGTATAATTTTTCTGAAACACAAAAACAGCAGAAAACAGGGAACTGGCACTATGGCATCTCATTAATAGGTTAGTTCCAGAAAATGCATAAAAATGCCATGAAGTGTAAACAAAACACAAAGCAATTGGTGTAAAACAAGTATGGAGCATCAAAAATTATAGATATGTTTGAGACGTATCAAGCATCCCCAAGCTTAACTCCTGCTCGTCCTCGAGTACGTAAGTGATAACAAAACAATAATTTTTGAGGTGACATGCACCAACACAATCTTGATCAACTTAAGGTAAAGCATTGCATGCTGAGATCAAAGTACTCTAAAAATGGGCATAAGAGATATAATTCTAACCATAGAACTTAGCAACCATGTTACAACATGAAAAGAAACACAAACAAAAGATAATGAGTAATAATGCATTGAAAGGTGTATGTTTATTTGAAGCATATAGAAAACATAGCAAAGTGGTATTCAGCTTGTCCCTCATGGAGTAGCAAAACATAAATGCATAGGACACCTTCAAAGTTCAAGAGGGTGACTAGATACAAATATTTTGAGAACAAGCAATACCATAATCATGAATCAATCAATAATAAATTTTGGGACCATGCACATTATACTCAGAATGACAACTATGCTCACTTAATCGGTGCATAAAGGTAGAAGATGAAGACTCAACATAAAAGTAAAAGAAAGACCCTTCGCAGAGGGAAGCAGGGATTTAAAGTTTTATAAACCTTCCAAAAATTATGGTACTTATTAGCTTTGAGCTCTCATTGCCCCCATCATAGGCATCTTGAGTGGTTAAGGTTAATGCGAGTACAAATATGAGATATATGCTTGACAAGTCATAAGTTGAAAATCCCATGTCCCGTGAATACGAGTACCTAAACTACAGGCTACTCGACTTAGGTCCCAAGCAAGTTCTTGTCATTGTAAGCATATATGTATCATTGCAAACGCTAATGGGGTACCTCCTGCCCGAGGATATGGAAGCTTTCGCATATCAAAATGACAGGACAAACAGACAATGAACACCTTGACATCTCCTTTATTTACCATTGGGTATAGCTTTTTATTTTGAGATGCGTCGTCGAATGTCCACTATGGTTATGTTGTAAATTTCCACCATGAATGATGCATGGTTTAGATTAGCGGCCAGGCGTTTCTCTAACACATATACAAACTCTATGAGCTCACAAGTTTCCAACTTATTTCACATCGCTAGGCATCCATAAACAAAGATCATGATATCAACTAAATAAGAATAAGTACAATGTTGAAAGCGTGCCCCATGATAGCATGGCTGAGCTAACTCCCAACTTACAACTTGCAAGCATATAATCAACATAAGAGAGCCACAATGGTCAAGTTTATTAAGTGCAAGAAAGTAAATTTGCCATCAAGTTCGTGAGAGCTTTACTAACTAATTTTCTCATAACAAAAAGTTTAATTTGGAAGATAGATAAAAGCAAGACGAATATACTTGGAATAGCAAATTGCTAATAGGTAGATATGGTGGACACATTGGAAAACTTTGGTTTTTGGGAGTTGGATGCATGAGAAGTATTGTTGGGGATATACCAAATAGGTATACCAGCGACGTAGTCCTAAACCAACAAGCCAGGGTGGCCCATCAGGGTGGTATGGCGGATTGCCTACCGGGTGGCCCAGTTGCTGGAGAAACCATGGCGGTACTGGACGCAGGAGCTCATGGCGGATCCGTAGACAGGCCCATGGTAGGTTGCCTTGTAGTACACGCATAGGACTTAGTCTACGACTCCAAGTTGTATCCGCTCCGGTACCATCGTGTAGCCCACGACAGGCGCCTTTATAAGCCGACGTGGAGAAGCCCTTGAACAACAACAACAACAACAACAGCAACAACAGCAACAACAGCAACAACAGCAACAACAGCAACAACAGCAACAACAGCACCAACAGCAGCAACAACAACAGCAGCAGCAACAACAACAGCAGCAGCAGCAACAGCAGCAGCAGCAACAGCAGCAGCAGCAACAGCAGCAACAGCAGCAGCAGGACTACTACTGCTACTGCTACTGCTACTGCTACTGCTACTGCTACTGCTACTGCTACTGCTACTGCTACTGCTACTGCTACTGCTACTGCTACTGCTACTGCTACTGCTACTGCTACTGCTACTGCTACTCCTACTGCTACTGCTACTGCTACTGCTACTACTACTACTACTACTACTACTACTACTACTACTCACGACATGATAAAGTCTAAGCAACAGTCTAAACAAGCTCCCTTTTTGCATCACTATAAGCATAAAACGGTTTACTCTTTTCCAACACCAATCAACCTTTTTGAAACAACTCCCAAAGATGAAAACAAACAAAGACAAGAGGTCTAAACACACCTGGCTATAAATAATAAACAAGTTTTGAACAAAAATGGAGGCAAAAATAAAAGCTAAACGCAGTACTAGAAAAAGAGAACACTCGTTGAACGATAAGAGTGAAAACTATAGTGTTCTAGGCAATGAAAACGGAGTGTGTCTTCTCCAAAAGAAATATGTTGGGGTCCAACCATTTATTGCAGCAAACAAAATAAAAGAAAACTGAAAGAAAAAATAAAGACCCTCCAAAAAAACACATAGAATATGAAGCAATAAAAATATAGTGTCTTGAAAGATGACCTGATATTTTTGTTGATGAAGAAGGGATGCCGTGGGGCATCCCCAAGCTTTGACGCTTGTACTTCTTGGATATTTCTTAGGGTGACATGGGCATCCCCAAGCTTGAGCTTTTGTCCATACTTCATCTCATCTCATCATTCTCCTTTCCCTACACATGAAAACTTCCTTCATACAAAACTTCACACAATTCTCATTAGCAACATTAGTTTATGCAAGATAGTAAATCCACTCTTGGTTCAGTTTCAACTCAATTATAACATATATTAACACATAATCTACTGTAGCAACTTCTTCAAAAGGTTCTGTGATCACAAGAACTCAAAAAGAAAGAGATCAAGAGGCAAATGCAAATAGTGGCAGAAATCTGTCAAAACAGAACAGCTGGTAAAGATCAATTTTTTTGAAAATCTTCTGTTCCTCAAATCAAAAAGTGCAAATCTAATGAAAGTTAGTTAATAATCTGGGGCATGTGCACAAGAAATCGCAGATCAAAATAATATTCTGGGAATTTTCACGAATTTTCACTGTACAGCGCAGAAATCTGTTTCAGGACAGCAACTTCCCCAAATCTTACCTTCCTCCAATTAGAGGTTCTTCTTGGCACAAAAACGAAATAAAAATGATAAGGAGAGGTCATTACAGTAGTAATAACTTCCAAGACTCAACAAAAAGAAAAAGTACTGAAAAGAAAACATTGAGTTATCTCCCAAGAGTGCTTTTCTTTAACGCATTTGAGCTAGGCGCAGAAAGTGAGAATCAAGTATTTTCAAATGAAAGAGCATCAACATCATAATTTTCTCTAAGAATAGCATCAAAAGGTAACTTCTTTCTCTTTCTAGGGAAGTATTCCATACCTTTCTTGAGTGGGAATTGATATTTAATGGTGCCATCTTTCATATCAATAATAGCACCAACAGTTCTAAGAAAAGGTCTTCCCAAAATAATAGGACAAGAAGCATTGTATTCAATATCCAAAACATGGAAATCCACGGGAACAAGGTTATTTTTAACCATAATAAGAACATCATTAATCCTTCCCAAAGGTTTCTTCTTACCAACATCAGCAAGAGGAACATCAAAATAACAATTTTCAAGCGGTGGTAAACCAAGCATATCATAAATTTTTCTAGGCATAACAGAAATACTTGCACCAAGATCACATAAAGCATTACAATCAAAATCATTCACATTCATCTTAATAATGGGCTCCCAAACATCTTCTAACTTTCTAGGAATAGAAACTTTTCGTTTCAACTTATCCTCTCTAATTTGCATGAGAGCATTAGTAATATGCTTTGTAAAAGCCACATTCATAGAACTAGCATTAGGTCTTTTAGCAAGCTTTCGCAAGAACAAAATTACTTCAGAAATACTGCAACCATCAACATCAAAATCATTACTATCAAAAGTAGTAGAACTATCGTCTCCCATACTCCGAAAACTTTCAGCACTTTTATTAGAAAAAAAAATCCGTGGTTTTAGGCAATTTAGCACAAGGAGTAGGGATTTTCTCTACGCCAATCAAAGTAGGAGGTGTGCTAGCATTTGAAACAACATCACTAGTGGTGGTAATAGTACAAACCTTAGTCATATTTCTAGCAATCTCATCTTCTCTTTCCCACCTAGCATGCAATTCTGCTAACATCCTAAAATTATTATCAATCTTAACCTGAATGGCATTCAAAGTCTTGCTTTCTTTCACATCATGAGGCAAAACCTTTAGTTTCAGAAGTTCAACATCAAGAGCAAGGCTATCAACTTTAGAAGCACGAACATCAATTTTACCAAACTTTTCCTCAATAGACTTATTAAAAGAAGTTTGTTTACTAATGAAGTCCTTGAGCATGAATTCAAGATCAGAGGGCGCGCTCCTATTGTTTTTGGAGGAACTACCATAAGAATTACCATAACCATTACCATTGGTAGAAGGATACGGCCTATAATTGTTGCTACCATAATTATTCCTATAAGCACTGTTGTTGAAATTATTATTTCTAATGAAGTTCACATCAACATGCTCTTCTTGAGCAACCAAAGAGGCTAAAGGAACATTATTAGGATCAACATGAGCTCTATCATTAACAAGCATAGCCATAATGGTATCAATCTTATCACTCAAGGAAGAGGTTTCTTCAACAAAATTTATCTTCTTACCTTGTGAAGCTCTCTTGGTGTGCCATTCAAAATAATTTACCATCATATTATCAAGGACCTTTGTTGCGGCGCCCAAGGTGATGGACATAAAAGTACCTCCAGCAGTTGAATCCAGAAGGTTTCTTGAAGAAAAATTTAGTCCTACATAAAAGGTTTGGATAATCATCCAAGTAGTCAGTCCATGAGTGGGACAATTCTTTATCAAATATTTCATTCTTTCCCAATCTTGAGCAACATGTTCATTATCAAACTGTTTGAACCTCATAATGTCACTTCTCAAAGATATAATCTTAGCAGGAGGATAATATTTTCCAATAAATGCATATTTGCACTTAACCCAAGAATCAATACTATTTCTAGGCAAAGATAGCAACCAATCCTTAGCTCTTCCTCTCAAAGAGAAAGGAAACAACTTAAGCTTAATAATATCTCCATCTACATCCTTATGCTTTTGCATCTCACATAGCTCAACAAAATTGTTGAGATGAGCAGCAGCATCATCAGTTTTAACACCAGAAAATTGCTCTTTCATAACAAGATTCAACAAAGCAGGTTTAATCTCATAAAAATTTGCCTCAGGAGCAGGTGGCGCAATAGGAGTGCAGATGAAATCATTGTTGTTTGTGCTAATAAAATCACACAACTTGGTGTTCTCAGGAGTACTCATTCTAGCAAGACTAAAACAGATAAACAAAAATAACAACTATAAAAGGAACTAATTTTTTGTATTTTTGATAAAAAGATGCAAACAAAAATAAAGTAAAGAAACTAAGCAAAACAATAACAAAGTAAAAAGATTGGAAGTGAGAGACTCCCCTTGCAAAAATCCTCTTTTTCCCCCGCAACGGCACCAAAAAAAGTCTTGATATCTCACAGGACCAGTTGGGAAACCCCAAGAGGAAGGTATGATGAACACAGCAGTAAGTTTTCCCTCAATATGAAACCATGGTTTAATCGACTAGTATGAGAAAGAAACCACTTCCGAAGGTTGTTGCTGGCTGACTTTGGCAACGACGCCAGAAGATGTCTTTGATGGCGCGCTGTCTGCGGCAGCAGCAACGTGGAACCTGCACACAACACAACCAAGATAATTTGCACCAACTTGTAGTGAGGTTGTCAATCTCACCGGTTTGCTGATAACAAAGGATTAAACTATCGTGTGGAAAATAATATTTGTTTGTAGTAAGTGAATAATAATTGCGGAAAGTAAACAGTGCTTGCAGTAGAAAGTAATATATGTAAAAGAATGGACCAGGGTCCACAGTTCACTAGAGGTGTCTCTCCATAAAGATAAATAACATGCTAGGTAAACAAATTATAGTTGGGCAATTGACAGAATAAAAAATGCAAAACAATGCATGTACATGTCACAAAGATCACTATGAGATTCAATTGGGCATTACAACATAATACATAGACTGTAATCCAACTGCGTCTATGACTAATAATCCACTCGCCGGATATCATCCGAACAACCGTTGGGTATTAAGTTGCAAGCAACAGATTATCGCCTTAAGCAAAGTGTGTAATGTAAACAATACAAATGTCCTTGAACAAGAGATTGTAGTTTTCTCCCTAGTAGCAATAGCACATCTACAACCTTAGAAGTTATTGTCACTCTCCCAGATTACTAGAGGCATGAACCCACTATCGAGCATAAATACTCCCTCTTGGAGTCACTAGCATCTACTCGGCCAAGATATCTACTAGCAACGGAGAGCATGCAAGATTATAAATAACATAGATATGATAAATCAATAATCAACTTGACATAGTACTCAATATTCATCGGATCCCAACAAACACAATATGTAGAATTACATAACGATGATCTTGATCATGATAGCAGCTCACAAGATCTAAACATGAAGCACATGGAGGAGAAGACAACCATCTAGCTACTGCTATGGACCCATAGTCCGAGGTAGACTACTCTCGCATCACTCCGGAGGCTAGCATGGTGATGAAGAAGGCCTCTGGTGATTATTCCCCTCTCCGGCAGGGTGTCGGGAAGAGCTTCTGGACCCTCCTGATCTCGGGACGACGACGGCGGCGGCTTGCAGTATGTTTTCTGAAAAAGTGTTCGTCTCTTTAGGGTTTTCGCGTTGAAGAGAATTTATAGGCGGAAGGGCAATGTCAGGAGGTGGACCAGGTGGTCACACCACCTGGTGGTGCGGCCAGGGGGTGGCCCGTGCCACCCTATGGTGCGGTTGCCCCTTGGTCCGTCTCCGTCTCTCCTCTGGACTCCGTCTTCGTGTCAGGTAAATAGGAACTTTGGCTTTCGTTTTGTCCAATTCCGAGAATATTTCCTGTGTAACTTTTCTGAAACACAAAAACAGCAGAAAACAGGAAACTGGCACTGTGGGATCTCATTAATAGGTTAGTTCCGGAAAATGCATAAAAATGCCACGAAGTGTAAACAAAACACAAAGCAATTGGTGTAAAACAAGCATGGAGCATCAAAAATTATAGATACGTTTGAGACGTATCAGGTAGCTCATGTATGGCATTTCCCAGTAGTTTTAGGGGCTAGGAGATGTGCTAGGGCAAAAGAATTACTTGAAGCTAATGAAAACAATGCATGTGGGCGCCGTCTCCTCCTTGAGGGCATTCTCAAGGCACTGCTCGTGCTTTCCCATCTCAAGTGGTCGGAAAAACCTTATATTCGGTTTGCCGGATCAGATAGTGGCGGCACCAGCGAAACAGGTGTCGTCCCCACCCTGGAGGCGTTGTCTAGGTCGCTCACGGATTTCCTAGATCGGCAAGATTGATTCCAGGTTGGCAGTTGCTCTAATCAAGGGCTTCCGAGGCAAAAAAAAAAGTGCATCGTTTGCGGCGCTTCTCAGTTGATGTCTCCTCTCAGTTGGTCCAGCCCCGCCGTTCGCCCCGACTCTTAGACGTTGAAGGACGCTGGTGTGTTGATTGTGCCTTCCTAGAGTCACAGATAGTCTTCGGAAGTTTCTTCCTTCGGTCATGGCGCGGTCCGGGAGCTTGGTGTATCACGTTACCACCTTTGTTGTTTTGTTGATTGGGTGTGTTGTAAGCCATGTGACATTGTGTTTGTATGAGTGTAGCCTTCTAGGCATTGCACCGACCGTCTTGACCTTTCTTCTATAAAATTTGATACACCTTTGAGAGAGTGTATTCTCGAAAAAATTGTTCTTGTGATAATATTATGCATTACAGGTGTGATGTTGGAAAAAAAATGGTGTGCGCCTTTTCAAAATTCTTGGCCTCGCCGCTGGTTTGGTGCACATAGAGATTGTTCCTAGTTATCTCCTCTACATATACTATATCCTGCTGGGTCGCTTTCGCTAAGTCGTCTCCCTTTGTAACACGAAGGCGACAAGGGACGCTGCCTTAGCGACTAATCAAACGGCCTTTTAAGCACAGGAATGGCACGTAATTCCTGACTAAATCTACCATCGATATTTCACTAGTTCCTAAACCAGCTTATTCCCTTCCACAACCGTACAACGCATACGCCGCCAAGAAGCTAGCACCCATGGCCCGTGCCGGCGCCGCCGCTGTCTTCTTCGCGCTGGTCTGCTGCCTCCTCGTCGGCCCTGCCCCAGCGCGCCGCCCAGTCGAGCTCCCGCCGCAGGTAGTTCTCGACGCCGTTGACCGCGAGGCCTCCGCCGAGCCGCTTCTGCCCAAGCCGGTGGCGATCGTCGAGACGGCCGACCCCAGCGCCGTCCTCTCCGTGCAGGCGGAGGAGGTGGACCAAGCCCGCCAGGCCCCCCAGGTCTTCCGGTGCGGCGGCGAAGATATGGCGGTCTCTGAGGAGCCACTGTCTCAGGATACCAGGGCCCAACCGGCGGGGAAGAGCGAGGTGGAGGACGGGCAGGAGCAGGAGCGGCCCGACGACTCTGACTCTGACACCGATGGCGACTCGGATTCAGACGACGAGGACAACGAGGTCGGGATCATGGGGTGGTTCTGGAGGCTGGCGCGCCGCTTCTGATCGATCTTGGCCGTCGAGTGTACTGTAATATACAGGACTAGTATTTTCTCTTCTTTTTCTACCTGTGATGTAGTATATTAGTATATACGTTAGTTCTGTGGCTGCCTATGCTTTTGGGAATTCACCACTCTGTACATGCTATATCGAGGAATAAATGGACATCCAGTGTGTTGTTTGTACATAGCGTTTCCCCAGTTTTTGTAAAGCTCTGTCACATTGGATCTAGAAAGAAATCAACCACAACAGCCGTATGATAAACCTAGTTGATCTTGATCATGAACCAATCAGAAGACCAATTCTTTATTGGCAGCTTACATGTCAAATAACACGCACCATCAGATTTCAGGTGTTCAGGGGTCTTCTTCGACAACCAGTCAAGTTCAGTGGTTCTAATTCTTGCCCTACTTTATAGTCAAAAGACATTGGAAAGACAACACATACAGTTTGCAAGAGAAAATATCTTCCGATACTGAAAGTACAGAGATCTTGGCACACAAATCTACTCTTGCCGGACATCATACTCATCATCATCATCGTCGTCGTCATATTCATCAACATCCTCATCTTTAATACTATTACTACTATAACGGTGGAAACTGTCCATCTCATACTTCCCGTCATCCTCATTGATGAACTCCAGACCGTACACTGCATCTCTATGCTTCACCACCAACCAACGAAGCAGCCGGTCCTCCTTGTTCAGATAGTGGAGTTCTTTGTTGAAGGAAGGTGGAACCATCATGGTCATTTGCATAAGTTGGCCCTGAAAACGCAAAAGAAACTTAAGCACATCAGCAAGGAGACGACTCACCATAAAAGTATTTGTTCAGACTTTAGGCTGCAGTGCTAGTGGTGAAGAAAACAGGCAATGACAAAAACTAAAACATAACACTACTTGTTAGGTGTGCATACGAACAATTCTCAAATGCACTGGAATACATTCCAAGTGCCTCTGCTAGTTTGGTTGTTTTCCAAGGTGTTGTGTCAACTTATCTCACTGTTTGATCAGGAGTTTTAGCAATGAATTACGGAAAAAGGCATTTTTAAAAGGAAAAGGAAGAAACAGAATATCTATCCATTTAAAGAAAAGTACGTACATGATCAAAGATTCACCTAATGTAGTAATGTTTCAGCAAATCCTCATAAAAACTAATTAGACAATACAGCTACACTGAAATTCTTTCTAAGAACAAACATCCTTCCAATATAGAGCAATATGGAAGAACAATCCTTCACCTGATATTTCAGAAAATCCTAACAAAAACTAATGAGACAATCAGAAAATGCAGCTACACTGAAATTATTTCTAAGTGATATTTGCATCGCTGTAGTGTATTTGTATTAACTTAGGGGCTCTTTTTGGTTGACAATTTAACTTCCAAATTCTTTTAATACCCATTCACCATCAAACATCAGAATAGCTATGTTCATAGCCAATCAATTATTAGTCAGTGGGCATTCTTAATTAGGCTCTGTTGACAATACTATTCTATAAAAAAAATGAAAATCACACTGTCCTGTGTCCAGAAAAAAAGACAGCTCTGCCACTCCCTTCCACTCTTCATAAATTACCATTCATGCGTGTTTAGGCCCTGTTCTGAAGATAGCAATTCTAAGGGAATAGTGAAGGTTTTCTTTCCTATAGAATATTTTCATGTGGAGGCGTTCTGGACAAAGGAAAGAGGGGTACGGTTTCCTTAGGAAAGAGGAACGTTCCTACATTTTTCACAGGAAACAAAACATTGGCCAAGACCAAAGGAAAAGCCACGGAAGACTAGCTTGCTACTCCATTCCTCTGTTTTGAAAGCCTGCAGATTTTCACTTTACATTCCACCAGCTTCCTACATTTTCCCCCTTTCCTTTGTTTTGTAATGAGAGAAGTACAATTTACCCCCCTAAACTTGTCCTACGGTTCGGCTTACAACCCTAAACTTCGATTTGGTTCAAAATACACCCTCAAACTCACAAAACCGTCTAAAACACACCCTCTCCAACAATTTGAGTGGTTTAACTCTGGCTTTACCCTGCCACGTTGCTAGTTTTTCTCATCTATGCCAACTCAGTTGCCCAGTCATTATTCTCTCCCTTGTATTATCTATTTTCTCCTCAAATTATGTTCACTCCTGAACCATAGTTGACACCTAATCAGATCAAAGCACCGAAATGGTTGTGTGCCAGGGAGGGAGGCATGTCGCCGAGGCTACCAGCCGGCGTCCACCTCCGACGGCTCTCGCAGCACCACCGACTTTCCTGCCTTCGGGCGGCAGAGGAGCTCGAATTTCTATCCGCGCCAGAGGAGCTACCTAGCTAGCCTCTAATTTGTGGCGAACATGCGCGCCCCCATGGACGTCATGGCTGATGGGCCTGGGCTGATGCTTGGTGGTGATTCTTCTCTCGCCTAGGCTACTTAGCTCTTCCCTTAAAGTCAATCGCATGAAAGACTATGCTCAACATGCGATTGCTACTTCTGTTTAGGATTGGAATTGAGAAAAGGACAAAGGAACTGGTGACGCGGCATGATTTAATGAGATAAAAAAACCGAAGTCAAAACCAATTATTAAGTCAAGAGAGGGGTGTGTTTTATACAGTTTTCTGAATTTGAGGGGGTGTTTTGAACCAAATCAAAGTTCAGGGTTGTAATCCGAACTCTAGGACAAATTTAGGGGTGTTAATTGGACTTCTCTCTTTTGTAATCCCTCATTCCGAACAGGGCCTTAATGATTAAGGGTTAGCAAGTGGATAACTGAGAGTTGTACCGTAAACATGTCCGTACTGACGGAGAATGAAATCATATTAACAATTTGGTAGTGGTGGAAAGTTACAACCAGTAAACTATGCAGTACAGTAATCTTTGGTCAGACTTGGACATAAGTGTATATTGTCAGACTCAACATGTCATCATAGTACAAGAATACTGCAAGTGTATATGCATATTTTGTCTAACTTACGATTATTAATCACACTCCAATCGGCCAACCAGTATCAATTATTCGGCAACTGTCTAACTAATCTAGCATAAGAAACTGTATAAATCATTAGAAGTACTGACTAAATGTCAGATTCAATTAAAAAAGTGAGATTGCATCAAAACTCAAAAGATACATGAATAACAAAACATGGTCTATAAGTGAGAAAGGATACCCGGCACATCAAAGAAAAAGTGTAACCTTTATGATGGTCAATTTGAAACCTATTGAGAAGGGAACTCCAGAGAGGCATAATACATCTATACTTTTCTTCAAGAACCATAACAAGATATTGTTTTGTTACACTCGATGATAATTTTTGTGACATTTAACAGCCCTTCTCTAATTGTTTGATTGTACTGAACATGTTCCAGGGTCTCAACCCAAAGATCCATAAAGCAGCCTCCACCATGTTATAAAATTTCTGGGGTTGAAACCTCGCAGTGTGTTCCGAGTGAGCTTCACGTCTGAGACATGGTGATCACGTTGCAAAGATTCTCGCAATGACAAGTGTCTTCAATCAATGGAAAGAGTGAAACTTGCTCCCAATTAGCTACCAAAAGTAAACTTAATGTCCCAAAATCAATCATTCGGCTGTGTGGCAAAATCAAGGATCTCCAAGGATGGTCGCCGGAACTGACAGAACTAACAACAGGATGCGGAAATTGTCCTGAGAACTGAGAGTTTTGTCAGTATTAGTATCAATATGATAAGTAACCTCAAATTTGCTGAGTACAATCTTGAAGAAGACACGCCACTTCTAGTGGTTAGAGTTAGACACTTAGACTCCTTGAGGTCCAGGACAACAGGCACATGAGTGCCTATGATGGTAACTCGAATCACCTAGGAAATGAACACCACTGCTGGGGACAAAGAACCAGTGCGGCAGTGGAAAGGAATTGGTGGAGACGGAAGAAGCAGAGGTGTAAGCTAGCCTGAAGCTTATGGCAGCAGTGAGAGGTCAAGAATGTAAAATTGGTGAGCTAACCAGAGCTGTGGTTGTGGCAGCCAGAAGGATCAACGTAAGGGTGAGCTGAGGTAATGCTACCATTTCATAACTTACATGACCACATAGATCACTTACCAACAGGCCAACTTTCCCAAGAATACTTCTGAACCCCAGCAACGTCAAAGGTTCAAGCGCTACATCCTCAGGGGCGGATTCACAAGATGTTAAGCGTGTATAGATGTACACCCAAAAGTTTTACAAAAATTCTAGTATGTATGTTATCAACAGTTCAGTTTGTGTAATATAATTTATGTTTATGATTATGCACAGCACTAACATAGTAATGGCTTGGTGAGGTGATCATAAACTGTCTTGGCTATGCCTGCCATTGTAAGTTCAAATCCCACCTTTTGCAATTTACTGTTGTGAGTGACAGTAGCTAGTATAGAAGTAGCAATTTTATGTAGCATGGCAGAACCATATATTTGATTGTTTTGAGCTTACAATCAAACCACTAGGATCATAGTAGCCTTTTGGTTTTATACTCTGTCTAGATATTGCTGAATTTTCGATTTTTAATCAGCAGATGCTCCAGAATTTTGGAGCCAAATTCCCCTGTACTGGCATAAAAATAATTACACCCACATTATTTTTAGTCAATATGACTGCTAAACTGTATCTTCGTTGCTTTTATTTTTCAACTATGTTTTGCACTGAAAACTTTAGTTATGGTTTTAAACACCCGTCTCAAAATCCTTGATCCACCGCCGTATCTTCTAAGAGCTCTAAGCTCCCAAGAAATAGGGAGCTGTGGTTGCTTGTTGCGATGTCATGTGATTTTGGGCTCAGATGCCAGCGTCCTGATGTGCGCTAGGCGTGATACCTTGCTCTTACATGGTGTAATTAGCCATGGATTATGTTGGTTCGGCCGACCCATCACGTCTATTCCGCTCTTCTACACCTTTCAGAACCTCAGTTGTCACCGGCTTTTCCACGTCCCCGCAGTTTGGCGCTCCCGCCTAATCACCCCCCCCCCCCCCCCCCCCCTTTCCACCGACCCATATATGTAGCCCCCCTTCCCTGGCAAGCGTGTACCAATACAGGAGCTCTGAATCCGCGTTGTTCGCACCGATGCTTCTCTTCGAGATGACCCTTACGCCTGGGAGAGCCCGATCGGAGCTTTCACGGTTTTCCCGAGGGCCCATCATTGGCCTAAGGCCGAAAGGATCACCACAATCGCCTCTGGAAAGCCCTCCTCGGCTGCACGGCTTGGTCGGCGACATATGAGTATATAATCTTCCCCGATGTACATCTCGCACAGTTTTGTCTTGGTAATTTGATCTAGCTCCAGAGGAGATGCCCGCTTGGTGATGCTGCTGATGTTTACTGTCTAGAGATGCTTTGAAGATGTGGCTAATGCGACCGTCTCCTCAGGTTCTACAGGGAGCTAGGATGGATGCCCTGGGCAGGCCCGCTGCGAATCATCTCCACAAGGTGATGCTGCAGACATAAAGCGAAAGGGTTCGCATGAGGTGAAGTTGGGAACAGGGCACGATTTTTGTTTCGTTTTCTCTTTTTCCAAACAAGTACACCTTCATGCACTGACCATCTGAAGAATCATCCTAACTGGTGCATTACTGAAATTGGTTATTGGTTACTTTGTTTACATGAGTTACTATTAATTCTGATCTGAATTTTAAGGCCTTACTTAATCCCCATATAAACCGATGGAATATCAGACTCTATATTTAAGTATAGATTATATGCTCTTACTTGAGTCCTTCTAGACCTCAAAAAAATAGTGGATTTTGGAAGTTTGATTTATAAGTAAATGAAGTTGAATATATTCTTATTATTGGTCATTGCAGAAAACAAATCATGTAAAAAGAGGTGTACTACGCTTCTTTGGGAGTTAGTAGATGACGCCCCAGGCACAAGATTGTTTTCTTACAGTTAACACACTCTGGGAAAAGGTATCAGCTAAGCATAAACTCGAGGAATACAAGAAGTTAGGTGTTTCACTACATATGGTTTCTAGTGCCCTGTTTGTAAAAATGCTTCACTTTAGTTGACTAGCTAAGAATAAGAATCACACTACCTCAAAAAAAAAAGAATCACACAACAAAGTAGTTGTAAGAACTTCACTAATTCTCTGTAATTTTGTATCTTTGTTAGCACTAAATTCCAAATCAATTGCTTTCAAAAGCATTCGTCAAATTATGTTTGGCTACCTACCTAGCTGAACTATATCACAATATTGCTTCCTCTGCCGAAGTATGAACTCTATCCAGGAAAGCAATAAGCACCTATTTTTCGATTGCCATTTTTGACAGAGCAAGAACAATGTCTCAAGGGTTTTATGATATCCATTTTGGCATTCCTGTTGCTTTACTGGGTGTAACTGGGTGTAACTGAATCAGTGCATTCTTCCTCTTCTCCAATAAACTAATTTCTTCAGATCGACATGGTTTTTTCTATATCTGATTTGATGAACGCAAGAACTATCCCTATGATTTTTGCAGGAAGGGCCTAAAGTAGCTGCAGTTGAATCCTAGGTTGTTTGTCATGGCAAGAAGCTGAAAAAACATGAGACATTTAACATACTTTTTCTAGAAACAGATGTATCTACCAAGCTTTTTGAGTTGCCGTATAGTCACGCGACTATACACACGTCGTTTTCTCAAAATCACGGCGACTCGCGACTATACAGCGACTTTCGTCGACTATACACTGAGTCGCAGCCTTGGCGACTCACTTTTGAGTTGCGACTCAGAAACCTTGGTATCTACACCTTGAAATGCGTCTAGATACATCCGTATCTAGAAAAAACTGAGTCACTTATTTTGGGACAGAGGGAATACATGGCTACAAGTTTGATCCCAGCGTGTGTCCGACGGCGTGCCATTGGAAAAGCTTCAGAGCGGATCTGCTAGAGCTTTAAATGGTATATGTGCAGCCGTTGTATTTGGGCATTCTAAATTTGAATACATTTTGCATAAGAGTTTTAGTTTTTTAGTTCAGCGATATTTGTGCCCTAAGGCTGGAAGCATCCTGATGAGCCAAAATATGCTAATACAAACAAACCATATTTTTCAGAATGTTTTCTCTTTTATCCACCTTTTCATTCATATAATATTTTTTCTATTTGCCATTGACTTTGATACACATGAAGTGCTGGCCATTTTGCTACTGTCGGATCTCAATACAGCGAGGAGACATGTCACTGTCCATGCATGCATAGCTGTGTGTGGATTACAAGGAAATCAATTTATGCATCTTGGCATCGTCTTCATCAATGAATAGGTCTGTTGAATACACCAAGATTATTGTACTGACTGTCATCACATGGGGAAAACTTCTGCAATCACAGAAGTCTTCATAGTGGAACTTTTACAAGTTCATGTTATACTGAGGAGCAAATGCATGTAAAATACATGCATATCTATTAGTTAGATAGTTTGTTATCCATAAATTTAGTTGAGCATAAAAGTATTGTACTGGAACAGAGCAATTGTTTTTGTATCCTACAGTGAACTGCATCGTTAGTGTCAAGGTCTATCTAATTTGCTACTCCAATGGAATGTCCTAATCATTCAACTTTTAGTTAGTTGCACACAATAATGCATTTATATCTGTTAAAATAAATAACTGCGACCACTTGAATATTTGCTTCTCTTCTCTCATTTGCTCACTCTCTTAATTACCTTGATCTTGCTGCAACTGCTAAATGGTTACAAAACTGCAAATGAATCTATACATGAACAACATAGTTGGACAATACCACTGCTGGAGCTTCATGGTTCAGATTTTACAAGTGTACTACAAGAAGGTAAACTCATTAGGTGGCTCTGTGCTGAGCATGTACCAGCATCAGGCGAACTGATATCATGCTGCAGGGGCAATAATGTGGAAGCGATAACAACAAAAGGCCGATCCCAGCAGCCAAAAATCCTAGCACAGAGCAAGACTGCACTATGCACATCGCCACAGAGAGTCATGCTAGTGCACGTGTACAAAACCTCTATGTCAAATGGCACCGCAACGAAAACGTCAGATCCTCACATCATTCGGTAGAGAAAGCCCACTATACAACCAACAAGGAAAAAACGCCAAGAGCAAATAACAGCGCGGCCAAGCGCGTGAGGGCGGCCAAGCGCGTGAGGCCCTTCTGGTATCCTTCTATCCTGTACACAAAGTAAACAGATCACATCGTGCTGATGCTCACTGCGACCAAAAGAATGATCTCCACTGACCAAAACTGCAAATTAATCTATGACATGAACAACATAGTTCGACAATACCACCGCTGGAGCTTCATGGTTCAGATTTTACAGGTGCACTAAAAGAAGCTAAACTCGTATATGTGGCTCTGTACTGAGCATGTATAAGCATCAGCTAGATGATGCTGATCAAACTGATATCATGGTGTAAGGGCAAAAAAGTGTAAGCGATAACAACAGAAGGCCAATCCTAGCACGTAGTGGGACTGTACTATGCACATCGCCACAGAGAGACATGTTAGTGCACGTGTACAAAACCTCTATGTCAGATGACACCGCAACGAAAACGTCAGATCCTCGGATCATTTGGTAGAGGAAAGCCCACTATACAACCAACAAGGAAAGAACGCCAGGAGCAAAAAACGGAGCGGCAGAGCGCGTGAGGCCCTTCTAGTATCCTGCTAACCAGTACCCAAAGTAAACAGAGCACATCGTGCTGACGCTCACTGCGATCAAATGAATGATCTCTGCCGACCAAAAATTATCTGCCAGAGCATTCCATCGAACATGCCGATGCCAATGCCCACGAACGTTCTAACACCCAACTGCTAAACCTATTCGGGCATTTCATCGAGCTTGTCAAAGGCACCACCCACCGCGGAGAACCTATTTGGGCATTTCACTAGAAAATCATAGACAAAGAGCGGCGAATCTGAGGCGGACCTGGAAGTGGCGGCCGTCGAGCTTCCGGATGCCGTAGCCGAGGTGCACCTTGCCGAAGGACTTGAGGTCGGTGACGACGCCGTTGCGCTGGTAGACGCGCCTCGCCACCCGCGCCACGAGCTCCGCCGCGGACTCCTTGGTCACCAGCGGCTTCAGCATCAGCATGCAGTCGTACAGCGGCATCTTCGCCGGAGCTGCTCTCTCCTCGCGCTCGCTCGCTGGCTCTTCTCCCACCACCACGCCGCCGCCGCTGTGTTTCGACGATCTCGGAGAAGCGGAGTTGGGAGGTCAGGCTGTTATTGGGCTTTTGTGTATCAAGATTAGGCCGTGCAGGGGCACATGGAATGGACTTTTTGGGCTCAAATACCTGGCCAGATAGGGCTGATCTGGATTTTAAAAGACGAGGGCCCTGGCATGAACAAGTGGCCCAGCTGACAATGGGCAGCATAGGATAATACCATATTCATACTCGTATGTTAATGGGTAACATATTTACTCTCTCTAACTCACATTACCTTTCACAAATATGTTATACAAAAGGTAATATGGGTCGAAGGAAGTACATGTATTCATTTCCTCGTCATCCTGACCAAACGAGTTTTATTGCTAAGGATTTTTGTCTATGCTACTGACATTATTATTCAGTTTTGTCATACTGACATAAAAATCCTATTTTGACATATTTGGAGATTTTAAAATCCATTTCAAATGCCTTGAAATAAAACTCGTTTGGTCAAGATGACGAGGAAATGAATAAGATCGCGGAGAAGAAGGGTTAGGCGTTTGAAATGGATTTTTAAACAAGGGTTTTGAAGAGAGATGGGCGAAAGTTGTTGTCGGGCTTATTGGCACCATCTTTCTTTTGAAGGAGGAAAATATAGGATTTATTGTCCGCTGCGCACGCGCCAAAGGATTTCGCTGCGCCGCAACGATCCTGTATTCCAGTCACGGTCTTTCCATTTTGTTTCTCGCGTCGCATATCGATCGGATCGGTCGCGTCTCTGTCCAGCGAAGATGCGGAGCCGCTGGCTGGAGAAAAACTGTGGGCGCTCGGCTCGGCTCGGCTCGGCTCGGGTCGCACTCGCACACATATATCACAGTTGGGATTGGAATCGCCTGGTCTCGTCGGCGTCATCAAGTCGCCATCCACCTCCGTCCGCCATGTGCCCATGTGTGCAGTGTGCACGTACACGTCGCTTTTAATTTCCCCCAGGATTGGTCTCTTTTTCAACACGCATTATATTTAGCCGAATTCTCGTAAATGTACTCGAGTCTCAGAGTTGTTGTGCCTATGTTTATCTAAGAGGTAACTGCACTGAAAGTACAACAATTTATCAATGATGTGTATTTTCATATAATAACTTACAAGTTGTGTTTGAGTGGTACAAAAAGTTGTCTGGTATGTGCAAAATTGATACAAATACACCTAGCGCTGACATGTGGCATCAGATTTTTTTCAAAAACGTCCCTACACTTTTTGTCTTACACATGTGACCCTAATGTTGCCTAACCCAGCGGTCCCACCTGTCAGAGGAGAAAGAATTTCATTTGACAAAAACAACCGAAAACGGTGGCTCCCAGATTCGAACCCAAAACCACGCCTGTTAGATTCCGCACGTTCAAACCACTTGAGCTGACTGCGCATCATGCTTATTTGGAGACCGCTACGCTTCTATACCTATCGCTTGGAGTAGACGGTGGGTTGCAACGTGGCTTAAATATTCGCGGTCACCACTAATTATCATGGTTGTACATGTTAGCATCTAGGACGTTAAATTTTATATCAAAATATCACGCACACTGTGTAGATATCAAATCGTAGAACATCTCAAATTCAAATTACAAACACCACTCATCCGTTCTCTTCCTCGACAAAAAGCGTTGTCGTCTTCCCCGTCGCATGATCAGACAAGCTGTGTAGGACCGGCTTATCTGGTCGGGACGGGTATGCAACATAGTTTTAAAAACCAGACCGGTTCGATGGTCCGACTAAAAAAACTTGAACCAGCGCCTTTTATGAGTTTTTAAGAGGCCCCAGTCCAAAGGGCAAAAAAACCTAGTACAAAGTCGTTAAAATTATTTCTTATTGTGCTTTTCTGGGTTTGTTGCTCCTTGCCAAAAAACGATTGCACCATCTGTATCTACAATAACACCTGCTCGCTGATGTTGCTGGC
Source organism: Dactylis glomerata (assembly GCA_007115705.1). NCBI lineage: Eukaryota > Viridiplantae > Streptophyta > Magnoliopsida > Poales > Poaceae > Dactylis > Dactylis glomerata. The sequence continues at coordinate 210,188 of QXEO01000112.1, forward strand.
CTTGGGGATCGCATCCGGGCTTTTGGAGAAGAACTTGCCCATGGGGTCGCGGTGAGGCCGCTGACGAGGTTCTACCCCGGCAATGCCCATGTTCGAGGGCTTTCGATCTAGGGAACGCACGGTGGGACCTGGCAAACTCGACGGCGATCAGACGAAAACAGGGAAACACGAGGTTTTACCCAGGTTCGGCCCCCTTGGTAGGGTAATGACCTACGTCCTGCTTGTCTGACTTTTATTGATGTGGTGGCTACAATGGCGATGTTACAGTGGGGGCGTAGATTAGATCTAGCCAAAGTAGAGAGCTCTGGAAGTCGAGCGCTCCGGCGTGTGGCCGTGAAAGAGTATCTAGGGTTTCGGGGCCTCCCTCCCAGCCTTTTACATGCGAAGGCTGGGTCTCAGGATTGTCCCTCAAGGAAAGTACAGATCGGATCCATCTCGAATAAACCCTAACCGAAGACTAATACAAATTGGACTCCTCGAATCCTTGCTTGCTCGCCAAGTACAGCTCCTGGGCCGCATCCAATCATCGTCTTCACGGGCCTCTGATACGTCTCCAACGTATCTATAATTTTTGATGCTCCATGCTTATTTTTACACCATTTGCCTACTGTTTCGTTACACTTCGTGGCACTTTTATGCATTTTCTAGAACTAACCTATTAACAAGTCGCCACAGTGCCAGTTCCCTGTTTTCTGCTGTTTTTGTGTTTCAGAAGTGATACACAGGAAATATTCTCGGAATTGGACGAAACAAGTTCCTGAAGTCTTATTTTGTCCGGGAGCTTCCAGTCATCCGAAGGAGAGTATGAGAGGGGCCGCAGGGGCCCCACACACCAGGCTGGCGCGGACCAGGCCCTGGCCGCGCCGCGATGGTGTGAGGCCACCTGGCTCCACCTCTGACATCGCCCCTTCGCCTATAAAGACCCCCCGAAGGGAAAAACCTAAGTACCCGATCACTTTTCCAGAACACATCGCGATCCGCCGCCGCTGTCGACCCGAAGATCGGGAGGGTCCAGAAGCTCTTCCCGGCACCCTGCCGGAGAGGGGAATCGCCACCGGAGGTCTTCTTCATCGCCATGCTTGCCTTCGGAGCGATGAGTGAGTAGTCTACCTTGGACTATGGGTCCATAGCAGTAGCTAGATGGCTGTCTTCTCCACCATGTGCTTCATGTTTAGATCTCATGAGCTGCCCTACATGATTGAGATCACCGTTATGTAATTCTACATGTTTGGTTTGTTGGGATCCGATGAATATTGGTGTTATGATTGAGTTGCTGTACTGAATTATATCTTTTGTTATCTCTATGTTGTTTATGATCTTGCATGCTCTCCGTTGTTAGTAGCTATCTTGGCCGAGTAGTTGCTAGTGACTCCAAGAGGGGGTATTTATGCTCGATAGTGGGTTCATGCCTCTATTTAACCTGGGGGAGTGACAGAAACCTCTAAGGTTGTATATATGCTATTGCCACTAGGGAGAAAACAATATTCATATGCTCAAGGGCATATGCTTTGTTCACATTACACACTTTGCTTAATGCAGTTATCTGTTGTTCGCAACTTAATACTTGTGGAGTTCTCGGATTGATTCGCCACAAGTGGATTATTAGTCATAGATGCAGTTGGATGGCGGTCTATGTATTTTGTTGTAATGCCCAGAGTAAATCTCATAGTGATCTTCTTGACATATCACGTTTATCTTTATTCTATCAATTGCCCAACTGTAATTTGTTTACCCAGCATGTGTTATTTATCTTATGGAGAGACACCACTAGTGAACTGTGGACCCCGGTCCTATTTCCATCATATTGCTATCACCTGTTTACTTTACTCGCACTGTTTACTTTACTCGCATATTCTACTGTTTTCCACTCGATACACTCATAACCTTTGTTTCAAGCAAACCGGTGAGATTGACAACCTCATTGCAAGTTGGGAGCAAAGTACTTGGTTGTGTTGTGTGCAGGTTCCGTGTTGCTACTGGCCGAAGACGAGTCAACAAGTGCGCCCTTGTTGGAGTGCTATTAAGCCAGTCTGCATCACCTTCAGTCGTTTGTCCCTTCTCTCCAAGAACGATAAACCTTGGTTTCTTAACTGAGGGAAAACCAGCTGCTATACTCATCACACCTTCCTCTTGGGGTTCCCAACGGGCTGGTTGTTCACCACGCACAAGGACCATCAGCCTCGCAGCTCCTCTGACAACAACCTACCCTAGGCCAAAAACCAGGTAGGCGAATATCGAGGGCATGTTTATCATTCCTTCGTCAGCCGCCGATGACGACAGTGAGAGGCACGACACCGAGCGTGAAGAGCACAAGATCCCACACAACTGTGAAGCCGACGATGAAGGTGGTCATGTAGTAGATGAGGTTGCCGAGCTTCTCGCTAAAGACATCGTCCACATGCAGCAGGATATCTACGCCTTGATGGCGTGTCGATAACACCCCGTTGGGAACCCCAAGAGGAAGGCATGATGAGCACAGCAGCAAGTCTTCTCTCAGTTGTGAAACCAAGGTTTATCGAACCAGTAGGAGAAAGTCAAACTTCAGAAGGTTGATGCTCGCTAGCTTCGCGACAGCTCCAGATAATTTATAAGGCGCCTCGTCGAGGGCTTTGCTTTGCACCAGCAGCAACGTGGAACCTGCACACAACACAACTAAGTACTGTGCCCCAACTTATGATGAGGTTGTCAATCTCACCGGTTTGCTGTAAACAAAGGATTAAGCGTATCGAGTGGTAAAAGGTAATAGTATGCAAGAAAGTAAACAGTACTAGTAAAAGTAAAACGGTATAACAATGTAAAGGAAATTGGACCGTGGTCCACAGTTCACTACTGGTGTCTCTCCATAAGATAAATAACAACATGCTGGGTAAACAAATTACAGTTGGGCAATTGATAGAATAAAGATAACGTACATATGTCATGAGGATCACTATGAGATTCACTCTGGGCATTACGACAAAATACATAGACCGTAATCCAACTGCATCTATGACTAATCCACCCTCCAGATGTCGTCCGAGCAACCATCGGGTATTAAGTTGCGAACAACGGATAACTGCATTAAGCAAAGTGCGTAAAGTAAACAAAGCAAATGTCCTTGGACACAAGAATATTGTTTTCTCCCTAGTGGCAACAGCACATCTACAACCTTAGAGGTTTCCGTCACTCCCCCAGATTACTAGAGGCATGAACCCAACTATCGAGCATAAATACTCCCTCTTGAAGTCACTAGCATCTACTCGGCCAAGATATCTACTAGCAACGGAGAGCATGCAAGATCATAAATAACATAGAGATAACATAAAGATAATAATTCAGCATATCAACTTGACATAGTACCAATACTCATCGTATCCCAACAAACACAACATGTAGAATTACACAAAGATGATCTTGATCATGTAGATCAGCTCACAAGATCTAAACATGAAGCACATGGTGGAGGAGACGACCATCTAGCTACTACTATGGACCTGTAGTCCAAGGTAGACCATGGTGGTGGAGAAGGCCTCCGGCAGGGATTCCCCTCTCCGGCAGGGTGCCGGAAAGAGCTCCTGGATCCTCCCGATCTTGCGTCGATGATGGCGGTGACTTGTAGTATGTTTCGAGGAAAAGCGATCCATCCTTTAGGTTTTTCCCGTCGAGGGGAATTTATAGGCGAAAGGGCAGCGTCAGGAGGTGGACCAGCTGGCCTCACCCCCTGGTGACGCGGGCCAGGGGCAGGCCGCGCCACCCTAGGGTGAGCCTGGCCTGTGGCCCCCTTCCGTCTCATCTTCGGACTTCGTGAAGCTTCGGTAAAAATAGGAGGTTTGGTTTTTGTTTCGTCCAATTCCAAGAATATTTCCTGTGTAGCTTTTTTGAAACACAAAAACAGCAGAAAATAGGAAACTGGCACTGTGGCATCTCGTTAGTAGGTTAGTTCCGGAAAATGTATAAAAACACCATGAAGTATAACAAAACACAAAGCAAATGATGTATAAACAAGCATGGAGCATCAAAAATTATAGATACGTTTGAGACGTATCACGCCTACCCATGAAGACACCTAGATGGCAGCCCCCACGACGAGGAGGTAGAATGATGACGAGGCGGACCATGGTGCATTATTTGTCATAAGGGATCCAAAAAAATTGACCAGTTCGACGAAGAGTGCAGCTGCCAACAAGAGCGTCTAGCGTTTGGACGAGATCAACATACAGGGTCGAGGTTATCCGAGAAGTGGAACATGTAGCACGGGGTGGCTATCGGCCTCTATGTATCCGAGAGAGCTGGCGGCGGCGAGCGAGGAGGACGATGGATAAAGGCCGCTCCATCACCAGAAAATGCTATTTTCTCCAATGTGAAATTCAAATTTCAAACATTCAAAAAAATCAAAAAAAATCTGTATATAGCCAACTGTATACATGATGATTGTGCAAACTTTTCAATATGAAATTCCTTGTTGTGTAGGCTCAAGAAAAAATACAAATTTTGGAAGAAAAAAGTAACACTATTCATGCTACCAGATCTAGATTTTTGTTATTTTTTACAATAAGAGAATACAAAGTATTTTGAGTTATAAATCTGCATGATCATAGTGTATACATTTGCCAACATCTAGGTTTTTTAAAAAAAATTCTTAAACCTTTAAATTTTGAATTTTTTTGAGGTTTACTCCATGGAGCCTATGTCCTAAAATGACGCACAGGCTCCGTTGCGCATTATCCAGGCTTAATATCAACTCGATCATTTCCTGCTTCATATAAAAGAATGGCGGTCCCGAAATTAATATATAGCCAACTCTTCCCTAGTGGATTGAACGCTCGGGTCTACGTGTTTCTGGGTTCGAATTCTGGTTCCGCCATCTCTTCTAGTTTTTGTCAAATTTAATTCTCCTCTGGCATATGGGACCACATGGGTTAGGCAATATTAGTGTCACATGTGTAAGACGGAAAATTGTAGGGACGTTTTTGAAAAACTCCGATGCCACATGTCACCACTAGGTTTGATTGTACCAATTTTGTATATGCTGGACAAGTATTTGTACCACCTAAACACAACTTACAAGTTGTTGTACTCCCTCCGACCCATAATACTCTTCGCTAATACGGATGTATCTACTATTAGCGAAGAGTATTATGGGTCGGAGGGAGTATAAAAATATACATCACTAACAAGTTATTATACTGCCAGTGCAATTACCTCTTTATCTAATAAAACATTTTGTTGTCCTACAAAAAGAGTTCCCAAACCACGTCATGTGTGGTGCGCCAGCAAACGCCAGGTGCTCCGCGGTGACTGTGCACCACGTCAGCGTTAGACGTGTGTGGGCCCACTCCAACGGCGCGCGTGTGTGCACCACACGTCTGCAAGAATCAAGATTACGTACTTAGAGCATCTCTAGTGGCTAGTGTAAAGGAACGTGTATGTTAAATTTAGACAATGTGAGGCAAAAAATACTCTCCAGTGGCTCGTGTAAAAGGGCGTGTACCTATCCACGCTCGATCCACGACGGTACGAGGCATGGAAGTAAACACGACGCAGCCACGCTCGTGCTCGCCCTGGAACACGGATCGGACGAGCTCGCCCTGGAAATCGTCCTCCCCCGCAGCCCGCCCGGAGCAAGCAAGCCGGCCGACGGAAATCTTCTCTCCGCCCACCGCCCAACAGGTGAGCTTTCTTTTCCGGTCGCGAGCTCGAGCTCGAGCGGGGGAGCAGAGGGGCGGCGGCCGCACGCTGTGATGGGGGCGGCGGACTGGGATGGGGGCGGCGCACTGGGATGGGGGCGGCGGCGCTCGTAGGGTCGGGGGTGGCGGCGGTGCTCGGGCTGGGGGTGGCGGCGGTGCTCGGGCTGTGCGACGACCTCAAATTTGATAACAAATTCGAAGTGCCCGTTATGTATTCCACTGCAATCCCAGAACCATTGTTGCGATATACATAACGTAGTTGGTATTCAGTTCCATAGTCATTACAATACGATGGTTCAAATACAATGGTCATATAGACCAAGTCATATTACAACACAATATAGCAGCGGAAATAACGTCTTCGGCCCATGCCTTCTCCCTACAGGCAATGGCGACTCACGGAGACGAGCTTAGTTCTGGTACTCTTCTTCATACCCTTCCTCCTGGTATTCCTCCCCATAGTCTGGCCAAGTTGATAGCCAGGGACACAGCCGTGAGTACATTGGATGCACTCGCAAACCACCTTATAATTGAAATGATGAAGCAGATATGCAAGGTTTGATATAGTGGACTAAGCACTAAGTTTATTTGCAAAAGCTAGTTTTATTTCCCAAGAATGTTCATTTATAGGAAAGAGATTTAGTTCTCTAAATTTCCATCTAAAGAGGACTTCAAGTGTGTCAACAACATTTCAAGTCAAGTCATTCACCAAGTCACCATTGTCACTTTTAGTCCTGACAAAAGTCAAGTACAGCTTGCCAACCGTCCATGACCGAGGACGCGGCTATTCGAATAGTTTGAAAACCTCTGCAGAGGGGTACACTTTACCCACAAGATTCGATACATCTGCCGGGAGAAATCCACGGTTCGACATACACAAAGTATGCGAGGTTCAGATAATCAAACAAACTCTTTCACTTGCTCATCCTAGTATAGGATCCTTCCCTAGAGCCCGAGATACGGAACCCCGCTCCGGCGCCTCTAGTTCTGCCCATCCCGGAGGCCGGGTTAGTGGAATCCACCTGGTCCAGAAGTAACCGTTTCGCGGTGTCCTTCCATGAAGATTTGATACAAGGCCTCCCATACTAAGATAAACAAGCTACGGACTAAGCCCCTTCCCATATAGGAGTAATGTGGTCGTACGGTAGAATTGGCTCCCATAGTACATCACTCGTTGTCATTTGGGAAATATATTTCATAGTTCTTAGTCAAGATTAATTTCTTTTACAAAGCCATCATGTAGGAGCAATCTCCCATTTCAAGTATCAAGTTCAAGTCACCACCTTTCAACTAGGATTCCCCTTATCAATGACCTCAGATTTTATTAGCGACTAAGCAACTACCTTGAGTGATGATACTACTAAATAGGGTTGGATAAACTCAGCTTGATGCTCTTGATAATCAAGACATCAATACACTTCTATCATTCTACTCTAGCAATTCAATCATGCAATTTACTTAAAACAAGTAGAATGCAATATTAAAACTAGGTAGGGGGAGTATGAATCAAAAGATGGCTTGCCTTGGTTGGCAAAGTGTCCGGGGTTTTCTTCTTCTTCTTGATAATAATAATCCCCTCCAATATCCTCCTCGGCAACACTAGCGTCTAATAACGAATAAACACAAAGCACACCATCACTTCACCAAGCTAACAACACACCAAGCACACATCTTTGTTTGCTAACAAAGCATTCATGTTGCATTTTTATGGTGTTGGATGGTAAGTCTTTCTTCTAAGTTTTTCTTCAAGTGTGCAAGCTAGATTCTTTACTAGGTGGCCAAGGTGGTTCACTTGTGCAGCATGGGGATTGATTTAGGGTTACTAGGACAAGTTCAAGTGAGATGGATCCACTAAGTGAATTGGCATTGAGGGCAATTAATTCTAAGTGTGCAAGTAGGGATCTATCATTTTATGCTACCAAATAGGATTGGGTTAGGGTCTAATGGGTCACACTAATAGGGTTTGGGGTAGATTAGTGTTGACTAACAGTAAGAGGGGTCATTAGTGAGTTCACATTTTAATTTTCATGATTTTTGATAGCTTAAATAATTTTCTAGAAATCTTTCATTATTCAACAAGCTATGGTCACACTATTCATAACAAATTTAATTCCTAACTTATTTTGAATTCTAACCAGTACTATTGGATAGAGTATTTCATAAGCTTTCCAATGCATATTTATTTGCTGGATTTGGATTTGTAAAACTCTAGGAATTAAAGTTTGAAAATAACATCTGAAACATATTCAAATTAATTACAAAGGCGGGAGAATAATTCAGAAAATGAAACGGACCGAAACTTCACTAGTTGGGCCCAGTTCAGACGAAACCCGAACGGGCCTGGCCCAGAAAACGATTCGCTCGGCTGGGGAAAAATAAAACGGTCCTGACGGGTGGGACCTACTCGTCAGACCTAATTACAAACCCGAATCGGTATGCTAGCGTCGGATCAAGATCTAACGGCGCAGGTTCATCGTCTTCCTCAGCACGGCGGGAGCTCACCTGCGAGCAGTGATGAGTGTTCGACGGCGAGGGCGACGCGTAGAGGAAGCAGAGCTCGTCGGCGACGTGCGGGATCGGCGGCGGCGAGGCTTCTCTTCCGATTCCCTGCAGCAGTTTGCCCCCAGGTGCTCGAACGCGGCGGCGCTCCGCTCGTCCAGTACCACTCCGGCGAGGCTGGCGACGGCGAGCTAGGGCAAGCGGGGCTAAGCGAGAGTGTCTGGGCGGTAGAGGGGAGTGAGGTGAGTCGATTCGTTTGATCGGAGGGGGTATTTATAGTCTCAGGAGGCCAGGAGCAAGGCGACCAGAAGCTCGCCGGCTCGGGGTCCTGGTTGCGTTCGACGGTCTCTCCGGCCACGGCGGCCACGCTCGCGTGCGGGGAGGGTTATGGCTCGGCCGCGGGGTGCTGTGGGTCTCCTCTGGCGCCTCCAAGCTGGTCGGCATCGTGCAGGGAAGAGGGTTGCTGGGAGGGGGCCCTGGGTGCGTTTCTCCTCCTTCCTCCTCTTCTCACGGCTTGGGTCGGGGCTGGGGAAGCTGGAGTCGATCGAGGAGAGGCCAAGGAGCATGGCGACAGTGCGGGAGCGAGCCAGCACAGTGCAGCTCCAGTGATCTTGATCTCATTTGATTTTTCTTCTGCCAGTGTTCGACGAAATGCCCGCAAGAACTCAAAATTCGAATTTTCAAAATTTTCCACTTTGGGTGCTCATCATATTGGATAAGGTACCCAGGCATATTTTTGTTACAGTGAAAGGTTGAGTTTTGCAGAAATTTATATTTCAAATTTGAGTATGGTCACTGTTTTGGATTCAAACTTTGGCTCAAGTTTTAGTGAGGCTCCAGTTTGAATTTTGGACAAATGCTTGTTGGTTGAGTTAGTCCCTAACTTGGTTAAGCTCAACTCACTGGCCAAACATGAAGGTGAGCTGTAGATTGCTTAATCTAAGGGCTCAAAGTGGTGTAGTCAATAACAGTTTCTAGATCATATTAACTTTATCTCTTTCTTACTTATTTTTATTTCTGGTTTCTTTGCTTCCTAAAAATCTTCTCAATTGATTCTGTTGGTTCACTTAGAATTATCTCCCCAATGCACAAATAAAAATAACACACATAAAATCATAGAATACATATAGTAGAAAATACATGTATGCATACCATAATAGATAAAAAGTTTTATTTGGGTCCAAAATTTAGCACTTTATTTATTTAGAAGTGAATTACAATTTCTGAGTTGTTACAATCTTCCCCCCTTAAAAAGAATCTCGTCCCCGAGATTCACTAATTAAGAACTGAAAAGATTGGGAAACTCTTTCTGAAGGTAATCTTCTCGTTCCCAAGTGGCTTCCTCTTCGGTGTGATTACTCCACTGAACTTTCAGAAACTTGATGCTTCGGGTCCGAGTGGTTCTATAAGCTTCTTCGAGGATACGAATAGGCATTTCACGGTAGGTCAAATCCTTGTTGATGTCCACCGAACGGTGATCAATATTCTTGAAAATTTCTGGCTTCTCCGGTACTTCAAGACATTTCCGAAGTAAGGACATGTGGAAGACATCGTGTACTTCGGACAATTCAGGGGGCATTTCCAATTGATAAGACACTTCTCCTCGACGGTCTAGTATCTTGAAGGGTCCAATATATCTTGGCGCAAGCTTTCCTTTTACTTGGAATCTTTGCATTCCCTTGAGGGGTGATACTCTGAGATAAACAAAGTCTCCACTCTTGAAAGTTAATTCTCTCCGTCTCTTGTCGGCATAACTCTTCTGTCTTGACTGGGCTGCCTTGAGATAGTCACGAATCATGCGAACTTTCTCCTCGGCTTCTTGCAAAATATCGGGTCCAAAAATCTGACTGTCTCCGGTTTCAGACCAATTCAAAGGGGTACGGCATTTTCTTCCATACAAAGCTTCAAATGGGGCCATTTGCAAACTGGCTTGATAACTGTTGTTGTAGGAAAATTCCGCGAAAGGCAGACAATCTTCCCACTTAGCTCCATAAGCTAGAACACAGGCTCTCAACATATCTTCAAGTATTTGATTCACTCTTTCAGTCTGTCCATCAGTCTGAGGGTGGTAAGCGGTGCTGAAAGCTAACTTGGTTCCCAAAGCTTGATGCAAACTTTTCCAAAATCTCGAGGTGAATTGAGTTCCTCGATCGGAAACTATGGTTTTGGGAACTCCATGCAAACTGACAATTCTGGATAAATACAGATCTGCTAGCTGTCCCGAATTGTAAGTGGTCTTGACAGGAATAAAGTGGGCTACCTTGGTTAGTCTATCCACAATGACCCAAATAGAGTCATTTCCACGGCTAGACCTTGGAAATCCAGTGATGAAATCCATTCCAACAGAATCCCACTTCCATTCCGGAACTTGCAAAGGTTGCAGTAGTCCAGCAGGACGTTGATGTTCAGCCTTGACTCTTTGACAAATATCACACTTAGAGATGAACGATGCAATCTCACGCTTCATTCCATGCCACCAAAATTGTTCCTTCAGATCTTGGTACATCTTCGTTCCACCGGGGTGGATGGAGTAAGGTGTCTCATGGGCTTCCTTCATAATCACTTCCTTTAATTCTGAATCAGCGGGCACACAGATACGGCCTTTGTACCAAAGAACTCCTTGATCATCCTCTTCAAATCCTGGCACCTTGCCGGAACTAATTCTGCGCTTGATTCCGTCAATACTCTCATTTCCCTTCTGGGCTTCTTTGATTTGGCTCATCAAGGTGGGCTAAAACTCAAGGTTGGCTAAGAATCCTTGATTGACTAGTTCCAATCCAAATTTTTCAAACTCCTGGTGCAACATAGGTTGCTCTTCCTTGATCATCATATTTAGTGAGCATGGCTTCCGACTCAACGCATCGGCCACTACATTGGCCTTACCGGGGTGATAGTGAATTTCCAGATCATAATCCTTGATCAACTCTATCCATCTCCTTTGCCTCATGTTCAACTCCTTCTGGGTGAAAATATACTTCAAACTCTTGTGATCAGAGTAGATCTCACAACGATTGCCCATCAGATAGTGCCTCCAAGTCTTCAAAGCTAGGACCACGGCTGCTAACTCTAGATCATGGGTTGGATAATTTTCTTCATGAGGTCTAAGCTGCCGAGAGAGGTAAGCTATGATCTTGCCTTCTTGCATTAACACGCAACCAAGTCCAAGTTTGGAAGCGTCGCAATAGACATCAAAGTTTTTGGTGATATCGGGCATGGTTAGGACGGGTGCGGTCACCAATCGCTTCTTGAGCTCTTGAAAACTCTCTTCACACTTAGGGGTCCATTCAAACTTCTTGTCCTTCTTCAACAATTGGGTCATTGGCCGGGCAATGCTGGAAAATCCTTCAACAAATTTGCGGTAATATCCCGCTAATTTTTTGATTTGGATGGGATGGATTTGCCTCTGGTGTTGAATTTCGTTGTACATTGTTTGACAGATTGATTTTTTGCAGATGGATAATGATGAAAACTTCTTTGACCGCGAGGAACTTGTTTGAAGTAGTCGTCCCACAGAACAAGAAATCCGGCATCTCTTCCTCGATCGATTGACTGACGTCCATGCTTGGAACCACCATGGCGTCGAGCGTTCTTCCTCTCTTCCTCCTCGCGGTCGGCGAATGCTGCAAGTATGAGTTCATCGTCGCCAGATGAAGATGACGAAGAACTCATGTCCCAAGTGGATGTGTTCATTGTGTTGCGTGAAAGACGATAGAGAAATCTAGGTGAGAAGAGAAGTCACAGCTAGAAGTGTGCTGGAAGAGAAGTGGTAGGGGTGGTTTATATAGATCGGAAATATGGCCGTTGGAAATATAGCCGTTGGAAATATAGCCGTTTGAAAATATAGCCATTGGAAATATAGCCGTTTGAAAATATAGCCGTTGGAATATACACGTCCTAATTTACACGTTCCACTGAAAAACTGGGAGATGTATAATTTAGCAAGGTCTATATGGACGTGTATATGAAGATATACACGTCCAAATTTACACCATCCACTAGAGATGCTCTTAGGAGTGATGTCTGACGTCGCCCGTGCATATGTTGTACGATGATGCACGATGGATTTGCTGGCTTCAGTAGAGACACTGGAACCAGATGTTGACACCGGTGCCTTCGGATATGTTGTATTTTTTTTGACACTGTAATCCGCTCTTTATTTATAAGATAAAAACAAGTTACAAGTTACGAACGAACAGACCTTACAGAACTGAAAAGATAGGATAAACCTATGCAAAAAACCAGCGTCTATCCTCCTCCTTCGACACCACCAAAGCGAACGCCAAAGGGACGGAAGACAGATCACCACAACACCCGAGCTCGACGCGGCTCCATCGCTGATCAGCAGCTTTTCGGACCTCCAAAGTAGTTTGCCGGAGGCAAAACCATTGTCGTTGAAAGAATCAGACCGAGGCAACATGTCCTCGGACACGCGATCGAACTCCAGAACTGGTACTCCCCTACGACTACAACGTCGGGGGAGGAAATCAGAACTGTCGGCCTCCATCCACAAACCCAGCATAGGATACACCATCTTCCGTCTGTCACATACGCAGACAAACGTCTGCACGTACTCCTGGACAACACATCCTCCCTGCTCCACCATGACGTCGGAGCCAACGCCATAGTAACGGGGACAGAGCAGGAGGATGAACACACCTGATGGGATCACCGCCTCCGCCTCGACGACACCATCCAAGAAACTGAAAACCGCCGATCCGAGGAATCGGCAAACACACGATGCCATCAACTCCGAGACGCCGCCATGAAGGACACCGCCGGTGTGGGAGTGGAGCTGAGGCAGATTTATTCGTCCGGGCGCCGCTCCCACCACCCCAACGGCGCTCCACGACCTGCAAAACCAAACCCTAACTACAGAGCGGAGAGACCAGATCCCCCCTCCCCGCCGCTGCCGAAGCAGGCGGAGGGAGAGGGGACCAGCACGGCCGATGGAGATCGGGTGGAAAAGACGGCGCCTCCCTGATCGCCTCTGGCGGCTAGGTCAGGGAGCGAAGGAAGAGTCCCGTCTTCGGATATGTTGTATTGCGCAGGTCGACCTTGGTCCGGGGTGTATTTGTACCTACGGATTTGATTTCGGGTACCTACGTACAGGAAGCTCCGATACTTGACGCTATAACGGTGGAGGGAGGCAACGGCGCTGCCAACACTGTCGCTGCCTTCCGGCTTGACATTTCCCGCCAGTGCAACTGAATCCTAGGCTTCTGTCAAATCTCGATGGTGTCGTGCCATACAAGCTTAGCCGTTTCTAAGATTTAGAGGGTCCGAAACGAAACTATAATATTGGTTCCTTGATATAAATATAATACATCCTATTCACAATGATAGCGGCAAAGCTACATTAATGTCCAGGAGGGGGCATCGCCCCCCCCCACCTCGTCCTTGAAGGATTTTTTTTTAAAGAAACTGTACAAATTAGTCGCATTTCCCAAAGTTTGACCCAAAATTATAAATATTTGTCCTCCCACCCTATGAAAATTGGTGTGTAACGAGGGCAGAGCTCCACCATGGATACAATGAGCCCAAGGAGCAGTGTTCTTATGTCTGAGGATTCATCTGGAGCGGGCTTCTTGTGGGCGTTGAGTGATTCCACTGGTTTTGCAGCAAAAGCTTTAGTCCAGGATAGGCTCAACGTGTTTAGACAAGGCATTGAAGATTCCTGAAGACAGGCCGATTAGATCATCCATTTGCTCGCCCTCCACAATCAAAATTCTCCCCATGACGTGCATGCAGTGTGGCTTATTACAAAAGTTCATTGTTATTTTAACTGGGAATCTATATTATATGAGGTACATGTACAGATTTCAAGTGACTAATTTGCTAGAAAATGGTAATAACCAAATAACTGGGAAAGACATTACAAGCAAAAATAAATATCACTAAATTGAAGGCCAGTTTGAATGCGTGTGGTCTAACGATAAAATAGCTTAAAAGCACTAGTAGTCCAAACATTACCTTTCTCAAGATAAATAACAAGTCATTGGTTGGACCTTACTTTCGCATCACCTGCCTGCTGTTTTGGCAGAGGCTCCAAACTAAACTTGCTGATGTGGACAGGTGCTCGCCACGCTCAATCTTTGCTACGAGATCAGCAACTAGAACATAATTTGGTTCATCCAACATCACAGAGCAATTTTCGGGGCTCTCTATTGTGAGCATTGCAAGCGCCTTTCCTGCCGCTTCTCGCAATGGTTTTGGTGAGTCATTTCCCCCAAAAAAAAAATTCCTCCACCAACTTCTGAATAATAATTTGCATTCTCCCAATCCTGTATCTTGTTTTCTTCTCTGTTGCGAGATGAGCGATAATATCCCTTGCAAGCTCTGATTGCTGTGGGTACCTAGAGCTGCCCTCCAACACCAAAATCTTCACAATGTTGGCAATAAGGAAATGGTCTCCACAAATCTCTTCCCGGAGTTTTGTACCAATCTGACTAGAATATTGGTTCCTTGATATAAATATAGTACATCCTATTCACAATGAATAGCGTCAAAGCTATATTAATGTCCAGGAGGGGGGCATCGCCCCCCCACCCCCCGTCCTTGAAGGATATTTTTTAAGAAATTGTACAAATTAGATGCTTTTCCCAAAGCTTGGCCCAAAATCATAAAATATTTGCCCTCCCACCATATGAAAATTGTTGTGTAACGAGGGCAAATCTCCACCACGGATACAATGAACCCTGTAAAAGTCGAGACGGGTTTAGGGATTAGGGTGTACTCGGATAATCCCGAGTCCCTCGTTCAAAGCCTTTTATTGGCGATGCAATGCAGCATCGTAGCGGTACAGGTGTTCGTATCAGATATCGATACAGGTAGCGTAGAGTTCCTATTATCTAACTTAGGAATAGACTCGGTTACAACGTAACAGGTACTAACATGCTACTCTAACACCTTCCCTTAATCACAACTTTGATAAGTTGAGATTATGCTTGAACTCTTCAAAGGCTCGATACGGAAGCGGCTTTGTGAATCCATCAGCAACTTGATCTTTTAAAGGAATAAATCTGATCTCCAGTTGCTTGCACAATACTCGTTCTGTGACAAAGTGAAAGTCAATCTCAATGTGCTTGGCTCGTGCATGGAAGACCAGATTTCCTGAAAAATATGTTGAACTCAAATTATCACACCATAGGCATGGTGTTTGCGTCAATGTGCTTGGCTTTGTGAACCTTCCCTTAATGATTATGCCCAAATGCTAAAAAGTGCTTGGATGCATATTGACACTCCGAGCACTCGCTTATGGGCCGTTAGATCGGCGCGATCAAACACCGCGCCGCGTTTAGGTTCCGACATATCCCCACCTGGGGTCCCACCACCGCGCGGAGACGTTCTCCTGCCGCTCACTAACTCCGCCCGCACGACCCCACACCTGCACCTGCTGCGCCACTGAGGTCGTCTCCGGCGACCGGCGCACCGCAGCCACCGGCCCGGCCTCCCGCGCATCGCTCACCGCTGGCCCAATTTCCCGCGGACCTCCCGCCGTCAGCCGGTTCTTCCGCGCGCCACAGGACCGGGTCCCCCGTCGCTGTCGCTCCATGCCTCCATGCCCGGTCGCCGCCGGTCCTTGCCCCATCGCCGCTGCGACGGCCGCGACCACCGCGCGGAAGATCCTTGCGCTGCTCCGGAATCCCGCCCCGCCCGCCCTGACGGTGAGATTCTGACGCGGAGAGTCCCGTCGTCGATCCTTCCCCATAAGGCAGCAGATCTGGTCCTGACGCGGTAGACCGGCTATTCGCGAGGGCGCGGAGCTCGTCTCCGGAGAGCTTGGGAGCGGATTCCGTCCGTGCGCTAGGTGGCGATGAGCCGCATCGCGTGTCAGCACGGTCCTCTCCAGTAGGTCAGCGTGGGGAGTACCAGTTCAGGGCGGAGAAGCCTTCGGAGGAGACTGCGAGCTGGATCTGGTCGTCTTCAGCGAGCTTGAGATTACGAGGTTAGTTTTACCATCTAAAATCTTTGCCAACGTGTGATTGAATTAACCTTGTAGTTCAGCATCTCTGTTCAGTTCGTATGGGGGTAATTTTTGGACTAAAATTACGTCTAGAAATCGACTGGATTCAATGTTATCCGTTCAGTTCGTGTTGGTTAGTGTCCATGGCAGATGCAGGACCCAGCTTACTTCATCTCCCATCGACACACACTTGCCCGGGTACGCGTCGCCTCGCCCAAACGGAGGAGTTGCGTCCGCCAACTCCCAAACCCATGATGTCCTCTCGCGGAAGCCGTGGTTGATTCTTCATTGCCGCCAAGAACCTGTTGCTATGGTCGGCATCCGGAGCAGGAAGGGCACCGTCATGGTCTCGACCCTTTCTTTGGCTCCCGTTGTTGGACCAGGCCTGTGACGAGTACTTCCGACGGTGAGGTCGTGAGGACGACAAGTTCGGCAAGACGCAGACTGTGCCAGAAGCTAGCTAGCTCTCTTAGATTGACCCAATCTTTTATTCATTGAAGTTACGGTGTAGTTAGTAGCCATGGAATTACATGCTTATACAGTCTAGCTAGCTATTGGAGTCGATACACTCCTCCATGCACTATATATATGTACTCGGATGACAACGCATACAACATGTTGCCGGCGTCGGATTGTGATTATCGTTTCCAACAACAGCATCTCCATGCACATCTACTTTGATCTGGTACCACACTGATTCATTTTTCTTTGTACCAGCGTAGCTGTAAGTAGTAGGAGTAGCGATTTAGTGTCTAGCTTTCCTTTTGCAATAGGGAAATGGGCAAGTTTGTATATGAGTGTCTACAGCGGCACTACCTCTTTTAAGTTGTAAACTAAACATAGCTGAGTTGGTTACTTACTCCAACTTAGTTGCTTTTTCATTTTTTTCTAGTTATAAGTTTATTTATATTTTTCTCTAGCAGTACCCCTTTTTGTAGTTGTGCACTAAATATATTAAGTTGCAGTGGTCAATATAGCTAAGTAGAGTACTGTAATCCACCATAGTTATGTTTTTTATTGAATTTTAATTCTAGTTAAGTTCATTTCTTTTTCTTCGACACTAGCCCTTTTAAAGTTGTACACTGATTTTCATTAAATTGACTTATTCCACATAGCTAAGTTGGTTCTTAATCCACTTAGTTGTTTTTTCTAGTTAAGTTCATTTATATTTTTCTCCAGCAGTACCTCTGTTTTAGTTGTACACTGATTAACATTGAGTTGCAGTCTTCAATATAGCTAAGTTGGGTACTAGAATCCACGTTGTATTTTTGTTGAATTTAATTTCTTGTTAAGTTCATTTCTTTAGCACTATTCCTTTTAAAGTTGTACACTAATTTTCATTAAATTGGCTTATTCAGCATAGCTAAGTTGGTTCTTAATCCAACTTAGTTGCCTTTTCATTTTCTAGTTAAGTTTATTTATATTTTGCTCCAGCGCTATCCATTTTTTTAGTTGTACACTGATTTACACTAGGTTGCAGTGTTTATTATAGCTAAGTTGGGTACTGAAATCCACCATAGTTGTATTTTAGTTGAATTTAAATTCTACCAAAGTTCATTTATTTTTCTTCAGCACTACCCCTTTTAAAGTCGTACACCAATTTTCATTAAATTGGATTGTTCAACATAGCTAAGTTGGTTACTTAGTCCTACTTAGTTGCTTTTCCTTTTTTATTTGGAGCATGCTTTTTATTTTATTTTAAATTCTAGGTAAGCACTACCCCTTAAGTTATACACGGATATACATTAAGTTGACTTGTCCAACAAAGATAACTTGGGAACTGAATCCAACTTAGTTGCATTCTCTCTCTTTTGAGTATTTCTTTTTCAAATTATTTTTCATATTTTCTCAAATTTCCAAATGCACCGATAGCTAAATAGTTGTAGGAACATTTGTTGTGGGCGCGGCGGTTGCCAGCAGGGGCTGGTGGCACATTGACCATTGAGTTCGCCATGCATCACTTTGTAGTAACCTAGGAACCTGAAGTTTGTTGCTAGATATTCGCACAATTCGTTATGTTGCATGATTTTGCTTGGACCTAGGGTTTCCCCTAATAAGTTCGTCACTAGTATAATTTAGTTGCCTTGTCAAGCTCGACGGTGGATGAGGCCATGGCCCTGGGCAGGTGGCGACTCCCACGATAATGTGAGCGCCAGCCCGCCATGGCCGCTGACCAGCGTAAGTTGCGTATACATTTTTAATTAACTTGTTGCTACTTTGTTAAGTTGATTCTTGGTAATGTTTAACTTGGCTAAACATTGATGCTAAGTTGCTTTCTTGGTAATATTAAAGTTGGATTAACATTAATGTTAAGTTGCTTTCTGAGTACTGTTTAAGTTGTTTAACCACTGATAATAAGTTGATTTTTGGGTAATGTATAAGTTGCATAAATGTTCATGCTACGTTACCTTATGGGTAATGTCTAAGTTGTATCAACTTGACCTTAAGTTGCTAATTTGAATAGATATGCCATATTAGAAGATATTTTTAGCTTTTGTTTTGCCATTTATATATTTTATAGGAGGTGTTGTTTCAAATTCATCCATTCATGTTTGAATTAAGTTGTTTGGTAACATAGTTTAGTTACTTTTTATTATCTAATTAAGTTGATCACAAGTTTTTGCCAACTCAAATGTTAGCGGGAGCGACTAATATCTTCTAAGATGCGTCTTTGATATGCTACACTTTGTACTAAGTTGTGTTACCATATTACCTTGTTTATTTTTGGCTGCAAGTAAGTTGCGATTTTGGGTCCACTGTGTTATTGCTTAGACTTGTGTTATTGCTGAGATAGTTGCAGGTTTAGGATCACCACTACTGTTTTTAGGGTGATATGTCTGTTATTTGCACGTTCTTGGGGTTGTGGATCTTACTAACTTGTAGGTTTCATATAACCTAGTCATTGTAATTGCAGTTTGTCATGCACTAAGTTGTATTTACCAGATTACCTAGTTGCTTTTTGGGTGCAAGTAAATTGCATTTTAGGTTCCACTGTGTTGTTGCAGGTTTAGGATCACCTCTACTTTTTACGGTGACTTTGTGTGTTATTTGCACGTTCCTGATGTTGTGGTTCTAACTAACTTGTTGGTTTTGGATCACCTAGTCGCTTTCTTCAGTGCAGGTAAGGTGCGGTATGTCATGCACTAACCAAAATACTTAGTTGATTTTTGGGCATAGATAAGTTGTAGTTTTGGTTCCCCTATTGTTCCTACAGTGATTTGTTTGTTAACTAAGTTGTAGTTTCAGATCACATAGTCGTTTCTTCCGGTGCATGTAAATTGTAGTTTGTCATGCCACTAAGTTATGTAGTTGCTTTTTTTGTGTAGGTAAGTTGCCGCTTTGCTTGTAATTTAATTTATAATATTGTGGCCTTAATGATCCTTGGTTTTCTTTTCTTGAAGATTGTTGAAACTGAAGCAAAAAAATGAAGCACACCATTTGGGAGTATGTACAAGTGGCTTTATTTGTGCATATTACCAGCTAAGGAAGCTGATGCCTTAAACATGTCCTTTGTAAAATTGGCATTAAAATGCATGCAGCTGTTGTAGTTTTATTGCCTCTTGAATCTCATTGTAGTTTGATTACCTATATGCACCGTGCTTAAAGTATGAGGAGACAGTGGTACTTTCATGGTTGTAGTGCTACTTCTCTTCTGGTCATATTCTCAAGAGTTGATCACTAGATTTTCGCATGCCTTTTTGAAGGTTCAGTAAATGTTAATGTAACCATCAATTTTTTCATGGAGAATTATTTTATTGGTTCACGGTTTTGTGCCAGTGAAAAGATAAAGGTTTTGTGGCTATTTATCAGCGTTTTTGCTGTTTTGTGGCTACTTATCAGGGTTTTCGCCCTTTTCAACGTGAATAAGGTGCATGAGATTTGGTCTGGCCGGCCGATGCTTGCGCAGAGTGCGTGGGGCTCTACGACTTGGCTTGGCTTTGTTTTGTTATTATTTGAGGCCCATCGGGGTCAGTGGGAACCGTCGGGGAACGTACCTTTTGGGATGTCTTTTGGGATGTCAGACCTTTCCTAAATAGGGTGAGTGCTTAATCGGGCAAACCAGCATCCGGATGCTGGGATGGGCAAACCAGCAGCGGATGCTGGCTAGCCGCGTCCATGATTATGGTTGCTAATCTTTATGTTCGTACTGGTTTGAAATCCATCTTTATGTTCGTACTGGTTTGGAATCCTCCGAAAAAGCGAGTCGGACGAAGATGAAGACCATCGAGTAAGAACTTGACGGAGCGGTGTACAGAGTAGAGTGAACATAGTGGTGCGCTGCGAAACCCGTTGCAACGTGCACGGACACATTTGGTAGTTTTTGAAAAATGGTGTTTGCCGGTTGAGGAACCATGTTAGTGCATCACAACTCATTGACTCATACAATTCCATTGCGAGAGAAAAAGTCGAAGATAGCTGCGAAAGATATCTCTACTAATAATATTGCAATCGGACCGGTCCGTGTCCGTAAAGTGCGCTTTTGTCCAACTCAAAATACGCTTTTAAAGTTAACACAAATTACCCACATTGCCATCCATAAGTCACGTACCGTTTCAGTTTTTTTCTTGGGAGATCACTCCGTTCCCCTCCCTGACCGACCGAACCGAGCAGCCCATCCAGATCCAATGCCAGGAGCCCAGGAGGGAGCTTGACGTGGTGCTGAGCATAGGGTCTGGGTTGCCCCAAACCTCCCCGTCCCTGAGTTTCAGGTCGGCCTATTGCAGGGCATGGCCGGAAAACGCCGGAGTCCAGGCATAGAGAGGGCGCGGGGATGGGGGCGGCCTTGTGAGAGGAGGCAACGACGGCCACGCGGGAGGAGGGAATCACTATGGATATGGAGGCGGGAAGCCGCGGTTGCAGAACGACCTCGACATGGTGGCGTTCATGCTCGATGCACACGTAGCGCAGCTAGACGAGATATACGCCTCGGGTTCGCTGACGCGCGCGGGCGCTTGTGGTGCCGCGGCCGTGCGTCGGCGCCACGGCGCCAGCCGCGATGATGGCGGTTCTACGTGCGTGACCTCTTCGCCAGGCTCAGAGTGGGTGGCGCAGAGATAAGGAGGGCGGCAGCTGCCGCGCTCAACGAGGTGCTGCGACGACAAGAAGTGCGTTCGGGTCGTCGTATCCGACGTCGCCGACGCGGCCGACGGGATCAGCGTTCTCGTTGGGCTGCTCGAGTGCCAAGACACGTGTGTCCAAGAAGGCCCTGGACGCCGGGTTCGACGCTTACAGGGGCGGCCTTGTCGTTGGTGGCGTCATCGCTCCGGTGATTCGGGACTCCGAGTTCTTGACACGGGCGCCGGCCCGGCTGTGAAGGTGCGGGTGGCGCGGGTGCCAAGTAAGCTCACCGAGAACGCAGACAACGCGTGGGCCATCGCCGCGCACTGTGGCGTCACGACATTGGTCAACGTCTGCTCTTTCCACCGCGCCAGCGGCGGCGAGCTCGTGTGCGCCGTGTTCCGGGTGCTGAGGAGCCTCGTGGGCGTCGAGAGATCAGGAAGTACATGCTGGCCGATGCTGGGGCGGTGCCGATGCTGGGGCGGTGCCGGTGCTCGTTTCGCCCTTGCAAGGCCCCGCGGACGATGCAGCGCAAATCCAGGCAATTGAGCTCCTCGCAGCGAGAGCCTCCGACGACAGCTCATCTAGGGAGGTCATGCTCCAAGAAGGCAGCGGCTGACGTGCTCCGACGACAGCTCATCTAGGGAGGTCATGCTCCGAGAAGCCTCCACGCGCTCGACAAGGACATCCCGCGCTCCTTAAAGGCATGCGAGGTGGAGCTCCGCTCCATCCGCGCTATCTGCTTCTTGTCGCCATACTCGATCGACCGGCTCGTCAGCGCCGTCTTCCCCAACTGCGTCCTCTTCTTCCTCCGAAACAGTGACAGCACGCTTCAGCATGGCGCCTTAAAGTCAGTACATCGCCTGTGCCACGTGTCGGACGAGACCAAGAAGGCGATGGGCGACGCCGGGTTCATGCCGGAGCTTGTGGGCATCGTCTAGGCGGCCAAATCCCTGGAGACGAGGGAGATGGCGGCCGAGGCGCTCTGCCCCATGATGTCCGTGCACCGCAACCGGAAGCGCTTCGTCCAGGACGAACCCAACGTGGCGCAGATACTGCAGCTGCTGGGCCCGGGCGAGGAGAATCCCTCCAGGCGAAGCGGTTCTTGCCGTCGACGGTGGTGCACCTGACCGACAGTAGTTCCAGCCGGAGGAAGACCATGTCATCGGAGCATGTCAGTCGCTGCCACTTTCATCCCTATGCCCGCGACCCTCTTCCCTGGTCGTCCCACTACGTGCCCCTGCTTTTCTTTTCCAGCCCTTCGAGATCTCGCAGCTGCAGAGATCCCCGCCGGCGTCGGCATCGGGATGTTGTTGGGCGACACTCCGAGATCCCCTCCCAACTCACTGAGACCAACTCCGCCGCGTGCGAAGGCAACAGGGGTGGTGTTGCTTCTTCTTGCAGCTGCAACCTGCTGGGTCCGACCTAGGCACACCACGCGCACGAGGAGGGTCTGGCCAGCAGCCGGAGCTGCGGCAGAGAGCGAGGCGTTCATAGAGGATCTCGCTGCAGACGGGATACGGGGTGGCCGTGGCACGGGAGATCAAGCAGTAGTGCGGCCGGGACAACAGGGGCAGAGGAGGCGCTCTCGAGAGTTGGGATGGAGAGAGAGAATGATACACCCACGTGCAGGTGATGATGCCTACAGGGGAGTACATGCCTACAGTCCACGGATGATGATAAGTTAAGTTGAACATGTATCGCTGCATCTTCTCATCATACGGTTTCTATACTGATGTGATCAATCTACCAATAAGATCAAGGTTAATTTTCCTCAAAATACAAGCACGTAGATCTGTAATGGCTTACAACGATCATCATTTAGTTTAGGAATGAACACACATTTATAACCATGACACTTATAGGAGGAGAAAATGGACGGTGGGGAATTGGTGGTAGCGTGAGTGTGTGACAAGTCAGGTTCATTCCATTTTAAGGATCACTATATAGAATATAAAATAGATTTATCTAAATACTATCGATGGTAAGCAAATATTATCCAATCTCACGCACCACTAATAGAGCATGTGCATTAAGAAATCGTGGTAATATTTTATAAAATTATACATCATATTAATTTATATTATTATTATTATTATTATTCCGTAGCGAAGCACGGGAAATGTGCTAGTATTTCATAAAACATAGACGGTCGAAGCAACAAACACACCGCTTAGTTAACAAGTAAATGGGTGCGATAGTACATCAACACATACCAGTTTATGTATAAAAAGCGATTGCGATGATAAAAGAAGGCAGACGAGATGACACAAATAACCGTTTGTCATAGCCTAAACTATCGCAAACGATTAATCATAAACAAGCATGGGTGAAGATTTCCCTATCACACACGGTTTAAATAACCGTTTGCGTAGTGCTCTCATGTCGCACTCCCACACGTGGAGACGGTTTAGTCAACCGTGTGTGATGGGTCAAAACGACCATATGTGAGGCATGTTTTGTACTATGGAACATATATGGTGTAGCTTTTTTTTTTGGATGTGTGCATCCGTATTGCCATATTAATATATTTCTTTTATTGAAAAATGGTGTATATAGAGAAACACAATAATGCAAGAAATAGTTTGATTACGAGCTTTTCTTGATAGACCCTACTTTCCCAAGCTCACTCCAAGTAAACTACTCCTAATAGACTGCTAAGGACAGTAGCTTTGTTGGTCCGTGCTCCGCTGGAACATCGGAGAAAGCGCCGGTGACAAGGCCTCGCCAAAGCTCACATGGCCAGACAGGACGCTCTCCCTGTGCATCACAAGTGACACCAACGTCCCATTCGTCGAACGGGAAACGTTCACCCATCGCCACCACTTGTCCACAAGGTTGTAGGCGTAGATCCGGCCGTCCTCCTGGAGGAGGAAGATCTCCTCGCCGTCGTGGACGCTCCCTACGGCCGCCTCCACCTGGTTGAACGTGCGTGACAGGTTGTACCTGTTCCACGTGACCAAACTGATCCGATCCTTGAGCCGCCAGCTTCCCTGTGGCGGCACGGCACCGTAGTCGTCGAGCACCCACACGTCCATGGTGCTCGTCGATCGCTCAAGGTCTAACACACAGAGCTTGCCGCCGGATAGCTCGCCGAGTCGCGCCTCCGCGGTTAGACCGGCTCGTCCTCCTCGCTGATGCTGCGGCGCCTCCATCCATCGGAACTTCTCGTGCGTCGTGTGGAACGCGAGCAGCCTCAGCGTTGATCCCGTCGACCTCGACCGCACCAGCCAGTGCAAGTTGCCGTGCAGCATCACGAAGTGACGAGCGTCGCGTGTGTACATAAAGATTTCTTCCTCCAAGCCGAGGGGAAGCTCGCGCCAGACCATGCCGTCTCCAACCGTTAGGATCCGGAAGGCCGTCGGGCCTCTCGGACGACCAACGACGGTTTCTCTGGAGGCGTGCAGGAGGTGGAAGCGCCTCGTCGACGGGTGCGCATAGGCGCCGACCATATCGCCGCCGTAGGTCGGGGCATTGGCGTCCGCGCAGGCCATGGTGAGCGGGTTCCAGAGCGTGTACTGATCGTCGAGATCGACGAGCTGGTGTCCTGGACCTGGAGGCGCCGGCTTCCTGATCCGGCGCTGTATGCACACGATCCCGTCCCAGGATCCGAGGACGGCGATATGGCAAGGATAGGCGCGCGGTGCACGGGGTAAACCGGAGGGTGCGCGGAGATAGCAGCGTCTTATTGCGGTTCCAGGGGCCGCGGAAGAAGTCGAAGACGACGCTGGTCTCCGTGCCGGCAAGGTGAGTGTCGACCGTGACCTTGGCCACGACGGCCGGGCGTTGGGCGTGGACGCCGTCGAAGGACGGATGGGAGACGGCGGAGCGCCAGGCCCTGCATACGGCGCGGCAGCTAGTGATGGAGAGGGCCGGCAGGCGGCCGAGGATCGATATAAGCACGTCTTCCGGCAGATTCGAGGGGCCGCCGCGCATTGTCAACATGGTTACGGTGGCCGAGAACTACGACAGCCTATACATTGTATTTTATTCTGTTGGTAGCTTATAATTTCAACTAGCTCAAAACCCGTGCGTTGCTACGGGTTCATATTAAATTAAATAAAGCCCCTTCCACTATATTTAGTTTAGTACGACAATCAAAATAAAATAGAAATGACACAAATTTCTCCACTGATCAACCTATATTTTGTGCCATGCAATAGTGAAAATCGTAGAACCTACAATATAATCAGGCTTAGATGGGCAATACTCTAGCTCACATTATAATTTGCTGGATTGATTACGAATAATACAGTGGCACACCATGCTCGTATAGCTAATATTTTAATGTAATGCATACAAAAAAATGGAGACCTGTTTTAATTAATTCATCCATAAACTCTTAACATATCAACTTATGAAGAGATATATCAAATCCAAAGCCATATCGTATCAACAATATATTGGGGATTTGAACCATGTTGATTGTGTTGCAGTCTAAGTTTGATGAAATTTTATCGCTGCGGTCGCATGTCGAATAATTCATGTTGTTCATCTGCAGTTAAGCCAATTAGAATGTTGTATTTTCATACATTCTGAAACTTGCAAACAATCACAAAAGAACATGTTAGACGACAAGCTTATGCATTGCTACGAATTTATTAAAAAAAATCATAGACGCGCAATGCTATCATGAAAACCAATGTTTCTTTTTTTTGACATGAAAACCAATGTTTCTGGTACAACGTATCATGTGCAGGTAGCGATACAAAATCTCTGTTAAACGTGCTATTCATGAGATAGCTTCTTGAAATTTGCTGGCTAGCCTACGATCGCCTGGCTTGCCAGAGAACGGACTTTTTTTTGTCAGATTCGGTTTGCTCATCGCTAGACCTCTACTATACATTGCCCAAACTCGCTGCGACTTTGCTTGGCCCAATGTATCTCTTGACCGTTCCGAGTGGGGTAGCCAGGTTGGTCGACAATCTTGGCCGGTAATATGCAGATTTAGCGATCGTGTGCGGTTTAGTACCGGTTTAGTACCGCCTCGACTACCTACAAAGATGCTGGGAGTGCGGGCTGACGCAAGGTACCACGTAATAGCACAAATGCACGTGCGTTGCTACGGCTAGACATATATGTGTACATTAAGAGAGCTCTAGTTTTGTTCTCCAGATATTCTAAAACTCAATTTCATTAAAATCACACCTAAATTTAGATACAACAAAATGTCACTAATTCATATATTTGCTCGGAATATGCCCATGTGATGCTATAGTTTGATTTTTATTTTGACATGATGCGGTCTAGCTTAGCAGTTATTGTGATGAATAGTAGCCTGTTCCTGTACTTCGCTTGACCTGCCCGCGTTTTGCACGAACGGCCGATGTATGATCGTGCGTTGCTACACATTGACCAAAAAAATCCCAAATATATATTTTTCTTTTTGTGATAGGACTCACCACTTTAAGCATAGTCTCAATTTAATTAAAAACGTTAAGCTCAGTGTTCAAGCATAGATTTAGTTTGGTCTTTCCCATTCTCTCCTTGAAGATAGTCTAATCGGCAGCTCTCGTAAGAGGAAGTCCAACTGAAGCGGCAAATTTTACTCTATATATGTGAACTTTGAGAGCTCTCTAAGAAAGTTGCCTATTTTGGTGGACTCTGAAAATCTCACTCTATATATCTCACCAATCTATACTTATCTTACTGTGCTATTTACATAAACTTAAGTTCATCATTTAATATAGCCATGTTAGGTGGTAGCGATAGAATTTGAGAAAAAATGGAGAACTCTGACTTGGAAGTATCTATTAGGTGACATCACACATCTTATTTTTCAGTACCTTTTGTCTTAGAGTACATGATTCTGTTCAGAAACTGAATTAACATGTTGAATGAGCTAACTGGCTGAAACATGTACATGGACTCCGACCTTTAAAATTTAGACCACACATATTTATGAGAAAATTTATTCAATTCAGAACATAATCCATTTATCTAACCTTTTATTACAAGTTAAGAAAGAACAAAAAACTATGTGCCACGTGAAACTCACTGGAATCAAACACATCAGATCAAGATAACTCGTAGGTTCAGTGGTTCCCATGGCAAACAATAATGCACGATGATTCAAGGCCGCGCCATCACTTCTTTAACATCTTCTAATTGCATCCCTTCACCAAATAATCTGCAGACCTAAACAAAAGCAAACAAAAGAGAATCAGATAAACACCATATCAAGGAAGATGCAGTAATAGGATTTTGTACCTCTGATTTCTCTGAAAACTTCTTGTCGCTAGTCGACTTTTCTGCTCCGTCATCGGTCACCTTGTATAGCTCCTCTCGTTATTCTCTCAAAACTTCTTTTCCTGGTCTTTGAGCTCCTCTTGTAGTCGTCCCTCGTATCAAAATTCCCAGATTCATGTCTTTGGTCCTCTTCTCTTCGGGAAAAGTGATATATAATGATGCCCTTCATATAGCAAAGCCTATGTCAACTTGAAGACCAAAGAATCAGACTCAATCCTCGGCTCCTGGCACACGGGCACACGCACGAAACTTTGATGACATCGAGTTTCCATAACACAAAACTGCAACCGTCTCCCCCATGGCTGGCTGCAAACCGTCGGGCGTCTAGGTGCAGACAACATCTTCAACAGGATGGTTTCGTCTGGAGTCACATGCCGTGGAGCATCGCGAGACCACGCCGCTGATGGTTTACATCTTGGCGCCGATTTGACAAGCAAAAAATTGGGAAGCTGCATAATTTCAGAGGAGGGTCGCTGGGCACTGGCGCGAACGCGCTCGTCCGTCGCTGTGGCACAGGGATTTCGGGAAGCAAGGGACTAAGGGAGGGTGGTACGGGGAGGACAGAGTGACAGACCAAGGTAGAGATTTGCGATCCCGGTGACGGTGGGGAAGTAGTCCGCGGCAACACCAGCAGCAGTGCGTGCGGTGATCGATCCCGTCAACCGTGGGTGCCGCCCGATCTCATCGACCGATATAGACCGGGACCGCTGGACGACGGTAAGCCGGCGACCGCCGTGACGATCGTCCTCAGGGACGTGGTGGTGGTCGTGCGCCTCCGGCTAGCTGTACGCTGCAGATCCCTGCTCCCATGGGATTTTGATCTGTCGCCGTGGAAGAGACATCAATGGGCAACACCGTCGCTCCGATTTGATCTGTCGCTGGAGGAGGGCGGCGGCGGCTTGTCTTCTGCTAGGAAGGCGGGGATCTTTGTTCTGTTGGGGAGGAAAAAAAATAACAAATCGGTATTGTGGTATTTTGGTGTATTATGTAATTTGGTGGGAGGGTAAAATCGGAAAATAAATATTGGACGAAAACGTATTGTAAGTTGGTTGAAAGCGTATTTTACGGACACGGACCAGTCCGATTGCAATATTATTAGTAGAGATTAATCCCGTCAGGGACCGTGTCCTTGCAAGATACGAGTCCTTGCAGGTATCATCTCCCGACATCAAAGTCCTAACTTCTGATCCTGTTAATAAAGAAGTCCTAACTTCTAACGACTCAATACTTGGAAAGATTTTTTTTCCACCTGAATGACTTAATGGATGTAAAAGATTCAAAAAATTAATTAAAGTGCATTTCATGAAGAATCAACAATTTTACGGGTATCTCCGTTCAATTGGCTAATAATATATCATTTCTCTTATAAACCATTCCCTTCGACTCATATTACTTTTCCTAACATGCATATATCCAACGAGGACCCACGAGGTAGAGGTAGAACTGGAATAGAGAAGTGGCAGATCGACAAAAAAGAAGAGTTTAGGCAAACAAAGAAGAAGGACGGAGCGTCCAGAAAACAAATTGTTAGCTCAGGCTGCAGGTAGCCGTCTACTTTTTATATACTCCCTCCGTTTCAAAATATAAGATGTTTTAGCTTTGTAAAGCACATGTATTTAGACATCTTTTAGTGTGTAGGTTCATTTGAATATACACACTAAAACATGTCTAGATACATTTGCTTCACAAATCTAAAACATCTTATAATTTGAAACGGAGGGAGTATATAAAAAAAATCAGAAAATCAAGTTCCAAAATCTCAACGAGGAATAGCTTGTAATCCGGACTATATAAAAATTGAAAGATCCGAAAAGTGCACTATACACTATGCTAAGATGTACACTTTTATTATTTTTATGTAGCATAGAACACAAAATATTTGGCAACAACTGTTTGCACGGTTGTAGGATAAATCATACACTATAGGCATGCTATTTTTTTTTTCAAATGTGGCAATGGCTTTTTGCGCGGCTGTAAGAAAAAACATTGATTATATCCATAAATTTTTCAGCTTTGGCAATGACTTTTTGCACGGTTGTAGGATAAATCATTAATCATGTCCTTCAATTTTTCAGGTTTTTTTGTAACTCTAAAATCTATTTTTTAAAATAAAAGGTTACCTATTGCCCAAGCTCTAAAGACATGTACAATAGTAGAGAAGACATGTCTTCTCTTAGCCCTCCACATCATCTAGAGAAAACAATAGATATAAATTGTACAATGCATTATCTCTTATTGTTATCCCTAGCAGTTAGTGAGAGTCACTTCTCTTATTTCCAAGAGATCATCCCTTATCTAAGGGAAGACAACCTTCTTTTTCTTATTTATGTCTCCGTCAACTAAGCAATTTTTTTGAAATGGAGGCTATGCCCCAGTCTCTGCATCGATAGATGCATACGGCTTTATTTATTATTTTATTCAATAAAGGTCTGACAAAGATTATACATCAAAAAACCCTGAAGACACCACAAAACACCTACACACCCAACAATGAGTAAAAATCATGCCAACAGGCCTGGAAAACGCAAAAACCCCTCATCAACTAGGAACTGAGAACATCACATACCTCGAGACATCCTCTAAGGGTGTGTTGGGTAGCCCGGTTGTCTTATCTCACCTCATACATGCTGAGTACAGCTATGTGGACTACATACAACTGTGTTTTACAGTGCGTGTTTGGTAGGTCGTGTGAGGTAAGATGTGCTCAGTTGAGTTTGTGTTTGGTGGCCCATATAACATGAGCTAGGCTAGACAATTATTAAACAACAATTTGGTACCTGGCTAAAAAATAACTAGCATTCGGGTCCCTGGACAAAAAACCAAAAAGCAATTGGGTCCCTACGAGGTCGCCGGCGCCGCTGCCGGCGAGAGAAGTCGCCACCGCTGGCGGCGAGACGCACCGCTGCCTCTAGGATATCGCGCCTCTCCGTCCCTGCCGTCAGGAGGCCGAGCTCCGACTCGCTGCCGCCGCCAGGAGGCAGCGCCTCTGTAGGGAGAGGAGCTTCGACTCGAGGCCTCCGCGGAGAGTTTGACGGGGACGAGGACGGGGAAATCTACGGGGATGAGGACAGGGACTCGATGGATCGACCTTCAGCTGCTCACGGTGGCGCGACGACGTCGTGGCCGGGCGCATCGGGGCAGCCAGTGCTTCGGCGGCGTCGGGACGATCTGGTTCGCTGGGCGTTCGGGGGAAAATGAGGACAGAGAACGAGCGGGGCTCGGGGGTCGGGTGGGGGGGGGGGGGCGCAGCGCTATAGTGGATTGCGGGATGGACTCAGCCCGGGCAAGTTGCGAAGCTCGATTTGAGCTTCTCTCCTCAGCCCAGCTGAGAGCCCTTTTCGGGGTGAGGTGGGCAGTGCTGGGTTGGCCCGACCCGGGCTAACAAACAACAAATAGGCCTCTCAGCTAGGTTGGGGAGAGAATCTCTGGGCTCACCCAGTCTACCAAACACGCCCTAAGTGAATCGGGAGCGCTCATCCGGTCTACTTATTCATAAAATACAAATCCGTTGTAAAATTGTACCGTGGGTGGCATCACAAAAAGAACCAAGCGCAGCGGCCATGAAATGTAGTACAGCACGGTAGAGATGCCAACATGATTCATGATTGTGCAATCATCTTTCCCCAATAATTCGAGATGTAGAGGTCATGTGACTGCTTACTAGAAGGCCACGCATGGAGACGCCGCGTCGATGCCATGAGGGCATCTCCTGTCCGGTACAACCGTACTAGATTTTGGTGCACTCGGATAAGCTACTCTGAGTTTCTAGGTAACAATGAAAAATACCATTTCGAATTTTCGATTGAGTTTCTTCAGATATTTCTGTAACACACGCTGGTCCCCTGAGTGAACCAACTCCATTTTTGGCCATGCACACCAAAAGTGGCAGCTCACCTCTTTTGCTAGCTAACACATGCTCTGTCCTTCAGCTTAGGATTACCTGAGTTGGCTTGACACGGGTAGTACGTTTTGCAAGTCCATGATGAATGGCGACAAGTCAGCAAGTGCAATGATTTTTCAGCGTTTGTAACACTTTTTACCACGCAAAATTAGCTTCACGTGCCAAGGTAAGAACAAACTGAACAGTAGTTTTGGGGAAGATGTCATATATATATGAAGTGATGTCATTGTACAATTTCACTCGTAGAGAACTCTCACAAATCATTTTCAGTAAATATCATCATCAGTAACAATTGCCAACTATGCAAGCGGGTACCCGAAACGGCAGCCCACATCCTCTTCAAGTGTCGATACTCCTTGAGAATTTGGAACTCCATCATTCAATGGCTTGGGATCACTTCGGTGGACATCGCGACTTGGGCAAACCACGACTCGGTGAAGGAGCGGTGGATGAGCTTCATCTACTCCAATGGCGTGCGGAGGAAATCTCTTGTCACTCTTATCATGCTTGTCTCTTGGGAAATTTGGAATGAGCGCAATGCTAGGATGTTCCGGAACATCGCTATGCTTCCCAATATTGTTGTAGAAAAAATTAGAGGGAAAGCGGCTTTATGGAGCTTAGCGGGGGCCAAGAACTTAGGCTCAATAATGCCGCGAGAGTGAGGCGTTTTGTCCCGAGCTTGGCTCGATTGTAAAACTTTCTAAACTCCTTAATTAATAAATGTGGCAAAGCTTTTGCCCCTTTTCACCTCAACAATTGACGGTTGACAGGGGAGCAATGCAGAAGAGACACTTCAGAAATCAAGTAGCACGGCATGTCAAGTGGCATATCGTTTTCTTCTCCTTGTCCAGTAGTCCGGGGGCACATTACGGATGGCGTGGTTATCCGAAATCGCCATTAGTCTCCCCGAAAACGACTGACGGGACAACATAATCCAGGCACGGTGGAGCAGCAGTGCGAGGGTGTCGTGGCCATTGCTGCCATCAGTCGCGCTTGCAGAGCTCCTCCGAGATTTTAATGGTCAGAAACCAGCAGCGGTCGCTGTTAGAGAGAGGGAGAGATATCCTCAGACTCAGAGTTGATGATTGCAGCAGCTACATTTCCTTTCTACCTGAATCATCTATTAACTCACTCATTAATTCAGTGACACTCGAAACACCAAAACGTGACTGCACTCGTCGTATCCTCTTGCTAGGTAGCGAGTCATGGAGACCATGCTGGCTGTAGCTTGGTCTAGATGGAGACAGGTCATGAGACTAATTGGCACATCTTTCTACCTCCTCCACTGGCAACTTGGCAAGTGGAAATTCAAGTGATAGAGTCTAACACTCTACTGTGCAAAGAGTTTGCCAACGTCTCGATCCATTTATTGGTAGCAGCGAGTTCTAAGCTGAACCATTTCGGTTTCAGGCTAAATCTTTCAGGAGAGTGATCGAGCATTGTCGCGCACGTCTTGATTGTTGTACTCAGAAAGTTGCCGGGAGGGAAGCGAGACGTGTGCGTGATGTGCTTTTCGACTTTAGAGCGGGCACTTTTAGTTCAGGGGTTCTCATCGACGAAAACGAGGTTACAGACTTAAACTAGGAAAGAGATTGTCGCCAAAGTTACTGAGCCGAGTTCCTTAAAATCTACAATATTGATGGATATCTGATTGACTTCCAAAACATATATTCATGTGATTGAGCTAGCAATTTTTATGCTTATAAGCGCTTGTATGAAGCCGCACATTAGCTAAGATACAACATCATTTAATTTTATCATTAACTGTGGTGTTGCATCAGCATTTTGCCGATGCAACCATACTAAGGGTCAAGCACTGAAATATGTATGATAAACACCTCATCAAAATCCCTACTCTTGGCGACAACATTCTCCCCCACGAGATCTTGCACATTCTCCCCGTCCTCTCAAGCCTTGCTTCGTATGCAGCCTTCGGTTCTAGCAGCTTTCCAGTGGCATATGTTTGTCCCCCTTCCCTCATTTCATTGGAGCGCGCTTTTCCCACTCCACGCACTAATGCCCCCCTCCCCCCTTCCTTTTCATAGATCAGACCCTAAACAGAAGCACCTCGGCCTCCGCTCTCCCTAGTGTATCTACAAGTTTTGTTCTAAGTTAAACAGTTTATTCTGTCCAATATTATAAAACATTCTAGAAATATTTATAACATGAGATTAGTGGATTATGAAACTATATTCAAAGATGTATCTATAGATATTAATATTAAGTCATAAGTGTTTTTACAATTTTCTATGAAGTTAGTCAAACTTAAAAGGTTTAACTTGGGACAAAACCTAAGAGTACACTTATTTGTGGACGGGGAAGTGAATGAAACGCATGTGCTGAAACTTAATTGCTAATGTAGTATAGACAAAAATTTGAATATAAAAGAATCAATATACAATTAATGTTATAGATTCAAGGAACATTCTGGATACTTCTACAACTTTCTAGTTACATAAACCTACCATAGACAATTATCCATTCCACGGTTATCAAACCACTTAAACCTACAATACAAATAAATATATTCTACATAAAATGTCACTACAAGGCGTGCCCTGACGGTTTTAAACAACAAGGCGCGTGCTTAGTTGTCGGGTCGCGCAAACTTGGCAATTAAAAGCACCAAGAGATAACTGCGTGGGGATAGCGCAGAACCGAAACTTTTTTCTCGCGGCGCATCGCGATAGGCCGAGAAAGTTCTAGCGCGGCACAATAATAGAGACACCTTATGATGCAAATTTGTTGTCGTCTTACAGAGTAAGATGCATATGTATTCCATGCTAGGTGTATCTTTCGGGGCTGGAAAAGTCAAATCACAATTAATGTTAACAAATTAGTTTCTCCATTTCATTTGGATTATGATTTCCATTTTATTAAGATATATTCCATTTCATGAAGACATAAAATCTCATTACATTAATTGATTGAG
This sequence comes from Dactylis glomerata, assembly GCA_007115705.1. Lineage (NCBI taxonomy): Eukaryota > Viridiplantae > Streptophyta > Magnoliopsida > Poales > Poaceae > Dactylis > Dactylis glomerata. Next base: position 244,456 of record QXEO01000112.1, read on the forward strand.
ATACATGTTGGATGGATTTGTCATCACGTCGCGTGTAGAAGATACGCATGACGCCGATGACCTTGCCACGGATCTGCAGGACGCCGACGACCTCGCCACATACCGATGGCACCCATCCCATTGGGTGCGGGTAGAGCCTAACCATACCCTTACCCATGTCTTAAAATCTTATCCGCACCCGCACCCACACCCGCACTTGGGTATATATTTTGTCCCATACCCACAGTCCCACACCCGCCCGGGTAAAAAAACCCGCAGGTAATACCCACTTAGAAATATCAGAACATATAAGTAAAATATCAGCATATATATTTATCATTCATTCAATAAAATAGCACACATATTTGAAATGACCAAGAAACTAAGCACAAAACAAGTTGCATATGTGAAAATAACAGCATTACATCCCAATATAAATTGCGTAATAAAATATTAATATTTAGTTCAAATTTCAGTCATAACAGCAGGTGATGGGCGCCGGTGGTAGGGCGATGGAGGAGAGCGGGCGGGCAGGCGGTCAGTCGGTGGCAATGTTACGAGGAGTCAGTCAAGGAGGAGATGAATAGGAAGGACCGGGCAGAGAGGGAAAGAAGAAAAATTGGGGGGCCTCGGGAAGGGAAAATATTTGGTGGTTAATTTGGACCTTTAATTTGGGAGCAAAAAATTAGGAAGCCAAAAAGGTAGGTTAGACTAAATTTTAGGGATATTTTATTGGAAAATTTTATTATCAAGAAGGACCCACATGTCATAGATGGGTAGGTGGGTATGCGGGTGTGGGTTATGCAGTATCATACCCGCACCCTCTATACCCATTGGGTGGAGATTTTTTGCCATTTGCATACCCATGGGTTTAGGTTTCCTACCATACCCTCACCCTAATGGGTAAAAACCCGCTGGGTAAGCGGGTAATGGGTACCCATTGCCATCAGGATCGCCACAGATCTGCGTGACAATTAACAACCTTGCCACGGATCTGATCTTCATCCACCTCGCGACTTGATCTGCATCAAATCTGCTCTTCATCAACCATGTGATATGAAAAGAGGTAAAAAAATTAGGAGAGAAATGAAGATCAAAATCAAACATGATCTGTAGATAGGATGCGCAACACACATTGATGAGGAGAGCCTACATGTCTTCGTCTTATGAGCGATCCGAAGGAAAAGTGAAGAATGCGCCTAGTAGCAGGGGATGTGAGTTAGGGTTAGAGTTTGAGTGGTAGTAACAATGGGGAGTGCGGAGGAATGGGGAAGTTGGCAGTAGGGACAAGGGTTCCTTTTGTTAAATAGAAAATGGAAGAGGGAGTGGAGGTTAGGATTTGTTTTACGGGCCTTGAAAAAGTAGACCACGTTTGCACATATGACCCGTAAAGGTGCGCTCAAAATGTTGTTACTTTATTAGAAACATAAGTTCTTGTTACTTTATTAGTATGAAAATAGTACAATAGTTGAATTTTAATCATCAATAATGCCACGAGATACATCATCTAACATAACCCTAATCAGCTCCAAATTTTTGGACACACCTTCGTAAGATTGTTGAATCTCACCCTATAAAGGGACAAGATCTACTCTGTTGTCTCCCTTGATTCCGTACTCAACTCCTTCTGGTATGATAAATTGCTAACTTCTTCTTTGAGGTATCATTCCACATTTGGACCAATGCTCATTCTAGTTGACTCGAGTGCGGCCGACCAGTCCATAACAAGTACGCGCACTTTGGCGATAAGAAGTGACAGCCGTAGAACCTACATCTGGTATGCTTGCCTTCGGATGCGACAAGTCTGCATGAGAATTTGTGACACAAACATCTTCTTTTGTAGCGATAAGCCAAGTGGCACATGCAGTCTGGATCATAGATCCACTTCTGCACTACGCCTTCTTGAGTAAATCCACAAATTATGTTTAGATCAAAGAACCTAAATGGATCAAGAAAAAAAGTAACTTACATATCTCCCTGTCCAAGGTTCCATCTTTGTGTTTTCACCAGGAGCGGGACAGTCTCTGCTAGTGGCGGAGCCACGCTCTGGCTATGTAGTCAATTGACTATACAACTTTTTGGCATACAAGCTAAAATTTTGCAAAAATAATTAAAAATTTATATAAATATATGTATTTGACTACACAACTTCAAATTGACTACACTCGATTGCTATCCTGGCTCTGCCACCGCTATGCTGTCGAGGTATCGGCCTGGAGCACGAGTGGTTAATTTAAGGCAAGCCAAGGCTCGGCCAGAAGGTGGTGGGTCACACTAGTCAGTAAGACATTGCTGACCAGCCAGTGGGATGCGATTGACCATTTTGTAGCATGAGACCAACAATATACACCGCGAACGATCCATGATGCACTAATATGTGCCCTCCTTAATATATCATGGAATTAGTTGGCATCGAGCTTGATAGCCACCTACCACGGTGTAATTATATGTCGGTAAGGATCTACCTCGGTGAAAATTTATGTGCCAGCCTTGATTGTTGCCGGGAATCAACATCCGCTAGGAAAAAACTTTTCCATGCGACTTTTTCTCGTGCTGCCCAAAAAATCTGCGGAGTGTGGGTCTTTTTGAGTGTGTCCATCAAGATATTTGTTAGAAGATAAACTTTAGAGATTTCTGTCAATATATTTAAGGACAATCAAGTAGATTATAACACATACATATGAACCAGGATTCATCTATGTTCCACAAATTTTCTTGCAAAGACACGTGATAAGCTTTTTGGTTTTATAAATCCCTTAATGAATGAACATAGATTTGCTTTAACTTTTCTTTAATTATATGTCAAACCAGGGTTGTTATAATCATAATTTTATCATGCAATTCTACAACTTCATGATCAAAATTTAGTAGACCAATGCGACGACTTTAGTCAGTTATCACATGTCAAGTTATGATCATAGGTTTGTAGTCCTACCATGGGATCCAATAAAATTCATAATCATGATTGCGACAACCTTGTTTGAAGCAAATGAATTATACTAGTATAACAGATGACATTTTATCATAATATCTAGCAAGTTTATTGTGCTTAATTTTGCTAGGTGTAACTAAGGATCATAAAACAGTTTAGACCTATCGGGTACGTAACCTATATCAATGTGTTTCCAATAGAAAGAGTTGCAGTTTCCATTAAGAATACCATTTAGTAGAAAGGAGCAAGAGTTTATAAATCCATTGCACTAAAAATTTACATTTCAGCTGTATATAAAAGTAACAATCAACACACAACTAACATATATATTGTTAAAAACGTTAAGCTCAGTGTTCAAGCATAGATTTAGTTTGGTCTTTCCCATTCTCTCCTCGAAGATAGTCTAATCGGCAGCTCTCGTAAGAGGAAGTCCAACTGAAGCGGCAAATTTTACTCTATATATGTGAACTTTGAGAGCTCTCTAAGAAAGTTGCCTATTTTGGTGGACTCTGAAAATCTCACTCTATATATCTCACCAATCTATACTTATCTTACTGTGCTATTTACATAAACTTAAGTTCATCATTTAATATAGCCATGTTAGGTGGTAGCGATAGAATTTGAGAAAAAATGGAGAACTCTGACTTGGAAGTATCTATTAGGTGACATCACACATCTTATTTTTCAGTACCTTTTGTCTTAGAGTACATGATTCTGTTCAGAAACTGAATTAACATGTTGAATGAGCTAACTGGCTGAAACATGTACATGGACTCCGACCTTTAAAATTTAGACCACACATATTTATGAGAAAATTTATTCAATTCAGAACATAATCCATTTATCTAACCTTTTATTACAAGTTAAGAAAGAACAAAAAACTATGTGCCACGTGAAACTCACTGGAATCAAACACATCAGATCAAGATAACTCGTAGGTTCAGTGGTTCCCATGGCAAACAATAATGCACGATGATTCAAGGCCGCGCCATCACTTCTTTAACATCTTCTAATTGCATCCCTTCACCAAATAATCTGCAGACCTAAACAAAAGCAAACAAAAGAGAATCAGATAAACACCATATCAAGGAAGATGCAGTAATAGGATTTTGTACCTCTGATTTCTCTGAAAACTTCTTGTCGCTAGTCGACTTTTCTGCTCCGTCATCGGTCACCTTGTATAGCTCCTCTCGTTATTCTCTCAAAACTTCTTTTCCTGGTCTTTGAGCTCCTCTTGTAGTCGTCCCTCGTATCAAAATTCCCAGATTCATGTCTTTGGTCCTCTTCTCTTCGGGAAAAGTGATATATAATGATGCCCTTCATATAGCAAAGCCTATGTCAACTTGAAGACCAAAGAATCAGACTCAATCCTCGGCTCCTGGCACACGGGCACACGCACGAAACTTTGATGACATCGAGTTTCCATAACACAAAACTGCAACCGTCTCCCCCATGGCTGGCTGCAAACCGTCGGGCGTCTAGGTGCAGACAACATCTTCAACAGGATGGTTTCGTCTGGAGTCACATGCCGTGGAGCATCGCGAGACCACGCCGCTGATGGTTTACATCTTGGCGCCGATTTGACAAGCAAAAAATTGGGAAGCTGCATAATTTCAGAGGAGGGTCGCTGGGCACTGGCGCGAACGCGCTCGTCCGTCGCTGTGGCACAGGGATTTCGGGAAGCAAGGGACTAAGGGAGGGTGGTACGGGGAGGACAGAGTGACAGACCAAGGTAGAGATTTGCGATCCCGGCGACGGTGGGGAAGTAGTCCGCGGCAACACCAGCAGCAGTGCGTGCGGTGATCGATCCCGTCAACCGTGGGTGCCGCCCGATCTCATCGACCGATATAGACCGGGACCGCTGGACGACGGTAAGCCGGCGACCGCCGTGACGATCGTCCTCAGGGACGTGGTGGTGGTCGTGCGCCTCCGGCTAGCTGTACGCTGCAGATCCCTGCTCCCATGGGATTTTGATCTGTCGCCGTGGAAGAGACATCAATGGGCAACACCGTCGCTCCGATTTGATCTGTCGCTGGAGGAGGGCGGCGGCGGCTTGTCTTCTGCTAGGAAGGCGGGGATCTTTGTTCTGTTGGGGAGGAAAAAAAATAACAAATCGGTATTGTGGTATTTTGGTGTATTATGTAATTTGGTGGGAGGGTAAAATCGGAAAATAAATATTGGACGAAAACGTATTGTAAGTTGGTTGAAAGCGTATTTTACGGACACGGACCAGTCCGATTGCAATATTATTAGTAGAGATTAATCCCGTCAGGGACCGTGTCCTTGCAAGATACGAGTCCTTGCAGGTATCATCTCCCGACATCAAAGTCCTAACTTCTGATCCTGTTAATAAAGAAGTCCTAACTTCTAACGACTCAATACTTGGAAAGATTTTTTTTCCACCTGAATGACTTAATGGATGTAAAAGATTCAAAAAATTAATTAAAGTGCATTTCATGAAGAATCAACAATTTTACGGGTATCTCCGTTCAATTGGCTAATAATATATCATTTCTCTTATAAACCATTCCCTTCGACTCATATTACTTTTCCTAACATGCATATATCCAACGAGGACCCACGAGGTAGAGGTAGAACTGGAATAGAGAAGTGGCAGATCGACAAAAAAGAAGAGTTTAGGCAAACAAAGAAGAAGGACGGAGCGTCCAGAAAACAAATTGTTAGCTCAGGCTGCAGGTAGCCGTCTACTTTTTATATACTCCCTCCGTTTCAAAATATAAGATGTTTTAGCTTTGTAAAGCACATGTATTTAGACATCTTTTAGTGTGTAGGTTCATTTGAATATACACACTAAAACATGTCTAGATACATTTGCTTCACAAATCTAAAACATCTTATAATTTGAAACGGAGGGAGTATATAAAAAAAATCAGAAAATCAAGTTCCAAAATCTCAACGAGGAATAGCTTGTAATCCGGACTATATAAAAATTGAAAGATCCGAAAAGTGCACTATACACTATGCTAAGATGTACACTTTTATTATTTTTATGTAGCATAGAACACAAAATATTTGGCAACAACTGTTTGCACGGTTGTAGGATAAATCATACACTATAGGCATGCTATTTTTTTTTTCAAATGTGGCAATGGCTTTTTGCGCGGCTGTAAGAAAAAACATTGATTATATCCATAAATTTTTCAGCTTTGGCAATGACTTTTTGCACGGTTGTAGGATAAATCATTAATCATGTCCTTCAATTTTTCAGGTTTTTTTGTAACTCTAAAATCTATTTTTTAAAATAAAAGGTTACCTATTGCCCAAGCTCTAAAGACATGTACAATAGTAGAGAAGACATGTCTTCTCTTAGCCCTCCACATCATCTAGAGAAAACAATAGATATAAATTGTACAATGCATTATCTCTTATTGTTATCCCTAGCAGTTAGTGAGAGTCACTTCTCTTATTTCCAAGAGATCATCCCTTATCTAAGGGAAGACAACCTTCTTTTTCTTATTTATGTCTCCGTCAACTAAGCAATTTTTTTGAAATGGAGGCTATGCCCCAGTCTCTGCATCGATAGATGCATACGGCTTTATTTATTATTTTATTCAATAAAGGTCTGACAAAGATTATACATCAAAAAACCCTGAAGACACCACAAAACACCTACACACCCAACAATGAGTAAAAATCATGCCAACAGGCCTGGAAAACGCAAAAACCCCTCATCAACTAGGAACTGAGAACATCACATACCTCGAGACATCCTCTAAGGGTGTGTTGGGTAGCCCGGTTGTCTTATCTCACCTCATACATGCTGAGTACAGCTATGTGGACTACATACAACTGTGTTTTACAGTGCGTGTTTGGTAGGTCGTGTGAGGTAAGATGTGCTCAGTTGAGTTTGTGTTTGGTGGCCCATATAACATGAGCTAGGCTAGACAATTATTAAACAACAATTTGGTACCTGGCTAAAAAATAACTAGCATTCGGGTCCCTGGACAAAAAACCAAAAAGCAATTGGGTCCCTACGAGGTCGCCGGCGCCGCTGCCGGCGAGAGAAGTCGCCACCGCTGGCGGCGAGACGCACCGCTGCCTCTAGGATATCGCGCCTCTCCGTCCCTGCCGTCAGGAGGCCGAGCTCCGACTCGCTGCCGCCGCCAGGAGGCAACGCCTCTGTAGGGAGAGGAGCTTCGACTCGAGGCCTCCGCGGAGAGTTTGACGGGGACGAGGACGGGGAAATCTACGGGGATGAGGACAGGGACTCGATGGATCGACCTTCAGCTGCTCACGGTGGCGCGACGACGTCGTGGCCGGGCGCATCGGGGCAGCCAGTGCTTCGGCGGCGTCGGGACGATCTGGTTCGCTGGGCGTTCGGGGGAAAATGAGGACAGAGAACGAGCGGGGCTCGGGGGTCGGGTGGGGGGGGGGGGCGCAGCGCTATAGTGGATTGCGGGATGGACTCAGCCCGGGCAAGTTGCGAAGCTCGATTTGAGCTTCTCTCCTCAGCCCAGCTGAGAGCCCTTTTCGGGGTGAGGTGGGCAGTGCTGGGTTGGCCCGACCCGGGCTAACAAACAACAAATAGGCCTCTCAGCTAGGTTGGGGAGAGAATCTCTGGGCTCACCCAGTCTACCAAACACGCCCTAAGTGAATCGGGAGCGCTCATCCGGTCTACTTATTCATAAAATACAAATCCGTTGTAAAATTGTACCGTGGGTGGCATCACAAAAAGAACCAAGCGCAGCGGCCATGAAATGTAGTACAGCACGGTAGAGATGCCAACATGATTCATGATTGTGCAATCATCTTTCCCCAATAATTCGAGATGTAGAGGTCATGTGACTGCTTACTAGAAGGCCACGCATGGAGACGCCGCGTCGATGCCATGAGGGCATCTCCTGTCCGGTACAACCGTACTAGATTTTGGTGCACTCGGATAAGCTACTCTGAGTTTCTAGGTAACAATGAAAAATACCATTTCGAATTTTCGATTGAGTTTCTTCAGATATTTCTGTAACACACGCTGGTCCCCTGAGTGAACCAACTCCATTTTTGGCCATGCACACCAAAAGTGGCAGCTCACCTCTTTTGCTAGCTAACACATGCTCTGTCCTTCAGCTTAGGATTACCTGAGTTGGCTTGACACGGGTAGTACGTTTTGCAAGTCCATGATGAATGGCGACAAGTCAGCAAGTGCAATGATTTTTCAGCGTTTGTAACACTTTTTACCACGCAAAATTAGCTTCACGTGCCAAGGTAAGAACAAACTGAACAGTAGTTTTGGGGAAGATGTCATATATATATGAAGTGATGTCATTGTACAATTTCACTCGTAGAGAACTCTCACAAATCATTTTCAGTAAATATCATCATCAGTAACAATTGCCAACTATGCAAGCGGGTACCCGAAACGGCGGCCCACATCCTCTTCAAGTGTCGATACTCCTTGAGAATTTGGAACTCCATCATTCAATGGCTTGGGATCACTTCGGTGGACATCGCGACTTGGGCAAACCACGACTCGGTGAAGGAGCGGTGGATGAGCTTCATCTACTCCAATGGCGTGCGGAGGAAATCTCTTGTCACTCTTATCATGCTTGTCTCTTGGGAAATTTGGAATGAGCGCAATGCTAGGATGTTCCGGAACATCGCTATGCTTCCCAATATTGTTGTAGAAAAAATTAGAGGGAAAGCGGCTTTATGGAGCTTAGCGGGGGCCAAGAACTTAGGCTCAATAATGCCGCGAGAGTGAGGCGTTTTGTCCCGAGCTTGGCTCGATTGTAAAACTTTCTAAACTCCTTAATTAATAAATGTGGCAAAGCTTTTGCCCCTTTTCACCTCAACAATTGACGGTTGACAGGGGAGCAATGCAGAAGAGACACTTCAGAAATCAAGTAGCACGGCATGTCAAGTGGCATATCGTTTTCTTCTCCTTGTCCAGTAGTCCGGGGGCACATTACGGATGGCGTGGTTATCCGAAATCGCCATTAGTCTCCCCGAAAACGACTGACGGGACAACATAATCCAGGCACGGTGGAGCAGCAGTGCGAGGGTGTCGTGGCCATTGCTGCCATCAGTCGCGCTTGCAGAGCTCCTCCGAGATTTTAATGGTCAGAAACCAGCAGCGGTCGCTGTTAGAGAGAGGGAGAGATATCCTCAGACTCAGAGTTGATGATTGCAGCAGCTACATTTCCTTTCTACCTGAATCATCTATTAACTCACTCATTAATTCAGTGACACTCGAAACACCAAAACGTGACTGCACTCGTCGTATCCTCTTGCTAGGTAGCGAGTCATGGAGACCATGCTGGCTGTAGCTTGGTCTAGATGGAGACAGGTCATGAGACTAATTGGCACATCTTTCTACCTCCTCCACTGGCAACTTGGCAAGTGGAAATTCAAGTGATAGAGTCTAACACTCTACTGTGCAAAGAGTTTGCCAACGTCTCGATCCATTTATTGGTAGCAGCGAGTTCTAAGCTGAACCATTTCGGTTTCAGGCTAAATCTTTCAGGAGAGTGATCGAGCATTGTCGCGCACGTCTTGATTGTTGTACTCAGAAAGTTGCCGGGAGGGAAGCGAGACGTGTGCGTGATGTGCTTTTCGACTTTAGAGCGGGCACTTTTAGTTCAGGGGTTCTCATCGACGAAAACGAGGTTACAGACTTAAACTAGGAAAGAGATTGTCGCCAAAGTTACTGAGCCGAGTTCCTTAAAATCTACAATATTGATGGATATCTGATTGACTTCCAAAACATATATTCATGTGATTGAGCTAGCAATTTTTATGCTTATAAGCGCTTGTATGAAGCCGCACATTAGCTAAGATACAACATCATTTAATTTTATCATTAACTGTGGTGTTGCATCAGCATTTTGCCGATGCAACCATACTAAGGGTCAAGCACTGAAATATGTATGATAAACACCTCATCAAAATCCCTACTCTTGGCGACAACATTCTCCCCCACGAGATCTTGCACATTCTCCCCGTCCTCTCAAGCCTTGCTTCGTATGCAGCCTTCGGTTCTAGCAGCTTTCCAGTGGCATATGTTTGTCCCCCTTCCCTCATTTCATTGGAGCGCGCTTTTCCCACTCCACGCACTAATGCCCCCCTCCCCCCTTCCTTTTCATAGATCAGACCCTAAACAGAAGCACCTCGGCCTCCGCTCTCCCTAGTGTATCTACAAGTTTTGTTCTAAGTTAAACAGTTTATTCTGTCCAATATTATAAAACATTCTAGAAATATTTATAACATGAGATTAGTGGATTATGAAACTATATTCAAAGATGTATCTATAGATATTAATATTAAGTCATAAGTGTTTTTACAATTTTCTATGAAGTTAGTCAAACTTAAAAGGTTTAACTTGGGACAAAACCTAAGAGTACACTTATTTGTGGACGGGGAAGTGAATGAAACGCATGTGCTGAAACTTAATTGCTAATGTAGTATAGACAAAAATTTGAATATAAAAGAATCAATATACAATTAATGTTATAGATTCAAGGAACATTCTGGATACTTCTACAACTTTCTAGTTACATAAACCTACCATAGACAATTATCCATTCCACGGTTATCAAACCACTTAAACCTACAATACAAATAAATATATTCTACATAAAATGTCACTACAAGGCGTGCCCTGACGGTTTTAAACAACAAGGCGCGTGCTTAGTTGTCGGGTCGCGCAAACTTGGCAATTAAAAGCACCAAGAGATAACTGCGTGGGGATAGCGCAGAACCGAAACTTTTTTCTCGCGGCGCATCGCGATAGGCCGAGAAAGTTCTAGCGCGGCACAATAATAGAGACACCTTATGATGCAAATTTGTTGTCGTCTTACAGAGTAAGATGCATATGTATTCCATGCTAGGTGTATCTTTCGGGGCTGGAAAAGTCAAATCACAATTAATGTTAACAAATTAGTTTCTCCATTTCATTTGGATTATGATTTCCATTTTATTAAGATATATTCCATTTCATGAAGACATAAAATCTCATTACATTAATTGATTGAGATACATGTTGGATGGATTTGTCATCACGTCGCGTGTAGAAGATACGCATGACGCCGATGACCTTGCCACGGATCTGCAGGACGCCGACGACCTCGCCACATACCGATGGCACCCATCCCATTGGGTGCGGGTAGAGCCTAACCATACCCTTACCCATGTCTTAAAATCTTATCCGCACCCGCACCCACACCCGCACTTGGGTATATATTTTGTCCCATACCCACAGTCCCACACCCGCCCGGGTAAAAAAACCCGCAGGTAATACCCACTTAGAAATATCAGAACATATAAGTAAAATATCAGCATATATATTTATCATTCATTCAATAAAATAGCACACATATTTGAAATGACCAAGAAACTAAGCACAAAACAAGTTGCATATGTGAAAATAACAGCATTACATCCCAATATAAATTGCGTAATAAAATATTAATATTTAGTTCAAATTTCAGTCATAACAGCAGGTGATGGGCGCCGGTGGTAGGGCGATGGAGGAGAGCGGGCGGGCAGGCGGTCAGTCGGTGGCAATGTTACGAGGAGTCAGTCAAGGAGGAGATGAATAGGAAGGACCGGGCAGAGAGGGAAAGAAGAAAAATTGGGGGGCCTCGGGAAGGGAAAATATTTGGTGGTTAATTTGGACCTTTAATTTGGGAGCAAAAAATTAGGAAGCCAAAAAGGTAGGTTAGACTAAATTTTAGGGATATTTTATTGGAAAATTTTATTATCAAGAAGGACCCACATGTCATAGATGGGTAGGTGGGTATGCGGGTGTGGGTTATGCAGTATCATACCCGCACCCTCTATACCCATTGGGTGGAGATTTTTTGCCATTTGCATACCCATGGGTTTAGGTTTCCTACCATACCCTCACCCTAATGGGTAAAAACCCGCTGGGTAAGCGGGTAATGGGTACCCATTGCCATCAGGATCGCCACAGATCTGCGTGACAATTAACAACCTTGCCACGGATCTGATCTTCATCCACCTCGCGACTTGATCTGCATCAAATCTGCTCTTCATCAACCATGTGATATGAAAAGAGGTAAAAAAATTAGGAGAGAAATGAAGATCAAAATCAAACATGATCTGTAGATAGGATGCGCAACACACATTGATGAGGAGAGCCTACATGTCTTCGTCTTATGAGCGATCCGAAGGAAAAGTGAAGAATGCGCCTAGTAGCAGGGGATGTGAGTTAGGGTTAGAGTTTGAGTGGTAGTAACAATGGGGAGTGCGGAGGAATGGGGAAGTTGGCAGTAGGGACAAGGGTTCCTTTTGTTAAATAGAAAATGGAAGAGGGAGTGGAGGTTAGGATTTGTTTTACGGGCCTTGAAAAAGTAGACCACGTTTGCACATATGACCCGTAAAGGTGCGCTCAAAATGTTGTTACTTTATTAGAAACATAAGTTCTTGTTACTTTATTAGTATGAAAATAGTACAATAGTTGAATTTTAATCATCAATAATGCCACGAGATACATCATCTAACATAACCCTAATCAGCTCCAAATTTTTGGACACACCTTCGTAAGATTGTTGAATCTCACCCTATAAAGGGACAAGATCTACTCTGTTGTCTCCCTTGATTCCGTACTCAACTCCTTCTGGTAGGATAAATTGCTAACTTCTTCTTTGAGGTATCATTCCACATTTGGACCAATGCTCATTCTAGTTGACTCGAGTGCGGCCGACCAGTCCATAACAAGTACGCGCACTTTGGCGATAAGAAGTGACAGCCGTAGAACCTACATCTGGTATGCTTGCCTTCGGATGCGACAAGTCTGCATGAGAATTTGTGACACAAACATCTTCTTTTGTAGCGATAAGCCAAGTGGCACATGCAGTCTGGATCATAGATCCACTTCTGCACTACGCCTTCTTGAGTAAATCCACAAATTATGTTTAGATCAAAGAACCTAAATGGATCAAGAAAAAAAGTAACTTACATATCTCCCTGTCCAAGGTTCCATCTTTGTGTTTTCACCAGGAGCGGGACAGTCTCTGCTAGTGGCGGAGCCACGCTCTGGCTATGTAGTCAATTGACTATACAACTTTTTGGCATACAAGCTAAAATTTTGCAAAAATAATTAAAAATTTATATAAATATATGTATTTGACTACACAACTTCAAATTGACTACACTCGATTGCTATCCTGGCTCTGCCACCGCTATGCTGTCGAGGTATCGGCCTGGAGCACGAGTGGTTAATTTAAGGCAAGCCAAGGCTCGGCCAGAAGGTGGTGGGTCACACTAGTCAGTAAGACATTGCTGACCAGCCAGTGGGATGCGATTGACCATTTTGTAGCATGAGACCAACAATATACACCGCGAACGATCCATGATGCACTAATATGTGCCCTCCTTAATATATCATGGAATTAGTTGGCATCGAGCTTGATAGCCACCTACCACGGTGTAATTATATGTCGGTAAGGATCTACCTCGGTGAAAATTTATGTGCCAGCCTTGATTGTTGCCGGGAATCAACATCCGCTAGGAAAAAACTTTTCCATGCGACTTTTTCTCGTGCTGCCCAAAAAATCTGCGGAGTGTGGGTCTTTTTGAGTGTGTCCATCAAGATATTTGTTAGAAGATAAACTTTAGAGATTTCTGTCAATATATTTAAGGACAATCAAGTAGATTATAACACATACATATGAACCAGGATTCATCTATGTTCCACAAATTTTCTTGCAAAGACACGTGATAAGCTTTTTGGTTTTATAAATCCCTTAATGAATGAACATAGATTTGCTTTAACTTTTCTTTAATTATATGTCAAACCAGGGTTGTTATAATCATAATTTTATCATGCAATTCTACAACTTCATGATCAAAATTTAGTAGACCAATGCGACGACTTTAGTCAGTTATCACATGTCAAGTTATGATCATAGGTTTGTAGTCCTACCATGGGATCCAATAAAATTCATAATCATGATTGCGACAACCTTGTTTGAAGCAAATGAATTATACTAGTATAACAGATGACATTTTATCATAATATCTAGCAAGTTTATTGTGCTTAATTTTGCTAGGTGTAACTAAGGATCATAAAACAGTTTAGACCTATCGGGTACGTAACCTATATCAATGTGTTTCCAATAGAAAGAGTTGCAGTTTCCATTAAGAATACCATTTAGTAGAAAGGAGCAAGAGTTTATAAATCCATTGCACTAAAAATTTACATTTCAGCTGTATATAAAAGTAACAATCAACACACAACTAACATATATATTGTTAAAAACAAAAATATATAGTTCACAAATCCCATGATGTTTTTCAATAAAATTCTAATGACATCATGATACTTGGTCCTAATTAAAAAATCTGAATAAATAGTTGCAAAAACAAGTTCATACACAAGTGATCAAACATTATAAATAGTTAGAAACATCTAAGCAAGCAAGTGGGCAACATCATCATGACATCTTTCACAAACAAAGCCTCGAGAACACTGACCTTCAATGAGGCCATTAGGAATTTAATACTTTACCCATTCAAACAATATTTTATATAGTCAAATATCAAATAATTTTTTATATATTCAAGCACTCCAATCAAGAATTCAAGATTAATAATCACACAATATCAATATGATGAAATTTCGTAAAATCTTTGACATCTGTTGCATGACGAATGTAGTCATGGTGACTCCCGTGATGGAATGAGGCTTATGGTTGGATGTCCCCCCTTGTCCATGTGGACCACCACCACCAAGCCTAGTTATCATAAGGACATAAAGGAATTGGCACGAAGTATGGTTGCGCAATAGGAAAAAAAAGATGACATTTTCACATGACGTGCTACTCAACTTAACACGGGTACTTTTTGTTCAATCTTCTTAATCGACAAAAACAAGGTTACACTTGGAAAGAGCTTGTTTACAAAGTTAACATTAGAAAATCAGTTAATTAAAGCCGCACCTGATGTAACTTTAAATTGGTAATTTTGATCATGATGATTTGGCTCTTGGGTTGCATTTGCACCCAATGGTTTAAAATAGTCCAAAAGATTTTGTTTTGTCTAGACTAGTTTGTGTCTTCTAGATGTTCTCGGAGTTTCCAGGAAAAAGATGTCCGGCGTCTTACACAAAATATATGAAAACCATGTTTCTAGAAAGCAATTCTAGAAGCACCAAAATTGGTTTTTAATACATAACACCAAAATTAAATTTTCTCGACTAATCTTTATATGTGCACATGGACTTTAACATGTGAAAAAGATCCATTTTTTCTTATCACGCATGGCCATGAGCAATATCACCATTTTATAGGCGGAAAGGAATTATCAGGTAGCATGATTTGCAATAAGTAAATGATTTATATGAAGAACATATCAACAATAGAAAGATAATATATATAAATAACTAGGAGTACGCCCCACCCATAAATACAGCTCCACTCCAAGAGCATACGATCATGCAAACAATAATTTTATGAATGTCCAATAATTAAATAGACTGGTCGAATGTTATGAAACATCATTTGAAATAGTGGCATAAATATTACAAAAAAGATATGATAAGAACCCTTGGTTGTCCGCCAATTTTTTTTGGAGAAAACACAATTACAATGATCTGATTTAAAAAGAAAAGATGCGTACCCAATTTGTTGATTTTTTGAGCATCAACTTTGTTTGTTTATTGGGGAAACATATATGTTGATTTTTACATACCAATTTATACAGATATATACTATCGTAACAAAAGGAGGTAGATACAAAATCTGATTTTTATTTATTTATTTTAAATTTATTGTTCATCCGGATGCATATGGAGCCAAAACTCCATGCCCCACCCTACTAAACTTTTTCTTCTCAATATGCAGCCTCCCACCTCAGCAAAATAGCTTCATCACTAAATTTTTGGGGGAATAGTTTTTTCTTTGTCAAATGAATAATCTCTCCAATTCATCATGATACTACCAAAAGTGACTTTCTGCCTCACGTACATGTTGAAGGCATGTATCCCACCCTTTTATGTTAGCTCGAACTTTTGTTGTCATTGAAACATATGACCATGTATGTCTTGCTTTCAATTTCTTTCAAATATAATATTTAAACTATGCCCTAGAACACATTCATACAACCTGAAAGAAATCTTTTGTCTTGAACATTACAAACACTACACACGTAGCAAACTACCAATTGTCTGATCTTATACTTACGAATGCTTACAACTTTATTCCATAAACTATCATACTCGTGACTTACATAGCTATAAATTGATCAAACAAATGTAACACCTATCTAACTTGACCTTTTACACCCCCCGCTCGACACGCGAATACACACCATTTTGCACTTATCTAACAATACAAGTGGGGACATTTTTGGCTACATACGTCCGGGGAGATGTTGTGCACTCATAAACCTAAAATACAACTTTTGTAGTCTAACGATGACCTATTTATGCAAGCGAAAGATCAAAATATGGTGACTAAAGGGAACCGAGGGTGAATACGCAACTACAAATTTTACTTAATTTCATTGATCTTAGAAAATTACGAATAAGTGAAGTTCTCGTAATATGCAACTAGTTGGACAATCCTATATGGAAAGTCTACTCTGGAAAGCAAGGTACACAAAGGTAAACAACCTACAATTAAAAGCAAAAGTAAAATGGAGGAACAGAATAAAAAAAGTAGACATGGAACATATCGACATGACGATGTATCCCAAAGTTGAAGTCTCTAATCTCTGTTGGAGAGTCCATGCCAAATCTATCCCATATGATCCCTCACAGATCTAGCCTTCTTCTACCTTGAGCTCCCTAGCAAAGATAGATCTCTTCTACTATGAGGATCTTGAGGTGATTCTCAGACCTTTAAAAACTTCTTGCTGGCAATTCCCACCTTGGATGCTCATAAGGAAACTCCAAACACCAAAAACCCCATGAGGAACAAAAACAAGCTTACTCAAGATAAGGATTCAACTTTTTGGTTGGGTGGAAATGTAGATCTAGGTTTCCTCTTTCTTCCCACAAAAAATTCAAGAATGAATGGAGGGAAGGGAGAGTAATTGAATCTTTGAAGGTCAACAATGGAAAGTCAAAATGGATCTAAAAGTTGAATGCCTCTTGCGGAAGAATGTGCCTTATATAGGGGACCCATGAATCTGCTTGTTACAGCCAGCCAATACCTGTCTGGTGGTACCAAGCTTTATACTGGGGTATGTATGCATCTGGTAGCACAATGGGGCCGATGGTTGGCCTGGTGGCTAGCCTAGTATCACTAGAACTGGAGCTCTACAAAATGGGTGGAGCTTCAGAAGGGGTTCAGGGAAGAAATTTGGGGTGTTTATACCTTGTGAATACGTTTTTGTCCCCTCTTCAGAGTATGACTTCCCCAAGACTTAAATAAAAAGCAAAAGAGAAACTATAAAAAATGAAAGAATATATCTTCATGATAACCTTATATGTAGGGGTCTCTCTTTACCACACTTTATCCCATCTCTTGGACTATCACCTGTTGACATACTTTAAACTAGTCTTGTCCCCTAATTTATCGGTCCTTAACACCCAAATTGACATGTGGGTTCAATGTGATTATTCAACAAGCACATCCACCATGTCCAACTCTAGTTCGGCCCCCATAACTAAAATCTCACACCTCAATTATAAAACCAAGAATGGCCACACACAAGTAAGGGGTTGGAGCACACCTAGTGATACGTCTCAAACGTATCTATAATTTTTGATGCTCCATGCTTGTTTATACACCATTTGTTTTGTGTTTTGTTACACTTCGTGGCATTTTTATGCATTTTCCAGAACTAACCTACTAACGAGATGCCACAGTGTTAGTTCCCTGTTTCTGCTATTTTTGTGTTTCAGAAAAGCTACACAGGAAATATTCTCAAAATTGGACGAAACAAAAGCCAAAATTCCTAATTTTCCCAAAGCGTCACAGAGTCTAAAGCAGAGACGGAGGGGAGCCAGGAGGCGGCCGCACCATGCCATGGCACGGGCCACCCCCAGGCCACGCTAGGGGCAGGTGTGGGCCCCTGGTCCACTTCCTGATGCCACCCTTCCGCCTATATATTCCCCTCGACAGGAAAACCTAAAGGTACGGATCAATTTTCCTCGACACATACTGCAAGCCGCTGCCGTTGTCGACGCGAGATCGGGAGGGTCCAGAAGCTCTTCCCAGCACCCTGCCGAAGAGGGGAATCACTGCCGGAGGCCTTCTTCATCACCATGCCTACCTCCGGAGTGATGTGTGAGTAGTCTACCTTGGACTACGGGTCCATAGCAGTAGCTAGATGGTTGTCATCTCCTCCATGTGCTTCATGTTTAGATCTTGTGAGCTGCCTATCATGATCAAGATCATCGTTGTGTAATTCTACATATTGTGTTTGTTGGGATCTGATGAATATTGATACTATGTCAAGTTGATTTGCTGAATTATTATCTTTATGTTATCTCTATGTTGTTTATGATCTTGCATGCTCTCCGTTGCTAGTAGATATCTTGGCCGAGTAGTTGCTAGTGACTCCAAGAGGGAGTATTTATGCTCGATAGTGGGTTCATGCCTCTAGTAATCTGGGGGAGTGACAGAAACCTTTAAGGTTGTAGATGTGATGTTGCTACTAGGGAGAAAACAACAATCTTGTGTTCAAGGATATTTGTATTGTTTATATTACACACTTTGTTTAAGGCGATAATCTGTTGCTTGCAACTCAATACCCAATGGTTGCTCGGATGAAATCCGGAGGGTGGATTATTAGTCATAGATGCAGTTGGATTACGGTCTATGTATTATGTTGTAATGCCCAAGTGAATCTCATAGTGATCCTCATGACATTTGTATGCTTGCTTTATTCTATCAATTGCCCAACTGTAATTTATTTACCCAGCATGTTAGTTATTTTATGGAGAGACACCACTAGTGAACTGTGGACCCCGGTCCATTATTTTACATTGTTATTACCGTTTACCATTTACTCGCTTTATTTACATTCTTGCAAACTACTATCTTTTACCACTCGATACACTTAATCCTTTGTTTACAGCAAACCGGTGAGATTGACAACCTCACTGTGAGTTGGGACAAAGTACTTGGTTGTGTTGTGTGCAGGTTCCACGTTGCTACTGGTGCAAAGCTAAGCCCTGGACAAGGCGCCATATACAAATTGTCTGGAGCTATCGCGAAGCTAGCAAGCACCAACCTTCGGAAGTTTGGTTCTTTCTCCTACTGGTTCGATAAACCTCGGTCTCATACTGAGGGAAGACTTGTTGTTGTGCTCATCATAACCTTCTCTTGGGGTTTCCAACTGGGCGATCATCTATAAAACGCCTACATCAACACCGCACCATCAACAAGTTTTCTAGCGCCGTTGCCGGGGAGAAAGAGGATTTCTGCAAGGGGAGTCTCTCACTTCCAATATTTTACTTTGTTATTAACGAGGGTTAACTCGACAAATGTCCTAGATGAAGGACTTAGGATCGGGGGAGTAGGGTGTCGGATGAACTCGAAGGTAAAATCAGTTAAACAAGGTGTGTATCGAAAGTAAACGTGGTGGTGAACTTGGCTCGCTTTCAATCTGTCCCTCACCATCCTCTCCTGGCCCCTATATATAGGTGGCCAGGTCTCAAGGAACGGGAGGGGTCTGATACATATTACAACATCAGTATACGACATGGACTCGTATTTCGACTAGGATTACACTTGAGCCTAGCTTAATGGGCCTCGGGGGTACTCAAGTAACGGGCTCTATTATCTATACCCTTGTCAGTAGCCCCCGAGATTCTACCAGAATTGTAGATTTGGGTTGAATCTCAAATCTTTATATCTTCGACTTGATCACTCTTTTGACTTCTTCTTCTTCTTCCTGTACTCAAAAATAAACATCTTTCATTATATTTCTCACAAGGGGTTTTGATGAACAAGCCTGACAACTCTGACGGATCAAGAGGCCAGTTAACTGCCGGAGCAGATACTTGTCACCTACTTCAAATTCAATCCCCTTGGACTTAAATCCGAGAAACTGGTCAAACCCATTCTTTTGCCGTATTTAGGACTTATAAAGAACGAGTTCCAGTGGTTCTCAGGGTACCCAGTGCGTCCACCAGGATTTTCTTCGCGTCGTAGACGCGAATAATTACTAGCAGAGCGCATCCATGTGCGTATACCAGGCCACTCATGACAAATCCTGGGGTCTTACCTTCACGATATGTTTCAATCATGGCATTCGAGTTTCGTTGCGATGACGCAACTCGAGAATCATATCTTGTAGCCTTGTTTGACTATTTCAGCTCTAAAAATCTTCGGGTTGTCCAACCTTGACTAATATAAATTCCCTCCCGATGGGAGTAATTGCACTATTAAAGTCTTCTTTCGCCATCTTTACTCTCTTAGGAATTCTCGAATTTTGTCGGGTGCGCGACCAGCGCTCCCGATGGGAGTAGCCCCCGAGGCTATATTCGAAAACATGTTTCGAGTGTAGGCTCCAGTAATTTTTCTTCCTTCATCCGTCACATAGTAGCTTGCTTGATAATATCGTCTGGTGCGCGGCCAGCGCTCCCGATGGTAGTAGCCCCCGAGGCTATAGTCGAATATTTTCGGGTATAGACTCAAAGACGAGTTTTCCTACTGACGCCTCTTATCTTGTGTAAAAAATTTCGTTGGGTACCTTGATCAACACCGATGGAAAAACTAACATGCGAGCCCTTCTGCTGAATTTTTGATAAGTACCCATGATCGTCGCGTTGTATCTTGATGTTTTTATTTCCCAATTACCTGAACGCTTGTGACGTCATTGTTAGAATCACTCTGCTTGTGACTTGACTGGGCGCTGACTGTTGCTCGTGGGCAGCGTAGTAATTTTACAATTTTTCCTGCCCGTTAGTGGGCTACCGCTTCCGCTTCTTGCGCTACGTCTCAGCCCATGTTCCTTCATCATGAAACTTTATAAGGGGGAGATTGGGGATTTTACTGTTTACCAGCTCCTTGCTCTTTCCGCCGCCACCATTGCTTCATCTCTCTTGCGCTTCTGAGCTTCTTCGCAGCCCCCGAGCGTAGCTTCTGTAGATGCGCATCAAGAGATTCGCTCACAGGAATCAGATGGCGAAGAAGAAAAGCACGAACGCGTCGACCAGCTGGGTGCCCTCAGAATTCGAACAATCTGATCTGACCAAGGCCCAGGAAAATGGATTCCTCGCCGGAGGTGATCAAGTCATCTTCCCCAGCACCGAACGCGTCCCCAAGCCCCCGAGCGGCTATCGGGTGATGTTTCTCACCTTTCTTTTGTGTGGCTTATCCTTCCCTACCCATGAATTTCTTCGTGGGCTTCTCTTCGTTTACGGCGTGCAACTTCACCAGCTCACGCCAAATTCTATTTTGCACATCGCTTGTTTTGTTACTCTTTGTGAGTCTTTCCTGGGGATCGAACCTCATTGGACTCTCTGGAAATTTCTCTTCCGCCTTCGCCCTAGTGTCTCTTTATTGAAGAAACCTAAGCTAGGCGGGGCTGTTGTTTCTGTCCGCACTGAGGCACATTATTTGGAGTTTAACATGGCTGCCTCAGTGCAAGGTTGGAGGAAGAAGTGATTTTATATCAAAGATCAGAAAAATTCTTCCTCTGACCATTACGGCATTGCTCCCTTTGATGCCAATAAAGATCTGAAGAAATTGTCATCGTGGGATTCTCCTCCCACGGAAGCTGAGATGGAAGATATCAAGCCCTTGCTGGCCCGCATCCAAATTCTGAAGAGTGCAAGTGGAGGTGCGCTGTCGGGAACGCAGATTATGGCGTTCTTCCTGCAGAGGCAAATTCAGCCTCTTCAACATCGTGTTTCTAAGATGTAGTCATACTCTGGCTCGGAGGATTCTTCTTGAGTGTCCGAAGAGGACATAGATAAGAAGGATCTCGACAAACGAGTGAGAGCTTTGACTACTCTCACAAAGGATGACGAGATTCCAGCGTTAGCAGCTAATTTCTTCGACTCCGAGCATCCCTTGCCTATGGTATGTGCTCTTTCATTCACCAACTTCTCATTTATTCACCTTCTTGTATTTTGTTGCTGCTTTCCTGACAGTTTTACGACTTACTCTTGTGCAGGGCCACCAATCCTTTGTTTCCTGTCCTCCTCTTCCAAAAGGAGGACCTATTCAGGCTGATCCTATTTTTGCTACTTCCGAAGCCCCCGAGGCTGACAAAAGCCAGGACGAAGATGATGCCGAAGTTTCGCTGGAAGAAAATAGTTCGACTACGTCGCCTCCTCCTGCACATTCAGAACCTAGCCTTGATAAGAAGAGTAAGCGTGTCGAAGAGCTTATTTCCTTGAGTACCTCTGCTCCCAAAAATGCGGCCGGGGAGCCCTCTGCTCCCAATCCTTCTCAAGTTGAAATTTTTGACCTTTTGGACTCATGAGTCTTGCTGATTCAAATACCTATCTTTTATTCATTTTCTTTCTTTTGACTTATGCAAAGTTTTTGCTTTTTGTTCCCTTTCCAGTGACGATGAGGACCTGAAAAGGGATGCTGCCACTGCTTCCCTTGTTGATACTTTTGCTTCCAATGAACCGCCTTCTCAAGAGGCTGCTATGGTAGTGAAGTCGCCAGAAGCCCCTGTTAAGAAGGGTACCTATTCTCGTGCTTCCAAACGTCTGAAGAAGGCGACGGCGGTGAGCGCTTCCCTTGACACCCATCGACCAGTGGGTTCTCCTGATGATGTAAGTACTGCTTCTTGTGGCTTGCTCTTTTTATTGCTTGAATTTTTCTTCTCATGCCTTCCTTTAATAGATTCTGATGAAGAAATTTGTTTCTTTGGGCACTGAGTGCGTCGAGTTCCTGAAGGCTGCTCAGGCTTCTCGGGGTAAGCTTTTTTTATGTTGTGTATTCTGCCTGTCTCGTGTGTCTTTCCATGGCTTCTTATTCACCTTTCCTTTCCCTGTTCCGTACTGCAGATGCTTTGATGGCGGCCAATGCTCACATAGCGTCTCTAGAAGCTGAACTTGATGCCTTCCGAAAAGCTTGGGATGTCGCCACTGCTGCCAAGGTCGCTACTGAGAAGACCGCTAAGTCAGCAGAAACCAAGGCGAAGAAAGCTGAGAAGGCGCTTGCCACTGCTGACCAGAAGCGTGCCCAGAGAGATCTAGCAGTAGCCGAACGCCTGGACAAGATTTCGGCTCTTCTTGGTGGTAAGCATCGCGTTATTTGTTTTTAGCTTCTTTTTTCTCGTGCTCCTAATTGCTGATATTTTCTTGTCTTCTTTTATCTTTGCCATCTGTGCTGCAGCGGAAAAAGTTGGACTACCTCTGGCACCATGACAGCTGGATACCAAAGATCCTTTGATGGCTGCGGTTGATTCGCTGGAGTCTGACTAGAAATCGGTCCCGGAATTTCTTTAGCTGATTCGCCACGTATTGTCATGAATGTTTGTCGGGTTGTGGCCGAAGAAGAGGGCGGAGGTGCCAGTCGACCTCAAGAAACTTGCTGAAGCCTTCGACACCGTTGAAGATCCTGTTCTTACAATGAAGAGCCGGTCAGTGAAGCGGGGTGTTGAAGGGGCTATTGCTCTTGCTCAGTCGCATGGCGAGGAGGTGAATTGGGAGAAGGTTAGCTCTTCTCATGCTCGTCCTCTCTTGGAATTGTTGGGCTTCTTTGAGAAGGTGAAGAAGTATGCGCCAGGCATCGTGTCGATTATCACTCCATCAGCGGCTTCTTCGACTTCCACGCCGACCTCTTTGACTCCTGCGGCAAGTGCTTCGATGCCTCCGCCAAGCACTGGTGCTGCCTCTTCCGCACCTTCTACTACCACAGAGCCTGCTGCTGAGGTGGCGTAGATTTAGTCTTTCCTTGTATTCTTGTTTTCTTTTGATGTAGCGAACTCGTTCATATTTTGCCTGAAAATCAGTCAGGGAACTCTGTACTCTTTGTAAATACTTCGCCTTTATGAAATGTTGTGCTTGATTACATTTCTGAGTTCTTTCCTCTTGTCTTTTTTCCTTCCAGCATGAGTGTGCTGGTGGATCGATGGATCGTGGTTGTGATTCGCCTCCTGTCGATATGTTCCGCTCTACGATTCCTTCTCCTCCTCGTTCTCCTTGTCGATGCACCAAATACTTGTCGAGGATTTCAGACCTCGAAGGTCGTTTGTCTTTGATGAAGCGTCAGGCAAAAACTGCTATGGACCAGGCCGGCAAATCTTATGGCTTGATGAAGCAGATATCCGTTCTTGAGGATAAAGTGTCTAATTTGGTGGCCCAAGTTACGCATCTGAAGGAGTGTGATTCCTTTCTTGTCGATTTAATCGAATCAGCTTGTGAGCAGCTGAAGTGTAAGTTTCCTGCAGACCTTCTCGAACTTCTTGCTACTGCTTTTGTCTTTATATTTTGATGAGTTTGCGCCTTCCAGGTACTTGCTTACATCCTGCTGATGAAAACTATCGAGTTGCCAAGCGAATCGCAGCTTTGGAGAGGGTATCGAAAGATACGACTTCTTTGTGGGCTAACCCACGGCGCCGCAGTGCTGTTGTTCTCCTACAGGATCGTGCTCAGCACATTGGGGAGGCTGTTGATGGTTGTCAAAGATCCTTGACGAACATGTACTCCGTTATGCTTCCCCGCAATCCTCCACCGGGAAATTTTAAGCAGCTACTCGATGTTTTCAGATCTAGTCAATGAATTAATCGGCTGATATAGCTCAACTTAGTGGCTGGTGCCAATTTTGCTCTTGGATGGATACGCAAGTGGCATCCAAGGCTGAATTATAGTTCCATGTCGCTAAGTTTCCCCCAGGGGGCGTGAAGCTGCAAGTCCATATGGATGCTATGCTTCAACCGGCGAGGAGGATCATAGCTAGATTGCTTCGAGAGGATGGTGGATTTTTCCACGAGCACCATTACTTGAATCGCCTTGGAGTAGATGATTCAGATAAACCAATGTTGTAATGTGATTGCTTCGGTTGTGATGATGAAAATGACCGATCAATTGGGAACCCCAAGAGGAAGGTATGATGAGGACAACAGCAAGTTTCCCTCAGTAAGAAACCAAGGTTTTATCGTCCAGGAAAAAGTCAATACTCTAGAAGGTGATGCTTGCTAGCTTCGCGACGGCTCCAGACAATTTATAAGGTGCCTCGTCCAGGCTTTGCTTTGCGAGCGGCAATGTGGAACCTGCACACAACACAACCAAATACTTTGTTCCCAACTTACGATGAGATTGTCAATCTCACCGGTTTGCTTGAAACAAAGGGTATGAGCATATCGAGTGGAAAACAGTAGTAATATGCAAGTAAAGTAAACAGTGCGAGTAAAGTAAACAGGTGATAGCAATATGATGGAAATAGGATCGGGGGTCCACAGTTCACTAGTGGTGTCTCTCCATAAGATAAATAACACATGCTGGATAAACAAATTACAGTTGGGCAATTGATAGAATAAAGATAACGTGGTATGTCAAGAAGATCACTATGCGATTTACTCTGGGCATTACAACAAAATACATAGACCGCCATCCAACTGCATCTATGACTAATAATCCACTTGTGGCGAATCAATCCGAGAACTCCACAAGTATTAAGTTGCGAACAATAGATAATTGCATTAAGCAAAGTGTGTAATGTAAACAAAGCATATGCCCTCAAGCATATGAATATTATTTTCTCCCTAGTGGCAACAGCACATCTACAACCTTAGAGGTTTCTGTCACTCCCCCAGATTCAATAGAGGCATAAACCCAACTATCGAGCATAAATACCCCTCTTGGAGTTACTAGCAACTACTCGGCCAAGATAGCTACTAACAATGGAGAGCATGCAAGATCATAAACAACATAGAGATAACATAAGATAAATTTCAGAACAGCAACTTAATCATAACACCAATATTCATCGGATCCCAACAAACACAACATGTAGAATTACATAACGGTGATCTCAATCATGTAAGGCAGCTCATGAGATCTAAACATGAAGCACATGGTGGAGAGAACAACCATCTAGCTACTGCTATGGACCCATAGTCCAAGGCAGGCTACTCACTCATCATGCCGGAGGCAAGCATGGCGATGAAGAAGGCCTCCGGTGGCGATTCCCCTCTCTGGCACGGTGCCGGGAAGAGCTTCAGGACCCTCCCGATCTCGGGTTGATGACGGCGGTGAACGCGATATCTTTCTGGAATTCTGATCGGGTCCTTAGGTTTTTCCCGTCGAGGGGTCTTTATAGGCGAAGGGGCAATGTCAGGAGTGGGCCGAGGCGCTGTCACACATAGGGGGCGCGGCCAGGGGCCAGGCCGCGCCGCCCTATTGTGTGGGGCCCTCGTGGCCCCACTCCGTCTCCTCTTCAGTTCTCTGGAAGCTTCGGTGAATTTCTAGACGTTCGGCTTTTGTTTCATCCAATTCCGAGAATATTTCCTGTGTAACTTTTCTAAAACACAAAAATAGCAGAAAACAGGGAACTGGCACTGTGGCGACTTGTTAATAGGTTAGTTCCGGAAAATGCATAAAAGTGCCACAAAGTGTAACGAAACACTAAGCAAATGGTGTAAAAACAAGCATGGAGCATCAAAAATTATAGATACGTTTTGGACGTATCAAGCATCCCCAAGCTTAACTCCTGCTCGTCCTCGAGTAGGTAAGTGATAACAAAAGAAAAAAAAAATTGAGGTGACATGCACCTACACAATCTTGATCATCTATGTAAGCATTGAGTGCTGGGATCAAAAGAACTTAAAACATGGGCATGAAAGATATAATCTTGATAGAAGAAACTGAGCAACCAAGTTGTAACATGAAATAGAACACAAACAAAAGATCATGAAAATGAAACAATGAAAGTCAAACGTGTGTTCAAATCATAAGGAAAAACATACAAATGGTTTTCAGCTTGTCCTTCATGGAGAGCAAAATATAAATGCATAGGACACCTTCAAGTTTAAGAGGGCGACCAGATACAAATAATTTAAGAACAAGTGAAACCATGGTCATGAATCAATCAATGAAAACTTTGGGACAATGCACATTATACTCAGAATGACAACTATGCTCTCTTAGATGGTGCATAAAGGTAGAAGGTGGTGACTCAACATAAAAGTAAAAAAGAAAGGCCCTTCGCAGAGGGAAGCAGTGATTGCAAGTTTTATAAACCTTCAAAAATTATGGTACTTACTAGCTTTGAGCTCTCATTGCCCCCATCATAAGCATCTTGAATGGTTAAAGTTAATGCGAGTACAATTATGATGCATATGCTTGACAAATCATAAGTTGAAATCCTCGTGTCCCGTGAATACGAGTACCCAAACCTCGTGCTACTTTGCTTAGGTCCCAAGCAAGTTCTTATCATTGTAAGTATACGCGTATCATCGAGAACCGCCAACGGGGTACCTCCGTGCCCGATGACATGGAACAAGCCCACATCAAAATGACAGGACAAGCAGACAATGAACACCTCGACATCTCTTTTATTTACCATTTGTATAGCTTTTTATTTTGAGATGCGTCGTCGAATGTCCACTATGGGCATGCTGCAAATTTCCACCATGAATTATGCATGGCTTAGATTGGCAGCCCAGGCGTTTCTCTAACACATATACAAACTCCATGAACTCCACAAGATTCCAATTTATTTCACACCGCGAGTATCCATAAACAAAAGATCACGATATCAACTCAAATAAGATGAAGTGCAATGTTAAAAGCTTGCCCCATGACAGCATGGCTGGGCTAATTTCCAACTTACAACTTGCAAGCATAACAACTCAACATAAGAGAGCCACAATGTCAAATTTTTAAGAACGAGAAAAATAAAGTGTGCCATCAGGTTCGTGAGAGCTTTACTGACCAATTTTCGCATAACACTGGTAAGAGTTTAATTTGAAGAGTAGATAAAAGCAAGTCAAATGTACTTTGGAATAGCAAATTGCTAATAGGTATGTATGGTGGACACGTTGGAACAACTTGGTTTTTAGGAGTTGGATGCACGAGTAGAGTTCATACTCAGTACAAAACGAGGGCTAGCAAAAGACTGGGAGCGACCAACTAAGAGAGCAATAACGGCCATAATCATGCAAAGCGACAAAGCAACATTAAAAGAAGCATAAGATGGCATCAAAAGTCAAAAACTAAATGATCATAGAGGCTATTGGCGACTTTGTAAGAGTCTAACATGTGTGAGCATGTGCCAAGTCAACCCAAATAAAGCATCAAGGAGAAAACCAAAATAATGCTTTCAAATGATAAAAACAACGCATGATTTTTTCAAAGGCTCATTAAGCAATCTCAGTATTTTGAGACAAGTCATGCTACAGCAAAACCACTAAGCATACTATCAAAAAGACATCAAGCATGACATGAAAAAGTCTAAGCCGCAGTCTAAATAAGCTCCTTTTTGTACCACTTTTTTGCATAAATCTTTTTCTCTTTTCCAACACCATTCGAACCTTTTTAATCCAACTCTTTTGAGGAAAACCAACATGGTCCAGAGGCAAAAATACACCTTGATAAAAAGATATAAGAAAATCTGAACGCAAATCAAGGCGAAAACGAAAACCAAAAGCAGTAGCAGAAAAAGAAGAACACTCGGTTTTTGATAAGAGTGAAAACTAGAGAGTTCTTGGCAAATGAAAAGCAAGGCAACTTCTCCAAAAGAAATTTGTTGGGGTCCAACCATTTATTGCAGAAAACTAAACTAAACTAATACTGAAAACTAAAACAACTGACGCTCCAAGAAAAATGCATAGTGCATAAAGCAATAAAAATATAGTGTCTTGAAAGGTGACCTGATTATGGCCGATGAAGAAGGGGTGCCTCGGGGGCATCCCCAAGCTTTGATGCTTGTACTTCTTGGATATTTCTTGGGGTGATGCATGGGCATCCCCAAGCTTGAGCTTTTGTCCATTCTTCAACTCATCTCATCATTCTCCAATCCCTACACTTGAAAACTTCCTTCATACAAAACTCAACACAATTCTATTAGCAACATTACTGTAAGCATAACAATGAATCAACCTCTTTTGCTTCAGGTTTCAATCCAAAACCACCACATATAAAGTATATACTACTGTAGCAACTTCCCCAAAAGTTCTGTGATCAAAAGAACTAAAAAAGAAAGCGATAAAGCGGCTAAAACGAATAGTGGCAGAAATCTGTCAAAATAGAACAGCTGATAAAGGCCGATTTTTAAAGGGGTTTTCTATTGCTCAAATAAAAAAGTGTTAAACTAATGAAAGTTTGGATATAAACTGGGGCATATGCACAAGTAATCTAAGGTCCAAAATATATACAGAGAATTTTCACGAATTTTTATGGTGCAGCACCGAAAACTGTTTCAGGACAGCAACATCCTCAAATCTTACCTCGCTCAAATTAGAGGCTTCTCTTGGCACAACAACGAAATAAAAATGATAAGGAGAGGTCATTACAGTAGTAATAACTTCCAAGACTCAAATAAAAGAAAAAGTACTGAAAAGAAAATATTGGGTTATCTCCCAAGAGTGCTTTTCTTTAACGCCTTTGAGCTAGGCGCAGAAAATGCGAATCAAGTATTTTTGAAAGAGGTATTAAGATCAACTGCAGAAGTCTTGTCAATAAGGCATTGTATTTCATCCACATAAGTTTTTGAAGACCCTTTGTGATCACACTTTGGTTCACTCAAATCACTAAAAAGGTTTTTGGGACAGATCCAATCAAAATTATTTTCAAAAGCTTCATACAATCCCAAAAGCTTGCTAGGTATAGGTATTTCGGTTCCTTCATTGTTTGTACTAATAACCTTTATAGGTGAGCCGAGTTTATTAAAGCGCTTAAGAACTTTTCTAGCTTCAATGGCAACATATTTAAATTCTATGCGCAAAGTTTCCAAGATAAAAGCTTTATTTTCAGGATCCTCAATTTCATGAAGCTTAAGGAACATGTATTGCATAAAAGGATTGAGGCTAGCAAACCTAGCTTCTAACATGTGAACTAAATAAGCAGAAGCAACTTCATAACTAGGAGCAAGCTCAGCCAAAGACTTATCCTCAACTTCTTTATGCATACTAATATGATTAAAGAACTCCTCAATGTTATTTTCCCAATAATTGAACCACTACCTACTGAGAGGTCCTCCAAAACGTACTTAGAAAACAACATAATGAACTAAAGTAAAGAAATAACAACTATAGAGGATACTAATTTTTTTGTGTTTTTGATATAAAATGATGCAAGTAAAAATAAAGTAAAGCAAAACTTAAAACAAAGTAAAGGATATGCGTGCGAAACTCCCCTTGCAGAAGTCTTCTTTTTCCCCGGCAACACACTACTAGGGAAACCCTTATCTGTGGAGCACCATTTTGGGCTTCAGTGGCGCACCCCTGGTGCGCCACGCATATCAAGCCACTGGTATTTATTACTAGTGGCGCACGGCTGCATGCGCCACGGTTACGTGCCCTATCCGTGGCGCACCTAAATGTGGTGCGCCACGCATAATATCTGCGCGCACCATATTTAGGTGCGCCACGGATAGGGTGCGCCACTGGTATTAAAAATGGTGCTCCACTGATATGTTTTCTATTTGTATTTTTTTCAAGAATATAGCAGAAATACATAGTATACAGCACAAAAATATACAGTATATAGCAGAAATGCAAAGATATACACAGCAGTAACATAGGAATTCACGAAAATACATCAATATGAAGTCAAGTGTCAGAAGACATCAATATAAAGTCAAGTGTCGAAATACATCAATATCATGTCAAGTGTCGAATCATTACACAAGTTAAGTACAACTTTGATCATTACATAACATATATGGAGTTACATATCACCTAGACTACTATATGAACGAATAGATCACACCGGCGACGGCGATGAGCAAGATCGAGACCATGATCAAGAACTTCATCCGATTCTTCTTCCACACGTGTCTCCTCCACTTGGAGACCGCGAGCTCTCTTGTCTTGTACCCTTTGTAGCAGTTGCCGCTGAAGTTGGTCACCTGTGCCTGGCAGTCCTCCCACTCCTCGTAGACTCCTGGAACCCGACCACTGTACACCAAGTACCACTTCGCCATCTCTCTATAGACATGTAGTATATATGTTATGCAACGGAAGGAATGACAAAGTGCAAAAACATGCTTGCATGATCACAAATACTATGGCAAGGATTCATAAGCCTAGAATAAAACATAGCATGGATGACGATCGATCATATATAAGCAAGTCCAACATCGATCGTCAAGGTATTACGAGCCTCGGCAAGTTAAGGTTTACACACACATGTCCAACAATAGTTCAGAAACAACACTAGGATAGTAAAGTTTACGATACATTGACCCAACACCGCTAGCTAGCCACAGACATCATGTAGTCCTCGCCGGGAATGGGCGCACGCCCTCTCTTGTCATGAACGTCCTTGTGTCGCGCTGCCTGTCGAGGCGTCCTTCGATCTCGCGGTTAGTCAACGCTACGCCACAATGCATGATCCCGCCGGTTAAGTCGACGTCTTCATGAAGGACTTGCGCGATCTGAGTCTGGATGCGCCAGAAATCTTCCATAAGGTCCGCATCATCGATCGCCGCAAACTTTTCGGCCCATGGTCGAAGATTAGATGGTAGCGCCCTGATCTGCGAATCCCAGACGATCCCCTTCAGGTGATGGAGGGCGTAGAAGGCCTCCTTCACACTGCCAGGCGGCTGCTTGACGCATGGAAACTTTGTCTGGTGCATGAAGATATGCTTGCCATTCTTGACTCTCTCACCACCCTTGGTGAATTTGCCCCCCTTGTCGGCGTAGAATTGTAGAGCTTCATCGAGCACACTCTTGATTCGGCCATAGTTCTTCATCGGCTTCGTTTCACTCGATGAGTCAAAGTACGTCGCTTGCGACCATCTTGGGCAAATGGATATGAGTGAGCAGTATATGCCTCTGCGCAGCACAATTGAAAAATAAATTGTTGTAAGAGAACCAACCGTAGAATCTAAAAAAGAAGTTTTCACGGCGGTGTTCACTTACTCGGGAAAGCAAGGCAGAAGAATGGAGTCAATGGTCGGGTTCTCCATAAAGATATTCCCAAGGTACTCCTTCACCGTTGCCCGGTCCACCTCATTCACCAAGGCAACGTCACGCATGAAGTAGGGGTCTACTATCACGATGCCCTTGGTCTTCTCCCTCTTCGCCTTCAACGCCATATGAAGCGTGTATAGACGGACCAAGTTATAGTCCAGGTGGTTGGAGTGCAGCAGATTGTAGATGTCCTCGTACCGCACGAAGAAGATTTCAGCGGGTGATGTATCGACGAAGCCATGGCCCTCCGGCACCTTGATTGTGTAGACCGGGTACCCGGGATTCTTTTCTTGGAGAAGGCGCTCCTCGAGATACTGGATGCTGTCGTGCAAATTCACGATCGCTCCACCCGCGTTGGCGAGCATCTCCTTTGTCAGCATCGGCCGACCCGCTATGTGCCTGGGGAAATCACTGGGCTCTTCTCGCACGCCGTCCTCAGCCCGGAGTATATTCCTCGGAGACGGCTGGCTCGAAGCCTTCTTTCTCCAGCTATGCTTCCGGCCCTTCTTCTTCTCCTCGACAGGAGCTGTGGATTGCAACTTATCCAGCACGGGAGCAGTGGATTTCAGCTGCTCATCGGCTGCCTTGTGGAGTGTGGTGGGGCTGATAACATTGGCCGGATTGGGTTGTGTGGCTGCGACTTCCGGAGGCGTCTCCTGAGAACCATCGCCGAACCGCAGACGCTGCGTGCATGACAGGGGACGACCGGCTTGTTGACCACGGGAGGCTGGATCTCCAAGAGGAGGCATGTAGATTTCTTCGTTGGCCCCGATGTCGAGGAAGCCGTCAATTTCATCGCGGGGATCATCGCCGCGGTTAGGTGCAGCGTCCACGTGCTTGGGTGGAGGCGACGGCGTGTGCGCGGCTAGCTGCTGATGCCTCTTGGTGGCGGGGACGAACACCGGTGGCCGTGTCTTTTTAGCGGGGGCAGCCGCGGGGCGCTGATCATCCTTTGCAAGGTGAATCTGTGACTTCGGCCATAGCAAGGGCCAGCCGACGCAACCTCCGAGAGAGTAATGCTCATCGGCTCCATGAGGTTGCATGGGAGGATCAACGCCTTCGCAACCCTTCAAAGGACGCACCAGGGCGACCCTGAACATGCCAGCAGGGATGGGCAAGTTGTGCATCAGGGGGTTCTTCGGTTGACATATGGTACCCTTGCCTACATCCTTCAGCATGCCGTTCACATAGTGCAGCAAGGTGCAACTAGTGTCCTGCGGGAGAACATGTTGGGCATCATTATCAGATGGTACTCATCAAAAAAGACGGCAGAGTATGAAGTCGAGCATATGATTAGTTACCTTGGTAAGGGCGTCGAGGTCGGCTAAGGTGGACACGCGAGGCTGCGTGGGCTGCGGTGGAGGCGGCGGCTGCACGTTGGTGTTGGGCGGCGGCTGCACGTTGGTGTTGGGCTGCGGCAGAGGCGGTGGCCGCGTGTTGGTGTTGGGCTGCGGCGGAGGCGGCGGCCGCGTGTTGGTGTTGGGCACCGACGCCGGCTGCGTGTTGTTGGTGTCGGCGGCCAACGGGCTCAGCCCCGCGAACGGGTCTGCCGATGGGTAGGAGGGCGGGGTCACCATGTTCGGCGACACGTGTTGCGCCGAGTTGTTGCCGGACAAGCTGGGCACCGGTATCGGCCCAACTCCACTAGCGGCATTCCACGCCGCTAGACCCTCCCACAGTTGAGGAGGAATGACCTGGCGCAACCTTGCTTCGAACTTCTCCTCCATCTGCGCCGGCAGCGCGGCCACTTGCGCCTTGAGATCTGCAATCTCCTGCCTCCGCGCCTCCTCCACCTTGCTTCTTCTCTCCTTTCTAGCCTTTGATTCCTCTTTGAAGTGGACGTCGACTTTCGTGGTCAGCCCAAAGCCGGAAACATGCCCAGCGGATGTCATCTTCTTGTGCTTGGGCCTCTTCTTCATAATATTCGTCGCCCTGTTGAAAGGAGTGTCCCAAGGCTCTGATTGCCCTTGGGTGGAGCAAGCTGCCTCGGCGGCTATTTCAGCTTCCTACAAAAGGATTCATGAACCCAATTAGAATCATCGGTTCATTATTGATTGCAAATTGACTTGAGATCTGCGGTAAGTTGCTTACCACGAGTTTCTCAAACTCTTGCACAGCCTTCGCTGAGATTTTGAATTCCTTTGTCTTGGGGCACAGGTAGTAGCGGGCCTGCACAAAGTTCCAGACCTGCGGGTCCGTGAATTTGTCAAACATGTTGGGCTTGCCAAGACGAATAAGCTTGGCGTCCTCCTTGTCCCACACTTCCTGGATTCCTCTGTAACCGCCACTCCCAAGACGGTGGTGACCTAAGTTCTGTTCATACATCTTCTTCCCCAACGCCGACAGAGCTTTGAAGGTATCGGTCTCCAACTCCTCCTTGAAAAGAAGATAGTCGTCGTGATCTAGAAGTGGCTCATGCTTCTTGATCTCTTCCCAGCTTTCATCCTTGTCAATCCGCTTCTTCACCCGGGTTCTCCAGCTAGCCAAGGGCGTGCTCATCTTCGTAAGGGCCTGCTAGTTCACCTTGTTGTCTTTGAGGTTTAGGTTCTTGTACTCCACCGGGAAATTGTATCGCTCGTGAAGCTTCTGTAGTAGGAGCTGCACAAGATGCGCATTGTCGGGATCTCGGAGGTTCCTCGTGTTGATCGTCATGGTCTCCCGGACGATGCAACCGATCTGCGTCCCGTATCCTGCGTCAAGGGCTTTAGGCTCCACGGGTACGCCGTTTTCATTCACGGCGGTGAAATCCTCACGTTTGGTGCCAAGCGTCGGCGGGTTTCAATCCTTCCTGGTGGCCTTCTTCTTAGCAGCCGAGGCAGATCCACCATCGGTGGTGTCATCCTCGGCGCCATCGGTGCGCTCGCTGCCAGCATCGGTGGTGTCATCGGAGTCTCCGTCTTCTTCTCCACCCTCGGAGTCTCCGTCTCCACCCTTAGAGTCTTCGTCTCCACCCTGATCATCTCCACCTCCGTCTCCGTCCATGACGTCTATTTCCTTCTCCTTAGCCGCCCTCTAGGATTGCATCCAAAATGGCAAGTTGGCCGCCCGGGCTTGTTCTTCGACACTCATTTGGTTAGAAGGGCCAGCGCCGTCGTTGACATGTCCGGTCGACATGTTTGCACTAAACAAAAGGAGAAAAAATGTTTAGTACAACAAAAAATTGATCGGAAAATTCGACAGCACCTCCCCTATAAATGGCTACCTAGGAGTGCCTATTTCTCACCTAAACAGAAATCAATCAACATTTCGGGAGTAATAGGCACTCATTTTCAAAAACCTGTAAACAATTCACACAAAAAAGCACAAAATGTGCCTTTCCAACACACAGTTGTCGACAACATGTCGACAACATGCTCACAGATTCATCATCAAAGATTCAGCATCACAGTAAACATCATCACAGTAAAAAGTTCACAGATTCATCATCACAGTAGCTCACAGTAATAACAGATTCATCATCACAGTAGCTCACAGTAATAACATCATCACAGTAATAACAGATTCATCATCACAGTAGCTCACAGTAATAAAAAGTTCCCAGATTCATCATCACAGTAGCTCACAGTAATAACAGTAATATATGGGGTAGATGCACATAAGCAAGAGCAGAACTTGATAACACTAATAATGTATGTACTAAATATCACTGTTATGTTTACATCTTGCTATTGTCTTTGAGGTACATTCAACATTGCATAGAGGCAATAGGGACATGAGACAAAAGTATATTTGCATAAGAACAGATGGGATTAATAGTTTATTAGCTAACATCATTTGATGACAAATAGGCCTATGCAATTCATTAATTAATCTTTAAAGCTAAAACGTCAAGACACTTATAGATATCATCTACAAGGTGAAACAGCAATAATGAGTAGGAAATGAGTAACATGATATATAGAAGGCAATCAGGATAGGAGTGTTTCTTCCTTGTATGTTGGGTATCTATCTGTTTACTGTAAAGAGAAACTCTTTTTTAGCCTTGTTATGTTGTAGGCAGTGCAGCTAGATAAATGCATTCTCATGTCAAAAGGAACAATGAAACAAAATAGTTGGCTTTAATAATTAAGTAGTTGGGAGACATATCTATCTATATTGCATAATAGTTTTGTTCATCTAGAGCTGAAATGATATATATCTATATTGCATCCAAACTGTTTTCAAACAGTTATATGCGCATGAGGTGTTAAAAGACAATAAGTAGATTGTCATATCTCCATGCCCTATTGGCTTACATTTCAAACAGGTCATTTCCAAAGAATTACAGAGCTACATGAAATAAAGGGGAAAATAAATGAAACAATGTTTGATATTATAACTTCACATCTATGACAAAAAAAATCGACCTTGACCTTCACTGCTAAAATTATCTGCTAAACCCTAAGATAGCTCTATTGGCTTGTTGAGTTCAAGTACCAATTGAATGGAGAGGCAAGTAAGCAACCACAAGCATCCATTAGATAATGTTTTTCTCTTAATTATCTGCTAAAATAAAAATAGCTCAAGAACAGTAGCATTTTCTGAATGCACATTATGATATTATTTGTCCTCTGTATATGCACTTAGAAATGCAGAATAACAAATTGCATACTACAGAAACTTGTGCATAGAAATAGAAGTAGTTTAAACATAGATAATATATTCTCTTAACTTGTGCATAGAAATAGAAGCTACAAAACACACATGCATAGCTTGCTCAAAGGCAAGACAGAGATGAACATCATGAGCAAATTTCTAAATAGGCCTAGGATTTCACTCCATGTATCACCCTAGTTCATCATTTGACTCCAAGAACAATCCAATCAGCAAGACCTTAATGATCCCCATGCTACCTCCTGCTTATTTGGATTTGGCAATAGACCAATCTGATGGTTGTGCCAAGAACAATACAAATGGCAGGGACAGTTGAAACAATGTTTGATATTATAACTTCACATCTATGACAAAAAAAATCAACCTTGACCTTCACTACTAAAATTATCTGCAAAACCCTAAAATAGCTCTATTAGCTAATGTTATGCTTGCTTAGTTTGCAAAGTAAGCTTCTTACTGTGAATTAGCTGCTTAGTTTGCAAAGTAAGCTTGCCAATTTCTACTTGTTGGAGCTCTTCAACAAACAAGAAGAACTCTAAGACCTTGGGCTAGCAAGTATATCAAACTTTGAATTGAAATCTATTTGGTAGCAAAATTATGTGGTCTCAACTGGTCATTTAACAATAACCAAATATATAACATTATTGTCTTGTACAGATCTTTGTTCACATTATTTGCATAAGAACAGATGGGATTAATAGTTTATTAGCTAACATCATTCGATGACAAATAGGCCTATGGAGCAGCGTGAACAAAAACAAGTTGGTTAATTACAGAAAGTTGGTAAGCTCAACATCAAAACAAGCCAGCAAGATAGGTACACATTCAGAACTTGTAATTAAATACTCCAATTAGATTCCTTCCTCCTCCGAGATGGAATATTATTGGAAATTTAAAAAAAGAACATAATAGAAATAACGAATATGCTCGACTCGTAGGGATGGGGAAACGAAGACTACGCAAGAGGAGGAGATAGTATAGGATCTATTCTCCTTCATCCACCTTCCCCATCCCCTTCCAAGCTGAGTTCAGCGGTGTTTGTTCATGGAAAGAGATCAGTACAAGAACTCGAGAGAGGGGGAGAGAGCGAGACGCACCTGAAGACGACGACGGGAGCGGAGGCGGCGATTTCCTTGGCCTTGGCGAGACAAAAGTATCATCGCTACTGTGGTAGTCGGGGAGGTAGTCGCTGTCGGAGAGAGGGAGAGGGAGGGCGTTGAGGCCGGGGTCGACGTCTGCGGCAGCGGCGCGGTCGACGTCTACGGCGGCGGCGCGGTCGACGTCTGTGGCCGGCGCGGTCGACGTCGTCGGGGAAGAAGAGCTAGGGTTTCGGCCGGGGGGGATCGATTGAGCGAGTGTGGGAGAGAGGGAGAGAATGGCCGGGGGGAACGGTTTTACCCCTAAGTGTTGGTTATGCGTGGCGCACCCCTCAGAGGTGCGCTACGGTTATGTTATGCGTGGCGCACCACACCGAGGTGCGCCACGCATGTCCACGTATACTTCAAAACAATCGCGACTCCCATCTAGACAACAGTCTCCACATAGCCTAGTGGTTCTGGCCGGTTCGCGCTTGCTGTTTGGGAGGTGCCAGGTTCGAACCCTGGACCTCCCACCCTTTTTTTGTTTTTACAAAAAATGTATTTCACAAAGTTTAAAATTACTATATTGCAATAAATAATATTTGCTTATTTTAGAAATAATAATTTTTAAATAGTACCAGTTATATCATATATCATATCATTGTTACAAAAAACCAAAATTCATTTATATGATTGTTCCTCCAAAAAATGACACATGTTTGTCCGGTGTCGATTCCGAACGAGAGCTACCGTCGTCGACTCGTCACGATCTTCTTGCTCTTCTTCGTCGCGGTTGAATAATTGAGCCCGGAAACATGGGGATTTCTTCTCGTGTATGGGCATCCTTTAGCGGGTAGGGTGGTCTTCCTTCTTCTAGCGGCATCACTAGGCCTGTCGAAGTACTTGTTGAATTCCTCTTCTATCTTGGGATCGCCATACTTGTCGAAGTCTTGCTCGGTGGCCGCTCCCTCAATTCCGATGATGCTCCTTTTTCCCCTCCTAATGACAACGCGGGTAGGCCTTACCGGCCGGTCGGTAATGAAGAAGCATTGATCAACCTGGCTCGCCAGTACCCATGGCTCGTTTTTCGCCTGGACGTTCGCGCTGGATTTGGCTTCGGGTATGACCATGGTGGTGAAGTACCGACCTTCTTTTTCAACGTTCTTGGCCCATCTGACCCGAAACATCGGCATCTTCTCTCCACAGTAGTTGAGTTCCCAGATCTCCTCGATCCT
This sequence comes from Dactylis glomerata, assembly GCA_007115705.1. Taxonomy (NCBI): domain Eukaryota; kingdom Viridiplantae; phylum Streptophyta; class Magnoliopsida; order Poales; family Poaceae; genus Dactylis; species Dactylis glomerata. Next base: position 283,245 of record QXEO01000112.1, read on the forward strand.
CCCGAAGAACCTTTCATTGACGGTGGATTCCTCGTCCGCGTAGGACAGCATCGTGACCCCCGAGTTTTGGTGTTCGCTGCTATGGTCCTTTTTCTCGGTATAGAATGTGTAACCATTGATGTCGTACGCCTGATAGGTCCTCACGTTCATCGCGGGGCCCTGTGACAAGACGAATAAGAGTTTTTCCTCTTCCGTGGAAGGCATGTTACCATGATGAAGCTGGAGTAGCTTTTCCTTGAACCAACGCGTAAAGCTGGAGTTGTGCTCTCTAGTTACGTGTCCCTTCGTCCTCCGTCTGCCCGTGTCACTAAACTTCTTCTCAATGAAGCTTTTGTGATCTAACACCCAAGGTTCGACCAATTCAAGGTGTTGTAGCGCGACTCGGTGTGCCCTATCAAAGTCTGGTTGTCGGGCTTGGAAGACGACGTGCATGGGGACGAAGCCATCGCGGTGACCAAATCCATGGATCTTGCCGAGGTGCCTCCTGATAGGCAGACCAATAGGGACGTCCTCGTTTTGTAGATAATTCTGGCAGAATGATATGCACTCGTAGGACAGGAAGCCCTTGGATGTGCTTCCATCCGGATGCACCCTATTGCGAACGTAGACTTTGAGAACGTCGTTCAGCCTTTCGAACGGCATCATGTTGTGGAGGAATGGCGGCCCGAGGTGGATGACATCATCCACCACGTGGCACCTTTATGGTGGTAGGTATGACTTATCCGTGGCGCACCTCAAAATGGTGCTCCACAGATATATATACCCGTGGCGCACCTCAAATTGGTGCTCCACAGATATGTCTGCCACCTTTTCCAGAGGGTGGGCCCACACATATCCGTGGCGCATGTATACGTGGTGCGCCACGGGTATACACATTATGCGTGGCGCACCCCAAATGCATGTGCCACGGATATGGGGGCCTGACACCCTAGGCCCTGATGCTCGGTGGGGCCCACTTATCCATGGCGCATCCCTCCCACGGTGTGCCACGGGTAAAACGATATCTGTGGAGCACCTTTATTTGGTGCGCCATGGATACTTATCCGTGGAGCACCGAAACTTAGTGCTCCACAGATAATGGGCCCATGGATAAGGGTTTTCCTAGTAGTGACGGCGCCTGAAAAATTCATGATTGCTTCGGTTGTGATGATGAAAATGACCGATCAGTTGGGAACCCCAAGAGGAAGGTATGATGAGCACAGCAGCAAGTTTCCCTTAGTAAGAAACCAAGGTTTTATCGTCCAGGAAAAAGTCAATACTCCAGAAGGTGATGCTTGCTAGCTTCGCGATGGCTCCGGACAATTTATAAGGCGCCTCGTCCAGGCTTTGCTTTGCGAGCGGCAACGTGGAACCTGCACACAACACAACCAAATACTTTGTTCCCAACTTACGATGAGGTTGTCAATCTCACCGGTTTGCTTGAAACAAAGGGTATGAGCGTATCGAGTGGAAAACAGTAGTAATATGCAAGTAAAATAAACAGTACGAGTAAAGTAAACAGGTGATAGCAATATGATGGAAATAGGACCGGGGTCCACAGTTCATTAGTGGTGTCTCTCCATAAGATAAATAACACATGCTGGGTAAACAAATTACAGTTGGGCAATTGATAGAATAAAGATAACGTGGTATGCCAAGAAGATCACTATGCGATTTACTCTGGGCATTACAACAAAATATATAGACCGCCATCCAACTGCATCTATGACTAATAATACACTTGTGGCGAATCAATCCAAGAACTCCACAAGTATTAAATTGCGAACAACAGATAATTGCATTAAGCAAAGTGTGTAATGTAAACAAAGCATATGCCCTCGAGCATATGAATGTTGTTTTCTCCCTAGTGGCAATAGCACATCTACAACCTTAGAGGTTTCTGTCACTCCCCCAGATTCAATAGAGGCATGAAGCCAACTATCGAGCATAAATACTCCCTCTTGGAGTTTGATACGTCTCCAACGTATCTATAATTTTTGATGCTCCATGCTTATTTTTACACCATTTGCCTATTGTTTCGTTACACTTAGTGGCACTTTTATGCATTTTCCGGAACTAACCTATTAACGAGTTGCCACAGTGACAGTTTCCTGTTTTCTGCTGTTTTTGTGTTTCAGAAGTGATACACAGGAAATATTCTCGGAATTGGACGAAACAAGTTCCTGAAGTCTTATTTTACCCGGAAGCTTCCAGAGATCTGAAGGAGAGTAGGAGGGGGGCCACCAGGGCCCCACACGCAGGGGTGGCGCGGCCAGGCCCCTCGCCGCGCGGGCCCCGCGTGAGGGCGCCTGGCTCCTCCTCTGACATCGCCCCTTCGCCTATAAAGACCCCCCGACGGAAAAAACCTAAGTACCCGATCACTTTTCTAGAACACATCGCGATCCGCCGCCGCCGTCGACCCGAAGATCGGGAGGGTCCAGAAGCTCTTCCCGGCACCCTGCCAGAGAGGGGAATCGCCACCGGAGGTCTTCTTCATCGCCATGCTTGCCTCCGGAGCGATGAGTGAGTAGTCTACCTTGGACTATGGGTCCATAGCAGTAGCTAGATGGTTGTCTTCTCCACCATGTGCTTCATGTTTAGATCTCATGAGCTGCCCTACATGATTGAGATTACCGTTATGTAATTCTACATGTTTGGTTTGTTGGGATCCGATGAATATTGGTGTTTATGATTGAGTTGCTGTACTGAATATTATCTTTTGTTATCTCTATGTTGTTTATGATCTTGCATGCTCTCCGTTGTTAGTAGCTATCTTAATTGGCCGAGTAGTTGCTAGTGACTCCAAGAGGGGGTATTTATGCTCGATAGTGGGTTCATGCCTCTGCTTAACCTGGGGGAGTGACATAAACCTCTAAGGTTGTAGATGTGCTGTTGCTACTAGGGAGAAAACAACATTCATATGCTCAAGGGCATATGCTTTGTTTACATTACACACTTTGCTTAATGCAATTATCTGTTGTTCGCAACTTAATACTCATAGGGTGTTCGGATTGATATCCCCGGGAGTGGATTATTAGTCATAGATGCAGTTGGATGGCGGTCTATGTATTTTGTTGTATTGCCCAGAGTAAATCTCATAGTGATCTTCTTGACATATCACGTTTATCTTTATTCTATCAATTGCCCAACTGTAATTTGTTTACCCAGCATGTGTTATTTATCTATGGAGAGACACCACTAGTGAACTGTGGATCCCGATCCTATTTCCATCATATTGCTATTACCTGTTTACTTTACTCGCACTGTTTACTTTACTCGCATACTCTATTGTTTTCCACTCGATACGCTCATAACCTTTGTTTCAAGCAAACCGGTGAGATTGACAACCTCATCGCAAGTTGGGAGCAAAGTACTTGGTTGTGTGTGTGCAGGTTTCGCGTTGCAGCTAGCAAGCAAAACTTGGACGAGGCGCCATATATAAATTGTCCGAAGCTGTCACAAGCTAGCAAGCATCACCTTCAGTCGTTTGTCTCTCCTCTCCAAGAACGATAAACCTTGGTTTCTTAACTGAGGGAAAACCAGCTGCTATACTCATCACACCTTCCTCTTGGGGTTTCCAACGGGCTGGTCATTCACCACGCATCAAGCTGTTTTTCTGGCGCCATTGCCGGGGATTTAAGAAGAATAAGCTCCCACATCAACTACATACTCCCACGTCAACTTGGCACTAGCAGCTGTTTTTCTGGCGCCGTTGCCGGGGAGGAAGTAGAAGACTTCTGCGAGGGGAGTTTTTCGCACACACATCCTTTACTTTGTTGTATTGTTTTGCTTTACTTTATTTATTTTACTTGCATTACTTTATATCAAAAACCCAAAAAAAATAGAATCCTTGGTAGTTGCTATTTCTTTACTTTAGTTTATTATGTCTAGTTCAGTTGCTACTATTATGTCGCCCGAGGACATGATTTTCACTTTTAAACAAAAGTATGAGGAAAGTTTTAAAGAAGCTTGGTCTAGAATTTATGATTGGCATGGAAAAACTGAACCTAAAATGACTTTGAGTTTGCTTCTTATTAGTTTTTACTTTGGACTTTCTCTTCGTTATAGATATGCTTTGGATGCTACTGCAGAAGGAGATTTCCTTCATTGTGATGGAGATCAAGCCTTCAATATTATAAAAAAGTTGATTACAATTTACAGCATGCCAACCTATTTTGATTCCTCTCTTGTGTGCATTTTTAATAGACTTGATGCTCTTGAGACTCGCACTGCTAGGTTGAATTCTTGCTACAATACTTTGCGCCAGCATTTTGATTATGTGCCAACAAATACTGAACCTTCGAGTTGGTATCCTACGATAAAAATCACCATTAGTGGTGAAACTTTTCATGCTCGTTGTGATATTATGTCTGAATTTTGTCTCATGCCAATGGATGTTTATGAATCTTTGAGCCTTTGGAAGCTTTCTGAGGGGGGAGAAGGAATTTCTCTTACTAACAATGCCACTATATTTCCCCTTGGAATAGCTGAAGGAGTTTTTACAAAAGTCCTAGGAAGAATGATATCTACTGATTATCTTGTTATTGAATGTGTAGGGAAAGGACAAATCACACTTGGAAGATCCCTCTTGAAACTCCTGGGCGCCGTCATTGATGTGGGAAAAGGCAATATAAAATTTATCTCTCCACCTTGCAATAGCCATGTCTTTCCTAGAGTCAAGAGCAAAGGTAAGAAAGGAAGACGTAAGGCACGCGCTGATTCTAATGCTTCATCACTTGATGTTACTTGATTCGCAATTTTCTGCGCCTAGCTCAAAGGCGTTAAAGAAAAGCACTCTTGGGAGATAACCCAATGTTTTTATTTTTAGTACTTTTTCTTTTATTTGAGTCTTGGAAGTCATTACTACTGTAATGACCGCTCCTTATCTTGTTTATTTCGTTTTTGTGCCAAGAGAAGCCTCTAATTCGAGTGAGCTAAAGATTTGGGGATGTTGCTGTCCTGAAACTGTTTTCGGTGCTGCACCGTAAAAATTCGTATAAATTCTCTGTATATCTTTTGGACCTGCGATTTCTTGTGCATATGCCCCAGGTTATATCCAAACTTTTGTTAGTTGAACACTTTTTGATTTGAGCAACAGAAAATCCCTCAAAAATTCGACCTTTGTCAGCTGTTCGGTTTTGACAGATTTCTGCCAATATTTGTGTTTGCCACTTTATCGCTTTCTTTTGAGTTCTTTTGATCACGGAACTTTTGGGGAGGTTGCTACAGTAGTATTTTCTATATATGTGGTGGTTTTGAGTTGAAACCTGAAGCAAAAAGAGGTTGATTATATGTTATGCTTACACTAATGTTGCTAATAGAATTGTGTTTAGTTTTGTATGAAGGAAGTTTTCAAGTGTAGGGATTGGAGAATGATGAGATGAGTTGAGGAATGGACAAAAGCTCAAGCTTGGGGATGCCCATGCATCACCCCAAGAAATATCCAAGAAGTACAAGCGTCAAAGCTTGGGGATGCCCCCGAGGCACCCCTTCTTCATCGGCAAAAATCAGGTCACCTTTCAAAACACTATATTTTTATTGCTTCATGCACTATGTGTTTTTCTTGGAGCGTCAGTTGTTTTAGTTTTCTTAGTTGGTTTAGTTTGTTTGTTTGCTGCAATAAATGGTTGGACCCCAACAAATTTCCTTTGGAGAAGTTGCCTCGTTTTCATTTGCAAAGAATGCTCTAGTTTTCACTCTTATTAAAATCGAGTGTTCTTCTTTTTCTGCTACTGCTTTTGGTTTTCGTTTTCGCCTTGATTTGCGTTCAGACCTTGTCATATCTTTTCATCAAGGTGTATTTTTGCCTCTGATCTTTATTGGTTTTTATCAAAAGAGGTGTTTATAAAAATTTCAAATGGTGTTGGAAAAGAGAAAAAGCTTTGTGCAAAATAGTGGTACAAGAAGGAGCTTGTGTAGACTGCGGCTTAGGCTTTTTCATGTCATGCTTGATGTCTTTTTGATAGTATGCTTAGTGGTTTTGCTGTAGCATGACTTGTCACCTACTTCAAATTCAATCCCCTTGGACTTGAATTCGGGAAACCGGTCAAACCCATTCTTTTGCCGCATTTAGGACTTACAAAGAATGAGTCCCAGTGGTTCTCAGGGTACCCAGTGCGTCCACCAGGATTTTTCTTCGCATCGTAGACACGGATACATACCAGCAGAGCGCATCCATGTGCGTGTACCGGGCCACACAGGACGGATCCTGGGGTCTTACCTTCGTGATATATTTGAATCACGACATTCGAGTTTTGTCGCGATGACGCAACTCGAGAATCATATGTCGCAGCCTTGTTTGACTATTCCAGTGTACAAAATATTCGGGTTTATTCAACCTTGATCGATAAAAAACTCCCTCCCGATGGGAGTAATGATGCTTCCTGAATTTTCTTTCGCCTTCCTTGCTCCAGTATTCATGAATAAATATCATCGGGTGCGCGCCTAGCGCTCCCGATAGGAGTAGGCCCCGAGGCTATAGTCGAAATTTTTTGAGTATAGGCTCAAATATATTGTACCCACTTATAATCATTACATCTAAGCTTGATATGATAATATCGTCGGGTGCGCGCTCAGCGCTCCCGATAGTAGTAGCCCCCGGGGATATAGTCGAATAATTGCGAATATAGACTTAAAGAATGACATATTCTTCCTTCTCTCCTCTATGGTTTTCATATCAGTTCCTTGTCGACTTTCTTGATTATCACCCATATGAGGAAATGTCAGTTTGCAGTTTTCATTGCCATAATCTGATCTCCCGTTACTCGAACTCTCGTGACGTCATTAATATAATTACATTGTATGTAATTTTAATTTCGGCGCTGACCGTTACTCATGGGTAGCGCAGTAATTTCACAATTTCTCTGCCCGTTTGTGGGCTGCCGTTTCCGCTCCTTGCGCCACGTCTCAGCCCACGTTCCATTACCAGGAAGCTATATAAGGGGAGAGTGGGGAAATTCACTGTTTACCAGTTCATTGCTTCCGCCGCCGCCGCCATTGTTGCAATCCTTGCGCACCTCTGATCTCCTGCATAGCCCCCGTGCGCAAATCATATATGCGCGTGAAGCATCTGGCGCAGAAGAACAAGATGGCCAAGGGGAAAACTGCGAACGCCGCGACCAGCTGGGTGCCTTCTGTTTTCACGCAGAAGGATCTAGACAAGGCCCAAGCTGATGGCCTTCTCTCCGATGACGATCAGGTCATCTTCCCGAGCACCGAGCGGATCCCCAAGCCCAAAAACGGCTTTCGGGTGATGTTTTTTGCCTTTCTCTTGCGCGGTCTTTCTCTTCCTACCCACGAGTTCCTTCGTGGGCTTCTTTTCATGTATGGTGTGCAGCTTCATCAGCTCACACCAAATTCCATTCTGCATATTGCTTGCTTTATAACTCTTTGCGAATCTTTCCTGGGGATCGATCCCCATTTTCTTCTCTGGAGATCCATCTTTTGGCTTCGCCCCAGTGTCTCATTATCGAAGAAACCTGAACTGGGTGGAGCTGTTATCTCTGTCCGTGCTGAATCTCAGTACTTGGAATTTTCCATGGCTGCCTCAGTACAAGGTTGGAGGACTAAATGGTTTTATATCAAAGACCGAAAGGTCTCTTCCTCCGATGAATACAGCATTGCTCCATTTGATGCTTCCCAGGAATTGAAGAAATTGGCCTCGTGGGATTCGCCTCCCTCGGAAGCTGAGATGGAGGAAATTAAGCCACTTCTAGCCCGCATCTAGGAGCTGAACGGTGGTAGAGGAGGTGCACTTTTGGGTACTCAACTCATGGCGTTTTTCCTGCAATGTCAAATTCAACCCCTGCAGCATCGTCTCTCCAAATTGTGGACATTTTCTGGCTTGGGAGACCCTTCTCGAGTATCCGAAGATCTTATGGAGAAGAAGGATCTCGACAAGCGTGTGAGAGCTCTTACTACTCTCACCAAGGATCATGAAGTTGCGGATTTAGCCGCTAGCTACTTTGACTCCGAGCATCCCTTGCCTGCGGTATGTTTTACTGTCTTTATTCGCCATATTTTTCTCTTATCATTGTTTGTCTTGTAGCTCTCGGGTTATTTTCCTTTCAGAATCATCAATTTCTTGTTTCTCGCCCTCCTCTCCCAGAGGGAGGGGCCATTCAAAATGTGCCTGTTTCTGCGGCCTCTGAAGCCCCCGAGGCTGAGGACAGCCAAGATGGGGACGAAGGCGAAGATTCGCTGGAAAGGACCAGCTCAACGACGTCACCTCCTCCTGCGCTTTCTGAAGATCTTGTTGTTGACAGGAAGAGGAAACGTGTCGAGGAGTTCGCTTCTTCGAGTGCCTCCGCTCATAAAACTGTGGCCAAGGAGACCCTAAATATAGAAGACGATGAAGAACTTTTCGACGCCTTGGACTCGTGAGTTTTTGCTAACTCTATTCTTTAGTTTGTACCTTGCTTTCCTCCTTTCGACTTATGCGAAAGCTCTGGCCTTTCTTTGCAGTGACAACGAGGACCCGAAAAGGGATGCCACCACTGCTCCTTCTGCTGAGAATAGGGATGCCGACGAACCTTCTATGCAAGAGGTTGAGCCGGTCGTGAAGCCTTCAAAGGTTCCAAAGGCTTCTAAGGCCCCTGTTAAGAAGCCCACTGCTACACGTGATTCCAAGCGTTTGAAGCATTTGACAGACGCCAGTGCTTCCCTTGAGGCCCATCAGGCCACGAGCTCCTCTGGCGATGTGCGTGTTGATACCGGTATGTGTTATTTTGTTTCCTGCTTTATCTCTATACTCACGTGGAATTTCTGGACAGATTTTGATGAAGAAGTTTGTCACTTTGGGCACTGAATGTGTCGAGTACTTGAAAGCTACTATGGCTTCCGAGGGTAATCCTTTTCCCTATACTCTGCTAACCTTCAGAGCCTTTCTTTGCTGTTTTATTTGACTTTCTTTTCCCTGTTTGAATTGCAGATGCTTTGGCGACGGCTAACGCTCACATTTCATCGCTGGAAGCTGAACTCGAAGCTTCCCAAAAAGCTTTTGATGCCGCCACTGCTGCCAAAGTCAATGCTGAGAAGTCCACTAAATCAGCACTGGCTAAGGCGAAGAAAGCAGAGAAAGCCCTTTCTGATGCGAATAAGGAGCACATCCAGCGGGAACAGGACGTGACTGATCGGCTTAATAAGATGTCTGCTGTTGCTGGAGGTACACACTATGCCTTTCCCTTCTTTTGTTGTGTTGCCCACTCTCTATGTTTGCTGATGTGCACTTTTTCCCTCTGTCTTTGTTTCCTTGGTTGTGCAGAACATACTGGAGTGTCTTCGTCATCTATGCAACCAGACGATGATTCCCTTATGGCCGCAGTTAACCTGCTGGAAGCGAACTGGATATCTGTCCAGGAGATCTTCAAGTTGGTTACCTGCGTGCTCACGCGGATTTTCATCGGGTTATGGCCTAAGCAGAAAGTGGACATGCCAGCTGATGACTTGAAGAAACTTGCCAAGGTTTTCGACACCCCTGAAGATCCGATCTTGCTGATGAAGAGCCGCTCTGTGAAGCGAGGCGCGGAGGGGGCCATTGCTTTGACCTATGCGCATGGCGAGGAGGTCGACTGGGAGAAGGTGAGTTCTTCCCGCGGTCCTCCTCTTTCGGAGCTGAAGGCTTTCTTCGAGAAGGCGAAAAGGTATGCGCCAGGCATCACGTTGATGATTTCTCCTTCGGCGGCTTCTGCGACCTCTACTACGCCGATTTCTTCGACTCCGGTGACAGGTGGATCTGAGCTTCCTCCCAACGCTGGTGCTGCTTCTGCTACGCCTACTTCTGCTGTGGATCATGAGGCCGAGGTGGCATAGACTTGACCTCCTTTTGTAATTTTTAGTTTTATTCTGATGTAGTAAACTCTTAGTCGCATGTAGCCCGAGAACTTTAGTCAGAGGGCTTGCACTTTTATAAATATTTCTTCTTTTGCGAAATGTCATATTCGGTTTAGCTTCTGAGATGCTTCTCTTTTCTTTTCTTTTGGCTTCCAGCCTATGCGTGCTAGTGGATCGTCGGGTCGCGGTCAGGCTCCATCTCCTACCGATGTTTTCGACTCCGGAGCTTCGTCGCCTCCTCGTCCTTCTTGCCAATGTGCTGAGTATTCCTCAAGAATTTCAGACCTTGAGAGCCGCTTGTATTTGGTGAAGCGCCAAGCGCAGATGGCTATGGATAAAGCCAGCAAGTCTTGCGATTTTATGAAACAGATATCCATACTTGAGGATAAGGTGTCGGGTCTGACGGCTAGAGTTGTACATCTAGAGGAGTGCGACTCCTTTCTCGTTGGTATCGTCGAATCTGCTTGTGAACTGCTGCGATGTAAGGTTTCCTGCAACTTTCCTCTTTTTCCTTTTTACTCCAATACTACTGGCCAATGACTTTTATTGTTGTAGGCACTTGCTTAGACTTCATTGGTGAAACTCGCCGTGTTTCTGAACGGATCGCGGCTCTTGAGAGATCATCAGAGGGAGTCAAAAGTTTTTGGTCTTATCCCCGGCGCCGTCGTGCTATTGTGCTTCTCCAGGATCGTGCTCAGCACATTGGAGAGGCAGTTAATGGTTGTCGAAGATCTCTGACTATGATGCACTCCGTGATGCTTCCTCGTAACCCTCTGCCTGGAAGCTTTCCACTGTTACTCGATACTTTTAGATCTAGTCAGCGAATTCATCGGTTGATAGAGCTGAACTTGGTGGCTGGAGCCAATTTTGCTCTTGGGTGGGTGCGTAAGTGGCATCCAAGGCTTAATTATAGTTCCATGTCACTGAGTTATCCTCCAGGTGGAGCTAGTTTGCGAGTTCATCTGGAGAATACCCTGCAGCCTGCCAGAAGGATTATAGCTAGGCTGTTGCGAGAGGATGCCGTGTTTTTCCGCGAGCATCATTACTTAGATCCCCTGGGGGTGGACGATTCTGATAACCCAATGTTATGATGTTTGTGTATTTTGCGTATAGAACGCTAGGGTTGTCGTTTCCTGACCTTATTGTCAGAAATTGTTCTCAGAGCGTTTTATTGCGTGCGCCGCATTTTTGTTTAAAGACACGTAAACTCGAATGAGAGGAACTTTGTCTTTATTTATGCTTATAATGTAAGATACATAGGGTGACCCAAGAGATCCGGCCGATGACCTGTGTTCTGGATCTAGAGGGCATTGCCCTGGAACAGCTCATGGCTTTTACAGCCTTATTTTTCTACTCTAGTTTGTCGCCATGTTGCTCATGCCATCGAGGTTTTCTCTTCTTCTCCTATAGACTTGTCTTGTTCTGATGGCTGTACCCGTGGTTTCTTTACTTCTGGCTCATTGGGGTTTCCTTCGAGTTGCTGTGTGACTCCTCTAGTCGCGCTTTTTTGCTTTGTAGTTAGGTTCTCCGTAGCATGCCATCATGCCGAAGTTTTGGGCCATCTTGTGAAACTCCTTGTCGCATAGATCTGATAGCTCGAAGCTTCCTTTGACTGTAATAATTCATTTGGGTCCTGGCATTTTTAGTACCAGGTAAGTGTAATGAGGTACTGCCATAAATCACGAAAACGCGGGTCGCCCGAGGATCGCATGATATTGTGATGGCCAGTCCATGACTTCGAAATCGAGTTTCTCCCTTCTGTAGTTTTGCCGATTTCCGAAGCAAACGTTGAGTGCTATTCGACCTAGCGGATAGTTTGCACTTCCTGGGACTATTCCGTGGAAGGAGCAGTCAGTTGGCTTCAGGAACTCTAACGAAGTGTGCATTGCCCGTAGAGTCTTTGCGTAGATTAGGTTTATTCCGCTTCCTGCATCCATGAATACTCTGTTGACATCGTACGTCCCTATTTGGGCTTTGAGTACCAAAGGCGCATTTCCTGGCCGAGGTACTGTTATTGGGTGGTCGTCTCTGCTGAATTCTATGGGTTGCTCTGACCAATGTAGATATTTTGTTGTTGCTGGAGGTGAAGTTATTGCGAGGTTAACTTGTCGAGTTATACTTTTCTCCTCTTTGTTCGACTTGGGCACTGGCTGTATCATTGCTGTAATGTGCCCTTTAGATGGAACATATCCCTCGTCGTCGTCGCGTCCTTGGTTTGATTGATCTTGGCCCTTGGGAGCTCCACTGTTTCCTTGTTGGGTTGCAGGTGCGTTGCTTGTGTTCCCTTCATATCCCTGCCGTTTTGCCTCGGCTTGTTTATTGAGTGTTGCTTCCTGTAATTTCAAGAATGTAGTGCAATCTTTTCATTGCATGTCTGGATACTCGCTTCCCATCGACAAACGCAGAGTGAATATGACATGGTCCATTGAGCATATCTTCTGGTGATGGGTTATACTCTCTGGATTCCCTTGGATGAAACTTTTTATAGTCTTCTTTGCCGTAGCTATGGTATCCCAAACTTTTACGGTCGTTGCCTTGGTAACTGTTGTCCTTATACCCTGCGGCTACTTGACTATGAGAACCATAGTTATCGTAATTGCGGGATCTCCTTCTTTGGCCTCCATATCTGTTTCCTCTGTCATCTTCTGGAGATCGTGTCCGTTTGTTGTTACACACATCTTCTCCATCTGCAAATCGATTTGCTATATCCATTAGATCTGATACTGTTTTCGGCTTGATCCTGCCCATCTCTTTAACTAGGTCTCCTCGCCTTAGCCCGACTATGAATGCGTCTATTGCTCTTTCATCTGAGACTTCGACTGCCGAATTTTTGATTATGCTCCATCTTTGGATGTATGCTCTTAATGTCTCCCTGCGCTGCTGCACGCAGGCTTTGACTTCTTCTATGGATGCCGGCCGCTTGTATGTCGACTTGAAGTTACTCGTGAATTGTTTTATGAGTTCTTCCCAGCTTCCAATTGTTTCTTTTTCTAACTTGCTCAACCATGACCTGGCCGCGCCGGTGAGGTGTAATTGCAAACTTTTCATTGCTGTTTCCTTGGTTCCTCCTAATAGTTTTACTGCTTGTAGGTAGTCTGAAAGCCATGACTGTGGCTCCTGAGATCCGTCGTATTTTTGTTGGTCATGGGGTAATTTGAAACCTTTGGGTACTAGCGTGATGCGAAACCTATGGGTAAAGCAAGGCGCCCCCATCTCCTTTTCATCGTCTTCGTAGTCATATGTTCTGTTGGGAGTTCTGGATCGTCGGGTTCCTTTGTTCTTTGGACTGTTGTATCGTCCTGGTGATGGTGTCCTAGATCGTCGACTTCCACTTCTATGCCGAGGACTGTTGTGACGGCGTGGTGATCTTGGTTTGTGAGTTCCTTTGTTGCGGTATGCCTCCTCCTCTTTTGCTGATAATTTGTTGCCTACCATCTTTAATCCCTGCAGTGCGGCCTGATGCATGTGTTCCCTTGGGTCTCCTGGACTTGGTCGCGTTGTATGCAGGTATGCTTGAGCTACCACCAGTGCTGCTTCGGGTGTCTTTGGTATAATGTTCCCTTGCTCGTCGACTGATAAGAAAGACGAGTCGAGGTTTTTGGAAAGACTTTGCCTATCTGAGTATTCGAGGTTTTTGTACCTTGAACCGTGTTGACGATGTCTTTTGGCGTTCGTATATGATGCGTCGCTACATGCTCTGCAAGCAGCGTCACTTGCTGCAATGGCTGAGTCTTTTCTGTTTTGTACTTCAATTTTCTCTTTCGCTAGTAGCTTCGATTGCCGTCGTAGGGCGTAGTGATACCCTAAAAGCATATTCTTGCTAGCATTGTTTGGTATTGGTGTGCAGTGCTCCACAGCTGTGTTGATGATCTTCCATTCATCGACTGATAGTCGAATTTTTTCCCGGTTTACCAGGGAATCCGCAGTTTCTCCTTCTACCAGGTGGTTTGCTCCCCTGTTTATGTTTGCTGGGTTGAGTACTGGATTGTTGTTTTTGTCGAACTCTTCTGAGTTGTCCTCTGTAATAGCAAATACTTGGTACCGATTGTCGAACTTACTATCGAAGCTTGAGAAGATTGAGTTTTCATCCTTATGAAGCTCTAATCCTGTCTTCCAGGTGTCCGTTGATTTATCTGAAGTGTCGGCATGGCTAATCATAAGATCTTCGAGTTGTATTTCTAAGTCGAAGTTTCCTGTGGTTTCGTCGCCTTCTGCGAATTCGCTTTTTTCTGCTTCTATTTTCATGGGGCTGACCGGCGAATTTACTTCACTGGAGGAGCCTTCTGATGATTCTGACATCGTTTCTATTTTGGCTTTGGTTGCCGACAGACCCGATTTCGCCGGATCCGAGAGGCGAATTGAACCTAGTGATCCGACGCGAAAGTTTAGGCTTCTGATCGTCAAATCCATATCTTGATCCATGCCCTCGAATACTTGCGTGAAGCTTGACTGGTGAGGTTGAAAATCGACGGTTCCGAAGGGTATCTGGATTTCGTCGAATTCTGGATTGTTGTTGGCTACGAGTGGAAAAGCCGTCGAATTCATGGTTCCAACGCCCTTCGTCCCCACGGTCAGCGCCAATTGACGAGGGGTTAACTCGACAAATGTCCTAGATGAAGGACTTAGGATCGGGGAGATAGGGCGTCGGATGAACTCGAAGGTAAATTCAGTCAAACAAGGTAGCTATGAAAGTAAACGTGGGTGTAAAACCTGGCTTGCTTTCAATCTGTCCCTCTCCGTCCCCTCCTGGCCCCTATATATAGGTGGCCAGGTCTCGAGGATCGGGTGGGATCCGATACAGATTACAATATCGACATACGACATGAACTCGTATCTCGACTAGTATTATAATTGGGCCTAGTTTAACGGGTCTCAGGGGTACACAACTGACGGGCTCTATTATCTATACCCTTGTCAGTCCGTGTCTCCTCCTTCCACATTCTTCAAAGAGAGGTACTCTTCTCTTCCATGTCTCCCTCAAAATCCCCATGTCCCTCCTTATCTTTGTAACCTTGTCAGCCTGCGATGCGTAGGTCAAGGTAGGGGAGCTCAAGATCTATGGTTATTTATAATTATTTTTATTCGGTTTTTTATATTTGTTTTTAGTTGAAGTTGATGATTGATAGAGTAGAAATTGTATTTGGTATCCACACATAGATTTTTTTGGATCGAGAGTTATCTTCTGTTTGAGAGGGCAAGTGAGTAAAAAAATGAATGTTTGATGATTGTAATTGTCTTGGTGAGTAAAAGTCACAACTTGTGGATTTGAAAGTTGGTTTATTTTGAGAGAATAAGTTGAAAGCTTGAGATTCATTCTCATATATATTGATGGACTTACCGTGGAAACTTAATCAACGAAGTTGGACCTAGCTCACATCATTGTGACACTTCGGGTGATTCTAGGGTGCAGGTTCATTAATTTATGTTAGTTTGCAACTTTCGCTAAGTGAAGTGTATAATGCTGATTTAGTACCGGTGCCTATATAAATCAACTAAAACTAGGAATTTTCTTGTTTTCAGCTCCCATAGCTTCTTTTTTTGTCTATGATTACCTCCCCCAGATTTGCATGTTCTCAACCATACTTGCCAATTTATGCTTCTCTCGTCGTGATTATTTCTTCCAACAACGAAGAGAATATGGAACACTACAATTCAGTCGTGTTGGTTAGTGGTGCTGGATCGGCTAGCTTGACTAAATGGATTACTCCAAGTCGAGTTGTTAGCATAGAACTATGACTTTTCAGTTTAAATTCCGGAAAACTACGACTTTACGTTTGAATCGCAGAAAACTACGCCTTTTTCGTAAGTTTTTTGCAATGTGCACTGATTGGCATTTTCTGGCCGATTGACAGCGAATCTGACCGTTGGGACCCAGCTGTAAGGGTGACGTGGCAAGTCCATCTCCACTCCGTCGACGGCCGTTAGCTCTGACCGGTGGGGCCCACCTTATCCTGTCTGAAAGGGAGACAGCCGCCCGGTTAGGGTTTCCGCATCTCACTGGACTCCACTCCCCTGTCCCCGCGCCCCCGACAGCGAACCGCCTCGACGCCGAAGATCCGTCGCCGGCGGCAAGATTTGGAAGCTCCGGCGGCCCGCGTCCATGCCCAGCTGGCCCAACAGCCCCTCGTCGAGCCCGCCCCCATTGCTAGGGGTAAGTTTCTCCCAAAAATCTATGGTTAGGGTTGCTGTGAGCCGTCTCCGATTTGTCACCAATTTGTGCTCAGCGGAAGCTTGATTTGTTTCTGGTTTCGATTTCTGCTTGTCAGCCGATGACCCTCATGGATTACTGCCCTGACACCTGCGAGGATTTAAGCTTTCATGGGGTGGCTGTGGGGTGCCCAGAGGTATGCCGGGAGCACAGGCTGCCGCCACGCAAGTGCGTTGCTTTTGAAGGATCGAACACTGGCCGCAGATTTTACATGTGTTCAATTGAGAATGTAAGTACGATGTATTTTCAAATTTATTCCAATTTAGCTGCAGATAAATATAGGAATGAATATGGCCATGATTAGATTAGAAGTGAATTTAGGATGCATGATTTAGGATATATATTTAGTATGTCAACCTTTAGATCAGGACAGTAGGATGCTTTTAACTAGGAAGCAATTGTGGATTCATGTTCTGGTTATAGTACTAGTAATTTAGTTTCCATTTAATAGGAGGTGAACAATTGTGGAATCTTGTCCTGGTTATAGTACTTTAGCTTCCATTTAACTGGATATTTTTTTCTTAGGAGGTGAACAATTGTGGATTCCAGTCCTGGTTAGACAATGAGTGGCCAGAAACTATGAAGAATGCTATATGTAGGCTCTGGCACATGTATGATGCTAGCAACAATGCTCTTCTTCAGGAGAAGATTGAGAGTGGTAGGATGTTGAAAGAGTGCAATGAAGAGAAAATGAAGGCAGAGAAGAGATATGCTAGTCTTATGAATGATGTGGCTCAATTCATGGATGATACAGATAGAAGCGTGCTTGAAGCTAACCACAGCAAACTGAAAGAGAAAGAACAACAAGAGATGCATCAGCTTGAGGAGAAGGACAGGATGATTTCTTTGATGAGAAATGAAGTTGAAGTTCACAGGAATGCAATTAGTGAGATGAAGCAACTGCTGAAAACACAAGGAGAGCTGATGAAGTCTAAGAGGAAGCAAGCAGAAGAGGAGAAAGCTGCTCTAAAGGAGGAGAAGAGGAAGATTGAGTACGCGCTGTATGAGCTTATCCAAGCTGGTGATGTGAACAAGGATAAGATGAAGAGGATAAAGGAGATCTGCATGGAGGAGTGATCTGTGATGTTGTCCAGTGTTATTATGTTGTAATGCATGTATCTGGAGACTTTTAGGTGAATTTGATGTTGTAATGCTTGTATCTGGAGACTTGTAGGTGAACTAGATGTTGTTATGGTTATATTAGGGATAATATGTGTTGAACTATGTGTTTTAATGTAATGTTGAGATAATATGTGTTGAACTTGATGTGGTTATGGCTAGGAGTAGCTCCTTGAATGTTATTGTCTAGTTGGTTGATGAAATGGTTGTTTGCATGATTTTGTTGTTGATGAAATATGAGTAGAAATGTGGAATTTGTTTGAATGTTATTGTCTAGTTGATTTTAGGGTTGCCGAGACCTCTCGAGGTTGGATAGGGTTATTTTATTAGGGTTGCCGAGACCTCTCGAGGTTGGATAGGGTGGTTTTATTAGGGTTGCCGAGACCTCTCGAGGTTGGATAGGGTGGTTTTATTAGGGTTGTCGAGACCTCTCGAGGTTGGATAGGGTTATTTTATTAGGGTTGCCGAGACCTCTCGAGGTTGGATAGGGTGGTTTTATTAGGGTTGTCGAGACCTCTCGAGGTTGGATAGGGTGGTTTTATTAGGGTTGCCGAGACCTCGAGATAGCAGAACATCACATATTAGAACATAGTCTTCGACAACAATAGATAGCAGAACATCACATAGTAGAACATAGTCTTCGACAACAATAGATAGCAGAACATCACATATTAGAACATAGTCTTCGACAACAATACATACCAGAACATTGTCATGAGATCATAGTCTAAGACAACTAAACATGAGATCATAGTCTAGGACAACCACACATCACAAACATGATTGTAGACAACAAAACATGAGAGCATTGTCTGACAGAGCTTATGGGATCATAGTGTAGGACAACCACACATCAGAAACATTCAGATGCATCACTTATTGACAAACTTTTTTTAGCCTCCTCTTTTTCCCACTACCCAGGGCAAACTTCTTGACAAAGTCATCATCATCACTGACAGGTACATCATCAGAGTTGCAATCCTCATCAGGTGAAGGGACAAAGTAGTTATCATCTTCCTCCTCAGGCTCATGGTGTGATCTAGTTGTTGGTCCTACCCTCTTTGCTTTTTTTTCATAGGGAATAAAATCCTCTTCTGCTGCTTCCTCAACCTCTTCCTCTGAAGAATCTTCCCCTGAATAAAATTCTTCCACATCTGTATCTCCTTCTATGTGTTGGTCAGGATGCTGCCTTTGCTTCTTCTCTTGCATCAGCTGCTCCTCTATGTCAACACTTTCAGGATCTTTCTCTGCTTCTTTCTTCTCTCTTCTAAGTTTCTTCATGAGTTCAATCTCTTCAGCTACTCCAACACCATGATCCTCAGGCCTATACTCTCCAATGTTTCTCCCTGACCAAATCATGTCATCTTCATCAAGTGCATCAACAGCCACAATCTGAGTGCAAGCTATCCTTTTGCCCTTCTCCATGTTGCAGCTCTGCTGTGTTCCCATATATACCACATCTGTATAATCCATTGCCACTGGATACAGTTGCTCATCTGTATAATCCATTGCCACTGGATACAGTTGCTCATCTTCACTGATGTAAGTGACACCATGACTGTCAACAGATAGAAGAGCATCACTGATTTCCTCTGCCTCTAAATCATCCCTGTTCAGTCCAATAGGAAATGCTGCTTGCTTCTTAATAACTGTCAGGTTGAGCACCTTGTCATGGTCAAACAGCTGTAACATGCTCTCCACCTTTTCCATGCTGTCAACACACTCCATTCCTTGTAATCCTTTGCCCTTTTCTTTTACATAATATATTTTATCACCAAATCCATAACCCCTGACTTCTATCAGTGCAATCAAATTCAATATAGTGATGTCCCCAGAGCAGAGTGTTCTTTCTAAGTTGTCTTCTCCAGGAAAATTAAATCTAATTTCCCAAATATCATCATCCAAACTGCAAGCAACCAATTTATAATTATTACTACCAAGCATACAAGTTAGCAGCAAGCATACATGTTAGCAGCAAGCACTCAATTTCAGTACCAGTTCAGTTAACAGCAAGCAAACATACAAGTTCAGTTAGCAGCAAGCAAACATTCAAGTTCAGTTAAAAATTCAGTGGTGATACAATTACCAGCAAACATACAGGTTCATTTAAAAATTCAGTTAGCAGCAAGCACACAATTTCAGTTCAATAATTCAGTTAGCATCAACCACACAATAATTCAGTTACCAGCAAACATACAATGTCAGTACATTCAGTTAGAAGGCAGGGGTTGATTTCTACCTAACCTACAGGCTCTACCAGTGAAATGCTGAGAAAAAGGCAGAAGACTTACTCGATCGCGCCAAAGGAGGAGCCCCAACGGTGGCTGGCATTCGCAGGTGAAGCCAGCACAGCACCAGCCAGAGCCACCGCCGCCGATTGCTCCAGCGAGCGGCCGGTGTATCGCGGCGCCTCAGACCAAGATGAACTGCTACGGGGGTCGCCTCCCATGGGGTCGCCGCCGGGAGGCTCGCCGGTGAGAGCCGCGCCGCCGTCTGACATTCCACCGCGGGGTGTCGCCGCCGCCATCGGGTTCGACTGGGGAGAGGAGAGCGACGTGTGAACGAAACCCTAACCGGGCGGCTGTCTCCCTTTCAGACAGGATAAGGTGGGCCCCACTGGTCAGAGCTAACGGCCATCGACGGAGTGGAGATGGACTTGCCACGTCACCCTTACAGCTGGGTCCCAACGGTCAGATTCGCTGTTAATCGGCCAGAAAATGCCAATCAGTGCACATTGCAAAAAACTTACGAAAAAGGCGTAGTTTTCTGCGATTCAAACGTAAAGTCGTAGTTTTCCGGAATTTAAACTGAAAAGTCGTAGTTCTATGCTAACAACTCCTCCAAGTCAGAGTGTGCTGGCTCTATGTCCGCAAGATCCCTTCCTCTGCACCCTGTAAATTGTCTTAGAGCACCTCTAGCTCATACTAAAACATCGCGTACTTAAAAAGCATTTATAAATATACAAAATATGTATCTTAAGCAAGACAGGTCTTGTGACAGAACATATATTCAAAACTACTTTAAAAAATAACGTGATATGGCAACGCTAAACCATGCTAAATAGCGTATATAGCATCTATATGAGGCCAACGCTAAATCTGATAGCACACTATTTTCCTTTGGAAAAAACTGAACTTAGAACCGACCCATGAGTGCGTATTCTCTCCCCCTTCCTCACTTCTATTCCTTATTTCCTTCCATGTTTCAACTCCCAAGCCCCTAGTGCTAGCCATATGGCTTGCCGCCGCACCCACACAGCGGCGCTCATCCTAGAAGAGCGCATTCTTGCTCGTCGAAGAAAAGGATAGGAACTTGTCCACACTGAAATGTAGGGGGTGACACTATGAGTGTCGGAATCGGGGTCGGGCCGGCAGGGCTGCTAGCTGAAATTCCCCTCTTCCTGCAAACGGTTTCACATTTTTAGTACAATAAAAAAATTAGCCCTCATACTACAAATTTAGCCCGCATGAAGAATATGTGTACATCCATTTTATGTGTCTCAAATGGTTTACCTTTTCTGCCAAAACGCAAGACGTTTTTTAGTTTGACCCTCTTTGCGTATGCTCTTAGGTTGTGTTTGACATTGCGATTTATTAATGTTATTATTATGTTTATTTATAACCTTGCAGAACATCAGCCATTATAAAAGCATAAGGTGGATAAAACAAATACTAAGAATAAGTAAAAAATGAATAAAATTAAAAGAAATCATGACAATCTACCGCAGGCAAGCAGTAAAAGTTAAGCGGGCTTCGCGGAACAGCCTGCCTGATATGCTACGCGCAGCCTGCTATTGGCTCGCAGCACACCACACTCGTGCTCGCCACACACCGCAGCACGCACGTCACGCCGCTCCTGGCCACCGCCTGCAGGCTGCGCCCCGCCGTTGCAACCGTCGCGGCCTCTGGCCCTCGATTGCGGCAGCCGGCGAGCCTCCCTACTTCCCCCCGCCGCCTGCCCTCTGCTGTTCGTGGAGCGGCCGCTCTTTCGCTCCTACCCTCCGCTGTTGGTGCCGCCTGGCCGCTCCTCCGCTCGTCGCCGGCCGCGGCGGTCCGTCGCCGTCGTCTTTGCTGCCCGGTGACGCGCTCACCGGGCACGCTGCAGAGGAGCCCCCTTGCGTCCTGAGCTTCAAGAGTTCGTCTCGCTTCGTATCTGCCGTGGCAGTGAGCAATCAACCAATCCTTCTTTCCATTCAGTTGGTTGCCGATTTGTTTGTTGCACGGTGCCCTATTAGATTTGTTTGTTGCACGGTGCCCTATTAATCTAATCCATCAGTCCACTGCTAGATTGGTTCTTCTTTTTGACCGCGCAAGATCCATTTGCCGCTGAGCAGCTTATTTTCCCAGAAATTGGTCTTTAACTGAATTTCCACGCCCCACGTTAGTGTCCCCGACTTCTTGGTGTTACGGTTGGAGAACTATTCTTTTCCTCTGAGACATACTTAAGTAATCGTATTGTAGTTTATTTATTTTTTTGGACAAAAAGGCAGACTTGCCTGCTTTTCATTGCCATTAGAAGATGGTACAAGGTGTACAAGGGAAATTGAAAGAAAAAAAAGCATAAAAAAGTTGCAGATAGAAACTGCAACTACCGGACAGCTAACAGTCTAGGCTATCAATCAGGTTCTCTTGGTCTGTGTAACAAGTCAAATGCTCTGGACCTGCTGCATCTTTCCAGTTCTTTGCTTCATCGACCAAGTTGGAGTGAATTTGGCTAAGCGAAGCGGCCTTGTTGCTAAAAATCCTTGAGTTGCGTTCCTTCCAGATTGTCCACCAAGTAAGATGAGCCAGTGATGTCCATTGCTTACGTTGTGGTTGCGGCCAGGCAAGCGAAGAAGCACATAGCCAGTCCTGCAGGTTGTTGGTGTCGGTAGATGGTGCCAGGGTTGTGGGAAGGCCAGCCGAGGTGAGAATCCGGCGCCACAGCCTTATTGTGACAGTGCAATTGGCCAGAAGGTGCAGGGCCGTTTCCGGCTTGCTAAGGCAGAGAACACAGGCCGCGTTGTGAGGCCACCTCTTCTTCTCAAGGCAATCAGCAGTGTTACATTTGCCTAGGGAAGCCAGCCAAGCGAAAATACGACATTTGAGTGGTGATTCGCTTCTCCAAATGGTAGAGATGAACTCATGGCGTGTAGCCCCCTCAAACTGCATGTTGTACGCTGATGTTGCTGAATAGGAGAGGTCAGCAGTTCACCGCCAAGAAATTGAGTCCGGGATGTCAGGTTGCAGATCAAGCATATTAAGTCAAGTGATTCGAGGTCGTTTTTTAGTATATTTTTCTGTTTGTTTCCTTACCTTTCCAAGTTCTTTGCAGTTGGTAATATTATTATAATATGCTTTGTTCAAAACAAGGTTAATCTTGGGCTGAGGTTAAATTGGGGTGCCCACTTTAAGCAGTGTAATGTTAGATTTGAATTCTTCCAAGATTCTAAGATGGTGCTACAGTACATGATAATGCAAATCCTGTACAGTTTCTAAGAATAAAATTTCACTTTCATCTCTAGTATCCCAGAGTTATGAAGTCAAATCCAGTGATTTCTTTTAGCATATCAATGGTGCTTCTTGGGAACACTACTGTTTCCTGGTGTATGCTATTAAGTAATCTGTAACCTCTTTCTTACCAACTATGGAGATTATCAGTAATGTCAAACCTACATAAAGAAAAAAACTTGACCAACAAGCACTAGCACTTGTGTCATTTTTACCACTGTTAAATTAAGTGCTCCTAAGCGCACAGTTAAGCGCTGAGAGGAGGCAAAATGCCTAGCTCTTACTTGCGCTTATCACTTTAATCCTTCACAAAAGGGAAAAGCGGAGGCAAAACGCTCGCTCAGCGCTTCCCTTAATAGAACCTTGATTTTTACGGAGAAGAACAGCCCTCAAACCTACATCACACATTTCTCTTCTTTCAAAAGATAGCTCATTATTGTATTTCACGTTCGGTCGATGCATATGCAAGATTCTTTTTTATGAAACCTGCAAACTGTTATATTTAAGCATCATTGACGTATACATAACTTACGCGATGTTGGTTATATTTCTAGCTTCGATTCTCACATTTGTCGCTGATACCAAGTCAAATCTAGCAGATGGAAGTTGTTATCATCAGTTCTGTGAAATACTGGTAGTATTAATCAATGTTAAAATACCATACTCGCAGTAAAATAGCAATACTAGTTGTATCGTTATACCATGAAGGACCCTACTACATTCTCTATCATGTCACTGCACTTTCTTTTCTCTTTTCATCTTTGTTTTTCATTATTTAATTAAAATTGTAAAGTTCATTGGCTTCCTAGTTCAAAGTGGGAAATTTGGGAAAACTGATATGCCAGTTTTGTGTTTAATGTTGGAGCAAGATTTTGTTAGTGTGAACTGCAACAGTTTATTGTTTGTTTTTGGCATGCATTCCAGCATAATCATTGGTGCTTCGTGGGAACACTACTGCTTCCTGGTGTATGCTATTAAGTAATCTGTAACCTCTTTCTTACCAACTATGGAGATTATCAGTAATCTCAAACCTACATAATGAAAAAAACTCGACCAAAAAGCACTAGTACTTGTGGCATTTTTACCAGTGTTAAATTAAGCGCTCCTAAGGGCACGCTTAAGTGTGCCTAAGCGCTCAGAGGAGACAAAATGCCTAGTGCTTACTTGCGCTTAGCGTTTTAATCCTTCACAAAAGGGAAAAGTGGAGGCAAAACGCTCGTTCAGCGCTTAGCGCTTAATAGAACCTTGATATTTACAGAGAAGAACAGCCCTCAAACCTACATCACACATTACTCTTGTTTTAAAAGATAGCTTCTTATATGTATTTCACATTCGGTAGATGCATATGCAAGTTTCTATTTTATGTGCAAACTGTTCTTATTTAAGCATCATTGACATATGTATAACTTACGCGATGTTGGTTATTTCTAGCTTTCACTCTCACATTGTTGCTGATACCAAGTCAAATCTAGCAGATGGAAGATGTTATCATCAGTTTTGTGAAGTACCGGTAGTATTTATTTAATGTTAGAATACCATCCTCGCAGTAGAATAGCAATACTAGTTGCTTCGTTATACCATGAAGGACACTACTACATTCTCTCTATCACGTCACTGCACTTTCTTTTCTCTTTCCAGCTTTGTTTTTCATTATTTAAATTAAAAGTGTAAAGTTCATTGGCTTCCTAGTTCAAAGTGGGAAAATTGGGAAAACTGATATGTCAGTTTCGTGTTTAATGTTGCAGCAAGATTATTTTAGTGTGAACTGGAACTGCAACGGTTGTGTTTGTTTTTGGCATGCATTCCAGCATAATCATTAATAATATTTCCTTATCAGGATACGCATTGATCCTGGACTTAGCTATATCTTATGCCATAAGCTGCAATGAAGGATTCTCAGGTAAATTTGCTTGGTATTATCAGTTGTCACTAAAGATCCTCCTAATTAATCTTCCACAGTAAAATTATGTCTGGCTGGTCTAACTAGATGGTGAAAGTGAGAAGAATTTATATTTAGCAGACATAGATGATTGATACGATTAATCATTATGGATTGCCTACAGATTTTATTGCTAATTGGACAAAAAACTTATATAGTAATTTGGGTATGTGCGCTTATTATCTTGAAAATGAGATACTGCTGAGACGCTTTCTTTATTCCTATAACTCTGTTATTATTCAGTAATGATGGTACCAGTCAAGGCACTGCTTTACCTGTTATCAAAGATATGTTTTGCTTAACGCCAATGCATCTGCTTTTTCTTACTAATAACACTCATGATTGACTGTTACTACTTTCAGTATTGGCATCCATTGTTTGTTGCCTTAGCAGGAAACTGATCTGTGTTACTTATGGACATCTCATGCAGGATATTCAGAGCACAACAGAGTTGCAGATGTCACCCCAAGGTACTAATGAAGCACAGAGTAACCAACTAAACACAATGTCCACTGATGCTCCTGCAGGAGATTCTGGTTCTTTGTCAGTCGCTAGTAATGATAATAAAAAAGTCTCCCGCGAAGACATTGAACTTGTACGATATCTAGCTGTTCTTGAAGCTATGTTTTTACCAAATTATGGCCCTCTACAGTTGTGGGTCTTCACACTCTTGACAATTAATTAGTGAAACTTGAAATCTGTTTGCAGGTCCAAAATTTGATAGAACGTTGTCTGCAATTGTACATGACCAAAGGAGAGGTTGTTAGGACGCTTTCTACCCGCGCGAGAATAGAACCTGGCTTCACTACTTTAGGTGATGTCGCAAATTCAATCGATGATATATATTTTTGAAGCTCTTTTTTGTGCTAGCTAGTTTATCTCTATTTTTATATTTTTCACATACTTCCAAGTACAATCAGTAATATATGGTATTTTTATAGTAAGAAAATCATCTTGCTCAAGACCCACACACAGTTCCTTCCCATGAGATTGATGAACAATTAGCGCAATATACTGTGTTAGTTCCTCCTTTTCCTTGTGTACAAGCAAAAGATCTGCGCGTCATTACAGATTAGCTCAGTGTGATTATGCCGTGAACTGAGTACCAGATGCTTGTAGCCTTGTGCGCACCAGTTTAACAAAAATAGGAGTATTTGAAATGCTCTCTGAGCTCAAGGTCTTCAATAATATGCTTCTTGAACCTGAAGCATCAACATATACATCCATTGGAGCTCTAAAGTTTTGTTGCTCACTTTGATATTTTGTATTTTCAGTATGGCAAAAGCTCGAAGAAGAGAACTCTGAATTCTTTCGGGCTTACTATATAAGATTGAAATTGAAAAGGCAAATTATCTTGTTCAACCATTTGTTGCAACACCAGTGCAATTTGATGAAATATCCAGCACCTCAGAATGTTCCAATGGCTCCAATGCAAAATGGCATGCATCATATGCCAGGTAATTTCTGTGTACACGTCGAGCTTTCAAAAGAGGCTAAATAAGTACGTTGCAGTTTAGACTTTTTAATTTGCTGTCTGTTCTCCTTAGCTTTTTTTTACTACAATTTTCCTTCCACAGGAAATGTGCAAGTGTGCACACTTTCTATCAATTTCCCTCCCTTTCTTGTGATTCTACTGAACAAATTTTACAAGTCCATACCTTCTATCAAAACATCCTCTCATATAAGCAACTACATGTTCTCTCCATTTTCTCGAGTCCATAGTATCCTCATTTACGCAGAAGTGTTGGGTCATATGGCAGGACTCCATAATGATATAGGAGTGAAGATCTTGTAATGATTATTTTTCTGCACTAGCACCGAGTTTTATAGTGAATCATTAGCATGATTGAGCAATTTTTCAGTTTTAGCTTTCGTCATCGACTGGCTTAGATACTTACAGTACAAAAGATCATTATCACTCTTATTCATGCAATTCTGAATCTGGTGCAGTTAACAATTTACCAATAGGGTATCCAGTACTTCAGCAACCTCTGATGCCTGCTCCCGGTCAGCCTCACATTGATCCAATGGTTTGTGGTCTATCCAGTGGTCATATGGTGAATGGGATACCTGCAACAGGTGGCTATCATCCAATCCGCATGAACTCTGGAAATTAGTAAGCTTTACATTCATCTCATGTTTGTTTTTCCTTCAGGCAAGGTGTTTGCGTTCGGAGATGCATCGGTTTAATCATGTTTTTTCGAATATTTTTTTCTGAGCAGTCTTATTTATCCTTGTATACATATTGAAATAGTCAAACTTTTTATATTCCATTGGCGGTACACTGGTTCTGATTATACAGTGAAACACACCTTGCATATATACATACTGCCGTAAAATGCATGTACTGTTTTTAGTTCTACAGCAGTCAAACTGCTAAGGAAATAAATGATTACCGAAGGGGTTGGTACTGTGAAGTAATGTTACTGGATTTTATTCACCAATTTCTTGACTTAACTACAATGAACTTTTTGTCATCTCTCTGCTACAAAAAGTTTTAATTAATTTCTCTTGTGATCGATATTTCTGCTTCACTTGGTGTCCCTTGACGTTGCTGAAACACCTTGTTTTCAACCAATGTTTGTTAAGCTGTGCTGCTGTAAATGGTGGAATCAGGTTTGCAGCCTACTTCTCACCTAATGTCTTGCAGAAAGTCGTGTCCATGTTGCGTGTTCCATATTTTCCTCTCTTGCTATTCACATTCATGGCTCATATGATGTTACTTTGATGTTGCCTGAAGCATGGCTGTGGACAACGGTGCACCTGAAGCTGCACATCCTGGTGCTATGTCATCTGAGATGGTTATGAGTCCCTCATCAGCAGCATCAAGCAACCATGCTCCTTTCACTCCATCTGAGATACCAGGGATGGCCATGGATACATCAGTCCTGGATTCAGCATTTGGATCTGACATAGGGGACGCAGGACCTCTGCAATTAGGACCAGATGGCTCGTCAAGGGACTCCATCCGATCCTTAGGGCAGCTGTGGAATTTCAGCCTTTCTGATCTTACAGCTGATTTGACAAGTTTGGGAGGTGATTTTCTGGCTCTGGTAGTTTACTTGGATAGTATTTTTTTTACAACCGGTTCGTACGAAACATGAAAATAGTATCTGCTCTAAATTCTGGGCAGTTGGCAGTGAAGTAATATAAGAGTCCTTGTGTGAAAAATTGGTAAAAGAACACCAAGAGGCTGTTCGGTAGAGATGCAATTATCATCTGTTTTTGGAACAGAGACACTACAGTTTTTGCCACTTCATTTCTTCCACCACATATTATTGGTAGAAACTTGGTGCTGAATAGCCTATCTTTTTGTATTTGCATTTTAGAAGATACTTTGACAACGAAACATGAAAATATTATCTGCTCTAAATTCTGTGTGGCTGGCAATGAAGTAATGTAAGAGTATATATGTGAAAATTAGTACAAGAACAGCAATAGGCTGTTCGGTATAGATGCAACTTTCATGTTTGTTTTTGGAAGACACACACCACTTTTTAGCCACTTCATTTCTTTTAACCACATATTATTGGCAGGACTAGAAACTTTGTACTGAATAGCCAAACATTTGTGCTAACATATTTATATTCCACGTCTCATTTGACTCTGTTCCTAATAACACTGTTGGTATTCCATATTCATGTCCAGATTTGGAGGCTCTTGAGAACTACGCAGGTACCCCGTTCCTGCCCTCAGACTCAGACCTGTTACTCGATTCCCCAGACCATGATGACATAGGTAATGTTTCTTCTGTTTGTAATTCTTTCGATCAGGAAATTGCCATTTAATCATCATCCCTGAAATAAACGATCTGTTGTATGTCATGTTATCTCCAGTTGAGTACTTCGCCGACGCCATCAACGGGTCCCAGTCAGACGAAGAGAAGTGACAGAGAACCAGAGTTAAATAGTCCCATTCAGATTCAGACCTGGCCAGGATGCCATCTCATGTAGTAGCGTACTCTTTCAACCGTGTATACCATGGAGAAGCCGATCTAGCGCATTCGCCCATGGGTGTTGTAACGCCACTAAAGAATTTTGTAGTGGTCAATCCTAATTCTTTGGAATAATCAGTCTGGTAGCCTTCACCGTATAAAGCTGCTGGCGACAAGGATGGAATGTTTAGAAAAATTGTGTCAAAACCTCAGTAACAGCCCTTTGTAATTTCTAAGGAAGTTGACAGTTCTGTCTGGTCTCGCGCCTTTTATTGTTTCCCGGTCACCATGTATGGGCCTGTTGACAGTTTTGGTACTCTATCGTATTATTATGCAACTCTGATAGTAATTCTGTTGGAACTGGCCTACCAATGTTTATGCTTTCGATTCTTGAAATACCTAAGGGGGTAAGGAAGTGTTCAGATTTTTTTTCGGTCTCATTTCTTTTGGCAATCTGATGATACCAAGAAGAAATATAGGCCGTCTAGGTGAACTATTATTTGTCACCTGAAAGACCAGGGAGGACTTGATAGTGAAGTGATTGAATTAAAGAATAAATGCTTGCTCAGCTGGCTGTTTAAACTTTACTGAACAAGGGATGTGGCAACAAGTGTTGCATAACAAGTACTTGAATAACAAAACTGCCTTAAGTCGAAGCAAAACCAATCGTCTCACTGGTCAAAGATGATTTCTTTCATGGAGTTTCTTTTGAATTAGGAGATAGATCGATAAATATGTTTTTGGGAGGATACTTGATTGGTGATACGCCTTTAGCACAACAATACCCATCTTCATATAATATTGTTCAACGGAAAAATGTTTCTGTTGCGAATGAATATTGGTTTTAGGATGGAACGATTCATTAAATTTACGCCAATGGTTAATGACGATAATCCAGATAAATTTGTTTGGAAAATTGCATCCACACGGTTGTTTAATGTAAAATGTATGTACTTAGATTTAATGAACGGTCATACAAGATTCTTACATAAATATCTATGGGAGTTAAAATCACGCCCAAGATTAAAATCTTCATGTGGTTCTTGAATAAGAAAGTGTTGGTAACAAATGACAACTTGGCTAAACAAAATTGGAATGGGTGTAAGAAGTCTTGTTTTTGTGACTCAGTGGAGACCGTAGAACACTTGTTGCTCTCATGTCCTTTCGCTCATATTATCCGATGCATGATTTACTTCACATACAATGTACCCCCACCCATATATATAGCCAATATGTTTGGTGACTGGGTGGATGAGGTTGATAAGAGAGATAAAGCTAGAATACGTGTTGGTGTGTCAGCTTTATGTTGGTCAATATGAAATTGTAGAAATAATGTTATTTTTTACAAACACAAGGGTACTATTTTTTGCATGTCATTCGTATAGTTGCGCACTGGACACAACTTTGGTCCCTACTACTCCCGGTGGATTAGCAGGAGCTTATGAATATTTGGTGCAACTGGCTGCTGAACTGCTGAAGGTCGCACATGAGTTTTATTTCTATTGTATGGCGGCATATTAATAGAATTCAAAATAGATTTATAGCTTTTTATTTTTTGCTGATTGATAAGCGCCTCAACCTTAGCTGATCCGTGATTGTAATACTCTGAATCATCTAAACTATGCAATAAAAATGGCTGAGAGGACGAGGCCAAGCTCCCCATTTCGGTAAAAAGCTTATTATTATATTTATTTTCAATACCCGAAGCTCCATTCCAGGGTAATCCTCCATTTCGAGAATAATATATAAGCTCCCAAAAAGGACACTACCAGAAAGTTCGTGCTTTTTTTTTTAAAAAAAGAAGTCGCGTACAGCGCTCTGCAAACAAAGAGAAGCAGCCACATCGAGCACTTTATTCATTGCCAAAGAGAGGCGTCTAGAATCCGACTCGATCGGAAGGCTACAAAACACGAGAAAGAAAAAAAAAAATGCAAAAGGAGAGTTTGTTGTGAGGTAAGGTTCTGGCCTACCCTGAAGATCGTTTTGACTGAAGAATTGGAAGGACATGAAGTCCAGTCTGGGAACGCATGCAGCGCGGAGCTGAGGAAGACGGGGGCAGAGCTCAGAGGCGGAGCGACGTGAAATTGGGGATTAGGTTTCTCTGTAGCTAGCCCGGTAATTCGTGGAGAAAAATGCCAGAACTGGTTCATGCGGTGCCTACCACGTTCGTCAGAAACTCTTGACTCCCAGGTTCCCGGGGCAACACTTGTCGCCTTTACTCCGTCCCCGGAGGCCGGGACAAGTGGCAAGTCAACAGTCAACCGGCTGACATGATCGCCTCCATGTCAGCTGAGAACTCGTTTGTGTAGGATAATGCCACGTCCTGGCTGTGTTCATTTCCAGACAGCATTGATGTGCAAAGCTCTCCTTCCCTGTGTTTGATCGATGCACAGGACAGGAGCTAGACTACACATGAATCAGGGGATATGTGTTGACTGGGAGTCAGGTGCCACAGGGCTCTAGTAGAGTCAATTGCTCGATCGATCAAGGTTAGGTAGTACTAGTAGTGTTACTAGTTTTTATCCTAATTCTGGATCTTGATACGGCTGCCGTACTACAGGGATGTGTGGATTCGGGGAATTTTTGACACATGAGACCACCTGCGCGAGTGAAATGCTAGAAAAGACCACCAACGAAAAATTTTGTCAAAAAGACCCCCTACGACGCCGCCTGGGCCCGACACACCATGCCGCCATCACCATTGGCGGCACCCTGGCATGCCGCCATCACCATTGGCGGCAGGGTGCATGCGATATTCCTTGCCGACAACGAGGATGGCGGCAGGGCCCACCTGGCCGACCGGAGACTACGTGCCGGCAACGGCAACGGCGGCAGGGGCCTGCCGGCACGGGCCCAAGCGGCACGTGCCACGTGTCGTAGGGGGTCTTTTTTGAAAAAAAATTCGCAGGTGGTCTTTTTTAGCATTTCACTCGCGCAGGTGGTCTCATGTGTCAAAAATTCGGATTCGGGATGAGTGGGGCGGCGCCGGAAAGGTTCGGCTGCGAACTGAGACGATCGCGTTTTGGAACATTGCGTGGTTCATCTTGCACATAAATTAGGGACACCATGACGGCCGGCGTTCCCTTGATTACTCTATGAGCTCTACTCCTACTGTATGAGGCCTCTTGCAATATTTTAGTACTGACGAGAAGCCTTCGGGACTGTTTTTTTTAATAATCTTCATCAGAGCATGTTTGGGGGAATGAGACATGGCAAGAAACCTCGCATCACATCACATGCAAGACCTGCGTATTCCTACTTACTGAACTTGCGCACAGGATGGATGATCCAAAGCAGACAGGTTTAAGGTTGCGCCGGAAACCCAGCCTGCGTGCTTCCGGGCGCCGCACCCGGAACCAACTAAACAACTCCAGACGTTACATCACATAGATCCGATTCACAATGTGGCAGGCCGCTTCACTGGCAGTAAAAAAAGGCAAGCTGCCTAATTCATTCATATTTGTCTTGTAGGAAATATGTGTCCTGCAACTATATTCAAATTATTTGGAACTTCATATATTCTGGTACCTCATTATGGAATCATGACATGTGTTTATACATGGAATTGCTATGGTTAATTAGCATGGAATT
This sequence comes from Dactylis glomerata, assembly GCA_007115705.1. Classification (NCBI taxonomy): domain Eukaryota; kingdom Viridiplantae; phylum Streptophyta; class Magnoliopsida; order Poales; family Poaceae; genus Dactylis; species Dactylis glomerata. Next base: position 315,335 of record QXEO01000112.1, read on the forward strand.
TATGCTAATTGGAATGCGTACTTAAGTATATGCTTAAGGAAGCTGGTTGGTTAATATTGGAATACAATATATAGTATACTGGAAATACTGCCCGGGCACAATATTAACTGGAAGGGACTAGGTCATTAATCAGATTACAGCCCTGATATCGACCTACATAATTAATCGGAATTAGATTTAATTATGGCGCGTAACTCACATATGTGCGTCCTGGAACATAAACAAATAGTATCCAATTAACAGATAAATTATATCGTGGTTGGTAATTTTATCTGGACACTATTTGGAAAACAAGTGTAAAACAACTTGGAAGCTTATATTGTAATTGGAGTTGGACTCTGGAAATTACATTATAAGTAGGTCCCTACCCTCTAGCCTCAATTGTAATTGTGAGCGACACCACAGAAAAGTGCAGAGGAATAGAGGGTAGACCTAATACCCGTTTTTCTTACATGTCTGTGCGAGTAGCTAGGTTCCTCAATGTCCAATGATAATGACCGATCCTGGGAAAAGGCCATCTATTTCTGCGTTTTCCCGCATGGAACGGAATCGGGTAACATATCGAGCAAAGGAAGAAGATCGGCCACGGATGTGTGCTCGTACTGCGGGCTTAGCAGGTTGCAGCTTGAATTTCCAGCAATGGACCTGCACTGCACTTGCCACTCTCTGAACCAAGCTCTGGATGTTCCTACTGTCGGCAATATTGCCTCAACTGCTTGGCATTATCACCACAATATGGTCCCGTTCTAAAACCAGGAGCCGTGTTGCTACGCACGGCAACACTGCTGCCAACACGCAACAGATCGATGGATACATCGATCCGTCTGAAACAAAATCAATTTCTGCGCGCGAGACTTTTTAACCTTGGCGTGGCGTGCTGCGTCGCACGCGAGCTACCGGGGCCCTGTCAGCCGCTGGATTAAGCCCTTAATTACCGTCAGAAATCCTGGCATAAGTATGGTCCACACGACCGATCAATCGGCCGGCTTCTCGAGCGCGGGGCTAGTTAATTGCGGATTACTGCCATGATTTGAGCGCGCAGTTGACGATCTAGCACGGTCGTCGTCGTCGTACACGTTGGTGATCCTTGCATACGTATGAAGATTTCGGCGTTGCTGCTGCTTCGTGTTCAGACCTTCAGGAGTCGACAACATTGTGGAACTTGGAGAAACAGTCACTTAAAAGTTTAGACTTCAGAGAGTTCTAGACCATCGCTTATCGTAAGTACAGTAAGACTTTCAAGTGTATTCCATCTTTCAAACCTCAACGAATCAGCCTCGCGTACATAAGATTGAAATTTCGATACTTCGTAAAGATAATGGATGAGTATTTCTCTGGAGTTGGGCTTCGCTGTGTCGATGACTACTGATCGATAGCTGATGTTCAGATAGTTGGTGGTTCTCGGAGACCGTGCAAAAAGATGACTACTATCTAAAAGAAACATTCTTGGGGGAACCTGAGCCAATCCAAGGGTCCTCAATCCTGACCGTCCGTTTTGATGACGTGGCTGCTCGGTGGCCGTTCGTTTTTCAGATCCCGCGATCCTGGCCGTCCGATCAGGCTCGGTCTCCTGTTCACATGGTCCGCACCGTTGGTTTCCTGGAGAGCGTTGTGAGAGACCTCTTATCCTACCGCTTTCACTGATGTGTGGGCCTGCTTCGCCCGGGTCCCGGTTGTCGGGGACTGCTGGTACGTGGCGCGGTGGGTGTAGAAACCGAACTGAGTGGCGCGGTGGTTGCCCCGTGGTTTTGCTTGCCCGCAAGGGGCAAAATTGTCTTTTCATGTCATTACTTGTCCTTCCTCCCCAGTCCCGTACGCGCGTGGCGACCGGCGAGGCGACGCCGTACACAGCGCTACACCACCGCCGAGTCTCGCCGGCCATGGAGGGCCCTCGCCCCATCCATGGAGAGAGAGGGAGAAAAAGGGATTTCCCCATGTGGCTGCTTCTCCTTTTCCTCTCACCCAGTCCCACTCCCTCTCCCTCCTGAAAACCCTAGCCGCCACCATTGCATTCTGAGGAGGAGCTGATTCGGAAGGAGCTCGAGGAGCTCGACCTCCACCACCGCCTCCCCGGGGCCATGCCGACCGGCAGCAGTAGCCCTTGCACGGAGGTATGCCCATCTAGCCTCTTCCCCCGTCTCACCTCCTCCTCCTCTCTCTCTCTCTCTCTCTCTCTCTCTCTCAACAGCCCAGATCTTCTTTATTGCTTTCTTCATCACAATCTGGAGTGTTACATGGAACTGGAAGAAGATGATCTAGAGTAGGTACTGGCGTTGGATCTACAGGTCTAGATTTTGTTTCCTTAGGTTTGACTTTGGTGGTTTGATTCGTTGTGTGTAGCCCCACTATTTCCACCATTTTTTATTTGTTCAGCTGGCTGGTAGTGCTTAATTTACCAGTTTAAATTGTCAGGCCATTGTACTAGCCATATAATCTAGCACGTTGATATGTGCTTAGAAAATTAGGAATAATCTGTAACCATATTATGCTTACTTTGATTAAGTAGAGATGATAGAACTTCTATTGCAATTTTTTTAACTAATTGCTAATTTATTTTCCTATTTATTGTAGTATTCCTCTCTAGGATTGCTTGCAGGGCCCCTTCTTTCGTATTGCTTGGGGAAGAACATAGGAGAAAGGGTGTGAAAGGAAGAGGAGGAGACCTCCGGCGGTGCGTCGTGCCGTAGCTACTGCCTCCCCAAACAACCAGGGCAAACATGCGACGTGTACATGAGATGAGCCTCCACTACAAGGTTTATTTTCTTCCACCTTTTATTTCTCTCTGTATTTGCATACAAATTGCATATGCTCCCAGTAATTTTCCTCTATTTTTTACATGATAGATTTGGAGCCAGGTTCAGATCCTCTAGACCATGCCAACCAATGAGATATGGCTGCATAGAAAACAGCTGCATCTTGGACTATAGCATGATTGCCACTCACAGACCTGCAATAACCTTGTGGAGAATTAGACAATCAATTAGCTGCACTCGTTAAAGAGAGATCTAGGCGTTTATGATGTCCTATATCAAGCTCTGCAGGTAAAGATTCATCGTAGACTTAATGCGTACATTCATCCTACTACTTATTAAATAGAATACATTGATCCAAGAAGTGATGCTATTTACATCTTCTCACCTCGGTTCCTCATGTTGATGTTCATACCTAACCTCGAAAAAAATCGGCTACACATCTACTCATGATGATGGTAATTAAATCAGGATTTGCTTATTTTTAGTTTTCTACCTTTTGAGAAATTTACCATTATTATCTTAAAGCTTTGTGGGTCAGAGTGTCTAATTGTGCAACATCAGTGATCATACTATTAGTCAAAACTGAACCTTTTGCTGGTTTCCCAATATAAGCTATGTGTTTTCTTTTGCTTTATATGATTGTGATATGAAATTAAAAATCAAGAACTAGTGTTATGACTGGTACGCTGTTAGTTCTCTATGATTTTTAAAGCATATACTGTAACATGACTTGCCATGAAGAAAATCACAACCATGCTTCTGAAACACTTCGGCGAGGGGATGGTCAGCGACTATTTTTTATGCGAGACATTAGTTGGAAGATAAAGTGACAATTATTTCTCTGTTAGATGATTCAAATGACTTACTTTCCCTATATGTGGATACAAATGCTTACTCAAAATATAATTAAGGTAGTACCAAACTGAGAAAGAAAATAAGTGCATGTACAGAACACCTTATTAGGTATAAGCAACTTTCTATATTTTTTATATTTCTTTGTTATTATCCTCTGTAATTGGGTTCTTAAAATAATCTACTATCCTTTTCTTTATCGTGGCTCTGTCATGTCGAGGTGTATCAATAATCTGCATCATGTATTTTCTTGGCTTGCATTTCGTTGTTCATAATATTGAAATGTTATTTTTTGTACTCGGTACAGTTTTACAGTGTGATCTAGACTTACTGGTATCTTACCAAACTTGATGTTGGGAACATACCGCTTCTACCAAGATCGAGATATGTTAAAAATAGAATTGTAAGGTTACTTGCACACTCTCTCCTTCATTTTGGAGCAGTTCCTTCCATCTTATAGTTGTAATGGATCACATCTTATTGTATTTTACTTCATGATTCTTACAACTCAAGTTGTATGTGGCTAATGAACTTGAGAGTAATAGGAAACTTGCTTTTCTATTAGCACGCTTGCCTATATGCAAAAATATGGCTAGAAAATACATTTGTCCTGTGACGACCTCAAATTTGATAACAAATTCGAAGTGCCCGTTATGTAATCCATCCCAATCCCAGAATCAATGTTGTGATTTACATAACGTAGTTGATATCACAGTCATAGACATTAATAGTAAATAAAGGGGATTACATAGGTGGTCGTGCAGACCAAACCTTACAATACATCAATATGCAGCGGAATAACACTTTGGGTCCATATTGTCAAGCTTCAACCGCACAGGCAGAGCAGACAGTAGGAAACGAGCCTAATTCGCAAAGTCGTCAATGAGTCCTTCCTTCTTGATCTTGCTCCTTCCAGTCTGGCCAAGTTAATAGCCAGGGACACAGCCATGAGTACACTGGATGCACTCGCAAACCATCTTATAGTTGAAAGGAGGAAACTGATATGCAAGGTTGGTATGGTGGACTAAGCACTAAGTTGATTTGCAAAAGCTAGTTTTATTTCCCAAGAATGTTCATTGGTAGAAAAGAGGTTTAGTTCTCTAAGTTCAATCTAAAGAAACTTCAAGTGTGTCAACATCATGGTCAAGTCAAGTCGATTCAATTCATGTCATTCACCAAGTTCACCAAGTTGTTTTCATTATTGACAAAAGCCAAGTAGAGTTAGCCAACTGTCCATGACCGCGGACGCGGCTATTCGAATAGTTTTACACTCTGCAGAGGTTGTACACTTTACCCACACCATCCGGCTACTCATCGTGTGGGCAACTTCCCTGCATAACAACATATGCCACGACAAGCAGCCGACCATAATGTTTCACCTGCCCGCCTTAGTATAAACACTACCGCCTAGAGATGTACCCCTCAACACCGAAGTCTCCAAGAAGCTGTCCGGAAGGTGCAAGGTTCCCAGCCAATTGGTCTCCGGAATGCCACTAACCGAAATAGAGTCCTACCCCGGCAGTACATTTTCAATGAGGGCTCTTCGGCTTGTACCCCAACCACCTATGAAGAGGAGGACAAGGCGAAACTCGGCAACCGCCAAGGGTGCCCTGGAAAAGGAGTCCTTGGTCGGACCTCCATTCACATTTGTAGGGTCTACACTAAGGCGAAACAAACTACTCCACTAAGCCCCGTCCCATACCGGGATAATGTGGTCGCACTGTATGGTTGGCTCCCATGTAAATCACTCGTTGTCATTTGAGAAATATATTTCATAGTTCTTAGTCAAGATTAATTTCTTTCATAAAGCCATCAGGTAGGAGCAATCTCCCATTTCAAGTTTCAAGTTCAAGTCACCACCTTTCAAATGGGGTTCTTCCAGAGATAGCATCAATTTTTATTAGCGACTAAGCAACTACATTGAGTGATGATACTACTAAATAGGGTTGGATAAACTCAACTTGATGCTCTTGTTAAGCAAGATATCACCATTCTTCTATCATTCTACTCTAGCAATTCAATCATGCAATTTACTTAAAACAAGTAGAATGCAATATTAAACTGGGCATGGGGAGTATGAATCAAAAGATGGCTTGCCTTGGTTGGCAAAGCCATAGGCTTCTTCATCTTCATCTCGGGTTGGGTAGTCTCCAAAATTTGGTATTTTAATAAATCCATTTATTTCTATTTCCCAAAATTTTGGGTTGTTACAATCTTCCCCCCTTAAAAAGAATCTCGTCCCGAGATTCACAGGTTAAGATTGAAATAGATTGGGAGATGAGATTACCAGATAAAAGATAGAGGGTGCATTAATTTATATCAAGATGGAAAGATTGGGTACACCCGAAATGTGATGTGGCCATATGGCCAAAACACATCTTCAAATCAATCATTCAAACACACAAGGCACTAAGCACACTTAATAATCGTGAGGTAAGGGCAGCTTAATGAAATCAACTGGGCAATTCCTATAAATCCTGCGGGTCAAAAGGTTGTTGGGTCTTCATCATTTCTGATCACTCTCTCTTTGCTCTTGAAGTCTTTGTCTCACCGGGTTGACTCTGGTTGGACGATTTCTGGGTCAGATGAAGAGACTCTCTTTCGATGGTAGCAGTTGTAGTTAACATCCAAGGTTGTAGTCTTGAAAAATATTGAGTCCCTAATCTTTTGATCCCAAAAGTCCTTCGGTCTTAGGTCGGTATATCGTCCATAGTATATATTTGAAGTAGATGAGGAATAGAGTAAAACAAATCTTTGAAAAGACTTTGTAATTAGAGAGGTAAATAAATTCTTTGCCAAAATCTCTGGAGAGTATAAGTTGAGAGTGTAAGATATTTGAAGTGAATAAGATGGGAGTATAAGATTGGCTTTGGATTCCAAAGCAAATAAGTTTCTTTTGTAGAAATAAGTGTTTGACAAAATATTACTTTCTTAGCTAACGACCATTCTAACTAAGGTCTCCTAAGGTCATGATAGTCCTGATACCAAACTGGTGATATCAGAGATATCATTTTCTAACGACCATGCTAACTAGGGTTTCCTAGAGTCAGCCTAGGCTCTGATACCAACTTGTGACGACCTCAAATTTGATAACAAATTCGAAGTGCCCGTTATGTAATCCATCACAATCCCAGAATCAATGTTGTGATTTACATAACGTAGTTGATATCACAGTCATAGACATTAATAGTAAATAAAGGGGATTACATAGGTGGTCGTGCAGACCAAACCTTACAATACATCAATATGCAGCGGAATAACACTTTGGGTCCATATTGTCAAGCTTCAACCGCACAGGCAGAGCAGACAGTAGGAAACGAGCCTAATTCGCAAAGTCGTCAATGAGTCCTTCCTTCTTGATCTTGCTCCTTCCAGTCTGGCCAAGTTAATAGCCAGGGACACAGCCATGAGTACATTGGATGCACTCGCAAACCATCTTATAGTTGAAAGGAGGAAACTGATATGCAAGGTTGGTATGGTGGACTAAGCACTAAGTTGATTTGCAAAAGCTAGTTTTATTTCCCAAGAATGTTCATTGGTAGAAAAGAGGTTTAGTTCTCTAAGTTCAATCTAAAGAAACTTCAAGTGTGTCAACATCATGGTCAAGTCAAGTCGATTCAATTCATGTCATTCACCAAGTTCACCAAGTTGTTTTCATTATTGACAAAAGCCAAGTAGAGTTAGCCAACTGTCCATGACCGCGGACGCGGCTATTCGAATAGTTTTACACTCTGCAGAGGTTGTACACTTTACCCACACCATCCGGCTACTCATCGTGTGGGCAACTTCCCTGCATAACAACATATGCCACGACAAGCAGCCGACCATAATGTTTCACCTGCCCGCCTTAGTATAAACACTACCGCCTAGAGATGTACCCCTCAACACCGAAGTCTCCAAGAAGCTGTCCGGAAGGTGCAAGGTTCCCAGCCAATTGGTCTCCGGAATGCCACTAACCGAAATAGAGTCCTACCCCGGCAGTACATTTTCAATGAGGGCTCTTCGGCTTGTACCCCAACCACCTATGAAGAGGAGGACAAGGCGAAACTCGGCAACCGCCAAGGGTGCCCTGGAAAAGGAGTCCTTGGTCGGACCTCCATTCACATTTGTAGGGTCTACACTAAGGTGAAACAAACTACTCCACTAAGCCCCGTCCCATACCGGGATAATGTGGTCGCACTGTATGGTTGGCTCCCATGTACATCACTCGTTGTCATTTGAGAAATATATTTCATAGTTCTTAGTCAAGATTAATTTCTTTCATAAAGCCATCCGGTAGGAGCAATCTCCCATTTCAAGTTTCAAGTTCAAGTCACCACCTTTCAAATGGGGTTCTTCCAGAGATAGCATCAACTTTTATTAGCGACTAAGCAACTACATTGAGTGATGATACTACTAAATAGGGTTGGATAAACTCAACTTGATGCTCTTGTTAAGCAAGATATCACCATTCTTCTATCATTCTACTCTAGCAATTCAATCATGCAATTTACTTAAAACAAGTAGAATGCAATATTAAACTGGGCATGGGGAGTATGAATCAAAAGATGGCTTGCCTTGGTTGGCAAAGTCATAGGCTTCTTCATCTTCATCTCGGGTTGGGTAGTCTCCAAAATTTGGTATTTTAATAAATCCATTTATTTCTATTTCCCAAAATTTTGGGTTGTTACATGTCCCAGGAAGGATGAGTATGGCAGCAACTTGTGGTGTATAAAGAGGTTGGAGCGGCAACATTTGTGTGGCTGCTCCTCCATACAATGGTCTTCAGTTCAAATAATTATTGAACCTTATTTTTCTCTTATAAGGACCAGAAACATACTTCTTTCAGTTTCTCTTGTAGTGTTTATTCATGTTCTTACCATACCACTTATTCTTGCTTTTCTTAGAATCATTTATTGTTTGCCTCTGAGAATTATCATAGCATTTCATCAGATATAATTTTGTGTCTTACAGTTTGGTATTTAAATTTTATTTATTGTTCTGCATTTGTTTGCTAGGTGCTCATATTAAGAACCATACTGGCCTTTTAGCTTTAGATTTGTTATGAATGATATGCGAAACCTGGAGCTGAAACTATATGTTGCTCTTTGTTTGAAGCTATCCGAACAGGGTTGGAGCCAGGTCATACAGTGCTATCAATTTTAGATTTTTCTATGTATTGATTGTCCAAGTTTGCAAATTAAGTGACAATGAATACATCTGTTTTAGTTATGGTTGCCTTAATGAGCTATTTGTATAGTACACCAATTCTCTTATCTTGATTTACTCTGTTACCTATCGAGACAACGTAAACTTTACCTTTTACTAAATTCAGGCTTTGCCACAAATCACTCCAGGTTTGCAGATTTTATCTGTACCTTATAGTTACGTAATCATTCATTCAGTGTGGTGCTTGGAAATTAGCCAGAGATTTAAGCCCAAAAAAACTTGCTTCATGAAACATGAGGCATAAATAACTTTGTTTGCGCTATTTATGTTGTGAATAAGCTATTATCTGCAGTGGGTGCATACCCACAAAGATATTCGGTTCTTTTCTAAAAAATTCAAACATTTATCATGGTATGACATCTCTATGTTCTCTTTAACAGGATGATCATAAACCACCTGGAGCTCACATTAAGTGCTGGGAAAAAATGTCTTCTCTTTTGGAACATATGAATAACAAGTGGGGCAACTCAAATATTGGATGTGGAGAGATTGTTCTTTACCCATATTGTGTGCCTCAAGAGGATCAGTAGCTACATATCAGAGATGGACAACACGGGATACTGTATGTTTTCAGTTAGTGAATAGTGTCTCTGTCGATTGAGGTATGCAGTTTGTCTTGTTATAATAAATGGTAATCCTCTAGGCCATTAGTGGCCAACCATATAATTGCTAACTAGGCTGGGGTTTGGCCTCCGTTTCAAAAAATATAATAGCTGACTTCTCTATAAATTTTTTTGTCGATTAGTGATACGTCCAAAACGTATCTACTTTCCCAAACACTTTTGCTATTGTTTCTCCTCTAATTTGTGTGTTTTGAATACAACTAACACGGACTGACGCTGTTTTCAGCAGAATTGCTCTGGTGTCTCGTTTTTGTGCAGAAATTCAACTTCCAGTAAAAATTCGGGAAAAATCATGAAAAATCATATTTCACCAGAAGACCCACGGAGCCAGAAGACAGGAGGCAGAAGGGGCTCGAGGGGCCGTCACACAGTGGTGGCGCGGCCCAGCCCTGGCCGCGCCACCCCTGCGTGAGGGGGCCCCAGGACCCCTCTCGACCTCCCCTCTCGCGTACATATACCCCCTGACGACATAATATCAGGGAGACGGCGTTTTTCCCAGATAGACTTCTGCTGCGCCGCCGCCATCAGAAACCGCGATTCAGAACCAGGAACTCCATTCTGGCACCCTGCCGGGACGGGGATTCAGAGGAGATCTTCATCACCATCACCACCAACGCTCCTCCATCAACCATCCATGACTCCCCCATCCATGTGTGAGTAATTTTCCCCCGCTGTAGGTGAGGGGATGGTAGGGATTGGATGAGATTGTTCATGTAATTTGATATGAGATTGATAGGGCATAGTGCCTAGTATCTTTATTTAGTGCCTATGACATTGTTGCAACTTGTTATGCTTAATGCTTGTCACTTTGGGCCCGAGTGCCATGATTTCAGATCTGAACATGTTATTATTTCTATGATGATACTTATTGTTTATGGTCTTACCTACAAGTTGTATACACATATTGTTGTCCGGAACCCGAGGCCCCAAAGTGACAGAAATTGGGATAACCGGAGGGGATGGCTATGATGTGAGGATCACATGTGTTCACCGAGTGCTAATGCTTTGCTCTGGTACTCTATTAAAAGGAGTACCTTAATTACCAGTAGTTTCCCTTGAGGCCCTGCTGCAACAGGCTGGTAGGACAAAAGATGTCGTGCAAGTTTCTCCTTGTGAGCACGTACGACTATATACGGAACACATGCCTATGATTGTTTGTACTAGGATGCTTTATCATTATATATCTGCAATGCCCATGTCTCATTGATTTCATGAATTATCTTATCCATGCAACGCCCGTAATCCATCCCTATGCCTACAGTATTTGTTCCTACTGTTTACAACTGTTACTATTGCTGCTGCTATTTTACTACTGCTGTTACTGTTTCATTACTGTCACCACTATAAAACTGTTGCTACTGATAAACCGCTGCGAGCAAGACTGTTTCCAGGTGCAGCTGAATTGACAACTCATCTGTTAAGGCTTGCATATATTCTTTGGCTCCCCTTGTGTCGAATCAATAAATTTGGGTAATACTTCCCTCGAAGACTGTTGCGATCCCCTATACTTGTGGGTCATCAAGACTATTTTCTGGCGCCGTTGCCGGGGAGCATAGCTTTATTTGTAAGTTCACTTGGTATTCATATTGTTCGCTGCAATCCCTTCATCATGGGTAAACCTCGTGATGGAAAAGTTCCTATATTGCCATCCACTACAAGAAGAGGTACGACTCTCAACACCTCTGTTCCTCTTGATTCGCCATCTGTTATGAGTAAGTTGCTTACACCACCACACCCACACGCTACTGCTACTACTTCTGCTGAGATTGAAAATGCCACTGATAATTTAGATGATGCTTCTACTGTGCTTGATGAGAGAGGTTCACTAGGTTCCTTTTTAGATGCTACTATTTCTAGAGCTAAGTTGGGAAACACCACTGTTACACCTGTTAGTTCACCTGAGTCTAGGGAATGTCCTAGTGATGATTATGATGATGATGCTTACATTGAGCTTAATGATGATTTTATTGCAGAAGCACGTGCTGCTCGTAATGCAGGTAATGTTAAAGAACTTCTTGCTAGACGTTCTGTTAGATATAATTTGTCTCCTGATCCTAAGTTTGCTGCTTCTCCCATAAATATTAGAGATAAGGATTATGATTTCTCTTTGGATTTATCTTACATATCTATTGTTGAGAAAAATCCTTTTTGTGGTACTAAAGATGAGAGTGCTATGGAGCACATGAATGAGCTTTCTACTTTGAGTAATTTGTTTTCTGATGATATTAAGCTCCGCACTTACTTTGTTGCTAAGATTTTTCCTTTCTCGTTGAAAGATGCTGCTAAAATTTGGTTTAATAGCTTGTCTCCTGGATCTCTTACTAGCCCTATTGCTTTGGTTAATGCTTTCTTTCAGAAATATTTTCCTGCTAGTGCTCAACATGCTGCTGTGCAGAAAATCTTTGATTTTGAACAGGGAAAAGGAGAGATATTGCCTGAATCTTGGACAAGGTTTTGTTCTTTAATTAGAGCTTTGCCTAAAGAACCATTGCCTAAAAATGAACTCCTTGATATATTTTATAATGGACTAACGGATGAATCTAAGTCATATTTGGATAGTTGTGCTGGTTGTGTTTTCAGGGAAAGAACTTCGGCTGAAGCTGAAGAATTAATGGCTAAAATAAGCCGGAATCATGATGATTGGACTTTAGTTGAGCCAACACCAGCACCAACTCCTGCGCCATCTACAGAGCCTACGCCGAAGAAGAGAGGGATGATTGAATTAAATGATGAAGTTATGAAGGAAGCTAAGAAATCTCTTAAGGAGAAAGGCATTAAGGCCGAAGATGTGAAGAATTTACCTCCTATAGAAGAATTATGTAAGCCAATCCCTCACTCATCTACCATTGAGGTACACTCTCTCCAACGCTTTGATGAAAGAGATATTCCTTATACTAAACCTCCTGATCAATGCTTAGATGAGTTCGATAATTTTATTGTTAAGCAAGCAAATTTTAATAGAATGGTGCATAATCATTTGTTGGAGAATTCTAGAGCTATTAACAAGTTGCAGGATATTGTGGAGAGAACCGCCAATGATGTGAAGATACTTGCTAAACATTTTCAAATGGTTCAAACACAAATTGATCAGCTTACCAAGGTGCAAAAAGACTTGCTAGTTAATGCTGCAAGAGAGAAGCAAGCATGTGAAATACGCACAAGAAGTGGTGCTGCTACTCAAGACCCATTATATCCTGAAGGACATCCTAAGAGGGTTGAGCAAGATTCTCAACGCACTTCAAGTGATGATATTCCTTCCAAGAAGAAGAAGAAGAAGCATAAAACAACTACAGAATCCTCTGATGCAGGTAAAGATCCTAACAGTGTTTCTATTTCTGATGCTGAAACTGAACCAGGAGATGCTTCCGATAAAGAAGAAGACAAAGAAGAAGTTGAAGAAGAACCGGAAAAGAGTGATAAGAATGCAAAGTACACCAAAGAAGACTTCATTGCCAACAAGCATGGTAAGGAAAGGGAACCTTGGGTGCAGAAACCAATGCCTTTTCCTAGTAAGAAACACAAGTCCAAGGAAGAAGAACACTACAACAGGTTTTGTGAATGGATGAGACCTTTATTTTTGCAAATTCCTTTGACTGATGCTATTAGAATGCCTCCTTATGCAAAGTATATGAAAGATATTGTCACTAACAAAAGGAAAATTCCTAGTGAGGAAATTTCCACTTTACTTGCTAACTATTCTTTTGATGGTAAAGTTCCAGAGAAGCTTGGAGATCCAGGTATACCAACTATTCCTTGCTCCATTAAAAATAACTATGTTAGAACTGCTTTATGTGATTTGGGAGCTGGAGTTAGTGTCATGCCTTTTTCTCTTTATAAGAGACTTGATCTAGAAAAATTGGTTTCAACTGATATATCCTTGCAGATGGCTGATAAGTCTACTACTATTCCCATTGGTATATGCGAAAATGTTCCTGTTCAAGTTGCTAACAGTTGTTTGATATTGACTGATTTTGTTGTGTTAGAAATGCCTGAAGATGATAATATGTCTATTATTCTTGGGAGACCTTTTCTAAACACTGCAGGTGCTGTTATTAATTGCAATCAAGGAAAAGTTACTTTTAATGTTAATGACAAAGAATATACGGTTTATTTTCCCAAGAAGATTGATAGGAGGAATGCTCTAAATTCAATCAAGCATGTTGAGACCATCAAAGTTGGTCAAATTATTTGTTCAGAGCGAAAGCCCAAGGAAGAATATCAAATTGTTATGGTTGGGAGGATACCTATCAAAGTTGAGGTAACATAAGCATTAAGTGAAGTGCAAAGTTTTGCCTCATAAAAAGTTAGTTTGGTAACAAGACTTGATCAACCTTGTTAACAAAGTGATTTTATATGAACGAAACTTCGTTTTCACCGCATCTACTCCACCTTACTTGTATTTACTTTCATAAAAATGTTATTCCTTCAGTTTAGTTGCATGATTAAGAGTATCTCAGAGCTGCTGCATGTTTGGTTTTGATTTGCTTAAAAAAAATTCGTCTTAAGTTTTTCTTAGTTTTATCGATATGCCAATTTCTGAAAAATCCTCGAAAATAAAGTTTCTCGAAAAATTCCAGAAAATTCTTTATAAATTTTTATGTCAAAAATGGGGCAGAGCGACACCTGGGAGGCACCAGGTGGGGCAGCCACGCCACCTCACACACAGGTGGCGCGGCCCAGCCCTGGCCGCGCCACCCAGGTGTGAGAGGGCCCCACCAGGCCCCTCACTCATCTCTTCTTCCCCTGCTCTTTCTCTCTCCCGAAAAACACCGCCCCATTTGCTCAAGCCCGAGTTCTTGCTGTTCTTCACCTGGATTTTTCGATCTCCTTGTTCAGCCCTACATTTCTGCTGAAACTTGGATCATTTGCTCTCCGGTATGTGACCCCTCCACTTGTCCAAGTAGATTTTCTTTTGGTAAAGTATTTCTTGAGTATTTTAGCATTGTAGGTGATAGTATAAATGAGTATGCATGCTTGTTCTATTGCTTAGAATTGTTATTTTGATGCATGATAGCTCTCTAGTAACCCACTATAGTAGTTTCCTACACTTGCTTGTCGTAAAATCACTTTTTATGAGGTCTGTCAAAAATTTCAGAAATGGAGGAGAATGCATATCAACTCTCTCAACATGAACTAGAAGTGCATGAAGTTATGAAGGTTCATCGTGAAGAGAAGGTCTTCCCCTCACACTATCCATGCTCAGCGTTCATGAATGCTGCCGAAATTCTGCAGGATTTTCAAACCTTACTCTCTAATGCAGGATTGGAGTATTTTGTTGAGGGTGAATCTCCCCAATATGTTAAACTAACAATGTCTGTGGTGCAGGATTTCAGATTTAGTTGTTCCTCTTCTAATCCCATGGTTCATTATAAAATTTATAACAAATCTGTGGACTTGCCTCTTGATGTCTTCTGTACAGCTATTAGAGTACCACTGTGGGGATCGCTCGAGAAGATAAGGGGACAACCAAGGCAATTGTTAGAACTATATGAGGAGATTTGTCAAGGTAGAAGCTTCACAGGAGAGGGTGGTAAAACTCGAAACATTCATTTCCCATCCATTCGCTATTTTGCCTTCTTCATTACCAAATGTGTTCTTGCTAGGAAATCTGCAAGTAAATTGTCTCTCCATGATCTAGCTTTCATTGCTGCTGCTTTAAGGCGCGATAGAACTTACAATTTGGGTGCCTTAATAGCTTTCCGTCTTGATATTAATCGTGAGAAAGGGGGAATCTGTGGGGGGCTTATAGCTTCACGCCTGTTAACTTTTCATGGTGTTATGCCTCATTTTCGAGATCTGCAGTTCCCCGAAGAGAAACTTGGTCTTGATGCTATGGTTCGACATAAGTTTATTTCTCCTCCTGCCAGTTTGATTAATTTAACATTTGAGCTAACCTTTTTCAAGAAGACTACCTGGAGGGTAGTAAAAACGGAACGATCAATCCGTTTGCCTGCACCTCTTTTGTTTAACCTTGATCGCAGGAATGGATGGTCGCTTACAGAAGATGAGCTTGATGCGTACGTGGAGGAGCACCCGCCGCCTGTGCACGATGAGGAGGGTACCGAAGAGTCGGGGCAGCCCTCCAGCACTACGAATTTCCCATATGAGCAGCCTTATTATGACTATGCGCCATCAGCTTCATCTTCACGAGAACCGGGGTACGATTACACCTATGATGACCCACCAGCTTGGAGCAGCTACCAGAGCCGGAATTGATCTCCACTTAGGCCAAAAGCCTAAGCTTGGGGGGAGGTACGCCGACGATTCACTCATCTACACATCATATTTGGTCGGATCTTTGTATATCCATGTTTCGCTTTCTCTAGTATTTTCGTTTTTATTTCCACCTTTCCAAAACACAAAAAGTCCAAAAATATTTCCGTTGTATCTCTCTATTTGGTTCTTTAGTTTTCCACCCTTGGTTTGCTTTACTTGCTATTTTCGGTTTGCTACTTTAAAAAACCCAAAAATATTTTGCTTTGTTTGCTATTTCCTTCCGCTTTTGCTTCAATAATCGAAAACCCCAAAAATATTTGTTGTTCTTCTTCGGTTTTGTAAAGTTTGTTGCAGAGTTCAGTCTCCCGTTACTCCATTGGAGCTTGGTATTCACTTTATATTATTCAAGCCACACAAGTGAAGAGCAATAATGACGACATATGACAATCCGAGATGTGGTAAGAGGCTGGTATGAACTCTATTTGTTTTCATTTTTGTACACATACTTATCTATGTGGACATGCTTAGTCGATTCATGTAAGGTATATGTTATCTAATGGATGCTTTGTAGTTCTTGCTCTCATATGATTAGTTTCAATTTACTATTAGCCTGTAGCATGTCATGTAGACGCTTGCATGCATTGTTTTATTCATAGTATGGTATGATATTGTGGTATCCACCTCTGAAAGCTTCATTTGAATCGACTTGGCACATGCTCAAGCATGCATATGACTGAACAAAAAGTCAAGTAAGCCTCGATGATCTAAATTGCCTCAGAGTTCTTGTATCATTTTTATGCCTATATTAATTTTGTTCTGTCGCAAGCATGATTATGATAGTTATTGCTCTCTCGATTGTCGCTTCCCAGTCTTTTGCTAGCCTTCACTTGTACTGAGTATGAGCTCTACTCGTGCATCCAATTACCAAAAACCAAGTCTTCCAAAGAGTCCACTATAAATTCCTATGCATGGTATTTGTAAGCCATTCCAAGTAAATTTTCATGTGCTACCTTTCAAAACTTTCAACTACCTCTCATTTTGTGCCACTGTTTTTAGCTCATGTGGACATAGTGGTCGGAATTACTATCTTCCATATTAAATTAAGTACCCCTCCACTAGGCAGCTTCATCTGCTCGTCATTAATTTTGCAAGGGAGCTGGTCAGACCATTATAATCTTAATTCTAAAAGAAAGAAAAAAGGCACTCCTCCAAAGGAATGTGAAAGTTGGTGGGCACCCGATGGAATCGGTTAGCCATGGTTTGAGAAAGGAAAAAGGTGGGGAGGAGTGCCAAAGCTTTATAAAAGAGCACCAATGTGCCAAATTTCAAAGAACTCGGAACCGCTCTCACTTGTTTATTATGGAAGATAGTAAGTCCCCATTGCTAGTCGTTGACATAGAACAATCACTTCTCAAAAGAAACTTTTATCTCTGTTTTACAAATGAAAAGCTCTAGCACATGTTAAATCACTGCTTCCCTCTGCGAAGGGCCATTCGTTTACTTTTATGATGAGTCACCATCTTCTAACTCTAAGCACTTCTTGAGAGCATAGCTGTTATTCTTAGTGTAATGTGCTTGTCCCAGAACACGGTTAATTGTGGTATAACTTTGATGCTTGTATCTTTGATATTTCTACTTCTAGTCTTCCCTTGGACTTCAGAGGTGCCTCAGCATTTATGTTTTGCTCTACAAATAAAGGCAAGTGGGATACCATTCTTTCATATCATTTATGCATATTACAATCTTGTAGCTTCTCATGCACATGTTACTTGTTATTAGTGCATTGGCACTCTTTCATAGCTTGCTTGACTATGAGGTGACATTAGTTGCATATTTCTTATTATGAATTGCCTGAGTACTTGATTACATAGTTAGTATATATACATCACATGAGCAAATGTGTTCGTGAAAGTTTCTTTTATCGCTCTCAGTTGTTAACTGAATTGCTTGAGGACAAGCAAATAGCTAAGCTTGGGGGGAGTTGATACGTCCAAAACGTATCTACTTTCCCGAACACTTTTGCTATTGTTTCTCCTCTAATTTGTGTGTTTTGAATACAACTAACACGGACTGACGCTGTTTTCAGCAGAATTGCTCTGGTGTCTCGTTTTTGTGCAGAAATTCAACTTCCAGTAAAAATTCGGGAAAAATCATGAAAAATCCTATTTCACCAGAAGACCCACGGAGCCAGAAGACAGGAGGCAGAAGGGGCTCGAGGGGCCGTCACACAGTGGTGGCGCGGCCCAGCCCTGGCCGCGCCACCCCTGCGTGAGGGGGCCCCAGGACCCCTCTCGACCTCCCCTCTCGCGTACATATACCCCCTGACGACATAATATCAGGGAGATGGCGTTTTTCCCAGATAGACTTCCGCTGCGCCGCCGCCATCAGAAACCGCGATTCAGAACCAGGAACTCCGTTCTGGCACCCTGCCGGGATGGGGATTCGGAGGAGATCTTCATCACCATCACCACCAACGCTCCTCCATCAACCATCCATGACTCCCCCATCCATGTGTGAGTAATTCCCCCGCTGTAGGTGAGGGGATGGTAGGGATTGGATGAGATTGTTCATGTAATTTGATATGAGATTGATAGGGCATAGTGCCTAGTATCTTTATTTAGTGCCTATGACATTGTTGCAACTTGTTATGCTTAATGCTTGTCACTTTGGGCCCGAGTGCCATGATTTCAGATCTGAACATGTTATTATTTCTATGATGATACTTGTTGTTTATGGTCTTACCTACAAGTTGTATACACATATTATTGTCCGGAACCTGAGGCCCCAAAGTGACAGAAATTGGGATAACCGGAGGGGATGTCTATGATGTGAGGGTCACATGTGTTCACCGAGTGCTAATGCTTTGCTCCGGTACTCTATTAAAAGGAGTACCTTAATTACCAGTTGAAGGGTTTCGCAGCATAGAAAATCAAAAAATTTCCTACGGAGAGAACAAGAAAGCCAAGATCTAATCTAGGAGATGTAATCAACGAGAGAGGTAGATGAGATCTTCATACCCTTGAAGATATCGCACAGCGGAAACGTTCAACAGAACGTGGTTGACGTAGTCGTACTCGCCGTCTCCTCCTCGCGATCCGATCCGATCCTACGCCGCAAGTGGCGGTGCCTCCGAGAGTTGCACACGTACGGTGCAGCGACGTCTCCTCCTTCCTTGGTCCAGCAAGTATGGTGGAGAGATAGATTGGATCTGCAGCACGACGGCGTGGTGCTTATGGTGGAGAGTTTCTACGGCAGGGCTTCGCCTACGCGGAGTCGAGAGAGAGAGATTGGAGGGCAGCAGTTGGCCGGCGGCTAGGGTTGGGGTTGAGAGGGGGCTGCGCCCCTGCCCCCCCTTATATGGGGGGCAGGCCGGCTGCCTTGGCCCCTCCTCCAAGCCTCTAGGGCGGCGGCCTAGGGGGAAGAGTGGGGGGCAAGTCTTCCCCCCTCTTCTGGAAGGTTCCCCTAGGGTTTCCCCTAGGGCTGGCCGGCTGGGCCTTTGGGGCCTTGTGCGTCTGGCCCAAAGTGGCCAGGGCACTTCCCCTTAGGCCCACGCAGGCCTCCGACAAGTGGGCCCACGTTGGTCCCACTTCGGAACCTTCTAGAACCTTCCGGTACAATACCGATAAACCCCGAAACGATTCCGGAATCCAAAAACTGCTTTCCTTTATATGAATCTTATTCTCCGGACCATTCCGGAACCTCTCGTGATGTCCTGGATCTCATCTGAGACTTCGAACTAAAACTCATAAACCAATTATCCATTCTATCCTAGCGTCGATGCACGTTAAGTGTGTGACCCTACGGGTTCGAGAATATGCAGACATGATCTTCTATCAATAATCAACAGCGGGATCTGGAAACCCATATTGACTCCCACATATTCATCGATGATCATATCGGATGAACCACGATGTCAGGATTCAATTAATCCCGTATATGCATTCCCTTCGTCACACGATATTTTACTCGCCCGAGATTTGATCGTCGGTATCGCCATACCTAGTTCAATCTCGTTCACAGCAAGTACTTTACTCGTTCCGTAATCCGATATCACTTCGTGATTAACTCCTTAACCACATGCTTGCAAGCGGTATTGATATCGATTACCGAGTGGGCCCGAAGTATATCTCTCCGACTTGGGAGGGACAAATTCCATCTCGATACATACAACCCAACAAGTACTTTCCGATCACCTGAGAGACACCTTTATGATCACCCTCACATAGGATGACGTTTGATGACCTCAAAGCTTTCTTCCGATACCAGGGAGTTGTATTATCTCATGGTCTAAGGAATACAATACATGACATAAGAAAAGCTTCGCAAAGATGAACACAATGACACGATCTAATTGCTCTGCTTTATTTGGGTCTGTCCATCACACCATTCTCCTAATGATATGATCTCATTATTAATTGACAACTCATGTCTATGGTTAGGAAACCTTAACCATCATTAATCAATGAGCTAGTCCATAGAGGCGTACTAGAGACACGGTGTTGTTCATAAACCACACAAGTATTAAAGTTTCCGCTTAATACAATTCTAGCATGGAATATAAACATTATCATGAACAAGAATTATAATAATAACATCTTTATTATTGCCTCTAGGGCATAATTCCAACAGTCTCCCACTTGCACTAGAGTCAATAATCTAGTTTACATCTGGCAACAATCTAACACCCATGGCATTAAGGTGCTGATCATGTTTTGCTCGTGGAAGAGGTTTAGTCAACGGATCTGCGACATTCAGATCCGTATGTACTTTGCTAATCTTCCGATCTCCATCTGATATATAATCTCGAATTATATGGAAACGGCGGTTGATATGCTTGGTTTTTGGATGATATCTTGGTTCCTTAGCCAGTGCTATGGCGCCAGTGTTGTCGCACAATATCTCCAGTGGGTCCAAGGCATTTGGAACCACACCAAGCTCAGTGATGAAGTTCCTGATCCAAACTCCTTCACTTGATGCTTCCGAAGCAGCCATGTATTCCGCTTCTATTGTAGATCCCGCGATCACGCTTTGCTTGCAGCTTCTCCAGCTCACAGCTCCACCATTCAAAATATAAACATATCCTGTCTGAGATTTAGAATCATCCGGGTCGGTGTCGAAACTAGCGTCGACGTAACCTTTTACGACGAGCTCCTCATCACCTCCATAGACCAAGAACATTTCTTTAGTCCTATTTAAATACTTTAGGATGTTCTTTACGGCTGTCCAGTGTTCCACTCCTGGATCACTTTGGTATCTGCTCGTCAAACTAAGAGCATTGGACACATCCGGTCTAGTACACAGCATGGCATACATGATAGAACCTATGGCCGAGGCATATGGCACTTTGCTCATAGTTTCTCTATCTTTTACCGTAGCCGGACACTGAGCCTTGCTCAATATCTTACCTGACAACATGGGCAATGAACCTTTCTTTGCTTTATCCATTCTGAACCTTTTCAGAACTTTGTCCAGGTATGTACTTTGGCTTAAAGCTATTAGGCGTCTTTCTCTATCTCTATAGATTTTGATGCCTAATATATAAGCAGCTTCTCCTAGGTCTTTCATTGAAAAACATTTATTCAAATAACTCTTCACATCGTTAAGCATACCGATGTCATTTCCAATAATCAATATGTCATCCACATATAGTACTAAAAATGTCACCGAGCTCCCACTCACTTTCTTGTAGATACAAGCTTCGTAGCAATTTGGAACAAATCCAAAACTCTTGATCACTTGATCAAAACGAAGGTTCCAACTCCGAGATGCTTGCTTCAGTCCATAAATGGAACGCTGAAGTTTGCACACCTTATTAGCATCCTTAGGATCGACAAAACCTTCGGGCTGCATCATATACAACTCTTCATCAATGTTGCCATTGAGGAACGCAGTCTTGACATCCATCTGCCATATTTCATAATCATGAAACGCAGCAATTGCTAGTAAAATCCGAATGGACTTAAACATCGCTACGGGAGAGAAAGTCTCATCGTAGTCAACACCTTGAACTTGCCGAAAACCTTTTGCGACAAGCCGAGCTTTATAGACAGTAACATTACCATCCGCGTCCGTTTTCTTCTTAAAAATCCATTTGCACTCAATGGCCTTACGGTCGCTAGGAGGGTCCACCAAAGTCCACACTTGGTTTTCGCTCATGGATCCCAATTCGGATTTCATGGCCTCTAGCCATTTCTCAGAGTCTGGGCTCATCATCGCTTCCTCATAGTTCGCAGGTTCACTGTTGTCTAACAACAAGACGGTTAAGACAGGGTTGCCGTACCATTCAGGAGTGGCACGTGACCTTGTCGACCTGCGAAGTTCAGTAGTAGCATCGTTCGAAGTTTCATGATCTTCATCATTAGCTTCCTCTCTTGTTGGTGCAGACGGCACCGGAACAACTTCAGGTGCTGCGCTACTCTCCAACTCGAGAGAAGGTTCAATAACCTCGTCTAGCTCTACCTTCCTCCCACTCACTTCTTTCGAGAGAAACTCCTTCTCAAGAAAGGATCCGTTCTTAGCAACAAACACTTTGCCTTCGGATCTGTGGTAGAAGGTATACCCAATCGTTTCCTTAGGGTATCCTATGAAGACGCATTTCTCCGCTTTGGGTTCGAGCTTGTCCGGCATCAACTTCTTGACGTAAGCTTCGCATCCCCAAACTTTAAGAAACGACAACTTAGGTTTAGCACCAAACCATAGTTCATACGGTGTCGTCTCAACGGATTTAGATGGTGCCCTATTTAAAGTGAATGCAGCAGTTTCTAATGCATAACCCCAAAATGATAACGGCAAATCTGTAAGAGACATCATTGATCGCACCATATCTAATAGTGTTCGATTCCGGCGTTCAGACACACCATTGCGCTGTGGTGTTCCGGGTGGCGTGAGTTGCGAAACGATTCCGCTTGCTTTAAGATGCGTGAGAAAATCATAACTCAAATACTCACCTCCACGATCGGATCGCAGAAATTTAATTTTCCTGTTACGATGGTTTTCCACTTCGTTCTGAAATTCTTTGAACTTTTCAAATGTTTCAGATTTATGTTTCATCAAATAGATATACCCATATCTACTTAAGTCATCAGTAAAAGTGAGAAAATAGCGATATCCACCGCGCGTCGAAACACTCATTGGTCCGCACACATCGGTATGTATGATTTCCAACAAGTCCGTTGCTCGCTCCATTATACCGGAGAACGGGGTTTTGATCATCTTGCCCATGAGGCACGGCTCGCACGTGTCAAATGATTCAAAATCAAGAGACTCCAAAAGTCCATCAGAATGGAGTTTCTTCATGCGTTTTACACCGATATGACCTAGACGGCAGTGCCACAAATAAGTTGGATTATCACTATCTACTTTGCATCTTTTAGCCTCAATGTTATGGATGTGTGTTTCATTGCTTTCGAGATTCAGAAGAAATAAACCATTCACGACAGGTGCATGACCATAAAAGATGTTATTCATATAAATAGAACAACCATTATTCTCAGATTTAAATGAATAACCGTCTTGCAATAAACACGATCCAGATATAATGTTCATGCTCAACGTAGGCACATAATAACACTTATTAAGGTTTAAAACTAATCCCGAAGGTAAAACTAAGGAGAGCGTGCCGACGGCCATCACATCAACTTTTGATCCATTGCCAACGCGCATCGTCACCTCATCCCTTGCTAGCCGCCGTCTATTCCGTAGCTCCTGTTTCGAGTTACAAATATTAGCAACTGAACCAGTATCATATACCCAGGCACTACAACGAGCGCTAGTAAGGTAGACATCAATAACATGTATATCAAATATACCTTTGATGGTGCCAGCCTTCTTGTCCGCTAAGTACTTAGGACAGTTGCGCTTCCAGTGACCCTTGTCCTTGCAATAGAAGCACTCAGTGTCCGGCTTAGGTCCAGACTTGAGCTTCTTCTCAACAGGGGCAACGCGCTTGCCGCTGCCTTTCTTGAAGGATCCCTTTGCTCCCTTAGCTTTCTTAAAGCTAGTGGTCTTGTTGACCATCAACACATGATTATCCTTTTTGATATCCACCTCCGCAGCTTTCAGCTTAGCGAAGAGCTCAGTGATCGTATCAGTGGATCCAATTTGATTGTGAGTAACTACAAAGCCTTTGTAGCTAGGAGGGAGTGATTGCAGAACTCTGTCAATCTTGAGCTCCTCTGGAATCTTGCAGTCCAGTTGCTCAAGGCGTTGAGTGTAGCCCGACATCTTAATGGCGTGCTCACTAACGGAACTCCCTTCCTCCATTTTGCAGTTAAAGAACTTCTCAGAGATCGCATATCTCTCAGAACGGGCTTGAGTCTGAAACATGGTTTTCAGTTCCTCAAGTATCTCATAAGGCCCGCCGAACTCCTCAAAACGATTTTGAAGTTCCGGTTCCATAGCAAACAACATGGTACTCTTAATCACTCCATAATCATCTTTGCGTGACTGATAAACAGCTTTTTCATCAGTCGACGCATCAGTAGCAGGGGCGTCACCTAGCGCTTTCTCAAGTACATAGGCTTTTTGTCCGCCAGCGAGAATGATTCTCAGATTGCGGAACCAGTTGGTGAAGTTAGACCCATTGTTCTTAAGCTTTTCTTTCTCAGCAAAAACATTGAAGTTGAAGTTGGACTTAGCCATTTGATCTACAACATTGCAAGTACAATTTTAGACTATGTTCATGATAACTAGTTCAACTTAATCAAATTACTAGATGAACTCCCACTAAATTCAACATCCCTCAAGTTGTTTAGTGAACACGATCCAAATTCACCACACCTAATCCGATCTTCACGAGAAGAGATGTGGTTTCAATGGTGGACAACTAAGTGTCGATCATATCATTCATATGACTCATGTTTAACCTTTCGGTTCGTGTGTTCCGAGGCCATGTCTGTACATGCTAGGCTCGTCAAGTCAAACCCAAGTATTTCCGCGTGTGCAAAACTGGCTTGCACCCGTTGTATGTGAACGTAGAGTTTATAGCACCCGATCATCACGAGGTGCTTGAAAACGACGAACTTTCGCAACGGTGCATACATGGGGAGAACACAATTTTATCTTGATCTTTAAGTGAGGAATCATCTTATAATGCTACCGTCGCGATCTAAGCATAATAAGATACATAAAAGGATAAACATCACATGCATATAATTTTATGTGACATGGTATAGCCAATCTCCGCGCCATGATCTCCATCTTGTGCGCGCCGGCATGATCTCCATCACTCCACCATGATTGCCTCCACCACGAATAGCAACTACAACTATTGCTAACTACTTAGCGATAAAGTAAAGCTATTACATGGCGTATAAGAAGTTGACACGCAGGTCATACACAATTATAAAGACAACCATATGGCTCCTGCCGGTTGTGAACTCATCGACATGCAAGTCGTGAAAGATTACAAAACATGATCATTGCATACATCTCAATTCATACACATCATGTCTTGGGCCATACCATATCACAAAACACTCCCTGCAAAAACAAGTTAGACGCCTCTACTTTGTTGTTGCATGTTTTACGTGGCTTATGGGAGTAACAGGCTAAGAACGATTCTTACCTACGGAAAGCCACAACAGTGATATTATGGTTGCTAACATCCGATGTAAGTCCCATGACTACTATAGTGAGAGAAACTGGCATCCACCAGCCGCATGTGTGGAACAAGCCACACGTCAAGTGCGGAGCCGGTCTCGCGAACGCGGTCGCGTAAAGTTGGCCTGGACCGCTTCGATCTCACTATACCGCGCCATAAGAAATACATAACAAGAGGTTTGCAACAGAAAACATCAACGCCCGCAACAAGCATGTTGCGTTCTACTCGTGAAACACATCTACGCATAGATCTAGCTCTGATACCACTGAAGGGTTTCGCAGCATAGAAAATCAAAAATTTTCCTACGGAGCGAACAAGAAAGCCAAGATCTAATCTAGGAGATGTAATCAACGAGAGAGGTAGATGAGATCTTCATACCCTTGAAGATATCGCACAGCGGAAACGTTCAACAGAACGTGGTTGACGTAGTCGTACTCGCCGTCTCCTCCTCGCGATCCGATCCGATCCTACGCCGCAAGTGGCGGCGCCTCCGAGAGTTGCACACGTACGGTGCAGCGACGTCTCCTCCTTCCTTGGTCCAGCAAGTATGGTGGAGAGATAGATTGGATCTGCAGCACGACGGCGTGGTGCTTATGGTGGAGAGTTTCTGCGGCAGGGCTTCGCCTACGCGCAGTCGAGAGAGAGAGAGATTGGATGGCAGCAGTTGGCCGGCGGCTAGGGTTGGGGTTGAGAGGGGGCTGCGCCCCTGCCCCCCCTTATATGGGGGGCAGGCCGGCTGCCTTGGCCCCTCCTCCAAGCCTCTAGGGCGGCGGCCTAGGGGGAAGAGTGGGGGGCAAGTCTTCCCCCCCTCTTCTGGAAGGTTCCCCTAGGGTTTCCCCTAGGGCTGGCCGGCTGGGCCTTTGGGGCCTTGTGCGCCTGGCCCAAAGTGGCCAGGGCACTTCCCCTTAGGCCCACGCAGGCCTCCGACAAGTGGGCCCACGTTGGTCCCACTTCGGAACCTTCTAGAACCTTCCGGTACAATACCGATAAACCCCGAAACGATTCCGGAATCCAAAAACTGCTTTCCTTTATATGAATCTTATTCTCCGGACCATTCCGGAACCTCTCGTGATGTCCTGGATCTCATCTGAGACTTCGAACTAAAACTCATAAACCAATTATCCATTCTATCCTAGCGTCGATGCACGTTAAGTGTGTGACCCTACGGGTTCGAGAATATGCAGACATGATCTTCTATCAATAATCAACAGCGGGATCTGGAAACCCATATTGACTCCCACATATTCATCGATGATCATATCGGATGAACCACGATGTCAGGATTCAATTAATCCCGTATATGCATTCCCTTCGTCACACGATATTTTACTCGCCCGAGATTTGATCGTCGGTATCGCCATACCTAGTTCAATCTCGTTCACAGCAAGTACTTTACTCGTTCTGTAATCCGATATCACTTCGTGATTAACTCCTTAACCACATGCTTGCAAGCGGTATTGATATCGATTACCGAGTGGGCCCGAAGTATATCTCTCCGACTTGGGAGGGACAAATTCCATCTTGATACATACAACCCAACAAGTACTTTCCGATCACCTGAGAGACACCTTTATGATCACCCTCACATAGGATGACGTTTGATGACCTCAAAGCTTTCTTCCGATACCAGGGAGTTGTATTATCTCATGGTCTAAGGAATACAATACATGACATAAGAAAAGCTTCGCAAAGATGAACACAATGACACGATCTAATTGCTCTGCTTTATTTGGGTCTGTCCATCACACCATTCTCCTAATGATATGATCTCATTATTAATTGACAACTCATGTCTATGGTTAGGAAACCTTAACCATCATTAATCAATGAGCTAGTCCATAGAGGCGTACTAGAGACACGGTGTTGTTCATAAACCACACAAGTATTAAAGTTTCCGCTTAATACAATTCTAGCATGGAATATAAACATTATCATGAACAAGAATTATAATAATAACATCTTTATTATTGCCTCTAGGGCATAATTCCAACACCAGTAGTTTCCCTTGAGGCCCTGCTGCAACAGGCTGGTAGGACAAAAGATGTCGTGCAAGTTTCTTCTTGTGAGCACGTACGACTATATACGGAACACATGCCTATGATTATTTGTACTAGGATGCTTTATCATTATTTATCTGCAATGCCCATGTCTCATTGATTTCATGAATTATCTTATCCATGCAACGCCCGTAATCCATCCCTATACCTACAGTATTTATTCCTACTGTTTACAACTGTTACTATTGCTGCTGCTATTTTACTACTGCTGTTACTGTTTCATTACTGTCACCACTATAAAACTGTTGCTACTGATAAACCGCTGCGAGCAAGACTGTTTCCAGGTGCAGCTGAATTGACAACTCATCTGTTAAGGCTTGCATATATTCTTTGGCTCCCCTTGTGTCGAATCAATAAATTTGGGTAATACTTCCCTCGAAGACTGTTGCGATCCCCTATACTTGTGGGTCATCAATTAGATATGGCTTCCCTTGCTGAGCTAGAAGCTGACATCCAGGTCAATTTTTTTACAGAGGCTTTTGTGCAAAAGAAGGGCATGTTGCTGAATTACTTAGCTTCTGAGCAAGCATCTTTTTACCCAGAAGCTTACTCGGCAACATCGCTTACTACACCATGTAGTACAGTCAATAATGTAGAGCAATAGCAGTCCATTAATGCCCCCCCCTAAGAACAAGTTCCTGGAAACCAAGCTTTTGAGGTCCTATTCCTATTTTGTGCATGCCTTTTTTTAATCAAGAATCCTTCCATTGATCATTTATCTCTAATATGTTCTATTGGAGTATTATACTTATGTTGGCCCACAAGTGGATCGTGTTGCGTTATCATAATCTCTCTGTTCTTCTTTCTATTCATTGTAGATATATGTAAATTATAACTGGGCGAAACACCATGTAGATGCAGGCTATATATTGCCAGCAAAATCAAAAATTAGTTAATATGGTGTTAAGAAGAAACTAAATATTATTATGGATATGCAATGAAAATATGTTTTAATGAGTTACCCTGGTGTTTGGTGGCCATAAGGATTTTGGTTTGTTAGGCAGGAACGCCGGTGCAGTCGACAGTAGAGGCAGATCTTTCGGATTCGAAGTATAAAATCTCCTTTTCGGATGCAGATCTTTCTATGCTACGGTAACTAGCCTTCTCCTATCTACTCTCTCGCTTTGTCTCTTAGGATTTATATGTTCTTATTATTGTCGAATTCGTATATACAAGCATCATTGTGATACAGCACATTTTTACCATGCACAGGAAATTTTGATAGGTTTAAGGGAAAAGATCTATTCTTGCAATCATCTTGATTCCTGTGACTGCTTATCTGAATTTTAAACAAGCTATGGATATTGGATTCAACATCCCACCTGGTATGGCACAGTTTATAGATCCCATCTCTTATTGTTGTCAGTCAAACGTGAACAATTAGATGATGATTTTTCTTACACTTCATATATCTTTCTATCATATGATTATATTCTTAATGGCTGGAGGCCGATAGCTATAACATTAAGAAGACATTAGAGCCTATCTGTTACCTCAGTAGGCAAGGTCGTAAACTATAATAATAAAAGAGCTCCGAGAAAATTACATATTTATTACAAAGGCTGGGATTAGTTTAACCGAGGATCAGTTTAGGACAATGCTCTCATCATACCTACAGCTAAACCATGCATTTGACCTACAAAAGGTCGAAACCAACAATTTCATTTTGACATTGGAAATTCAGATGCCAACTGAATATGCATGTGCTGTGCTACAAGAAGGCAAAATTATTCGGCTTGGAAAATCGAATATACTTTGCTATCCGACTGACAAATATGCAGAAGGACATCTAGGTGGAAACATTGCATATGACATGGACGATGAAATTGCAAATATAAAGTTTGACGTACAAATACATGCTCTGCCACTTGTGCACAGATAAGGTGTGCATCCGGTACTCGGTGGTGGCAGAAATTCTCTCTATCATGGGTGAAGATGTTGTGCTTTTCCCATATAAGTTTTCAGTTTGAGGAGAGGTACAGAAGAAATTATACAGGCATTGCAGCTTATTTGGCTTTACTATATATGTTAATAAAAACTTTGGTCACGTTTATTCACTGGGTGTGTGCAATTTTACTTTCTTTGTTTTCTTTTCATAGGAGTAGATTATCATGTCACTGCTTTAGCTTTTGATAATGGAAATAGGTTGGCTACCTTATTAAAAAACAGAACTACATGGAAGCTAGGAAGGAAATAGACTGGGACTCGGTTTTGTCTGATTCATTGCTTGACTGCAAGGTCTCAGTTCTGAACCTACAGTATGTCAACTAACAAACCATATAGAAGAGACTTAGTGACTTCGGTTTTGACAAACTCTGTAATTCATGTGCTTCTGTTTACTCCCTCTTACATTTTGTGCTACCCTTCATATATAGTATTTCTAGCAATGCCAAGATTTTTTGTAATGTTCATCGCATCAATATCAGTTCATATGGTTTAGAACTGGAAGGATTCTTTTACTGTGGGACACTACTATGAAGATAATTCTTCTTTGTTGTGGCCTTCTATAAAGAACAAATATCTAATATTTTCATTTCCTTGCATGTCAATTGGCATTCTTGTGTTTTGGAAAAGAATTTTCTTGTACTGAGAGGGCTATGATTATTTCTATTTTTTCAGGCATTGAGCTGAGCAAGCAGTACTGACACTGTTTTGATACATATCACAGAGTGGATGATGGATGCAGTTCTGATACTAAGAAGTAGACATGTGTGGACGAAGTCCGGCTAACTGATCTCAGTTTAGAAAATTACGTAAGCCCTTCGTAGAATATATTTCTGTGAGTTCCTTTCAACCTTAAACCTTGAAGTCTAATCATGCATTTTCTGTTTGGACCTGGTAATTTAATTTCTTGATAACCCATGCACGACATTGTTAAAATTTTCAAGATTGTCTTCCAAATGCAACTAATCCATTATCTTCAATCACGTGGTTATTACTCCTTGCCATTAGCAAGTCTGTAGTCACCGACCACCCTGTAAGTCCCCCTGTATCAAACAACTTTTCAGGATGCCTTGTCCCGTTTTGAAAGTAGGTAGTTTAAAGGTATCAAGATGTTTTGTTGCATTTTTTCAAAAACGTCAGGGGTGGTGAACTTGCTATTATATGCTTAGGTTGGTGTTAAAACATTCAGGGTTGTTTTTCATTTCAGTGTATTTCGTTCAAAAGTTTGGATACCTGACTATGTTTTCAGTTGCTTCTTTGGTTTATTACAGTTTACTTGGGCAACAAAAAATATATCTTTTGGCCTATTTTCAAAATTGAAAATGTAAATGTTGTTATAATAGAAGGGGGAATTTTCACAAATCACTTAAAAATATGTTTTTCTATTTTCAAGGATCGCAGAGATGGTAATTCATTATTATATTTTTAAATTAGGTTACTGAAAATAAAAATTGTTCATTTACGTGCTTTGCATTTAGAGGTGCAGATACTTGTTATGTATTTGATGTATTCTCTGGCTTATTAGGGCATCTACAATGGGGGCACTTAGAGGGAGCGCTAGGGTCCTAATCCCTGCAGTTATGCCTAATTCCCGGTCAAGACTAGGATTTTGGCTGGCGTGACCGCTATAACTTGAGTCGGCGCTAAGGGCCACTTTTCTTCAGGACAAGGCCGTTTGACGAGGCCAGCTAGCGTTATGAGGCATCTAAATTAGCGCTTTATGTTGCAACTAAGGGCGCTTAACAGATAAATAAGGTTTTTCTGTATTATTATTTTTTCCATTAGCGTCTACGATAGTAGATGCCCTTATGGTTTATTTTGGCAGCAAAAATATTTTGTTACTATCTTTTCCAGTAACAGTCTTACAATTCTTGCATCTTGAGAATAGAGCTTAAAGGTTCCAGTAACTATGGGTATGTGACTCAGGAGACCTAGAGGCATTGTTGCCTTACCATGGCTGCCATAGTTAGTCATACCATATACAAGCTTAAATGGAACTAATTTTTTATATTTCTTTTGGTGGAGCCCCATTCGGTAGTTCCAGGTTTTGAAAGACCAACTGGGTGTATATCGATCATCTACTTCTTGATTTAGTAAAGTTGCACTATTATGTTCATTACTCTACCCCTATAATATTAATTTTCAATAGGGTTGAGGGATTTGCACTTGTTAAATACTAGATATAGGTAATAGTGGTTGGAGGGAGTAGAATATATGTATGAAGCAAGCCGTGCTCCTATGATCATGATCCCTCCATCCCAAGATAATACCTATACAACTGACATGCGCATGCTTTAGCTTCGATTTATCATATATTACCTTCTTATATGAATGCAAAGAAGTTATTCAAATAATTACTTGAATAATTATTTGTTCATTACATAATTTTATTGTAAAACTCTTTGTCCTTTGGCAATAATGCTTGCAGATTTCTTATCATCTTCCGCTGAATATAATTTTCAGGTATCGTCATGAAGGATGTTCTCCATTCATCATCCATAGAATTTTAAGTCATCCAACATTCTGCTCGACTCAGAATTGAATCTACACCTTTTCCTCATGCATGCGAGTTCCAGGTCTGGCCAATATACTACAACATTTGTTTGGGAAAAATACTATAGCATTCATTTTATGAGGATTACTTGCATAGTTTTAAAAATTTAGTAAATATAGGTAGCTGTTGGCTTGCTAGGTTATTCTAAAATGAGATTCGGTGCCTTGTAGAAGTTGCTGGGAATGATACATCTTTCCGCCTTAATCCGAGACATTCCAAAAGAAAATAATTTCTTTGCATTACTGCTTCTGTACATAGGCATGATTTATGCAATTTTTACCTTAGCATTGGTCCATGATGACCTTCTAACGAATACCACCAAATTATGCACTTCCCTAGAGGTGAACATGACTGGCCAATATACTCTCAAAAGTAATGTCTACGGCTTTGGGGTACTCATGCTAGAACTTTTTTGCATGGCACAAACCATTTGACAGGTATGACATCACAGGTTTAGGATACTTATGCATTAATGATCATAGATGTGATGGTGTGAATGTTTGTGTTGTAGTTCTAAGCCTGTCAGAGCAGTCAATCATACAATGGGCGACTCCCCAACTGAATGGCATCAATGTGTTGGGCAAGATGGTTTATCCTACCCTGCCAAGTACCTGCCCGCTCGCTTTGTGTGTCTAGGTAGGACATCACTTATTACCTCATACAGATAGTTTATAGAAAACCAAATATATCTCTACAAATGATTAACACCCAAGCACCAATATATATTGCATCCTCAACCAGAATTTAGGTCACCGATGTAGGAGGTGGTCCACGCATTGGTTCACCTTATGCAGAGGACCAACATGACAAAAGAATGCCTTGAAAGAAACAATTTCTTGCGAGGGGATGATCATGACCAAGATTTCATATGACGCAAGCGAAACCCCTCTATCACATGTGAATGATGTTCTCACTCTTTTATCCCTTGCCAATATCTAGATATCTCTTCCTTCAAGATTTTGCAAAAACTGTATATTAACTCATGTTAAAATATATGTATGTGCACTGCAAGCTCCATAAATTGCTAAGCCATCCTATACTCTATTAATATGATGACGTGGACTCCTAAATTAAAATATCTTGACTATCAGTTATTCAATATTTTGATAAAGAAATTTTGCAAAGTGGTTTGTGATATGAAAACTATTCATATACCATTTGACACTACTATTTTATAATATCATAAAACTATATTTCGTTGCTATGTTTTTTTATTACACTTTCTTATACTTGCTTGCTCGCCGTTAGGCGGGCAAGCGCGCGGCAAGCTGCGCTACCCTACCTAGTATCCTAATATCCATCTGCATTCTGCAGCCGTCAGGAGAATAGAAAGGTTCATCTACCAAGAACAGGCGCGCAAGAACCCGATCCCATTCCGGACCAGTTTTGACTTCGCCATTTGATCGACCAAAAATCTCCACGACACAATGCCAAGTGAGCAGCTATTGTCTGTCCCGGAGATGAAGTTGCAGCCTTTATTTTTTGCGAGGGCGATGAAGTTGCAAGCTGCACGTGCTCTGTATGTGGTTACCCCGACCTGCCCCTGTCAATATCGATTTACCATTTCGATCGAATGGTCCATTGTACAAGTTAACGTTTTTTATTTCCATGAAAGAATATTAATTTGACTCAAAAGCATCGTATCTGACATATAAGAGTTTACACTCAGTGTATACATAGACAGCAAATTAAGGCTTACATGAAAGTCTAGAACAAAAAGGAAAAAATAACAAAAAACTCCATACATGTTTATTGGGCTTACTAGGAATTTAGAAAAATATAAAAATCAGACTCAAATCATCATTAGTTAGCTTGAACTCATAGCCAATGTGGCCCCTCTCCTCCCTAAATAGTTCGCCACCACTAACTCCTTGCAAGCCTCGAGTGCACCTCGATCGCCAGAGACCAGGCCTCTCCCAGGTCCTCTACCCAGATTAGTCGGTCGGGATAGCAGGGAGCGGCAGCGTAGTAGATAGGGGTAGGTTTTTAGGCAGTTTGCCTATAGTGGGCTTCTTGCCCATGGGTTGTGCAGCTTCAGTGTTCAGCCAGATTTGGGCTCTAGGCTTCTTCCTCGCAGTGCTTAAGCTCCTCTGGTTGGAGCTGAGTGCGGCGACAGAGGCCACCACAACCTTCAATAAAGCCGTTCTGAGCGGCCTCTTCTTCTCGGCATGCGAGGAGATTCCTCATCCCGTTCTGGCTGGTCGTGGAGGCAGAGGGGAAGGTGATGGGAGCTTGTCCATTGCTGGATCTGGAGGTGGTGGGAAGGTAATCGCTCTGGTGCATGTGCATGATACCTGGAGGTGGTCAGCAAGATTTCCGCAGGTTCGTTTTCTTCCGAAAGGCCATGGAGGCGGGGGGGGGGGGGGGGGGGGGGGGGGGGGGGGGGGGGAGGGGGGGAGAAGAAGAAGCCTGACCGACCTGACAATCCCCTAATCAAGCACCGCCATGACCACTCTGGTGGCTCTCCTCCTCTTGCCCCTCTCCCGGCCAGCCGTGGCGGCGAGGGTGAGCAACGCCTCTAGGGCTGGTCGACAGCTATGGGAGCTTCTTGAGCTTCTGCTCCCCGTGGCGGACTCGAAACGACGACATCTTTGAGCCGGTGCTGCCCAAGGCCAGAAGACTGGGCCCGCCATGCTCCGCAACATTTCTTGCTAGTTGATCTTCTTCTTCCTTTGCGTGAGGATCTCCTTCAATCTCAGCACCACCGCACAAGCCTATGCTCTCCCAAGTGGTTTTGTCCCTGGTGAGAGCAGGGGTGGTGGCGCTTGGAGGCTATCTGCGGGCAGAGAGCAAGGATTTGATTGCATTTTTGCAATTCTCTATGGGGTGTTTTGTGCAAAAGTTTTGGACCGATTGTAATTTTCTTTTTAGGTAAGGTCCTTCTTGTACATTTGCACCCACCGCTGTAATACAAGATCCAGGTCCTTTGGGACCTTTCTGTTAAAAGAAAATAACTCCTCGCATGCGCAGACTCCTCGCAGGCCTAACTTCCTGTGAATAGGGAACCGATGCATGCACACAGTCTTAATAATTGACCGGATCATGAACTGTGATATACTACATCCATTCTAAAATATAGTATGTTTTAAAAAGCTAAATTAGCCACCTAAAATATACTATATTTCAAAATGGAGGGAATACTTAATTACGACATCAATCTAGAGAAAATATAGGGATTATAGGGAGTCAAAGGAGATTTTCTCGCCCAATCTTCTCGCACCTAGGTTGTGGCACCTCGTCTTTTAAGCCCAATAGATTGGTATGAAGGGAGAATCAAGAAAACACAACCTACTAATAAATAACATAGTTCATTATGTGTAAATGATCTCGTATTCATGGATAATTAAAATGTTGCATGTGGTGCCTCTTTCTCTGGATGCATGCAACTTTTGCATTAATGAGTACCATCCCTACGAGGTAAAAATCTTATTAATATTCTCGATTAGTGTTAGTGGTCTTATATTACTAAATGTATATTTGATACTAGTAGCCTTATATATAAAAAGGGAGGGAGTAGCCTAAGACGATAAAGAGCTGATCCAAAATCCTAAATCGACAACCATGTTGGGTAAATACTTCCTTGGTCGTCTAGTCCATCTGCGTACATGTCACCATAAACAACTCTTGTGCTCCAGGTGTCGAAGGAAAGATCACATATAAAGCTAGTGTGCACATGATGTACTAGCAATGGAGAAAACATTTTACTTTTCTAAAGACAACATTACTCCCTCTATACCGGTTTAAAGGGCAAAATTAGAAAAACGCACAAATCAAGGTGAACAGCTATAGGTGGAAGAAAATCTCTCAGATGCGCCTAACCCCTTCAATTTTCAGTTAATCGATATGGTAGTTAACCTGACCCCTCTGCATGCAAAAGGATGAGCGCATGTATTGGGGTAATAAATGCTTAAGAAATTGAAAGGAGAGAAAATGGTGAGAATAGGAATCGGCTAGAGCGTTTTTAGGAGGAAAGAGGC
Source organism: Dactylis glomerata (assembly GCA_007115705.1). Lineage (NCBI taxonomy): Eukaryota > Viridiplantae > Streptophyta > Magnoliopsida > Poales > Poaceae > Dactylis > Dactylis glomerata. The sequence continues at coordinate 351,120 of QXEO01000112.1, forward strand.
CATGCACAGGAGTTGATTTGGGTAATTAAAGCCAAATCTTGCCTAATTATTTGGTACATCTCAAAAAACAATAGTTGTGCTTTAAACCAGTATGGAGGGAGTACTTAGCCATGGCAAATAACACAATTCCAATGCTGCCACCATGATTTGTGTAATTAGTTTCATATTAATACCCTGCATCTAGTAGCCAAACATATTCAATACAACATATAGCCTAAACAATTTCGAAACAACTTAAGTATTAGACCATGTGGTAGGAGTACAAAGTATTCAAAGAAAATGCTTAGTTGTCTCATACATATAACACAAAACATCTTATTTTGCATGTGTCAATTTGTTTTAGCTAGACCGTCCCCGATTAAGATCACTTTTTTTGCAAGAATGCTAAAGGCCTCTTTTGATTAACGAAAATTTGTAGAAAATTGGGAGGATTCTAACCCATAGGATTTTTTTCCTATGGAACGTCTTTGGATCATAGGATTGAGCCCATTAAATTTCTACGGAACTCATTCATATGCCCTTGATTCCATAGGAATCTAGACATGATCTCAAATCACATTTTGTTTCCTTTGAGAAGTCCAATGCAACTACAATCTATCTCGTTCTACTCTCTCCCCTCAATCTTGTAAAATTCATGTTTTTGTTCCTATGCACCATTCAAAGACACCTCTTACAAAATCCCTATGTTCTAAAACCATGTAAGTATTCACAGTAGATAATATCTCAACCCCGTGTTTTCCATGTTCCTACGTTTTAAAAATCCTGCGATCCAAAGAGGCCCTAAGGCCTCGCTTGGAACACATGAAAACAAAACTTAGGAACTGGAAAAATGTAGGAATTTAGATGTCATGTATTTTGAATTCCTATAGTAATCAAAACCAGGGAAAACTTTAAAATTGTCATTTGGATATCATTAATAATTGTAGAGACAAAGAGATGAAAACATGAGTAGGAAAAATTCCTACGAAATAATCTATTCGATAGGAATTTTAAAGAAATCAAGGATTCCTTTTCCTTTGCTCCAAAATTCTTACTCTTTTCCTTTGTTCCAAACAGGGTCTAGAGGGAAATCAACCATTTTGCCTCTTTAATTCACACAATTCCCAAAACAGGTGAATATGAAAAACAAATCATTAAAGTGGCATGTCCATAAATACTAAATACTGAAAGGATGTTTTATTGTCCATATGAGAATAATAGGATTAATTTCAAAAGGTTGGAGTTGATGGAATTTTCATATGAAATCTAGTAAAAATAGATTATAAGGAAAAACTGATTTGCAATATTACTAACCAAATAACTCATATAGGAAATATTTCTAGGAATTTAAATGCTACAAAGACCTTTAGAATCCTTTTACAAAGGGGCCCTAAACATGATTTTGAGCTCACAAACCATTTTATTATTAGCTGGGACATCACTATGCACATTGATTTTTTTCTCAAAAGTACGTGAATGTGTACCATACTTCTGATGGGAGGGGGGGGCAACACTATGCACAATGAAAAGATACACAAATTTGACCAAAAATTTCACATTCTCATAAAAACCATGAAAATATTATGTTCTTATGAGAGGTTGACATCAAGACACAAGGGCATCATGTTGCATGCCACTAATTGTGGCCCTCCCGACGGAAGATCAACATGATTTCAGAGAGGGGTTGTTACGAATATAAAAACCGTGTCATGTTTGTTGTGCAGAATGCCATAGCATTGTTAGTCTCATGTACTGATGTACATAGTGTGTAAGAAGTGATGCATCAAGTGTACACGGTAGATTCTTCTCTCCACACCATAATCAAAAGGTACAACGGCCCAAGCGACCAGAATTAACATAAATGTAGCAATTTATCCTTATTTTTGAGGTATCAGTGGTCCGAGCAAGCCAAAAAAGGGAATAAAAAGTGTAGCAAGGTTTTTGTGTTAATAAAAAAACTTTGTCATTTTCAATGAATATGTCGTCGTGGTGAAACAACATATGCCATGGGATGGCTTAAATGGGGGCCGAACTAGATGCTGGAGGATTCGGGTGAGGGGAGCGAGCTAAGAAGCACGACAGAAAGGAACACACAAGCTACCCAGGTTCGGGGCTCTCGTAAGGAGATAACACCCCTACTCCTGCTCTACTGGTTGTATATCTGGATCGATGGAGTGTACAACAATGGTGCTTCCAAGCTCTCTGTGAGAGGAGGAAGACGAACTATGAACTGAGAGAATCAGAAGAGATCAACCCCTTGCTAGGGTTGCCTGTGCCACCTTATATAGGGGTGGCCAGGGTTACAACGGTCACTTGGACCAAGAGACAGCAGCTACCCTCCAAACAGGACATGCTAACGATGGCAGGACCCCTTGACTTTCTCCCTGATTGCTCTCGATGTGACTCCACATCCCTGTACGATGTACTTCCTGGACTGTGACCTCTCCACTATGATGTCAAGGTTGGTACTTGGCACAGTGATGGTTGGTAGGCCACCACTGTGCACCCTGTCATCATGATCTGCCTCCATGCTTGGATGTTTCTCTCCTTGATTGTAGGGATGTGACCTTGGTTGACTTCTGTGTCCCGGATATAGCCGTTGGCCATATCCTGGACCTATATGCCGGACCAATGACCCCAGGTCGGGTAATCCGGCCTCCCCTATTCCTGCATTATATAACAACTAGGTTAGGCCGACATATCTACATATACGCCGGCACTCTTCACCATATATCCCGGCTATGCCGACATATCTGAACACTGGCCGGGATACGGCTTATATGCCGGCCTAGCCGATACTCTTATATTCCGGCCAGGCCCAACCTTGGTCAACCAACACAAAGTCAACCACTTTCCTTATGCCTTTCTAGTCTCTTGACCCTACCGAGGGTCATCCCCCCGACACTAGTCCCCGAAGCTGTCGAGGTCCCCTAGTCTTAACCGAGGGGCCTTGGCAGGTTCAACATACCATCTCTTTTCTGATATCCCGGCTATTGATTATATGCCGGCGATTAAATTATATGACGGCCCTCTGTGTATATGCCGGCTCCTCTTCCTTCTCTAAAAGTTAATCCGGCCGGTCCCGAAGGTATTCCGGACGGGATTTGTTTCAAGCATGGCCATGCCGACACATAGCTGAAGCTTCCTCGAGAAGCCAAGTCCGACAGTTTTCCTCGAAACTTGCAACCGCTCTACCACTGCGAACGGTCACATCAAGTGATGATTCACTGCGTGATTACTGACTGTCATCATTGCCATAACTGGCCTAGTGTCGTCGTGGTGAAACAACATATGCCATAGGATGGCTTAAATGGGGTCGACTGTACGCTGGTGGATCCGGGAGAGGGATGACTCGGTAGAGACCGAGCACAGAAGTCACTGCTAACACATCGAGCTACCCAGGTTCGGGGCCCTCGTGAGGAGGTAACACCCCTACTCCTGCATGTCTGATCTATATGAGCTTCATATGAGAGCTACAATGGTGCTCCTTGAGCTGTATCTTGCCTATCTGAGGCTGCACTGGGCAGGAGCTAAACAGCTAGTGCTAGAGAGCTCCCATGGAGCGAGAGAGAATGAGCCTCCTCTGGAGGCTTGGGGTGATCGATCCCCCTGGTGCCCCTTATATAGGGAGCCCAGGGGACAAGGGATGCCCCACAATATACTATGCACATACTGGTGCTGAGTTGACTACTGGGGTCTTGTCATACTGTGGCCTGCATCAGCACGGTACCGTCCTCGGTACTGTGCGATGCATCACGGTCATGGGCTAGTCCCATCGATGTCTGTACTTGGAGTCCTTGCCTTCGTCTTCTAGCGTCTGTCTTCAGGATCACCATGTCATCAGTCTTATCCTCCTCCTGAGGATAAGACTGACTAGGAGAGGAGGGATATGCTAGTCTGAGCCAAGGGGCGTCCCAAGACCAGCATACGATGGTGGAGGATGTGCCAGTCCGAGCCTGGAGGCGTCCCAGGACTGGCACGATGCGCTGGAGTTGATGCTAGACGAGGAATATGTCCCGGAGGTAGTAAATCCCGACCTGGAGAGGAATAATCCGGCCTGGGAGTGAATATCCCGGCCTACCAAGGGGATAATCCGGCCTGGGCCAGGGATCCCAGCCTGGCCCGGCCGGAACACTGTAATCCGGCCCAGCCGGGTTATAGCAGCGCCGGCCCAGCCGGTTTAAGACCTTTATCCCGGCCTGGCAAGGGATATGCCGGCCTGGTTAAGTATATTCCGGCTTGGGAGCAGTTTATTCCGGCCTGGGCTTTGGTTAATCCGGCCCAGGCTGCTGTTAAATGCTTTCCAATATCCTGCACACATAGTACAACATATACAATATATATATTAGTCATAACAAAGGGGTACTTTGGTATACCCGGGGTTATATCCCCGACATTAGCCCCCGAGGCTGTGGGGGACTCGCAGAGTCGCGCACAGGCTTCAACAAAATATACCAAAGTCCCAAACTCACATATTCACAAAAAACTGATATGCTGGCCTGCATAGGCCTGATTCTATCTCATGCCATCATAGGCAATCTCCCGTTTGACATATACTCATATACGTGATATGCTAGCCTTCGCGGGCTATCTCAAAATACTATTGTGCCCTCTTTGGCTATATCGACACTTTGCCTCCTGGGCTATGTCTCATCAACATCGTCTGTTTCGACAATGCCGGAATGCTGCTTTGCCCTCTTTGGCCATATCGATACTTTACCTCTTGAGCTATTTGCCTCTTGGGCTACTTTTGCCTCTTGGGCTACTTTTGCCTCTTGGGCTACTTTGCCTCTTGGGTTTTATATCGACACTTTGCCTCTTGGGCTATGTCTCATCGACATTGTCCGCTTTGACAATGCCGGTATACTGATATGCCTCTTAGGCTGCTTTTGCCTTTTGAGCTATTTGCCTCTTTGGGCTTTATATCGACACTTAGCCTCTCAGGCTATGTCTCATCGACATTGTCTGCTTTGACAATGCCGGTATACTGCTATGCCTCTTAGGCTGCTTTTGCCTTTTGAGCTATTTGCCTCTTTGGGCTTTATATCGACACTTAGCCTCTCAGGCTATGTCTCATCGACATTGTCTGCTTTGACAATGCCGGTATACTGCTATGCCTCTTGGGCTACTTTGCCTCTTGGGCTGCTTTTGCCTCTTGGGCACTATATCGACACTTTGCCTCTCGGGCTATGTCTCATCGACATTGTCTGCTTTGACAATGCCGGTATACTGATATGCCTCTTGGGCTGCTTTGCCTCTTGGGCACTATATCGACACTTTGCCTCTCAGGCTATGTCTCATCGGCATTGTCTGCTTTGACAATGCCGGTATACTGATATGCCTCTTGGGCTACTTTGCCTCTTGGGCTTTATATCGACACTTTGCCTCTCGGGCTATGTCTCATCGACATTGTCCGCTTTGACAATGCCGGTATACTGATATGCCTCTTGGGCTGCTTTGCCTCTTGGGCTACTTTGCCTCTTGGGCTTTATATCGACACTTTGCCTCTCGGGCTATGTCTCATCGACATTGTCTGCTTTGACAATGCCGGTATACTGATATGCCTCTTGGGCTTCTTTGCCTCTTGGGCTTTATATCGACACTTTGCCTCTCGGGCTATGTCTCATCGACATTGTCTGCTTTGACAATGCCGGTATACTGATATGCCTCTTGGGCTTCTTTGCCTCTTGGGCTTTATATCGACACTTTGCCTCTCGGGCTATGTCTCATCGACATTGTCTGCTTTGACAATGCCGGTATACTGATATGCCTCTTGGGCTGCTTTGCCATCGCTGGGCACTTGTTAGTACGCAAAATGATAAGACATGTTAATATGCTAAACCGGGATACTCTGTGAAACCGGATATGATAAGAGATATGATGCTTGTTAGCTTTGAGATCGATGTCTCGATATGTTACTGAGCCAGAATTGGCGATAACTGAAAGGATTATAGAATGCCGTGATATGCTGGCATACCGAAATAAACGGCGATATGAGTTATTGATAGATGCCTTGATATGCTGGCGAACCGAAATAAACGGTGATTGGGGATTTTGGTCGATGCCAGGATATGCTGGCATACTGAAATTTTGCTCTTGCTATGATATGCCGGCATACCGAAATCTTACTTTTGCATTGATATGCCGGCCAGGATACAAAATATAACATATGCCGGTATACTGAAATTTTGCTCTTTGCCATTATATGCCGGCATACTCTGAAATACCTGAGACTTTGAGATATAAACTGAAACCCTGGTGATATATATAATAGTAATTTCTCCTTTGTAACGGCAATATGGAGAGTCATAGCCGGGTAATAGACATATATATAATGAGACATCCAACCTGTTCTGTAGTCATTCTAAAAGACATAGCAATGGTCCTAGCATTTGGCATATTTGCAATCTAGCATATGGAGTTTGGCATATAGCCCATATCATTCGGTACATAGCACTTGACATACAGACTGAGATATAGCAATTTGACATATATGCTAACTTGGCAACTCACAAGGAAGAACTAGGCACTCATGTGCCGGCATATAAATGTAGACATACTGTAACTGGCATATAAGCAAACTTGGCATCTCACAACAGATATTTGGCACTCATGTGCCGGTATATAAATGCTAGTATACTGTAACTGGCATATGAGATCTAGCATATAGCACGTAGCATGCAGAAACTGGTACTGAGATAGGCATATAACTGATCTGACTGTAAACATGTAACAACTAGCACATGGCATTCAACATATAAAAAACTGGCATACGAGCCTTGGCATACGACAGCCGGCATATAACACATAGCATATGAGATAAAGCATGTGGCATATAAGTAGATACTGAACTTGATATGTTAACTGGCATACTGACTATAGCACTGTAGCAGATATACCAATTGGCATATGCAAAGACATATAACTTGACATAACAACTTGCTGTTGGCATATAAAACCGGCATATAACATGCCCAGATAAAACTCTGCCCAAGACTTGGAGACACAAACTGATACTAAGGATACTATTTGCAGCAGGCATATGTAGCAATTTGGCATATAGATAGACATACAGGAGGAAACTGAGAAGCTGATATGCTGGCATGCAAACTAATATATACTGAAACAGTACTTAAGAAGCAACTTGCTGGGCTTTAACCTAGCCCCTGAGCTATTTTTTCTATTAAGCTGACCAGGATATGGAGTGAACCAGCATAAATACTTACTTGCACCGTTGAAGAAGTTTGAAATACCAGCAGATGCTCGAGGCGAAGGCGGAACTGTCCCTGGTACGACAAACATAGAATATACCGGCCGGGACATAAGATATGCTGGCCAGAACACAGGATATGCTGGCCGGAACACAGGATATGCTGGCCGGGACACAGGATATGCTGGCCGGGACCCAGGATATGCTGGCCGGGACACAGGATATGCTGGCCGGAACACAGGATATGCTGGCCAGAACACAGGATATGCTGGCCGGGACTCAGGATATGCTGGCCGGGACACAGGATATGCTGGCCGGGACACAGGATATGCTGGCCGGAACACAGGATATGCTGGCCGGAATACAGGATATGCTGGCCGGGACTCAGGATATGCTGGCCGGGACTCAGGATATGCAGGCCGGGACTCAGGATATGCTGGCCGGGACACAGGATATGCTGGCCGGAATACAGGATATGCTGGCCGGGACTCAGGATATGCTGGCCGGAGGAAGCCGAGCGCCGGCCCGGAGATGCCGATGTAGATCCGGGACAGCCGTATGCTGGCCCGGGCGAGTTGAGGTCAGCCCGGGAGTTGAAGAAGACCTGCTGTGCTCGGAGGCGTTGCTGATGTCGAGCCCCCGAGCAGATGAAGAAGATCCCGTCCGGATGTACTCCTACCAGCGCCTTGATCAGCCCCACGGTGGGCGCCAAATGTCGTCGTGGTGAAACAACATATGCCATAGGATGGCTTAAATGGGGTCGACTGTACGCTGGTGGATCCGGGAGAGGGATGACTCGGTAGAGACCGAGCACAGAAGTCACTGCTAACACATCGAGCTACCCAGGTTCGGGGCCCTCGTGAGGAGGTAACACCCCTACTCCTGCATGTCTGATCTATATGAGCTTCATATGAGAGCTACAATGGTGCTCCTTGAGCTGTATCTTGCCTATCTGAGGCTGCACTGGGCAGGAGCTAAACAGCTAGTGCTAGAGAGCTCCCATGGAGCGAGAGAGAATGAGCCTCCTCTGGAGGCTTGGGGTGATCGATCCCCCTGGTGCCCCTTATATAGGGAGCCCAGGGGACAAGGGATGCCCCACAATATACTATGCACATACTGGTGCTGAGTTGACTACTGGGGTCTTGTCATACTGTGGCCTGCATCAGCACGGTACCGTCCTCGGTACTGTGCGATGCATCACGGTCATGGGCTAGTCCCATCGATGTCTGTACTTGGAGTCCTTGCCTTCGTCTTCTAGCGTCTGTCTTCAGGATCACCATGTCATCAGTCTTATCCTCCTCCTGAGGATAAGACTGACTAGGAGAGGAGGGATATGCTAGTCTGAGCCAAGGGGCGTCCCAAGACCAGCATACGATGGTGGAGGATGTGCCAGTCCGAGCCTGGAGGCGTCCCAGGACTGGCACGATGCGCTGGAGTTGATGCTAGACGAGGAATATGTCCCGGAGGTAGTAAATCCCGACCTGGAGAGGAATAATCCGGCCTGGGAGTGAATATCCCGGCCTACCAAGGGGATAATCCGGCCTGGGCCAGGGATCCCAGCCTGGCCCGGCCGGAACACTGTAATCCGGCCCAGCCGGGTTATAGCAGCGCCGGCCCAGCCGGTTTAAGACCTTTATCCCGGCCTGGCAAGGGATATGCCGGCCTGGTTAAGTATATTCCGGCTTGGGAGCAGTTTATTCCGGCCTGGGCTTTGGTTAATCCGGCCCAGGCTGCTGTTAAATGCTTTCCAATATCCTGCACACATAGTACAACATATACAATATATATATTAGTCATAACAAAGGGGTACTTTGGTATACCCGGGGTTATATCCCCGACACCTAGTGGCACGGTTACTGGAACCGCCGCCCCACGACGCTCCGCCATGTGGCGATCCTCCGCAGAAATGGTCGGGGTAGTGGAGCACTACCACGGTACCCACGACCACCGCCCCGCGGTATAAATGGGGGAGCGGGGGTAACTCTCGCTTTTTACCCCCACTCCTTCTTCTTCCTCTGCCTCTTCACCTCGAGCTCTCCTCCGCCGGACCGAGCCACAGAGACTCCGCGCCGCCGTCGCTCCACCTCACGCCGGCGCCATTGCTCATCGCGCCCCGGCTTCTTCCTCAGCACCGCCGCAGTTCTTCTTCTCCGATGGACCACCGCTCGGCGAAGCTCTTCTCTTTACTGCAAGCTTGCAGTTACTCTGCCGCCGTCGCCATTAGCTCGGTGAGTTCTTCCCCTTCTTAATTCTTCTTCTTTCATGCATCTCTGCAATTTCTCGGTAGTAATTTCTCTGGCATAGATCTCTTCTAATGGTTGTACTTAGCCTTCGATTGATTCGCTCAGCATTGCGGTATAGCTTCTCTGGAAGTTTGTAGATGTTCTTCCTGTAGGGATTATTCTCTAATTATCTCCGATTTAACTGCGTCAGTAGATCTTCTCTTCCTACTAACTTGTGTGAGACTTATTTGCCGGAGAGACTAACTTTCCCCCTTTACTCTGCTTCTGCTAGGACTAACAACACGGGACTCCAGCTTTCACGCCCTGCTCCGGCCGCCACAATGGCTTCATCCAGTATGACGGCCACCTCTGCACCAGAGGAGGATAATCCGGCCCAAGCACAAGGACGCTCCGGCTGGGAGGGGTGTGAGGTGACCCCGGCCGACATATCTTGGATAACAACCACCAGACGTGTCCCGCCCGGCGTAGTATGCCAGCTACCTGCCGGAGAGACTGTGCCGGCACCTGAGTCCGGCGAACGCGTCGTCTTCATCTCCCACTTTGAGCGGGGCTTCGCTCTGCTGGTTAGCGACTTCTTCTGGGATTTCCTGGATACCTACGGCCTGCAGCCTCATCACCTGCTGGCAAATGCGGTGATGATTCTGTCGGCCTTTGTTGCTTTCTGCGAGGGCTATGCCGACATAGAGCCCTTTGCCCAGGCATGGGCAAAATACTTCCAGCTGCGCAAATAGAGAGCTCAAGAGCCCCGGAGCAAGGATGATCCGCCAGAAACTGCTCAGGAAAAGAAGGATCGTCCCATGACCCAATGCAGAGCGGCCACCATCATGTCCCGGAAAGGCTCCGACTTTCCAAAGATAGAATTGCTCGAGTCTTGCAAGAAATGGCAGAAGAGCTTCTTCTACGTGAAGAACACCACGGATGCCGATCTGCTCAACCTGCCGCCATATGTGGATGAGCCACCCTTTGAGATGAAGAACTGGACATATAACCCGAAGAACATGGTGGGGCTGGTCAATGCCCTCCACCGGGTTAAGGGCGAGCTACGGGATGCCGGCCTGACGCCGCAGGACATTGTGGCTTGCTTCATTAGCCGGCGCGTCTCTCCTCTCCAGCGCTGGTCCCATAAGATTTGTCAGATGAGCGGGGCCATGGACCCCACTCGACACTCCACGCATGAACTAAGCCCCGCCGACATTCTGCGGCGGGTTAAAGATATCTGCAAGTCTTCGCAAGTCACCTTTGCATGGGGGCTCGAGCCATACAGCCGGGACCGCCCCGCCCCGATGGTAAACCTCTTTAGCCGATACTTCTGCTTTTCGCTCGACATATCCACTCTGCCGAGATATAAATGCTTAAGCCGACATATTGTTGTTGCCGATATCACAATGCTTGATCCGACATATTTCTATTGCCGACATATTTCTTGTTTCTGATCAACTTGCTCTGTCCTTTGCAGAAATTCAGCTTCCAGGATATGGAGAACTCCCGAATTAAGATTGCCGCAGATCGTACTATTCCGGATCCCGAAGATCCGGATCATGAGGACAAACTGCCGAAGAACACCCGTGCCGCTTCTGCCGCGGGTAAGGCCTACTCATCCCGGCATTCCATTCAAGACTGGAGTGAGGATGATTCTGACGAGGAGATCCTGATGTACTATGACCCAATGCCACTTGCTTATGCCTTTCCCACAATACCGTCCTTAGTTATCCCGGACGAGGAAGTCGTCGATGCTGCCCCTCTCAATTAGGGACCTCCCTCCACCGACGGACGTGCCGGCCGGAAGCACGGAGTGAAGGCCCACCCTGAACCAGCTCAAACACATAAGAGGCAGAAGATCGGCGTGCCCCAGCCCAAGAGGCAGAGACCTGTTGCCTCGGGGTAACTTTCTTCCCCTTACAATACTTTCGGGACTTTTCTTCTGTTTTACTAACTTGCTCTTTTCCTCCTCAGGGCTCCTCTTGCGCCGGAACATGCCTCCAGTTCCAGTGCCAGCCCTAATGTTGATAAGCCGGCATCTCCTGCACGCCCCGACATACCTGCTGCCAGCCATACCACCTCCCCGGCGCCGGCATCTTTGCCTGCGCCCGAAAAGGCCTCTTCCCCAGCGAAGGATGATACTCCACCGGAACAAGACAACTCTGATCCCGACGTCCACATGGAGTCGGGGGCTCAACAAGATACTTCTGCCCCCGATGTCCCCATGGACACGGGGGCTCAACAAGATACTCCTGACACCGGAGCGCCCGCCAGCGGCGCCGGAACTGCTGAAGATGCCGGCGCAGGCGACAAGAGCACCGACATAGAGAAAGGAAAAGCTCCCGAAGTACCAGAAGTCCGGACTAAGCCGGCACCAGTTTCTGCAGGACAAGCTAGACCGACCGCGCCGGAACAACCAATGCCCAAAGCTTCAACTCCTGAAAAGACTGCTATCCCGGCCAAGACCGGTACTTTCAAGATGAAGCAGATCATCAAGACCGTGCCACCATCTGCTACAACTGCGCCGGCATCTGCTAAGCCCACACCCTCCAGCTCTGCCATGAGACTTCATCTTGGCAAGGCAGCGGCCCGGCCCAGCTTATTCCAGACGCCGGAACTTGAGGGCCGCGTTTCTCTGCTGACCAAGAGCGATAAAAGCCTTGGATCCCTCAAGGAGTACTGCATGAAGTGGAACGATGCTGATTACATGGACACTGCCAGCTCCAAGAAGAAGAAACTGGCCGGAGTTCCGGCCCCTGGCAATCCTGATGTTATACCGGCCAAGCCCATTCCTATTGCCAGTGAGCTCCTTAGCATCCAGCAGAGACTTCACCTTTTGGCCGACGCCACCAACGTAAGTATTTTCCTTATATATCCCCAGTCCCCGAAAATGTCGGCTGTCCGGGATACGAACATTCGGGATTTTCAAATATTCTTTTCCACTTAGCTGTTTTCAAATCCAACTGTCCGACATATAAGCTCGATCCGAGCTTCAAATCCTAGTCACCGAGGACCGGGATAGGTGCGCAGCACCTGTGCTGGGTCTTCCAAGAAACTAGAACCTGATGTAACTTTCAAATCCACCTGACCGACATATAAGCTCGATTCGAGCTTCAAATCCTAGTCACCGAGGGCCGGGATATGTGCGCAGCACCTGTGCCGGGTCTTCAAAAAATGAAAACTTGGTAGAATCATCAACTTAACTGATATGCTAAATTTCTCTCATAACATTTCAAATCCCAACACTTTTGCAGCGCATGAACAATGCACGCGCCGACATGTATCATGACCTGATATGCGAGCATCGGAAGTTATCCGACGAGCACAGCAAACTTCGCCTGGATCTGACCAAGAAAGGTAAACTCAGCCGACATACCATTATATGCTGGATGCCTTTCCTCTTTTTACTTCGCAATATTCCTCTTGCCGACACATCTTGATGCGCCGACACATAACCCTTTGCCGACATTTTTCAGTCACTGCTGAGGAATAAGTCATCGAGCTTGTTAAGAGGGTAAAGGAGCTCACAGGTATGCCGGATCCTGCCAATCTTCAAATAAGCACTTTGTACTTCAACTCCTTCAATCTTTGTGATTGTTCTCTATCTTCAAATTCTTTTTGCTCTTCTAACCTCAAATCCTTCTGACTTCAAATCCTTGCAGATGAAAAGGCTGCACTAGAAGCATGCCACCAGGACTGTGTGTTCTCAGTGGATGTGGCCAAGTAGTTGGATGAAAGGGATGTCGCCCACAAAGCTGAGGTGGAGCAACTGAAGAGCCGGATTACTGAGCTCCTGGACGAAAAGGAGGAGAGAGATGGCCAACTTAAGAAGGTCCAAGGGATGCTTGTCACCTCAGAAGTTGATGCCGCCGAGGCCAAAACTGAATTGCAGCATCTGAAGGAGCAGGCCACCAAGTGGGAAGTTGATATTGCCCGGCTCAACGTCGATTTTGCCAGTGAGCTTCAAATCCTCTTCTGCCCGACTCATCTTGTCCGACATACAATGATCTTTTCTGGCATAACCTTCATGCCGACATATATTCCTGTTTTTAACATCTTCCTCATCTTTCAGGCATGTTCCCTGCTTCTGTCGAGGACGTTGAGAAGGCTCTGCAGGTGGACCGGAATGCTCCGGTTGACTCATCCAGCTGGGACATGTCTGAGCAACTGATCGCTCTGGAAGCCCGCAAGAAGGCCATGACATCCTACACTGAAGATCTCTTCCTTGGTGCTCAGGAAGCACACTCCGCCCTCTGGCCGGGACAGAGAATGCCCACTGACCCTCTTGACCTCGGCAATGACTTGTAGCTTTCCAAAGTTTGCCTCAGGGAATGGCGGGACTCCGGCGCAAGGGTGGGAGCTGACAAAGCTCGCACTTACTTCCTCTCTTGGTATGAAAAGGTTGACTTGGAGACTTTGCGCTCTGTGCGCGAAGGATCTGTGTGGACCACAGACCCAGAGTTTATCCGGCGTCGCCAGGAGTTAGCCCACAGCTATGTGGACTACGCCGACACTGAGGCCTTCGTCCGGGACATCCGAGAGCTAGAGAAGAAGGACGATGCTGAGGACGCTGAGGGCTCAGACTCCAGCCAAGATGAAGAAGAAGCTGAAGACGCCGACACTGAAGCTCCGGAGCAGGGTTCTGCCCTGGCCGGAGGTGATGGCTCTATTCCTTCTGCTAGATCTGGCACTCCTGAAGCCGATATCTCTACTGCCACAGCTCCACCTGCCGGCGGCTCTGCTTCCACTCCTGCCTCTTAAACTTTGCAGCACAGAAAACTTTAAGTTTTATCAGATCCCCGGTATGCCGGGTGCAGTTGTAAGATATACTCTATTTGCTTTGGTTTGCTACCTGAACAAGTTTTAATTTGGTTTGCTTGCTTATAAATGCCGGATCATCTTTTGGCTAAGTCACCAAGTTTGTTTTCCTATTTCCTTAACTCCACAACCTTGGCTACTTGTCTACCTTATTCGGCTTTTGACGTCTGAGTCTCAAGGTTGCTTTATTAAACATACAGTACTTAAACTTTGAAACTTAGACTTTAAATCATCCGACACTTCAAGTTTTAACTTTTGCAGTAAAATAAATGTCGGTTCACTTGCTTTATCTTTCCTTAGCCGTTTTCCATGTGTAGACAATCTCCGGCATCTACTCTTGCTAGCCATGAAGCCGGGTTTTGGACAGCAGCTGAGTCGAAAAGCGGCCTTTGGTGCCGACACATTACTAGGCTGACATAGGAAACATTCAAATCAAGCCAGCCGACATATAAATGAAAAACTAAACATAGACAACAATATATACCGGAGGCAGTGCCCGATCTCCTCAGGATGCCGACATTTCATTCATTAGTCTTGCGCCGACATATAGTGTCGGCACATAAAGCAAAATGGAAATACATACATTATGCTGCTCAGGAGTAAAACGGATGGAGTAGAGCTATGTTCCATGGTCGCTTGGTTTCTTCTCCGGACCTGTCCACCTTGTTCTTCTTGGAGGCCTGTGCATCTATAAGATAGTAGGCATCATTGTGCAGAGCCCTGCTCACAATGAATGGCCCCTCCCATGGAGGAGTTAACTTATGCCGGCCTTCAGTGCCTTGCCTTAGCCGGAGCACTAAATCTCCCTCTTGGAATCTCCTTGGATTCACCTTCTGCGCATAATAGCGTCTGAGGTTCTGCTGATATACTGTAGTTCTTGATAGTGTAATCTCTCTTGCTTCTTCCAGCAGATCAACATCATTTTCTCTAGCTTCTTTTGCCTCTTCCTCGGTATATAGCACCACTCTTGGTGCATCATGTATTACATCTGTTGGAAGCACTGCCTCTGCCCCATACACAAGGAAAAACAACGTATAGCCTATTGATCGATTCGGAGTTGTTCTCAGACTCCAAAGCACTCCCGGCAACTCATCTAGCTAGCAGCCGGGAGTTTTCTCCAGTGGCTCTATCAACCGGGGTTTTATGCCGGATAACACTAATCCATTTGACCTCTCCACTTGGCCATTGGTACAAGGGTGAGCAACCGACGCAATGTCTAGCCGGATTCCCACTTCCTCATAATATCTGGCAAATGGCCCCTGGGCAAAGTTCGACCCATTATCAGTGATGATGCCATGAGGGACACCATATCTCAAGATGATATCCTTTAAGAATTTCACTGTCGTGTGGCCATCACACTTGCTTATCGGCTTTACTTCAATCCACTTGGTGAACTTGTCCACCATGACCAGAATATGAGTCATCTTCCCCCGTGCCGGCTTAAATGGTCCGACCATGTCTAGGCCCCAAATAGCAAAGGGCCAGGTTATCAGGATGGTCTTCAATGCTGAGGCCGGCTGATGAATTTGGTGGGCATACATCTGACACCCATTGCACTTCCGGACCAAGTCCTCTGCTTCTTGCAGTGCCGTTGGCCAATAGAACCCATGCCGGAATACTTTCGCCACTAAGGCTCTGGATGAAGCGTGGTGACCACACTCCCCCTGATGAATTTCCCGGAGCATCTCCTGGCCTTCAGCAGATTCAACACACCTTTGTAGTACACCCGTGGCACTTCTCTTGTATATTTCCTTGTTGATGATGGTATATCCTTTGGATCTTCTCATAACTCGGCGTGCCTCAGTTTCATCCGCCGGTATCTGACCATCGATTAGGAAATCCATGATTGGACGCGCCCAGTAGGGCACTTCCCTTACAGTGAACACTGCTTGGTCTATCTCCATCATTTCGACCGATACATAATTGATCTCCATGGGCTGCGAAGTCCCCGGGACTGAGATATCAGTCCCCGGGTATGCTAGAGCAGTCCCCGGGTATACCGGCACAATCTCTTGGTACATTTTGCCCTTGCCTTTGTCTCTATTCCGGAATACTGCACTTACTGCATATGTCGGCCCAGTCCCCGGGACTGAGAGAGCAGTCCCCGGGTTATCTGAACTGGCTTCGGCGTCTATCTCCATTGGAACTGCTTCTTCTAGGCTCGGCGGAACATATATGGATGATGACTCTGGCGAGGGCTTGATCGATGGATTCCTCAGATGCTCCAGCGAAATGCCGGGCGGAATTGACTCTCTGGAAGATCCCAACTTGTACAATGTATCGGCCGCCTCATTCTGAGCCCGGGGGACATGCCGGAACTCGCAACCTTCGAAGTAGCCACTCAATTGCTGCACCAAGAAACGATAGGATCCCATGTTTGCATCATGCACATCCCATATGCCGGAACATTGCTGAATCACCAAATCCGAATCACCGAAACACATAATCCGATGAATGCCTATGTCCTTGGACACCTTCAGGCCATGCACAAGTGCCTCATACTCCACCACATTATTTGATGTTGCAAAGTGGATCGGCAGAACATATCTCAACTGGTCTTTCTTAGGTGAAGTGAGAACTATGCCGGCACCCAAGCCATGAATTGTTTTGGACCCATCAAAATGCATTCTCCAATAGTTTGCATCTGGCAATGGTGGCTCATACTGTATCTCGGCCCAATCAATAAAGAAATCGGCCAACACCTGTGACTTGATCGTATCCCTCTTGTCATACTGAGGTGTATATGGTGAAAGCTCTATTGCCCACTTGGCTATCCGGCCGCTGGCATCTTTGTTGCTTATGATTTCCAAAATAGGGGCCTCAGCCACTACCCGGATTGGATGCTCCTGGAAGTAATGCTTGAGCTTCTTGGCCGCCATATAGACACTGTATGTCATCTTCTGATAATGGGGGTAGTTTTGCTTCGAGGTGGAAAGGACTTCACTCAAATAATATACCGGCCGCTGCACGGTTTTGCCTCCTTCCTCTCGCTCCACTACCACCACTGCACTGACAACTTGGTTGGTCGCCGCTATATAGAGCAAAATCGGCTCTTTCGGCATTGGAGATGCCAACACCGGCGCTGTTGACAGCATCTGCTTCAACTCTTTGAAAGCTGCATCTGCTTGCGTCGTCCAAACAAATGTGTCGGACTTCTTCATCAGTTGATATAACAGCAAGGCTTTCTCTCCCAGCCGGCTTATGAAACGGCTCAGGGATGCTAGGCACCCAGTGAACTTCTGTACTTCCTTTAGATTTGTCAGCGGCTTCATTCTCTCTATGGCACAAATCTTGCCGGGATTTACCTCAATACCCCGGCTGGAAACCAGGAAACCGAGTAACTTGCCTGCCGGCTGATGACCCACAAGTATAGGGGATCGCAACAGTCTTCGAGGGAAGTATTACCCAAATTTATTGATTCGACACAAGGGGAGCCAAAGAATATATGTAAGCCTTAACAGATGAGTTGTCAATTCAGTTGCACCTGGAAACAGTCTTGCTCGCAATGGTTTATCAGTAGCAACAATTTTATAGTGGTGACAGTAGTGAAACAGTAACAGTAGTAGTAAAATAGCAGCGGTAATAGTAACAGTAGTAAACAGTAGGAACAAATACTGTAGGCATAGGGATGGATTACGGGCGTTGCATGGATAAGATAATTCATGAAATCAATGAGACATGGGCATTGCAGATATATAATGATAAAGCATCCTAGTACAAACAATCATAGGCATGTGTTCCATATATAGTCGTACGTGCTCACAAGGAGAAACTTGCACGACATCTTTTGTCCTACCAGCCTGTTGCAGCAGGGCCTCAAGGAAAACTACTGGTAATTAAGGTACTCCTTTTAATAAAGTACCGGAGCAAAGCATTAGCACTCGGTGAACACATGTGATCCTCACATCATAGCCATCCCCTCCGGTTATCCCAATTTCTGTCACTTTGGGGCCTCGGGTTCCGGACAACAATATGTGTATACAACTTGTAGGTAAGATCATAAACAACAAGTATCATCATAGATATAATAACATGTTCAGATCTGAAATCATGGCACTCGGGCCCAAAGTGACAAGCATTAAGCACAACAAGTTGCAACAATGTCATAGGCACTAAATAAAGATACTAGGCACTATGCCCTAACAGTCTCATATCAAATTACATGAACAATCTCATCCAATCCCTACCATCCCCTCACCTACAGTGGGGGAATTACTCACACATGGATGGGGGAGTCATGGATGGTCGATGGAGTGACGTCGGTGATGATGGTGATGAAGATCTCCTCCAAATCCCTGTCCCGGCAGGGTGCCAGAACGGAGTTTCTGGTTCCGAATCGCGGTTTCTGATGGCGGCGGCGCAGCGGAAGTCTATCTGGGAAAAACGCTGTCTCCCCGATATTATGTTGTCAGAGGGTATATGTAGGCGAGAGGGGAGGCCGGGAGGATGGCTAGGGCCTCCTCACGCCAGGGTGGCACGGCCAGGGCTGGGCCGCGCCACCAGTGTGTGAGGGGCCCTCAGGCCTCCTCTCCCTCCTGTCTTCTGGCTCCGTGGGTCTTCTGGTGAAATAGGATTTTTCATGATTTTTCCCGAATTTTTACTGAAAGTTGATTTCTGCACAAAAACGAGACACCAGAGCAATTCTGCGGAAAACTGCGTCAGTCCGTGTTAGTTGTATTCAAAACACACAAATTAGAGGAGAAACAATAGCATAAGTGTTCGGGAAAGTAGATACGTTTTGGATGTATCAACTCCCCCCAAGCTTAGCTATTTGCTTGTCCTCAAGCAATTCAGTTAACAACTGAGAGCGATAAAAGAAACTTTCATGAACACATTTGCTCATATGATGTATATATACTAACTATGTGATCAAGTACTGAGCCAATTCATAATAAGAGATATGCAACTAATGTCACCTCATAGTCAAGCAAGCTATGAAAGAGTGCCAATGCGCTAATAACAAGTAACATGTACATAAGAAGCTAACAAGATTGTAATATGCATAAATGATATGAAAGAGTGGTATCCCGCTTGCCTTTATTTGTGGAGCAAAACATAAATGCTGAGGCACCTCTCAAGTTCAAGAGAAGACTAGAAGTAGAAATATCAAAGATACAAGCATCAAAGTTATACCACAATTAACCGTGTTCTGGGACAAGCACATTACACTAAGAATAACAGCTATGCTCTCAAGAAGTGCTTAAAGTTAGAAGATGGTGACTCAACATAAAAGTAAACGAATGGCCCTTCGCAGAGGGAAGCAGGGATGTAACATGTGCTAGAGCTTTTCATTTGTAAAACAGAGATAAAAAATTATTTTGAGAGGTGGTTGTTCTATGTCAACGACTAGCAATGGGGACTTGCTATCTTCCATAGTAAACAAGTGAGAGCGGTTCCGAGTTCTTTGAAATTTTGGCACATTGGTGCTCTTTTCTAAAGGTTTGGCACTCCTCCCCACCTTTTTCCTTTCTCAAACCATGGCTAACCGATTCCATCGGGTGCCCACCAACTTTCACATTCCATGGAGGAGTGCCCTTTTTTTCTTTTTAGAATTAGATTATAATGGTCTGACCAGCTCCCTTGCAAAATTAATGACGAGCAGATGAAGCTGCCTAGTCGAGGGGTACTTAATTTAATATGGAAGATAGCAATTCCGACCACTACGTCCCCATGAGCTAAAAACAGTGGCACAAAATGAGAAGTAGTTGAAAGTTTTGAAAGGTAGCACATGAAAATTTACTTGGAATGGCTTTCACATACCATGCATAGGAATTTATAGTGGACTCTTTGGAAAACTTGGTTTTTGGTAATTGGATGCACGAGTAGAGCTCATACTCAGTACAAGTGAAGGCTAGCAAAAGACTGGGAAGCGACAATCGAGAGAGCAATAACTATCATAATCATGCTTGCGACAAAACAAAATTAATATAGGCATAAAAATGATACAAAAACTCTGAGGCAATTTAGATCATCGAGGCTTAATTAACTTTTTGTTTAGTCATATGCATGCTTGAGCATGTGCCAAGTCGATTCAAATGAAACTTTTCAAAGGTGGATACCACAATAACATACCATATTATGAATAAAACAATGCATGCAAGCGTCTACATGACATGCTACAGACTATTAGTAAATTGAAACTGATCATAAGAAAGCAAGAACTACAAAGCATCCATTAGATAACATATACCTTACATGAACCGACTAAGCATGTCCACATGGATGAGTATATGTACAAAAATGAAAGCAAATAGAGTTCATACCAGTCTCTTACCACATCTCGGATTGTCATATGTCGTCATTATTGCTCTTCACTTGTGTGGCTTGAATAATATAAAGTGAATACCAAGCTCCAATGGAGTAACGGGAGACTGAACTCTGCAACAAACTTTACAAAACCGAAGAACAACAACAAATATTTTTGGGGTTTTCAATTTTTGAAACAAAAGCAGAAGGAAATAGCAAACAAAGCAAAATATTTTTGGATTTTTCAAATAGCAAACCGAAAATAGCAAGTAAAGCAAACCAAAGGTAGCAAACTTAAAAGAACCAAATAGAGAGAAACAACGGAAATATTTTTGGTCTTTTTGTGTTTTGGAAAAGTGGAAATAAAAACGAGAACACTAGAGAAAGCGAAACATGGATATACAAAGGACCGACAAAATATGATATGTAGATGAGTGAATCGTCGGCGTACCTCCCCCCAAGCTTAGGCTTTTGGCCTAAGTGGAGATCAATTTCGATTCTGATAGCTTCCCCAGGCTGGTGGGTCATCATAGATGTAATCGTACCCCGGCTCTCGTGAAGATGAAGCTGATGGCACATAATCATAATAAGGTTGCTCATATGGGAAATTCGTAATGTTGGAGGGCTGACCCGAATCCTCGGCGCCCTCCTCATCGTGCACAGGTGGCGGGTGCTCCTCTACGTACGCATCAAGCTCATCTTCTGTAAGCGACCATCCATTCCTGCGATCAAGGTTAAACAAAAGAGGTGCAGGCAAACGGACTGATCGATCAGTCTTTACTACCCTCCAGGTAGTCTTCTTGAAAAAGGTTAGCTCAAATGTTAAATTAATCAAACTAGCAGGAGGAGAAATAAACTTATGATGAATCATAGAATTAAGATCAAGTTTCTCCTCGGGGAACTGCAGATCTAGAAAATGAGGTACTACACCATGAAAAGCTAACAGGCGTGAAGCTATAAGTCCTCCACAGATTCCCCCTTTCTCACGGTTAATATCAAGACGGAAAGCTATTAAGGCACCCAAATGGTAAGTCCTATCACGCCTCAAAGCAGCAGCAATAAAAGCTAGATCATGGAGAGATAATTTACTTGCAGATTTCCTAGCAAGAACACATTTGGTAATGAAGAAGGCAAAATATCGAATTGATGGGAAATGAATATTTCGAGTTTTACCACCCTCTCCGGTGAAGCTTCTTCCTTGACAAATCTCCTCGTATAGTTCTAACAATGGCCTAGGTTGTCCCCTTATCTTCTCAAGCGATCCCCACTGTGGTACTCTAATAGCTGTACAGAAAACATCAAGAGGCAAGTCCACAGATTTGTTATAAATTTTATAATGAACCATGGGGTTAGAAGTGGACCAACTAAATCTGAAATCCTGCACCACAGACATTGTTAGTTTAACATATTGGGGAGGTTCACCCTCAACAAAATGTTCTAATCCTGCATTAGAGAGTAAGGTTTGAAAACCCTGCATAATTCCGGCAGCATTCATGAACTCTGAGCATGGATAGTGTGAGGGGAAGACCTTCTCTTCACGGTGAACTTTCATAACTTCATGCACTTCTAGTTCATGTTGAGAGAGTTGATAAGCATTCTCCTCAATTTCTGAAATTTTTAACAAACCTCATAAAATATGATTTTGAGACAAGCAAATGTAGGAAACTATTATAGTGGGTTACTAGAGAGCTAACATGCATCAAAATAAAAATTCTAAGCAATAGAACAAGCATGCATACTCATTTATCCTGCCACCTACAAAGCTAAAATACTCAAGAAATACTCCACCAAAAGAAATTCTACTTGGACAAGCGGAGGACTCACATACCGGAGAACAAATGCTCCAAATCTCAGCAGAAATGTTGGGCTGAGCAAGGAGATTGAAAAATCGAGGTGAAGAACAGAAAGAACTCGGGTTTGAGCTGAGTGTGTCGTTGTTTTCGGGAGAGAGAAAGAGCAGGGGAGGAAGAGATAAGCGAGGGGCCAGGTGGGGCCCTCTCACACCTGGGTGGCGCGGCCAGGGCTGGGCCGCGCCACCTATGTGTGAGGTGGCGTGGCAGCCCCTCCTGGTGCCTCCCAGGTGTCTTTCTGCCCCATTTTTGACATAAAAATTTATAAAGAATTTTCTGGAATTTTTCGAGAAACTTTATTTTCGAGGATTTTTCAGAAATTGGCATATCGATAAAAATTCAGAAAAACGAAGATGAAGAGATTTCAAGCAAATCAAAACCAAGCATGCAGCAGCTCTGAGATACTCTTAATCATGCAACTGAACTGAAGAAATAAAAATTGATGAAAGTAAATACAAGTGAGGTGGAGTGGATGCGGTGAAAACGAAGTTTCGTTCATATAAAATCACTTTGTTAACAAGGTTGATCAAGTCTTGCTCCCAAACTAACTTTATATGAGGCAAAACTTTGCATTTCACTAAACGCTTATGTTACCTCAACTTTGATATGTATAGTCCCAACCATAACAATTTGATATTCTTCCTTGGGCTTTCGCTCTGAACAAATAATTTGACCAACTTTGATGGTCTCAACATGCTTGATTGAATTTAGAGCATTCTTCCTATCAATCTTCTTGGGAAAATAAACCGTGTACTCTTTGTCATTGACATTAAAAAATGACTTTTCCTTGATTGCAATTAATAACAGCACCTGCGATGTTTAGAAAAGGTCTCCCAAGAATAATAGACATATTATCATCTTCAGGCATTTCCAACACAACAAAGTCAGTTAAAATCAAACAGCTGTTAGCAACTTGAACAGGAACATTTTCACATATACCAATAGGAATAGTAGTAGACTTATCAGCCATCTGCAAAGATATATCAGTTGATACTAATTTTTCTAGATCAAGTCTCTTATAAAGAGAAAAAGGCATGACACTAACTCCAGCTCCCAAATCACATAAAGCAGTTCTAACATAGTTATTTTTAATGGAGCAAGGAATAGTAGGTATACCTGGATCTCCAAGCTTCTCCGGAACTTTACCATCAAAAGAATAATTAGCAAGTAAGGTGGAAATTTCCTCATTAGGAATTTTCCTTTTGTTAGTGACAATATCTTTCATATACTTTGCATAAGGAGGCATTCTAATAGCATCAGTCAAAGGAATTTGCAAAAATAAAGGTCTCATCCATTCACAAAACCTGTTGTAGTGTTCTTCTTCCTTGGACTTGTGTTTTTTACCAGGAAAAGGCATTGGTTTCTGTACCCAAGGTTCTCTCTCTTTACCATGCTTGTTGGCAATGAAGTCTTCTTTGGTGTACTTTGCATTTTTATCACTCTTTTCCGGTTCCTCTTCAACTTCTTCTTTATCGGAAGCATCTCCGGGTTCAGTTTCAGCATCAGAAATAGAAACACTGTTAGGATCTTTACCTGCATCAGATGATTCTGTGGTTGTTTTATGCTTCTTCTTCTCCTTAGAAGGAATATCATCACTTGAAGTACGTTGAGAATCTTGCTCGACCCTCTTAGGATGTCCTTCAGGATATAATGGATCTTGAGTAGCAGCGCCACTTCTTGTGCGTATTTCACA
Source organism: Dactylis glomerata (assembly GCA_007115705.1). Classification (NCBI taxonomy): domain Eukaryota; kingdom Viridiplantae; phylum Streptophyta; class Magnoliopsida; order Poales; family Poaceae; genus Dactylis; species Dactylis glomerata. The sequence continues at coordinate 375,138 of QXEO01000112.1, forward strand.
TGCTTGCTTCTCTCTTGCGGCATTAACTAGCAAGTCTTTTAGCACCTTGGTAAGCTGATCAATTTGCGTTTGAACCATTTGAAAATGTTTAACAAGTATCTTCACATCATTAGCGGTTCTCTCCACAATATCCTGCAACTTATTAATAGCTCTAGAATTTTCCAACAAATGATTATGCACCATTCTATTAAAATTTTCTTGCTTAACAATAAAATTATCAAATTCATCTAAGCATTGATCAGGAGGTTTAGAATAAGGAATATCTCTTTCATCAAAGCATTGGAGAGAGTGTACCTCAATAGTAGATGAGTGAGGGATTGACTTACATAATTCTTCTATGGGAGGTAAATTCTTCACGTCTTCGGCCTTAATACCTTTCTCCTTAAGAGATTTCTTAGCTTCCCTCATAACTTCATCATTTAATTCAATCATCCCTCTCTTCTTCGGCGTAGGCTCTGTAGATGGCGCAGGGGTTGGTGTTGGTGTTGGCTCAACTAAAGTCCAATCATCATGATTCCGGCTTATTTTAGCCATTAATTCTTCAGCATCAGCCGGAGTTCTTTCCCTGAAAACACAACCAGCACAACTATCCAAATATGACTTAGATTCATCCGTTTGTCCATTATAAAATATATCAAGGAGTTCATTTTTAGGCAATGGTACTTTAGGCAAAGCTCTAATTAAAGAACAAAACCTTGTCCAAGATTCAGGCAATATCTCTCATTTTCCCTGTTCAAAATCAAAGATTTTCTGCACAGCAGCATGTTGAGCACTAGCAGGAAAATATTTCTGAAAGAAAGCATTAACCAAAGCAATAGGACTAGTAAGAGATCCAGGAGACAAGCTATTAAACCAAGTTTTAGCTGCATCTTTCAACGAGAAAGGAAAAATCTTAGCAACAAAGTAAGTGCGGAGCTTAATATCATCAGAAAACAAATTACTCAAAGTAGAAAGCTCATTCATGTGCCCCATAGCATTCTCATCTTTAGTACCACAAAAAGGAGTTTTCTCAACAATAGATATGTAAGATAAATCCAAAGAGAAATCATAATCCTTGTCTCTAATATTTATGGGAGAAGCAGCAAACTTAGGATCAGGAGACAAATTATATCTAACAGAACGTCTTGCAAGAAGTTCTCTAACATTACCAGCATTACGAGCAGCACGTGCTTCAGCAATAAAATCATCATTAAGCTCCATATAAGCATCATCATCATAATCATCACTAGGACATTCCCTAGACTCAGGTGAACTAACAGGTGTAACAGTGGTGTTTCCCAACTTAGCTCTAGCAATAGTAGCATCTAAAAAGGAACCTAGTGAACCACTCTCATCAAGCATAGTAGAAGCATCATCTAAATTATCAGTAGCATTTTCAATCTCGGCAGAAGTAGTAGCAGTAGCGTGTGGGTGTGGTGGTGTAAGCAACTTACTCATAACAGACGGTGAATCAAGAGCAGCAGAGGTGTTGAGAGTCGTACCTCTTCTTGTAGTGGATGGCAATATAGGAAATTTTCCATCACGAGGTTTACCCATGATGAAAGGATTGCAGCGAACAATATGAATACCAAGTGAACTTACAAATAAAGCTATGGTCCCCGGCAACGGCGCCAGAAAATAGTCTTGATGACCCACAAGTATAGGGGATCGCAACAGTCTTCGAGGGAAGTATTACCCAAATTTATTGATTCGACACAAGGGGAGCCAAAGAATATATGTAAGCCTTAACAGATGAGTTGTCAATTCAGCTGCACCTGGAAACAGTCTTGCTCGCAATGGTTTATCAGTAGCAATAGTTTTATAGTGGTGACAGTAGTGAAACAGTAACAGCAGTAGTAAAATAGCAGCGGTAATAGTAACAGTAGTAAACAGTAGGAACAAATACTGTAGGCATAGGGATGGATTACGGGCGTTGCATGGATAAGATAATTCATGAAATCAATGAGAGATGGGCATTGCAGATATATAATGATAAAGCATCCTAGTACAAACAATCATAGGCATGTGTTCCGTATATAGTCGTGCGTGCTCACAAAGAGAAACTTGCACGACATCTTTTGTCCTACCAGCCTGTTGCAGTAGGGCCTCAAGGGAAACTACTGGTAATTAAGGTACTCCTTTTAATAAAGTACCGGAGCAAAGCATTAGCACTCGGTGAACACATGTGATCCTCACATCATAGCCATACCCTCCGGTTATCCCAATTTCTGTCACTTTGGGGCCTCGGGTTCCGGAAAACAATATGTGTATACAACTTGTAGGTAAGACCATAAACAACAAGTATCATCATAGAAATAATAACATGTTCAGATCTGAAATCATGGCACTCGGGCCCAAAGTGACAAGCATTAAGCACAACAAGTTGCAACAATGTCATAGGCACTAAATAAAGATACTAGGCACTATGCCCTAACAGTCTCATATCAAATTACATGAACAATCTCATCCAGTCCCTACCATCCCCTCACCTACAGCGAGGGAATTACTCACACATGGATGGGGGAGTCATGGATGGTCGATGGAGTGACGTCGGTGATGATGGTGATGAAGATCTCCTCCAAATCCCCGTCCCGGCAGGGTGCCAGAACGGAGTTTCTGGTTCCGAATCGCGGTTTCTGATGGCGGCAGTGCAGCGGAAGTCTATCTGGGAAAAACGCCATCTCCCCGATATTATGTCGTCAGAGGGTATATGTAGGCGAGAGGGGAGGCCGAGAGTATGGCTGGGGCCTCCTCATGCCAGGGTGGCGCGGCCAGGGCTGGGCCGCGCCACCAGTGTGTGAGGGGCCCTCAGGCCTCCTCTCCCTCCTGTCTTCTGGCTCCGTGGGTCTTCTAGTGAAATAGGATTTTTCATGATTTTTCCCGAATTTTTACTGAAAGTTGATTTCTGCACAAAAACGAGACACTAGAGCAATTCTGCTGAAAACTGCGTCAGTCCGTGTTAGTTGTATTCAAAACACACAAATTAGAGGAGAAACAATAGCAAAAGTGTTCGGGAAAGTAGATACGTTTTGGATGTATCACCGGCACACCAAAGGTGCATTTAGCCGGATTCAATTTCATTCGGAACCTCCTTAGATTTGCAAAGGTTTCCCGGAGGTCATCTATGAGAGTCTTGCTCTCCTTGGTTTTTATGACGACATCGTCGACATACACCTGCACATTTTTATCTATTTGTTCATGCAAACACTTTTGCATACACCTCTGGTAGGTTGCGCCGGCATTTCTTAAACCGAACGGCATTGTGAGATAGCAATAAGCCCCGTACGGGGTAATAAAGGATGTCTTTATTTGATCCGGCTTATACAAAGGGATCTGGTGGAAACCAGAATAGGCATCTACAAATGATAACAGTTCACATCCGGCTGTGGAATCAATCACTTGATCGATCCGAGGGAGCGGGAATGGATCTTTAGGACATGCTTTGTTCAAGTTAGTGTAATCAACACACATCCGCCATATCTTTACTATGGCTGGCTCATCCTTCTTCTTTTCCACCAAAATCGGATTAGACACCCAATCCGGATGCAGTACTTCCTTGATAAAGCCGGCAGCTAGGAGCCTGGCCACTTCCTCCCAAATCGCTTTTCTTCTATCATCTGCAAACCGCCGGAGCGGCTGCTTCACCGGTTTAGCATCCGGCCTTACATGCAATGCGTGCTCAGCCAGCTCCCTCGGCACACCTTGCAGGTCCGAAGTGGACCATGCAAAGATATCCCGATTCTCACGGAGGAAGCTGATGAGCTCGCTTTCCTATTTGGGGTCCAAACCGGCGCCAATGAGGGCATGACGCTTCGGGAAGAGCTCATCCAGAGCCACTTTCTTCACATCCTTGCCCACTTGAAAGGAAGTGCCGCCACTTGGGTTCATCATGCCCGGCAAAGGTTTGCCGGCCACGACCGTTTCAGCAATCTCCACTGCTCGCTTGAGCCTCTTCTTTTCCTCCGCAATGATCAGAGTCTTGGCCAGATTAGATCCGGCCGTGGCACAGGCTATTGAGCGCTTGTAATCACCAATGATGGTAATCACTCCTCTGGGCCCCGGCATCTTCATCTTCAGATACGCTACATGAGTAGAGGCCATGAACTTCGCCAATGCCGGCCTACCCAGCAATGCATGATAAGGACTGTCCAGATCCACTACTTCGAACATGAGGTTCTCCACTCTGCAGTTATCCCGGTTGCCAAACATGACATCTATCCGGATTTTGTCCATCGGCGCACATGAAAGTCCCGGCACAATGCCGTGGAATATTGTCTTGCTTGGCTCCAGCATATTCTCCTTGATGCCCAGCTTCTGCATTGTGTCTCGATACATGATGTTGATGCTGCTTCCATTGTCAATGAGGACCTTGCTGAACCTCACATTATTAGCCGGCCCGACAAATGTCGGATCCATCACCAGAGCATATCCGCCGGGGTTCGGCATGATCTTGGGATGATCTACCCTGTCCCAGCCAATGGCCTGGTCAGACCAGTACATCAGCTTCGGGACTGCCGACATAACGGCATTCACTTCCAAGCTCCGCCGGTACAAACTCTGCTTATCTGTCCTTTCGGTCTCAAAGACCATGTAGCTCTGATCATGCTCCTTGTACTCATTCCGGCCCGCTGCTGGGCCGCCGGCATAGTACTCCGGATTATAGCTCTGATCAACTTGATTCACGCCGGCATTTCTGGCATTGCCTTGATTTCCGGGATTAACCGGCCTGGGCGGGAATTCAACTACATTTGCACCTTTCAACGGCGATGGATCTACCGGGATAGGTGGCCTGGCTAGTCCAAAGGGACCTGCACGACCTGCCAATATGTCGTCCAGCCATGAACAGTTTCTGGTTAAGTGATTTGCCGGCTTACCCGGCTAAAATGTGTGGAACACACACGGTTTGTCCATGGCTAGACCCACTATATACTTCGGCCATTGCTTCTGTTGGCCAGCGCTGCCGCCGACATTCTTGTTTATCCAGACATTCTTTTTCTGGAAGGGCTACGCTTGCTGCTGCTGCTGAGGCTGCTGATAGCCCTCATATCTCGGACGCTGGCTACTGCCGGCGCCCCCTTGTTCTTCCTCCACGGCCGCCACTTGTGACGAACCATACCGATAATCCGGCCTGTCATCTCTCCTCTTGTTCCGGTTATTAGGGCGATAGAGCTGCCCCGATCCCTCGGCGTTATTGTTATTCCTCTGGGTCTGCCCCTGGCCTTGTGACTCAAGGGTGGGCTGCATGGGATCTCCCAATGCATAACTGTCGGCAATCTTGATAGCCTCGGCCAAAGAGGCCGGCATATCCCTCTGAAGCTTCTGCCACAGCATGGTGCCATACCGACACCCCTGAGCAAACCACATGATAGCCTGCTGCTCCACAACCCCTTCGCAGGAATTGCGCAACGTGCACCACCTAGTGTGGTAGTCACGGTCGGTCTCATATTATCCTTGCCGGCAGTTAGCTAGCTACTGCGGGCGGTTGGGCCTCTTGTAGGTACTGGTGAAGTTTGACACAAACTGCTCTTTGAAATCAACCCAGCCGTTGATACTTCCGGCCGGCAGATTATTCAGCCATATCCTGGCTGGTCCTTCAAGCATCTGCGGCACATAGCGTACCGCCCATCGGAGGTTTCCTCCGGCAACGTTCACTGCAGTGGAGTAGTCCTCCAACCAATCTTCCGGCTTTGTACTGCCGTTATATGTCCTCGCGCCACGTGCGAGCTGAAAATAGTAAGGTGCCGGTTCACCCATAATCCGGGGTCCAAAGCACATAGGACCCGGAGCTCCTTGTCTCTCCACCAACTCTGTCTGGTGAATTATGTCCAGCTTGAAGCACGCATCATCCGGGGCCAAGGACCGAGGTCCTAGCCGGGAGGCAATTGGGCCCGGAATCATTTTTTGCTGATGCTGCTGCTCCGGCTGGTACTGCTCATACTGCTGGCCTTGCTGGTACTGCTGCTGCTGTTGCTGATATCCCGTCCTCGCAAGGGCGGAATTTCCATCATCTTCCCGATGTCTCGGCTGACCAGCGCCTTGCTACTGCACCGCATATCCGGCGCCCTGCTGCTGACGCCGGGCAACACTGTTATTCCGGCCACCACCGGCCGAGCGTGCTCCTTGCCCGACCGGCACATTCTGGCCGACATTCTTGTTGCCGACATTCTTGTCAGCTTGGCCGGCACTCTTCTGAACTATCGCTTGTTTTCCGGCAATTGCCGGATCATTCACCTGGACTTGCTTGTCTCGGCGGCCAGAGGTCACACTTCCGGCACGCCGGGCGCTTGGATGCAGGGACGAGGCTTGGCCCCTCGACCTCGCACCGGCACCTCCCACCGACGCAATGTACTGGGATGCGCCGGCACCTGGGTTTGCCTTTTTAAAGGCCTCTTGCTGCTTGGTAGCTTCAGACAAAAGATGGTTAAGCCGGGCTTGTTGCTCACGCAGTGCTTCGCCGGATAAACTAGATAAGTCCTTAGCTACTTCTGCTGCTGCTCTAAGGTTCTTTACTGGTGAGCTATAGATTACCTTAGGTAGAGTACTGGTTGCACTATGACTCTTAGCTCTAGCATCTTTACCTAGCTCAGTGTTAAGATCTCTACCTCTAGTTCTAACTTCCTCTATCCGGCTAGGCCGGGTTACCATAGGAGTAAAACCATGGGCAGCCTCATACTCACGGAGTTGTCAGTTAAACCGCTCGCGCTCCTGATTCATGGCCAGGGCCTCGTCGACGAGGGCCTGGCGAGATCCCTCCAGGACCTCCTTCGTCTGCTCCGGATCATCGCCGGATCGCACCGGCTCAAGAAGCCGATCGATGATGGGGAGGAGGGACTGGCCCCTAGCCGGCATGTCGGATGTGCCGGCCAGGTTCTCTGCACGCTCCAACAGAGGACGCGCTGACCTCTTGGCCTTCTACAGCTCCCAGTGAGTATCCGCTGCTGCTGCTGCTTTGCCGGTGCCACCTACCGGCGGCACAGATGTGCCGGCCATCATCACCTCTGCCGACTCTACCGGGCGAGCGCTACGCCCAGTGATACGTCTCAAACGTATCTATAATTTTTGATGCTCCATGCTTGTTTTTACACCATTTGCCTTGTGTTTCGTTACACTTCATGGCGTTTTTATGCGATTTCCGAAACTAACCTATTGACAAGATGCCACAGTGCCAGTTCCATGTTTTCTGCTGTTTTTGTGTTTTAGAAATGCTACACAGGAAATATTCACGGAATTGGACGAAACAAGTTCCAGAACTCCTATTTTTCCCGGACGAAGGACGAGGACCGAAAGAGAGCCGGAGGGGGGCCAGGGGCCAGCCTCACCCCAGGGCGGCGCGGCCCAGCCCCTGGCCGCGCCCCCTATGTGTGAGGAGCCCCTGGCAGCCCCCTGATGACGCCCCTTCGCCTATATAAAGCCTCGGGACGGAAAACCCTAGGGGAGTGGGCAATTTTCCAGAAAGAGTTCCGCAGCTCCACCGCCGCCGCCAACGAATTTCGGGGGATAGAAGTCTCTGTTCCGGCACCCTGCCGGGATGGGGAAGTGCCCCCGGAGCCATCTCCATCGGTCTCCATCGCCGTCTCCGCCGTCTCCATCGACCTCACCGCCATCTCCATCAACCTTGCTGTCTCCTATGATGAGTAGGGAGTAGTTCATCCCCGGGGCTGAGGGCTCTACCGGTAGCTATGTGGTTCACCTCTCTCTCCCATGATGTGATCTCTATGTGATCGTGAGCTTTGTATCATGTTGAATAAGTAGATGCTACTCTTCATCATTATGTGTACTCTAGTGGTGTTATTAAAGTAATCTATTCCTCCTGCCATGGTGTAACGGTGACAGTGTGTGCATCGTGGTGGTACTTGGTCTAGGCTACGATTGTGATCTCTTATGGATTATGAGAATAATTATCACTATGATAGTATTGAAGTGATCTATTCCTTCTTTCATGGTGTAATGTTGACAGTGTGTGCACCGTGTTAGTACTTGGTCTAAGTTGCAATAATATTTATCTTGAGTTGTGATTTGATTTGGATATCTCTATGAGTGGTGTTTGTCAAGTACTTGATGAACTTTAAGGGGTACTTCTGTAGCCACTATGCAATGATTAGTGTTATTCAATAGGAGAGTAATTCAGAGTAGCATGGTGAAGAGAAGTTATTTATTTGTTCAATTATGTTATATTTGTTGGGAGTGTGTCCACTAGTGAATGTATGATTGACGAGGGTTAACTCGACAAATGTCCTAGATGAAGGACTTAGGATCGGGGGAATAGGGCGTCGGATGAACTCAAAGGTAAAGGTTAGTCGAAATCAGTGTATATCAAAGGTAAACTTGGGTGTTCAACCTGGCTTGCTTTCAATCTGGCGTACACCGTCCCCTCCTGGCCCCTATATATAGGTGGCCAGGTCTCGAGGATCGAGTAGGGTCCGATACAGATTACAATATCGACATACGGTAAGAACTTGTATCTCGACTATCATTACAATTGGGCCTAGCTTAACGGGCCTGAGGGGTACTCAACTAACGGGCTCTATTAACTATACCCTTGTCAGTAGCCCCTGAGATTCTACCAGAATTGCAGATTCGGGTTGAATCTCTAATCTTTAAATCTTCGACTTGACCAATTCTTCGACTTCTTCATATCTTCAAAACTTCGACTTGGTCTTTCGACTTACTTTCATGATATTTTTTGCAAGGGGTTTTGATGAACAAGCCTGACAACTCTGACGGATCAAGAGGTCAGTTAACTGCCGGAACAGATACTTGTCACCTACTTCAAATTCAATCCCCTTGGACTTGAATTCGGGATACCGGTCAAACCCATTCTTTTGCCGCATTTAGGACTTACAAAGAATGAATCCCAGTGATTCTCAGGGTACCCAGTGCGTCCACCAGGATTTTCTTCGCATCGTAGACATAGATACATACCAGCAGAGCGCATCCATGTGCGTATACCAGGCCACACAGGACGGATCCCGGGGTCTTACCTTCGTGACAAGTCACGACATTCGAGTTGCGTTGTGATAACATAACTCGAGAATCTCATGTCGCAGTCAAATTTTGACTGAAAATATTCGGGTTTAAACAACCAAAAAACTCGCTCCCGATGGGAGTAATCTCTTTGCATTTTGTCGACTATATAGCCAAAGTTTGTATGATATACTTTCTTCATCCTCGATATCAATTATCTCACCCTCTATCGGGTGCGCGCTCAGCGCTCCCGATGGGAGTAGCCCCCGAGGCTATGTTTGAATACTTGTAGTCAAGCATAGGCTCAAAATTCACTTCGTCTTCGTTCTCGTAATGTCTCCTGTATACAAGCCCCCGAGCCCAAGGCGAGGTCTTTTATATCGTGCAACCACACTGTCTCCTTCTTATTTTTTCTCCTTTGGTATTTATCGTCTGCTACGTGCAGAATTTAACTCTTTTGTAGAATACATTTATGGGCCTTGCTTATCACGGGGGCCCGATAATACGTGCTTATAAATAAAGCACCTTCTGGCAAGGGTAAAAACCCTAATCAGATTCCTCCTCCGCCGCATCATCTTCTCTCTCCATCTAGGGTTTTCTATCATTTTCCCTTGTCCACATGGCTGAGGCAGATGGTTCTCGTCTGAACCTTGGTTCTCCGGTGGCGCCGCGAGGTCGAGGTCGCCCTCATGGAAGCAAGAACAAGAACAACACAACTCCGGCCGTCGCAGGATCGTCATCGGCCGCTTCGGTTAAGCGTCGTCCCGGCCGCCCACCTGGTAGCAAAAACAAGCCCAAGGTGACTGTCGCTGCCCCAGGTCCAAACGCTCCTCCTCCTGCTATTCCTGCTGCTCCTCCCAGAATCTTTTCTTTCTTCTGCATTGCCATGGCGCAGTGCCGCGAGATTCAGCGTCTGCCGCTGAATTTCACCAAGTTTATGGATGGGCGAGAACTGCGAGAAGCGGTTCTCCGCGAACAATCTGGCAGTGGGACTCCATACGAAGTGGAGGTTTGGTATGATGGCAACGGCGAGCAGTATTTTAAGGGTGGCTGGTCGCAGTTTGCAGAAGACCATGACATCCACCAAGGCTTCTTCATGACCTTCGACTTCCATATCGGCACGTCAAAGTTCGACATGAAGATCTATGACGGCACTCAGTGCTAGAAGGAGTATGAAGCTGAAGTCCACTTTCATTAAGATATGCTTTATATGTAGTTTTTTTTATAATATCCTTGCTGCCGTGCTATATGTAATGAATATTCGTACTTTATTTTGATGTTTCCATTAGTACCATGAAAACAAATTACTGTTCTGAGGTATGCTTTCTATATATCGGGTTCTTTGCGAACCAATTGGTATGAAGAATATCGGGTTCTTTTGTGAACCAAATTGCTTGAAGAATATCGAGTTGTCTGCACAACCTTATAATGAAAGAGATCTCCATGTCATGATAAAAGTTTCTTTCATACGACCCAAGGGTTGAATCCCCCGAGCGGAGAAGTAGAGATACTTGTACAATTTTGTCGAGTTCAACCCAAAGAACCCGACCTATGGCCTCATGTTCTTGGTTCAGAATGTTAACTCGAGTTTAATTATACCACTAGATTTATTCTACGCGTAAAAACGTCGTAGCTGCTCTGCATTCCACGGGTTGCCCTCGTCTTTTCTTGTCTTCTTGTCTTGTAGTCGATAAGCTCCTCCTGGTATGACTTCTGTAACGATGTAAGGTCCCACCCAAGGGGACTCTAGTTTCCCGTGGCTGTCTTGCCTGAGTCGCAAAACTAGATCTCCCACCACGAAAGATCGTGGTCGAACTCGACTACTGTGGTAGTTTCGTAGACTCTGTTGATACTGCGTGGCCCTTTCTAATGCTTTATCTCTTGCTTCATCTAGTGCATCGACGTCGTCTTGCAATGCTTCTGTTGATGTTGTTTCGTCATATGCCGTCACCCTTGGAGCCTCGTGTGTAACTTCGACTGGAAGCACGGCTTCTGCGCCATGGACCGGGAAGAAAGGAGTTTCTTGAGTTGCCGCATTGGGCGTGGTTCTTAGACTCCAAAGAACGGAGGGCAATTCATCTACCCAAGCGCTCTTGGTTTTCTCGAGAGGTGCTAAGAGCCTCTTTTTTATCCCACTACATATCAGGCCATTGGCTTTTTCGACTTGTCCATTTGTCTTCGGGTGCGCCACAGATGCAAATTTGAGTTTGATTCCTAGTCCTTCGCAGTAACTCTTGAATTCCTTTGAAGTGACGTTTGTCCCATTGTCCATGATGATGTTATATGGTATGCCGAAACGAAATACTATTGACTTGATGAAGTTGATCGCTGCTGTTGAATCTTGAGTTGTTACCGGGGCTGCTTCCACCCACTTGGTAAATTTATCGACTGCCACTAGCATGTAAACATGTCCTCCTGGCCAGGATTTGTGCAATTTTCCTACCATATCGAGTCCCCATTGTGCAAAGGGCCAGGACAATGGTATTGGTTGTAGCTCTGCTGCTGGTGCATGTGGTCGAGATACAAATCTTTGACATGCTTCACACTTCCGAACTATATCTTTTGCGTCCTCGATGGCTGTTAACCAATAGAATCCTGCACGGAACGCTTTTGCAGCTATTGCCCTGCTGCTTGCATGATGGCCGCACACTCCGCCATGTATATCTTTTAGTATTACTTGTCCTTCCTGAGGCGTTACACAACGCTGCAAAACGCCGGTAATACTCTTCTTGTATAATTTCCCTTGCAACACGACAAACGCTTTCGACCGTCGAGTTATCCTCTTGGCTTCCACTGCATCTTCTGGTAATTGTTTATTTATCATGTATGTGAGATACGGCTGCATCCAAGTTTCTTCTATCATCATGACTTCCTCGGGTTCCGACGTAGCCCCCCAGCCTGCTGCAGTAGTCGAACTTTTGACACTTTTTATTGACCTTTCCACTATTTCCTCCCAGAATACTTCAGATGGCACGGGTAAACACTGGGACCCGATATTTGCTAAGTTGTCGGCTTCTTCATTGCTGTTTCTACTGATGTGCGAGACTTCGCATCCATCAAATGTTCCTTCGAGATAGTGATATAGGTTCTTGTAGGCCATCATGTTGTCACTGATTGTGTCGCATCTATTCATAACTTGTTGGACGACAAGGTTTGAATCCCCAAATATTTTTAGTCGAGTTGCTCCACATGCTTTGGCCATCTTCATTCCATGCAGCAGAGCCTCGTACTCTGCTTCGTTGTTAGAAGCCTGCGGAAAATTCATCCTTAAGATGTACTTTAGTTTGTCGCCATGCGGCGATATCAAGATTACTCCCGCGCCTGCGCCTTGTACTCTCTTGGAACCGTCGAAGTACATTGTCCAGACACTCGATAGATCTGGCGGTCCCGTGCTCTGCAGCTCCAACCATTCTGCTGTGAAATCTGGCAAAATTTGCGACTTGATTGCCTTCCTTTTTTCATACGTGATGTCCATGGGAGATAATTTGATTCCCCACAAAGAGACACGTCCTGTTGCTGAAGGATTGTTCAATATGTTCGATAGTGGCGCCTCATTGACCACTATAATTGGGTGCACCGCAAAGTACTGTCGCAATTTTCGTGCAGTTGTGAAAACACTATATGCGAGCTTTTGGTAATGCGGGTACCTCTGTTTTGTCGGAGATAGCACTTCACTGATAAAATATACCGGCCTCTGGACGTCGTGGGCTTTCCCTTCTTCGCTTCTTTCGACTACCAATACTGTACTCACCACCTGATGAGTTGCGGCGATGTAGAGTAGTAGTGGTTCTTTTTCTTTTGGTGCGACCAGCACTGGTGGCGTGGAAAGCACTTTTTTCAGCTGTGCAAAAAGCCGTGTCTGCTTCTTCTGTCCATTCAAATTTATCATCTGATTTCTTCATAAGTGCATAGAAAGGAAGCGCCTTTTCTCCCAATCGAGCAACGAAACGACTTAATGCCGCGACGCATCCTGCAAGTTTCTGGATGTCGTGTAGTTTCGTGGGTTTTCCCATTGTTAAAATTGCTTGAATCTTCTCTGGGTTCGCCTCTATTCCTCGTGCTGATACCAGGAACCCCAAAAGTTGCCCTGCTGATACGCCGAAGGAACATTTTGTCGGGTTAAGCTTAAGCTTGTACCTGCTCAGGTTGTCAAAGGTTTCTGCCAAGTCGCTGATTAAAGACTGCTGCTCTCTTGTAGTGATGACCACATCATCAATGTAGACTTGGATGTTGCGTCCTATTTGGCTCCCGAGGCAGTTTTGCATCATCCGTTGATAAGTTGCTCCTGCATTTTTTAGGCCAAATGGCATTACTTGGTAGCAAAACACTCCGTACGGTGTGATGAAGGTCGTCTTTTCTTCGTCTTCCTTCTTCAGTTTGATCTGATTGTAACCAGAATACGCGTCCAAAAAGGAAAGCCTTGCGCATCCCGCTGTTGAATCGATTATCTGATCGATGCGGGGTAGAGGGAAGGGATCCTTTGGATAGTGCTTATTGAGAGATGTGTAGTCGACACATACTCTTTGTACGTCTGTGTTCTTCTTGGGTACGATAACTGGGTTCGATACCCAACTCGAAGTTTTGATTTCTCTGATAAATCCGGCATTTTCCAACCTGTGCAATTCTGATGCTATCGCCTTCCTTTTAGGTTCATCGAATCATCGTAATGGTTGCTTGACTGGCTTTGCCTTGGGATCTACATTTAATGCGTGCTCGACGAGTTCCCTGGGAACCCCTGGCATGTCTGATGGCACCAGGCGAAGATTTCCCAGCGCTCATGGAGGAACTCGACGAGCGCGCTTTCCTATGCGGGATCCAAGTTCACCGCGATTGACGTCGTCTTGTTTGGATCTGTAGGGTGGACCTGGATCTTCTTCGAGTCCTGAGTTATGTCGAAAGCCTGATCTGGCAGGGATCGTCCAACGTCGGGTAGCACATTATGATCTGTTTCTCCTCTTAACCTCTCATATTCTGCTGTCATGCCGAAGGTTTGCGCCATCCTATTGAATTCTCTGTCACATGTGTTGGCTACTTCAAAGCTCCCTTGCACTGTAATTGTTCCTTTGGGTCCTGGGATTTTTAGCGTAAGATACGCGTAATGAGGCACTGCCATGAATTTTGCAAATGCTGGGCGCCCCAGGATTGCATGGTATTGTGACGGCCAGTCCATAACTTCGAATTCCAGCTTCTCTCGGCGGTAGTTGCTGCTGCTGCCAAAGCAGACGTCGAGTTCTATTCTTCCCAAAGGGTAGTTTGCGGCTCCCGGTACTATTTCATGGAAAGAGCAGTCTGTTCTAGCATATATCAGGTTGATGCCACTCCCTGCGTCCATAAATACTCTTCCGATGTCGTACCCTCCTATTTGTGCTTTTAGAACCATGGGCGAGTGGCCTGGCCTGGGAATTTTCCTTGGATGGTCTGCTCTACTGAACTTAACTGGTTGATCTGACCACCGCAGGTACTCTGTAGTAGCTGGTGGTGACGATATTGCTAGGTTTACTTGCCTGGATATGCTCTTTCGCTCTTTCTTCGACTTAGGCACCGGTTGAATCATAGCTGATATGTAAACTTTTGACTCTAGGTGCCTTGCTAGCCTTTGCATTTGATATCCTTGAGTTGTGTGCTTCTCTTCTTGCCATCCTTCTTGGTTTGAACCCATGGCGCTTTGTAGCCTTAGGAACGTTCTACAATCCTTCATCTGGTGATTTGAGACTCTTTTCCCATCAAGATATGCGTAGTGGATTCGACAAGGTCCGTATAACATATCCTCGGCCGAAGGACCGGAGTATCTCGATTTTTCTGCTCCTTTTGCCTAGAACCTCCTGTTTACATATCCTTCCTCTTCTGCTGCGTAGCCCGTGGCTACCTGATTTCGCCTTCCATGGTTATCCCTGCTGCGGTGTCGTCTTCTCTGTCTGCCTATTCTGTCGACTTCTGGTAAACGTCCTCTTTTGTTATTATATGTGTCCTCTCCATCAGCAAATTTGTTGGCTTCTTCCATTAGCTCGGCTACTGTTGTAGGTCTTGTTCTTCCTATTTCTTCCACGAGATCTCAACGACGAAGTCCAGCCGAAAAAGCATCTATTGCTCGTTCGTCGGAGACGTCCTCTGCTGAGTTTTTGATTATACTCCATCGTTGTATATAGGAACGTAGAGTTTCACCTTTCCTTTGTACACACGCCTTTACTTCCTCCAGTAATGATGGGCGCTTGTATGTTGAGCGAAAATTTCTTGTGAATTGGTTTACGAGTTCCCCCCAACTTCCAATGGATTCGTTGGGTAGTGTATTCAACCAGGACCGTGCTGCGCCGGTGAGGTGTAGCTGCAAACTTTGCATTGCGGTCGCTTTTGTTCCCCCTAATATCTGCACTGCCTACAAATAGTCTGATAACCACAGGGTAGGCTCTTGCGACCCGTCATATTTATGCTGATCGTGTGGTAGTTTGAACCCTTTGGGTACTCGTGTTTTGCGAACCCTGTGGGTAAAGCATAATGCGCCCATCTCTTTATCATCGTCTTCATAATTTTCTTCCCTCCAGGCGTGGCGTACTTTATTTACTCGAGCCTGCGCTATTATATTTCTTGCGTCCTCCTTCCTCTTTTGTCGCCTTTCCTCTTCTGATGACTCGCTATACTCATTATCTGCGAAGTTGTATCTGAGCTTCTCCTTTTGCTTTTCCTTGTAGATTGTCGACTTTGTGTCGAGACCTTTTTCCCTGATCTTGCTCTCCACTATTCCGAGGCTTCGTATCGCGGCTCAGTGCATATCCTCTCGTGGATCCCCGGGTTCTGGCCTGGTGGTTAGTAGATACGCCTGTGCTGCTATCAACGCTGCTTCCGGCGTTTCTTGCATGAAGTCATCTTTCTCCTCTTCTAGCTGTGGGGTAGGGCTTCTTGAGTATCTTTCCTCTCTGCTGTGTGCTGTTGCCCCCCTGTTGTGTTTTGGGTCTCCGCGCCTTTCTCTGCTGTACTCGGAATCCTCACTATAGTCATCCCAGTATTCCTCCCTTGATATACTGTTATTATTTTGAAGGACCGTGTCTTTTTCCTCCCTTAGTTTCTTCCTATGCTGGTATAATGCATACTGATATCCCATTAGAACTTCTCTTCTTGATCCTTCGGGTACTTATGTACCATGATTGATAGCTGACTTGATCATTCTCCATTCGCCAGCCGAAACGTGGACTTTCTCCTTATACTTTTTGTTGTGTTCTTTCATTTTGTTGACTTGCCTATTGACTTTCTTACTTCCTTCGTTGTTATCTTCTTCTGCCTCAGTGATAATGACGCATAGCTGATGCACTTTGGAGACGCCGCTGCTTTCAACGGCGAAGTCCCTTGCGCTGTTGTGTGCTTGGCATACTCTTTCTTGTGAGTCGAAATTTTCCCGAATTTTGTCGCCTTCTGTGATTGGTGTTTTTCCCAAGCTGACCGGCGAGTTTACCTCGCTGGAAGAGCCTTCTGATGATTCCAACATTACCTCTGTTTCGGACTTGCTTGCCGACGGATCTGGTTTCGTCGAATCCAAGAGGCGAGGTGAACCTGATGGCCCGACGAAGATGCTCAAACTTCCAATTGTTAATTCCATCTCTTGACTTTTGTCGAGCTCTGAACTGCTGTTGGCTAAAAGCGAAAAAGCCGTCGAATTCATGATTCCAACGCCCAAGCTCCCCACGGCCGGCGCCAATTGACGAGGGTTAACTCGACAAATGTCCTAGATGAAGGACTTAGGATCGGGGGAATAGGGCGTCGGATGAACTCAAATGTAAAGGTTAGTCGAAATCAGTGTATATCAAAGGTAAACTTGAGTGTTCAACCTGGCTTGCTTTCAATCTGGCCTACACCGTCCCCTCCTGGCCCCTATATATAGGTGGCCAGGTCTCGAGGATCGAGTAGGGTCCGATACAGATTACAATATCGACGTACGGTAAGAACTTGTATCTCGACTATCATTACAATTGGGCCTAGCTTAACGGGCCTCAGGGGTACTCAACTAACGGGCTCTATTAACTATACCCTTGTCAATGATCCCTAGGCCTTGTTTCCAATCATTGCACACCGTTTGCTTCCTGTTTTGTTACATGTTTGCTCGCAGCGATATTTATTTCAGATCACATTTGCTACTTATAATCATCACTACCGCTTGTATTTCACTATCTCTTCGCCGAACTAGTGCACCTATACATCTGACAAGTGTATTGGGTGTGTTGGGGACACAAGAGACTTTCTGTATCGTAATTGCAGGGTTGCTTGAGAGGGATAGCTTTGACCTCTTCCTCCCTGAGTTCGATAAACCTTGGGTGATCCACTTAAGGGAAACTTGCTACTGCTCTACAAACCTCTGCACTTGGAGGCCCAACACTGTCTACAAGAACAGACGCGTGCGTAGACATCACCCAGCGTGAGCCAGCAGATGCGACGGAGGATCCGCCGCCACCAGCACCTTCTCCCTGCAAACACTCTCAGTCCCCACATACACCTCGTGGGAACCGAAAGACATGATCCGGCCATCCCTGGGGAATGGCCGGCCGCCGAGACATCCGATGTTGTCGCTGATGAAGCTGAGCGTGCCTAGCCTCTAGACGAGGCCAGAGACCACGCGCACTCCCGACGCCGCTACCACGGACCCCGTCCGAATGAACACTCCGCCCAGCATATCGATCTGCCCCACGGTGGGCGCCAAATGTCGTCGTGGTGAAACAACATATGCCATGGGATGGCTTAAATGGGGGCCGAACTAGATGATGGAGGATTCGGGTGAGGGGAGCGAGCTAAGAAGCACGACAGAAAGGAACACACAAGCTACCCAGGTTCGGGGCTCTCGTAAGGAGATAACACCCCTACTCCTGCTCTACTGGTTGTATATCTGGATCGATGGAGTGTACAACAATGGTGCTTCCAAGCTCTCTGTGAGAGGAGGAAGATGAACTATGAACTGAGAGAATCAGAAGAGATCAACCCCTTGCTAGGGTTCCCTGTGCCACCTTATATAGGGGTGGCCAGGGTTACAACGGTCACTTGGACCAAGAGACAGCAGCTACCCTCCAAACAGGACATGCTGACGATGGCAGGACCCCTTGACTTTCTCCCTGATTGCTCTCGATGTGACTCCACATCCCTGTACGATGTACTTCCTGGACTGTGACCTCTCCACTGTGATGTCAAGGTTGGTACTTGGCACAGTGATGGTTGGTAGGCCACCACTGTGCACCCTGTCATCATGATCTGCCTCCATGCTTGGATGTTTCTCTCCTTGATTGTAGGGATGTGACCTTGGTTGACTTCTGTGTCCCGGATATAGCCGTTGGCCATATCCTGGACCTATATGCCGGACCAATGACCCTAGGTCGGGTAATCCGGCCTCCCCTGTTCCTGCATTATATAACAACTAGGTTAGGCCGGCATATCTACATATACGCCGGCACTCTTCACCATATATCCCGGCTATGCCGACATATCTGAACACTGGCCGGGATACGGCTTATATGCCGGCCTGGCCGATACTCTTATATTCCGGCCAGGCCCAACCTTGGTCAACCAACACAAAGTCAACCACTTTCCTTATGCCTTTCTAGTCTCTTGACCCTACCGGGGGTCATCCCCCCGACAGAATATAAGTTCACCAAAGTTAGCGTTTTTTGCAGCAAATGAGATTTTGAACCACATTTCCCATACATACTCACTTTTACCATATCCATGTTCAACAGTTGATGAAACATGGCATACAAAACTTATTAGTTTATTTTTCACTATATATTCCATTATATCCATATGCTTTCACATATGCAGTATCTTGTCTCATTTACTTATGAACATGATCTTTTCATGCTTTCATTCTTTGAATTACCTAAAGGGTTAGGAAAAAGACTAGAATTCTTTAGGTCATGATTTTTTTTTGCAAAGTGATGACCACAAACTAAAATATAGGCTTACAAAATGAAACATTATATGTAGTCGAAAGATCAAGGGGGGGGGGGGGGCTAGGGGTAGAGGTTTTAGAGATAAAAAACAATGTTTTCTTAGCAAATGGCTATACAAAATTTTAAGTGAAGAGTGCATATAACAAGATCTAATTAATAATAAGTATTTGCACTCACATTCTATCTCAAGTGAAATTGTCCCGAAAAGACTCAACTTTGAGGAAGGGACTCATGAATGTAAGAGAATATATTTTTAGTAGGTTTTTGGGAAGATACTTGGTTGGGAGATACTCTTTGTCGCATCAATATCCATATTTATATAACATTGTTTAAACAAAACAAGTCTTGCTAGCAAATATTTTGCCCCACAATCCTCTAAATATAGCCCTTGGAAGAGATTTAACTAGGAACGAAAGGACAAGATGGCTTCATCTAGTTCGTTATTTCACGGTTGTAGAGTTATCTTTGGAACCTGATTTATTTGCTTGGAAGCTCATCACATCACATTTTTAGGTCAAATCTTTAGAGTACATGAATGACCATACTATATTCCCCAACAAATATATTTCAAAAATGAAGGTACCACTAAAAATGAAGAATTTATGTGGTTCCTATATTCGTAAAAGTTTTTCTCACAAGAAATTTTTGCAAAAAGAAACTAGCTTGGAAGAAAAATTGTTATTTTTGTAGGGATGGTGTTTTGGCACCTAGGAGCATATGCTCCCAGTTTCCAAATTTTGATTTTAAAACATTTTAAAATGTTAAAAACTGCGGAAACAAATCAGCGCAAGTCTTGATATTTTATGTGTCACAAAGTCGTTCCATGAGAAACCGACGTTTTTATTGTCGTGTGTAAAAAGACAAATTTGGTGTTAATAAATGGCTTTGTACAATATGTTTTTTTTTTGTCTTTTTACACAAGCCACAAAAAAGTTAGTTTTTCATGAAACTTGGTATGCACATATAGAATATTGAGACGTAAGCGCGAGAGTTTTATCTAGATTTTTTTTAACATTTCAAATTGTTACTTTCCAATGGCAGGAGCATATGTTCCCATGTGCCCAATTAAATTTCCTTATTTTTATGATCAAGTTGAGTCAACTGAACATTTGTTTATTATATGCCCCCTTACAAATATTGCTTGGCATGTAGTTTTCATGGCCTTTAATATATCACTACCTAATAACATCAATAACCTTTTTGACAATTGGTTAAAAGGGGTAACTAAGGAAGATAAAAGTCAAAATTTGAGTTGGAGTCTGTACTTTACGTGGGGCCATCTGGAATGTACGCAATGATCCTACATTTAATAATATCAAATATTGCTCTTTTATGCAGGTTATCAGTCTAGCTACCCATTGGCCCCATATATGGTCATTCCTGCACCAAGAAGTACCGTCAAGCTTGGGATACTAGGTGTAACCAACTGAAAATGATTGCACGGGATATACAAAACCTAGGGCTCTAATTATATGATACCATGTTAATGCAGTGTCATTTCATGTCATCTTTACATTTTAGATGGTTGATCCATGCAACGATCTTATGGGATCCATGATTTATCCATGATGTAATACTTGATTCTTAATAATAAATAAAAGGTCGTTGCATGCATCAGTTGATAGAGAGATCGGGACCGCGTTCCCTTTTGATAAGAAAAAAATACTTTTGAACATCAAATGTTACTTTGAGTCTTTGACTTGTTTTTGTTGTGCAATTGCAATGTGCATGATCGTGTATAATTTACTACTTTCAAGTTGGAGATTGGAGAACACACCAAAACGAAATTATATTCTCAAAAGTGAGTATTGTAATTTGAAAAAAAAATTGAGTACTCCATGGCACCTTTGAGCACTCGTCTTCCCCCCTCTCAGAGTGTTAACAGAGAGAACGAATAAATAACTGGACCCCTCGCCACCTTCTGCCCGACTTGTACGCTATAAATACCAGCCCGCAAGCTTCAGAGATTCCATCCAAAGCAATACTACACATTGTGGCATTCCCTTTTCGGCTAGCTTCTTGGCCTTCAACCAACCAGCCGTAGCCAGAGGAGAAGCTAGCACGCTGTGTGGGGATGGGTCTCCTCGTCATTTTAGTGCTTGCCGCCATGGCAGTGGCACAGGTTTCCTACTGTGGTGGCAGCACCATCGACTACGGCAAGGCGCTGAGCAAGAGCATCCTCTTCCTTGAGGCGCAGCGGTCCGGCGTCCTCCCCGGCAACCAGAGGATTTCCTGGAGGGCCAACTCTGGCCTCCTCGACGGGAAGGCCAACGGGGTAATATGCAATTGCACATTGCAAATCTAGCATTGTTGGGCCACATGCATTTTGCAATTAACTAGTCAGTTTGTGTTGCGCGCCTTAATTTCAGGTTGATCTTACGGGTGGCTACTACGACGCCGGCGACAATGTCAAGTTCGGGCTGCCCATGGCGTTCACGGTGACCATGATGGCGTGGAGCGTTCTGGAGTACGGCGAGCAGATGGCGGCCGCCGGCGAGCTCGGCCACGCCGTGGAGGCCATCAAGTGGGGCACCGACTACTTCGTCAAGGCGCACCCGGAAGCCAACGTGCTCTACGGGGAGGTTCGTACACTTGGTCATATACGACTATTCAGTACTCGGTGGCTGTCTAGACAAGTGTACATTGTTCGTATGTTGTTGTGAAGGTGGGGGACGGCGACACGGATCACAACTGCTGGCAGCGGCCGGAGGACATGACGACGAGCCGTCAGGCGTACCGCCTCGACACCCAGCACCCGGGCTCCGACCTCGCCGGAGAGACCGCGGCCGCAATGGCCGCGGCGTCGCTCGTCTTCCGCCGCTCTAACCCGGGCTACGCCAACCAACTCCTGCAGCACTCCAAGCAACTGTTTGATTTCGCCGACAAGTACCGGGGAAGGTACGACGCCAGCATCCCCGTCGCGAGGAACTACTACGGGTCCGTCAGCGGATACGGGGTAAGCTCAACTCCGGCAAGATGAGCACATTTGGCATCACATTTTGAACTGGCTAACTAATTCGTGTGAAACTGTGAATTCAGGACGAGCTGCTGTGGGCGGCGGCGTGGCTGTTCCACGCGACGGGCGAGGGTCAGTACCTGGACTACCTGGCCAAGAACGCCGACGCGCTGGGCGGCACGGGCTGGTCCACCAGCGAGTTCGGCTGGGACATCAAGTACCCCGGCGTGCAGGTCCTCGCCGCCAAGATCCTCCTGCAGGGCAAAGCCGGCGCGCACGCCGCCGTGCTGCAGCGGTACAGGCAGAAGGCGGACTTCTTCGCCTGCTCGTGTCTCGGCAGGCAGGGCGGCTCCGGCGACGTCCAGCGGACGCCCGGCGGCCTCATGTACCACCAGAAGTGGAACAACCTCCAGTTCGTCACCAGCGCCTCTTTCCTGCTCGCCGCCTACTCCGACGCCCTCGCCGCCGCCCGCGGAGCCGCCGTGCACGTGCAGTGCTCGTCCGGGGCGGCGGCGCCTTCCGAGCTCATGGCGTTCGCCAAGTCCCAGGTGGACTACATCCTGGGCAAGAACCCGAGGGGGACGAGCTACATGGTCGGCTACGGCAACATCTACCCGCAGGAGGCGCACCACCGCGGCGCGTCCATCGTGTCTGTCAAGTCCAACCCGGCGTTCGTGAGCTGCCACGACGGCTACTCCAACTGGTATGGCCGCAAGGGCAGCAACCCCAACCTGCTCGACGGTGCCATCGTCGGCGGACCCGACGAGCACGACGACTTCGCAGACGAGAG
The DNA here is from genome assembly GCA_007115705.1 of Dactylis glomerata. Lineage (NCBI taxonomy): Eukaryota > Viridiplantae > Streptophyta > Magnoliopsida > Poales > Poaceae > Dactylis > Dactylis glomerata. The sequence continues at coordinate 397,747 of QXEO01000112.1, forward strand.
GAATAACTACCAGCAGACCGAGGCCACCACCTACAACAGCGCGCCATTCATGGGCGTGCTCGCGAGGCTCGCATCGGGCCACGCCGGTCGCGGCCGGTTTGGTCGGTCGTTTCGACATGGTACGGTTGACTGTGCTCATCTGCACACAATTCTTCAGAAACTATCTCTGGGACATGAAGCATCGTTTGATCTGTGACTATTTTTGCAGAGTTTACGACAGAAGCAATCAAGAGCGACAACAAGACCTCACTGCTGCCATCTATTTCTCCTGGTAATCAATTAGCACTCAACATTTTGACATTCTCGATTCAGTTCAGGAGCAGAGTAGTAGTGGCATCCCATTTTACGATCCAATCGGAGAGACTGATCCTTGATGTGTGTGTTTGCAGCAGCAGCTGATCAAGATAGGCACGCATCGCCAGTATCGATCGAGCAGAACGCGACGAGGTCATGGACCGAGAAGGGCCGGACGTACCGCCGCTACCTGGTGACGGTGACCAACAGGTCGCCGGACAAGACGGTGCACGAGCTCCACATCGGCATCGCCAAGCTCTACGGCCCGGTGTGGGGGCTCGACAAGGCCCGGTACGGGTACGTCCTCCCGGGCGCCGCCCCGTCGGTGCCCGCCGGCAGAAGCGTCGTTTTCGTGTACGTCCACGCGGCGCCGCCGGCCAACGTCTGGGTCACCGGCTACAAGCTCGTCTGAAATGGATGGTACTGTAGTTTACAAAAGGGAAGTTGGAGTGATGGAGCTAGTAGCGACAGTCTCACAGCCATCCTCCTTACACTGCTCAGCTAAGATAGTGCTTGTGCTTGTGTATCGTGATTGAAATGGTAAGAGGAGTGGTATGGTTGTGAACGTACGATTACATATCACATATCGAACTAGTTAAGGAATTCGTTAGTGATCAGCTTGGCTTGAATTCGGGGAAGTACACTGTTGGAATGGAATTATAAATGGAATCCATTATCCATATAGTACAACAAATAAAGGAGACTGTATGCATGGGGATGGGGTACCCTAGATTTGAATTATATTACTCCCTCCATTAAAAATAAATACCCCCTTCGAGCACTACTACTTATCTCTAATATAGACATATCAAGACACTAAAATTATTGACACTTATTTCCGATCCAAGAAAATAATAATATATTATTATTACTCTTTATGAAAATAATGTAGTGTGCACATTGCCGTTGTTAACAACTTCATATACCGAGACATCTCGCTAGGCAGATATAACTGAGCAGATGCTACAAGCAGGAAGCCTCCATATATATCGCCTCGCTTTCAGTCATCATCGCACCACTTTCATACCATCCTCTCTATTTGCATCCAAATTTGGTAGGTCATCGACTAAGACAAGGAAATCCGCCGTCTCGATTTCACTAGAAGAAAAGTGACCATCTACAACTACTGGCACTTTCGGTCGCTGTTGAAGACCCCCCTTTTATCACGATTTTGGTCAGTTTCGTGGTAGATTGAAAAACTTTTTTTCTCGTTTCGGAGGCCCTCTACTGCCATGGATTAGGGAAAATCGTGGTAGATGGTCGTCCGGCGCATGGTAGATGTTGATTTTTCAATTTCGCGTCCGATTTTGGACTCTGATCAACCTTTTCAGGCTGTGGGGCTGTGCTGTCAGTGTCTCTAGCAGACTTGTTTTTTTGTTCCCGCGACCTAGCTCACATTGCTCTAGTGCGGCTTTGGCTAGCATGTGCCCGTCATCCCGGGAGGTCAGGCCGGCCTGACTCCCTCCTCCGAGCGGCTTCTATAATGTCTCTCACTCTAGCGGCCGCCGAGCCCTGCTCCTTGAGTTGCTGCTGCCCCTTTGCACTGTCCAGCCTAACAATCTTGCCACCGGATCCCTTTTCAAACACCTTCTGCCCCTTCCCGTACCTTGCCAAGCTCGGCGTCATCCCTGGCTGGCCAGCGCGCGGCTCCCGCCAAAAAAATGCCCTCGGCTGCTGCATGCTGGAGTTGACTGTCGTTTCCAAACCCAAATTCCTTGTGCACCCAAACGATGGAAACAGAGGCCCGAATTCTAGAATTCCCAATTCCAGGCCCCAATGCATAGAATCCAAAGACAGTGTTAGTGCTTTATGGACGCATTTGGCTATTGGGTCCAATTCGGGAGGAGCCGCAGGAGATGACCATGAAGCCCAAAAGGATATTAAGAATCAATCAAGGAAGATGGGCGGAAGCCAAAGAAATGGGGACTTACACCAGAAGACCAAGACACAAATCCCATGGGAAGGAGGAACAAGGAAACCGGAGCCAACATGGAGGGATCAAGAGGTTCTAAAAGAATACAAGAAGACGTTTGGAGTCTATGGTCGGCCCGAAACTAGGTTTGGCTTTCCTAGTTTAGGTTTCCCTTATGTTGTTTGCAAACAGACTTTGTATCAAGTATCGTGAGTCCATGACTTGAACGGAAAGTTTGCTATGTTGGATTATTTTGTTCCAAATGATTGATGGATCCATGAAAACTCGAACTTGTTAAGGTTTATGACGCTGTAGACATGTGGGTCCCTGATGTTAGCCTTTCTGAACAATAAACATGTGCTATCTAGATTTATTTTCTTCTCTATGATTGCTGGCGACTTCACTTTTATTTTCCAAAGGCTATGATGCTAACCATCACGCCACTAACCCACGGGATAAGTAGGTGTTGACAGGGGTCATCCATGAGAATGATAATAGTTGACTCGTGGAGCCAAGTCACCAACAATTGCTATCGAGAGGTAATAGCAATTTAGTATGCAAAATTATATGTGTTTAATTCATAAGTTACGTATTTCTTCTTTCAACAGTTGATTGTAATTCTTATATTCTTGTCAACATTTTTACACTTAATAAGAGAAACAAGAAAATAAATCCAATAAAAAATTTGTCACAATTTTAGTTATCCTTAAAAAGCGGGGTAATATATCATCCAGATGAACTAGCACAGACCATGGGGGGCAATGCCCCCCCCCCCCTCCCCCCACATTTAGCGCTGCGAGGATCATCTCTTACGCAAGAGGGGACAGAGGTGTTCGGTGGTATACGGGCTTCGGCTTTGCCACCGAGTCCGGCCGCCGCTTCTCACCGGCCTCCTTCGCCGCTGTTGTTGTGCGGCCGACGATCTCGGATGCGCCCGACGGCAGGGAGGCCTTGGACGCGCCAGAACGGAAGGCCTGGTACAGGAGACATCCATGTGTGAGGTCGCCCCAAGGCACTACACAGCGACGTCACTGCTGGTGTTCAGGAGATCGTCGGAATTGGCATCGGAAGGTTCAATTTTTTCTCTTGCTGCCTAGTCTTTGGGTGTTGATTATTGCTATTGGTGATTCAGTATTGTGCAAATCTTTGATCTATGTGGTACAACATGTGGATATTCTGTGTAAGATATGGAGGTTTAGCATATTAGTATCGAGCTCGATTTGGTTATTGTCGTTGCTAAGCTTGCCCATTTATTGCATATGGAAGTAGAATGTTTAAACTGCTTTGATTAATCAGCTTAGTACAAATGTGTGCATTTGTTTTCACATATAGTTCAGAAACTCGTAGAGGCGAGAATTTTGATTCACTTGTTTAGTTATACAATTTTCATTTGATTATGCTAATATGAACTGAGACTAGGAGAGAATGATTTATATGTATGAGAGGAGTGTGTTCGAAAAAGTCCCGTTAAAAAATAATTTGTATTTTGAACGATATAAAAATTAAAATTTCTGATAGTAAATAATAGTAAAGTTGTAGTAAAATAATATATTTTTTGTCAAAAATTTGTCTTTTTTGTATATCCTAAAATATAAAGTAATTTTTAACGGGATTTTTTCACGTATGCTCCTATTGTGTGTATCTTTCTATATATTTAACGTCATAATTTTAAGGATTTAAAAGTGTAAATTTTTAAATTTTAAAAATCTGAAGCTACAGATCACTAGTGCCCATGTTTCAAATGAATTTTCCGCTGGATTCCGTTGATAATCCCATTTGAATAGTGTATATCCTGAATTCAAGCGAAACTGAACCACTAACGAAATTCCGAAACTGGCCCGAAATGTAATCGTTCACAGCCGTAGCACTCATCTTACCATTTCAATCACGATACACAAGCACTGGCTACTAGTACGAGCTTATCTTAGCTGAGAAGTGTAAGGAGGATGGCTGAGAGACTGCCACTAGCTCGATCACTCCAACTTCCCTTTTGTAAGTTGTAAACTGGCAAATTAAGAAGTATTACCTCTGTTCCAAATTGTACGGTCTTTTTAAAGAGCTAAGTTAGCTCTCTAAAAAGACTTACATTTCAGGACGAAAGGAGCACGTAGTACCACTTATTTCATAGGAGCTTGTAGCCGGTGGCCCAGACGTTCGCCGGCGGCGCCGCGTGGACATAGACGAAGACGACGCTTCGGCGGGCAGGCAGCGACGGGGCGGCGCCCGGGAGGACGTACCCATAACGCGCCTTGTGGAGCCCCCACACCGGGCCGTAGAGCTCGGCGATGCCGATGTGGAGCTCGTGCACCGTCTTGTCCGGGGACCTGTTGGTCACCGTGACCGCGTATCGGCGGTACGTCTGGCCCTCCTCGGTCCATGACCTCGTCGCGTTCTGCTCGATCGCTATCGGCGAGGAGTTCTTACCCTGATCAGCGGCTGCTGCTGCTTTTTTTTTCGATAAAGGGCATTTATTACTTATAGTAAGCAAATACACCCGGCCTCTGCATAACAAGATGCACACAGCCGTCCAATAGTTCATGGTTCAAAATGAAGGCAAAATACATATCGTTGCGAGCAATTGTAAATCGCCTAAGTAGCTGTAGGAGGACCAATCCTAAGATTATGCGGCCACCCATGTAGGGAAAAAATATCCCTCGCCGTAGCCTCCAGTCGTGTACAGACCTCCGTAAACAGGTCTCTGTTCTCCAGCCGCTGAAGAGGTGACCACAAACGGAGCGTAGCGGTACATCTGTAAATAACCTGCAAAGGAGAACAATTTTTGTTATCAAAAACTTTGTCATTTCTGCATAGCCAAAGCGACCAGATAACGGCTATCGCTCCCACCCTAATTAGCGTTCTAAACCTGAGATCGATACCATGAAGCCAATTTCCAAAAACATTGGCAACACTAGTCGGAGGGTACAGGCTGGAAGCAGCTTGGATGATTGACCATATAGATCTGGCAAAGCGGCATTGGAAGAAAAGGTGTTTGATAGTCTCGTCTTGCTGACAGAACACACACATTTTACTTCCATGCCAATTACGCCTAGCAAGGTTGTCTTTGGTTAGGATCACTCCCCGACGTAAATACCAGGCAAATTTTTTATTTTTTAGCGGTATCTTCATCTTCCAAATCTTCTTGTTATTATCAACTGGTATATCAGATTGCATAATTGCTTTGTAAAGAGAGTCTACCGAGAAGGTCCCATTTGAGTGGAGATTCCAACGGAATTCATCTGGACCTGGGGATAGCTGAATGGTCTCCAAACGTTGTTGTAAGGTAGTCCAATCAGCTAACCGGTTACCCAATAGGTGTCTTCTAAACGATACAGCCGGCGGTGAGGTTGCCATTACCTTAGCAATGGTATCACTTTTGAACCGGACTATACTATACAAAGCAGGATACTGATCTCGTAATGGGACATTGTCCAACCAGGTGTCCTCCCAAAACCGTATCTGCGATCCGTCGTTAATAGAGAAAAAAATTTCTTCGATGCCATAAGGCCAGCCCAAAAATGCGAGTCCCCAGGTTTCCATAAAACTTGGGACAGCGGTTTCGAACCAATATACTTCCTCTTAAGGAGGGTCTGCCAAACACCATCTTCGGTAAGCAGCTTGAAGAGCCATTTACCTAGTAAGGCGGAATTTTTGACTTGAATGTCATGAATTCCAAGCCCACCTTGGTCCTTTGGTTTACAGACCACACTCCATTTTACCAGTCGATACTTCTTTTTCTCACTGTCCCCTTGCCAAAAGAATCTAGATCGATAATAATCGAGTTTATGCAAGACTCCTTTGGGCAGAAGAAAGAAGGAGATCATATACAGTACCATATTAGATAGTACTGAGTTAATGAGGACCAATCTCCCACCCAGGGATAGTAATTTACCTTTCCAACTACTTAGGCGTTTTTAGAGCCTCTCCTCAACAGCTTTCCATTTGGCAATAGTTAATCTCCGATAATGAATCGGAATGCCTAAATACCGAATAGGGAATTGCCCTTGGCCACAGCCGAACAGCTCTGCATAAATGCTAGCTGCGTCCTGAGCCTCTCCAAAACAAAACAATTCACTCTTATGGAAGTTTATCTTTAGACCAGAGAGCTGTTCAAAAGCCGCCAAAATTAATTTGAGGTTTCGAGCTTTCTTCAGGTCATGTTCCATAAATAGAATTGTGTCGTCGGCATATTGAAGGATCGATAATCCACCATCAACAAGATGAGGAATCACTCCTTCAATTTGACCGTCCGCCTTAGCACGTTCAATCAATATAGCAAGCATATCGGCTACAATATTAAATAACATTGGTGATAGAGGATCACCTTGCCGGAGCCCCTTTCTGGTCTGAAAGTAGCGGCCAGTGTCATCATTGACTCTAATGGAGCGGCTGCTGCTATTGTTGCGAGACGCACAAGGTGCATCAAGAATCAGTCTCTATATATGATTCTGTTCCTGAACTGAATCGAGAATGTCAGAATGTTGAGTACTACTACTCCCTCCGGGGCGATTTAGATGACGCACGGTTGATATTGCAAAAACGTCCTCCGTCTTTCTCCGACCAAACCGGTAGTCCCTGTTCTCATCTCCTAGGTGTCATCTCCTTCGCCAACGCCTGCTCCGCCGCGTTGATGCCCCGCGCCTCGCCCGCGCCCGCGCCGCGCCGGCCACCACGCCTGGCCGAGCTGCTCCCCCGCGCCTCCTCTCGGTCCGCTCACCGCAGAGTTCCACCGCTTCCTCTCCTTGTCCACTCCCCCACGCCTCCATGTAAATACAGACTCTTTCTCCACGATTCGGGATGGCTCGGCGTACTCCGGCGGTTCAGCAGCAGATTTGAGGTGGCTCGGTGGCTCCTCCACCTTGGATTTTCTTCAGAGCAGCGGCGCTCGATCTCGAGGGCATGGGACGAGGGAGGCGATGAGCTGGTGCTGCGGTGCGATGTGGTGGACGAAGCTTCCACCTTTGTCCTCCATGGAGGGCGGCGGCGCGGCAGTTTGTGGTGGTGAGGTGCCTTGGCGACCCTCCGGCTATCTTCCTCGTCGTTCCCCATCTCCTGCAGGCTGAGGGTGACCACGACGACGTCCAGCCCGACCACAACGGCGTCCTTCAGAAGGTCGCCTCTGTTTCCCCTGTTGATTGTAACTGAAGCTTCTCTTCAGTTGGTAGCTTGCTCTTACTGCAGATAAACCTTTTCCAGATGTATAAACTGCAATTGGTGCTGTCTTCTCTACAAACTTGAGAAACTGTCCAAATTTAGAATTTATTTTAAGAAATTAATTTTTGGCAATATACATGAACTTTCTTGCAACTGTTGAGAACATAGATGAAACTAGAGCTACAACAGTACAACTAGCATAGCCACCCATTTCTCTACTTGAAAAAAATATTCATGCTCTGAAACTACTCTTGATTTTGTTTTATAAGATGAAAGCCTGAGATCACATATTCTCTAAATGCATAAGCAGTATAGTTCAGTTATGCAGGGGACTGAATGATCTAGCTTTTCCCTCCAATTATTAATGAGCCATGAGTGGCAGACAGAAACCTGAGATAAATCTGAGCCTGTACCTGCGCATATTACTGTGATCTGAGCCTATATCTGCACATCTTACTGTGATCTGAGATAGTTTAACTAGGAACATCAATATATGTTCTCTGTACAAGTTTCAGTACAAACTCAGCTAGCTGTGCACTAGAATTCAGATATGATTGGGTTTCTCTGAACTGAAAATTGATTGAGTGTTTCTCTGAACTCAAAATTGACTCAGCCAAATGAATCTACGAGATGTAGCTGAAATTCAGAAGCACTCTAAGTCTGTGAACTGAAATGCGTTACAGTAGTACTTTTCTGTTTCATTTGTAGGAACAAGGAAGTTCCGTAAAATATAAAAACTTCATGAATTCTGGTTTGCTGTATGTACGTGTATTATGTACAACTGGATGCTTCCGAAGGTTTTTCCTTTGCTCTCCGCTCTACACAAGCTCTCCACTCTGAAGTTTGTTTAGATGCGTAATTAAATCGTTTTTTCCTTTGCTTGGTAGCATCGCTTCAGTCTTCCAGTCTAGTACTGGAGTCTTCCTTTGTGTACTCTGTACACAATATTAATCAGCAAGGTTTAGTCACACTGGGCTAGTACATACTTTTTCGTAGTTCACAAAATTAGGTAGTCAAGTATGCAATTTGTTATACTCTATAGGAGTAATATTCAGTTAATTTTATTTGTGTCAAACTTCCAGAAGAACCTTGAACTTCCTGAAGAACTTTGAACAATGTATGAGATGGTAATCAGTATTAATTGAATTTCTGGAGGTTGATCTTGAATTTCTGTGCACGACTAGTTCTATTCAATTCATTTATTGATCAGATTGGACAGGAAATGCTAAGATTTGCTTATATACATCTAATTTTGTACTTGTGAATTTATTGTACTCCTCAATTTCTACAGAATGTATCAAATTTTACAGGAGATTTCATTAAATTGATAACTGAATATTCAGAGAAATAGCAAACTGAATTTCCCTGTGTCTTATTTTCAGAGGTGAACTCCAGCGGGAGCAGCAGCAGCACGAGCTCCACCGGCGGCAGGGGAGAAGCAGAACACTCTCGAACGTCGGCGACACTTGGGTGGCGGCGCCGCCGGTTTTCGGTCACCGGACGAGCGACGGCGTCGAGCTCGCGAGGGGAAGCTGTGCGAGGAGGCGCTCGTGAGGAAAAGCTCCTGAGGACCAGCAGGACGGCTCGTGATGGGAAGGTCGGCGAGGCAGAGCTCCTTTTCAAGCGGAGGAGGGCGAAGGAGGCGGCGGGGTGCTGTTCCTCTGCGACCCACCGGCGGAGCTCCTGCTCGAACGAAGGAAGGCGGAGGAGGGGGCGGCGGAGCTCTTCCTCTGTGGAGGACGGCGGCAGAGTCAGCGGAGGCGGACAGCGGCGGGAGGCGGAGGACGGCCGTCGACAGCCGGGGGCGGCCGGGACAGACGCGATCTTTGATTGGACTCTTCAGGGACCCGATTGGAGAAGAAATGAAACTATAGCGGGGTTTTTGCAAAAAAATATTTATACATGACATCCGACATCTATTTCGTGCCGGAGGGAGTACTAAATATGATTACCAGGAGAATGAGATGGCAGCAGTGTTGTCTTGTTGTCGCTCTTGGTCGCTTCTGATGTCAACTCTACAAATTAAAAGAAGTGGCAAATCAAATGATGCTTCATGTCCCGGGTATTTAACTTCTGAAGATCTGTGTACGCAGATGAGCAGAGTCAGCCGTACCATCTCGAAATGACCGACCAAACCGGCCGCGACCAGCGTGGCCAGAGGCGAGCCTCGCGAGCACGCCCATGAAGGGCGCGTTGTTGTAGGTGGTAGCCTCGGTCTGCTCGTAATTATTCCTCTCGTCGGCGAAGTAGTCGTGATCGTCCGGTCCGCCAACGATGGCACCGTCGAGCAGGTTCGGGTTGCTGTCCTTGCGGCCATACCACTTGGCGTAGCCGTCGTGGCAGCTCACGAACGACGGGTTGGAATTGACAGACACGATGGACGCGCCGCGGTGGTGCGCCTCCTGCGGGTAAACGCCGTAGCCGACCATGTAGCTGGCCCCCCTCGGGTTATTGCCCAGGATGTAGTCCACCTGAGACTTGGCGAACGCCATGAGCTCGGAGGGTTCCGCCGCCCCGGACGAGCACTGCACGGTGGCTGCGCGGGCGGCGGCGAGGGCGTCGGAGTAGGCGGCGAGCAGGAAGGAGGCGCTGGTGACGAACTGGAGGTTGTTCCACTTCTGGTAGTACATGAGGCCGGCGGGCGTCCGCTTGACGTCGCCGGAGCCGCCCTGCTTGCCGAGGCAGGAGCAGGCGAAGAAGTCCGCCTTGTTGCGGTACCGCTGCAGCACGGCGGCATGCGCGCCGGCCTTGCCCTGCAGGAGGATCTTGGCGGCGAGGACCTGCACTCCCGGGTACTTGATGTCCCAGCCGAACTCGCTGGTGGACCAGCCCGTGCCGCCCAGCGCGTCGGCGTTGTTGGCCAGGTAGTCCAGGTACTGCCCGTCGCCCGTCGCGTGGAACAGCCACGCCGCCGCCCACAGCAGCTCGTCCTGATTTGACGCCACACGAATTAGCTAGCCAGATCAAAATGTGATGCCAAATGTGCACGGAGGGGTGTGAGTGTTCATCTTGTCGGAGGAGCTGAGCCTGAGCTTACCCCGTATCCGCTGACGGAGCCGTAGTACTTAGTGGCGACGGGGATGCTGTCGTTGTACCTTCCCCGGTACTTGTTGGCGAAATCGAAGAGCTGCTCGGAGTGTTGCACTAGTTGGTACGCGTAGCCCGGGTTGGAGCGGCGGAACACGAGCGACGCCGCAGCCATTGCAGCCGCGGTCTCTCCGGCGAGGTCGGACCCCGGGTGCTGGGCATCGAGGCGGTACGCCTGGCGGCTCGTCGTCATGTCCTCCGGCCGCTGCCAACAGTTGTGGTCCGTGTCGCCGTCCCCCACCTTCGCAACAACAATCCGATGAGGCAACAACTTCAAGTACGTGTCAACATCCGAACAATGTACCCTTGGATAAGTCAGCTACCGACTACGTGTACTGAACAGTCGTATATATACGAACCTCTCCGTAGAGCACGTTGGGCTCCGGGTGCGCCTTCACGAAGTAGTCGGTTCCCCACTTGATGGCCTCCACGGCGTGGCCGAGCTCGCCGGCGGCCGCCATCTGCTCTCCGTACTCCAGGACGCTCCACGCCATCATGGTCACCGTGAACGCCATCGGCAGCCCGAACTTGACATTGTCGCCGGCGTCGTAGTAACCACCAGTAAGATCAACCTGAAAGGCAACCCAAATAAAAGCCACTAGTTAAAGTATGCATATTTCCAAAATATACACAATATATGCACCTAGATTTGCAATGTGCAATTGCATATTAATTACCCCGTTGGCCTTCCCGTCGAGGAGGCCGGAGTTGGCCCTCCAGGAAATCCTCTGGTTGCCGGGGAGGACGCCGGACCGCTGCGCCTCAAGGAAGAGGATGCTCTTGCTCAGCGCCTTGCCGTAGTCGACGGTGCTGCCACCACAGTAGGAAACCTGTGCTATGGCGGCAAGCACTAAAATGGCGAGGAGACCCATGCCCACACAGCGTGCTTGCTTCTCCCCTGGCTACGGCTGGTTGGTTGAAGGCCAAGAAGCTAGCCGAAAAGGGAATGCCACAATGTGTATTGATTTGGATGGAATCCCTGAAGCTTGCGGGCTGGTATTTATAGCGTATCCAAGTACCAGGTCGGGCTGTATTTACCATAGCGTATCCCAATATTTATTGAGAGAATCCTTATTTAACGTTACCTTATAATTAGCTTCCCCATTTAGCCTCAAAAAAATATCTTTCCAATTTGACATCTGAACTTTTTTTTTGACATCTGAACTTTATTTCTTCCTAGAATGACTTTTTAAACCAAAATACTCAGCAGTGACACACTAAGGGGCATCTCCAGCAGGCCCACCGGCGATCCAAACCGTCCGTCCTAGTCCATTTGCGTCGGTCCACGGACAGAAAATGGGTCGCGGTCTGGCCCACCTGGTTGGCGCGCGCAGCGGTCCGACGCATATCATCTGCACCCGCGAACTGTGAGATCTTGATGGTCTGTGATGCTCTGCTAATGGTGATGGGACATCGGTAATGACCACCGACGGCTTCACGCGCGGTGGAAAGTCTCCCGCCGATGGTAACTCATGTTTCCCGCGGGCGCGCGGCTGGAGATTGTTTCCCGCCCCCGCCCTTGGCCGGAAATTATCCCGCCCCCGGTGCCATTTCCCGCCGTGTGCCGCCTATATTAGCAGGCACTGCCGGCAGCGATGAGCACCCACCAAAACCCTAGCCAAGGAGAAAGCCACGCCCAAGATCCACCCTAGCCATGCCTCGCCGCAAGATCGCCAACTAGACAATGATCCGCAACATGTGCCGCCGGCGCTTCACCGCCCAAACGGCAGAGGAGTTGGAGATGCAGGCCGTGGAGCTGGCCCGGCAGCACGCTGGGGATGAAGTGGCCGCCTTCGAGCGCAAAGGCGAGGTGGCCCTGGCGGCCATGGTCAGGGTGCTGGCGGCCGCCGATGTCGTTGTCGGCAAGATGCACGCCGCTGCGGCCAGGAAGTCGATCGAGGCGGTGGCGATGGAGGCTGCCATGGCGGCCCTGCGCGTGATGCGCAACGACCCGGTCATGGTCTCGCTGGAGGCGGTGGCCATGGGGGCCGCCAAGGTCGCCATGCGCGAGCTGCGCGACGGCGTCGTCGCGCGCCAGGCCTCGGTCGAGGCACAGATATACGTCGACAACGCCGTAGACGAGGAGTTGTGCATCACCGCGATGGCCACCGGGACAACGGTGTGGCTGCTCGTTGATAGCGACGAGACGGAGGTGCATGACGATGACGACGAGGAGGCGGAGGCGGCGGCGGGGGCACAGCATGACACCCATCTGCGTGTTGCGGACGTGCGCGTCAAGGCGGCAGCGGAGGCGGAGCGCGTCGCCGCGACGGAGGCGGCGCGCATCGCCGAGGCCGAGGCGGAGGAGCGCTAGGCGGCGGAGCAGGCCGCGGCAGCCAGGATGGACAAAGCCCTCGCCTACCGCAGGAACGTCGATCGGAGGGACGTCGCTCGGCGGGAGGCCACCCGCCGCCGAGACTAAGCACCGCATTGAGCGGCGCATGACTGTGCGCCGCCAGGAAGCCGCTATCCGTGCTGCGATGGCGGCTATCGAGGCCGCCGACAACGGCGATGGAGGCGCCCTGCAGTAGGGAGACGGTGGCGGTGCCGGCCACGTAGCCATGGCTTCCTGCGCTGAGACGGAGGCGCCGGCGTCGGAGACTTACCCTGTAGGATAGACCTTTTCTGTTTTGTGGGCCCTTTTTGGATGAAGTTTCTCTCCTCTACCAATTCACTGCCGCCCCTTCTTGATCCTCTATCCTCACGTGTGACACCAGCTAATCCTAGCTTCCTTTAGACTCTGGCGCGGTCGCCTCCAACAATTGGAGGAGCTCAATCCCATCCCCAAGATTTCGTCCTGGGAGATCCCTAAATTCTGAATGCCTACTCAAAATATTCAGTATCAAATCCAGTGATTTATATTTTAAGGACATGTACAATAACAGAGAAGGCACATCTTCTCTTAACCCTCCACATTATTAAGAAAAGATAATAAATATTAGTGGTACAATGTATTATCGCTTATTATCTTCAATAGAAATTAATAGAATTAATTAAGTTTTGGTAGAAAATTATATTACTAACGGAGGACATATGGTACAATGGGGAAAATAGGCTTCTCTTATTTCATCAAAGAATATCCCTTAGCTAAGGAAATGCATTCTTCTCTTTCTTCATTTTCTCTCTTCCAACTAAGCAAAAAAAATATCGTGGTTTTGTCGAAACAGATGCTACAGGGAGTAGCTTACGAGAGGTGGTTAACGATGAAGACATTGGAGCACCTTGACAAAATTGGTACACAACACGATGTACCCAGGTTCAGCCCCTCACGGTGGAGGTAAACACCTACTTCCTACTTGATTGTATTGATGCTATATGTGTTTACAGGTGTTGTCGGCCACGTAGTTGCTGTAGATGGGAACTACATCGGCTATGGAGGCCACAAGGATGAATGGATAGTTTGCCCTATGCTACCTAGGTTAAGCTTTTATATAGGAAGCTTGACCTAGGGTTTTAAATTATCGGTAAGATTCATCATAAACCCTAGTTGACTACCACCTTTGATCCTTGGCTTGTTTTCTACAAAGGTCTTGAATGGATCAACTGTACCTTCACGTAGTCTTAGGCTTCAGTCGATAAGTCGTTCGACGTAGCGATTGAGCTAGGCCACCCTGGTCTTTGTACAACGACCCGCTTCCTTGGGCCGACCCTGTTCGGTATTTCCTCATCAAAATTTAATGTGGCAACCGTAAGAGAAATCTGACGTCACCCCATTGTACATGCCCTAAGAATGCATATCTGAACCTCCACTCCTTGAAGGTTTGTATGGAAAACATTCCCTAAAATTTTCTAGTGTTTCTACAATCGTTCCTATTAACAAGTTTTGCATTCATGTTAATGTTAATTATTCCACATATCAGCTTCTTATTAAGAACCATGAAATATGGAAGGGCTCAATGGTGTGTTGTAAAATGGATAGGACTGCATGACAAGGACCAAAAGGCTCATTTTCCATCGATGGAAATATAATAATGGATTTGTAATATTGCTTTATGGGATACTATTTGAGTTGACTTGTATAGTTATCATCTGGTCAAATGTTTCACAGAGTTATAGATACATTAATAGTCACAACATTTGTCAGTGGCAAAAGGGACAATTTATTTTCCTATTTAACACCGTTAATATTCAGAATGCACTATAGTGTCATTTGATGAAAAAGATAAAGTTTAGATGTTAGATTGAGAAGAATTTTATTTCTAGGACCAAATAGGGAAGGCAATTTTAAGGTAGTGTCAATTAAGGGATTTTCTCCTGAAATTCCATCAACCCCAACCTTTTAAATGAATCCTATGTTTTTATGGGAACAATGAAAAATCCTTTCAATATGTTTTGTTTTCCATAATCATGTGTTTAGGGAATTGTGTGAACTGAAGAGGAAAAAGGTTACAATTTTCATTTAGTATTTGTGCGAAAAGGGATGATCTTGGAAAAAGAAACTAACAGGTGCAAAACAAAGATGTTTTGTGTTATCTGTATGAGACAAGTAAAATCCTTCTGTTCCGGGGGGAATAGCTTCTCATCATATTACTTTGAATGGAACCTCTGAAGCTTGTGGGCTGGATTTATAGTGTATCCAAGTCAGGCAGAACGGGGAAGAGGCCAAGTGAGGGAGGAAGACGAGGCTCAGAGGTGGCGAAGGGTCTGGTTATTTAGTACTACTACCCTTCTGAGAGGGGGTAGACAAGTGCTCAAAGGTGTCATGGAGTACTCAATTTGTTGTTCAAATCACAACTTTCATGTTTGCGAATATAATGTCATTTTGGTGCGTTCTCCAATCTCCACCTGAAACTAAATTATACACATCATGCATATAGGAGTACACAACATAATATATGCAATTGCACAACAAAAACAAGTCAAAGTAATATTTCATGTTCAAAAATATTTTTCGAAAAGGGAACACAGTCCTGATCTCTCTATGAGTTAATACATGCAATCTTTATTTATTATTAAGAATCAAGTATTACAGAATGGATACATCATGGATCCCATAAGATTGATACATGGATCAACCATCTAATAATCTAATATGTAAATATGACATGAAATGACATTGCATTACCATGCTATCATATATTTAGAACGCCAGATTTTGTATATCATGTGCGAGTTGGTTACACCCATTATCCAATGCTTGACGCTTCTCTTTGGTTGCAGGAATGACCTTATACGGGGACAATGGGTGAAAGAGCAATGTTTGATATTGTTAAATATATAGGATCATTGCATACATTCCATATGGCCCAATGTAAAGTCCAGACTCCAAATCAAAATTTTTACTTTATCTTCCTTAGTTACCCCTTTTAGCCAATTCCCAAAAAAGTTATTGATGTTATTAGGTGGTGATATATTAAATCTCATTAAAATGACATGACAAACAATATTTGAAAGGGGTATGTAATAAACAAATGTTGAGTTGACTTATCTAGATCACAAAAATAGGTAAATTTAATTCGGCACATGGGAACATATGCTCCTGCCATCGGAAAATAACAATTCGAAATGTCAAAATATTCCAAACAAAACTCCCGCGCTTACGTCTCAATATTATATATGTTCACATCAAGTTTCGCAAAAAACTAACATTTTTGTGGCTTGTGTAAAAAGACAAAAAAAAAAGTCTCCTACAAAGCTATTTTTTAACACAAAATTTGTCTTTTTACACACAACACAAAAAATGACAGTTTCTCATGGAACGATTTTGTGAGCACATCGAATATCAAGACGTGCGCTAATTTGTTTCCACAGTTTTTAACATTTTAAAATGTTTGCCAAAACACCATTCCCACAATAATAACACTTTTTCTTCCAAGCCAGTTTCTTTTTGCAAAATTATCTCTTGCGAGAAGCACTTTTACGAATATAGGAACCACAAAATCTTAATTTTTTAGTGGTACCTTCATTTTTGAAATATATTTGTAGGGGAATCTATTATGGTCATTCATGTACTCTAAATAGATCGATTTGACCTAAAATAATGCGATGTGATGAGCTTCCAAGCAAATAAATCAGGCTTCATCAACGGGAATACCATTCAAGACTATCTTGGATGGGCATTTGAGTATCGACATATTTGCCACCTATCCAAAAGGCACATCATTATAATGAAGATTGATTTTGATAAGGCCTTTGACAAGATTGAATATAGTGCTATTATTGAAATGCTAAAGGCTGGAGGATTTGGACCTAAAGGATTGCCCTTGTGAACCAAATTTTAAATTATGCTTCAACTTCAGTTCTCCTAAATGGCATTCCTAGTTAGAAAATAATTTGCAAAAGAGATGTGAGACAGGGCGACCCTCTATCTCCTATATTATTTGTTAATACATCAGATCTTCTGCAGGCTGCTATTAATGATGCATGGAAAACTAGTATCCTGAGTTTGCCCATTGATGCGGATTTTTCCAATCTCATAAATCATCTCACAAACATAATATCCACCATATGGGTAATACAAATATGGTTACAATTATGATAGACAACTCATGTGACTCTAATTTATGAAGCACAAGAGAGAGTTTCATACTAGTTACTTCCACAATCCCCATAGTCCAGGGGGTGAACTACCTCATCTTTTATCATGTTGTTGAAGGAGATGGTGTCAATGGAGTCGAAGGGGCCTTTGGGAGAAGCCCCGGCAGTGTCTCCCCTCCTATTCTCGCAGTCTTCAGATCAGTTTCGTGTATTTCGTGTTTCTCCGCCGGCCCATCGTGAAGTCACCAGAGGATGGGTATATATATAGTTGGTTTTAGGTCAACACGATTCCGAAGAGTCCAAGATTGCATCAAAATGATGCTCGAGGCAAAAGGTGGGCCCCACCATGCGGCTAGGGGGTCCTCGTGGCGTTCCCCGTTGAGTTCTTCTCATGGTCTTCTATTTCCAAAAAATGACGTGCAAAAAGTTTGGGTCCGGTTGACGTTCGGAAGGTCCCTAAAAGTAAAAACATGCAAAAACAAGGAAATCTGCTTCGCACTGTTAAAACCAAATGAAAGGGGATTGTTTAGGAAACCCCCGGAATCAATGTAAAACAAGTCCAGGTCCTCATAAAACTATCAAGTAACTAATAATATGACCTAATAAACTACAAAGTTCATCGATGCATTTTACATGCATCAAACCCTAAATGGCATAATTCCTTATACTCATTAGAGCAGCTATTCTCAGCAGCACCAGTCTCAACACATGGTTATAATAATATAAAAGCTCTAGAAGTCTGATGCAAAATGTCCTTCCTAAGTATCAGCACTCGCAATAAATGCCAACTTTGGTACTTCTAGCATCAAAACGGTTCACACCACACCAACAATCACATTTTCTTTGTCTCTAAGAGATTTCAAAGGATTTGCTAAAATCGATTGATTCATTACCAAGAAACCATCAGATTCATCCAACAACATAGATATCTTATTCATCTTCATATTATGACATGTGTTATACTCGACGTGAATCTTGCAACCACAGATTTACTAGAAAACTGCAAGCCATCCTTCTTTCACCTTCATTTTTTAATTAAGGGTTCCATAGCTTTTTCGAAACAGGGCACACCGCGTCTGCATCGATTGATGCATACGGCTTTTTATTAACTTATTAGTATCAAGTATTCCATAGCTGCGGGTTAAATCAATATGTTCCGAGTAAACACCTATGTACACTCAATAAATATTTAGTTTGTCAACCCTTAATAATGAGAAAATAGTAGGGTTATGAGATGTAGTTTCACAACGCTAAGAAACATTCATTGAGATTACTGAAAGTATCTATCACCCATCATCCTTGATCGATCGACTCTGATTGCACTACAAATGACCAACATCGAAGCCACAACAACTACGCAAAAGCCTACGTCAATCCATGCCAAACCATAAGCCACATGCGTTCAACTAGTAGGTAGCTATATTTTTGATCATTTGATGCTAAGCCTGGCTGGAGAAATATGCTAGCTAGACTATAGTACCCTCATGTATTCTTTATTTTTTATGGAAAGGATAAAGGCCATATATAAAGTAGAGTCCTTACAAAAACACTCTTACAAAAATTAAAAATAATATCCAAGATCTCGAGGGTATCAATACCTCCATACTCCTCCATCCATGGCAACACCCTATGGTCCAAGCTTGGTGCTGCCTCCGAACCTCCGAAACAGCACCGAAGATAGATAACATTTTTTGCAATGGCCAGAAAAGTCACCATTGCAAAACAAAAAACATCGACGGCCTCGATTTGTGAATAGATTGTTGTTGCAGAGTAGAAAATGTTGGGAAGGGCCTAATGGTGTGATATGTCTCCAACGTATCCATAATTTTTGATGCTCCATGCTTGTTTTTACACCATTTGCTTAGTGTTTCGTTACACTTCGTGGCACTTTTATGCATTTTCCGGAACTAACCTATTAACAAGTCGCCACAGTGCCAGTTCCCTATTTTCTGCTGTTTTTGTGTTTCAGAAAAGCTACACAGGAAATATTCTCGGAATTGGACGAAACCAAAGCCAGTCGCCCAAAATTTCACCGAAGCTTCCAGAGAACCGAAGAGAAGACGGAGTGGGGCCACGAGGGGCCCACACACCAGGGCGGCGCGGCCCAAGCCCTGGCCACGCCCCCTATGTGTGAGACCACCTCAGTCCACTCCTGATGATGCCCCTTCGCCTATAAAGACCCCCCGACGAGAAAAACCTAAAGACCCAATCAGTTTTCCAGAACACATCGCGATCCGCCGCTACCGTCGACCCGAAGATCGGGAGGGTCCAGAAGCTCTTCCCGGCACCCTGCCGGAGAGGGGAATCGCCACCGGAGGTCTTCTTCATCGCCATGCTTGCCTCCGGAGCGATGAGTGAGTAGTCTACCTTGGACTATGGGTCCATAGCAGTAGCTAGATGGTTGTCTTATCCACCATGTGCTTCATGTTTAGATCTCATGAGCTGCCCTACATGATTGAGATCACCGTTATGTAATTCTACATGTTTGGTTTGTTGGGATCCGATGAATATTGGTGTTATGCTTGAGTTGATGTACTGAAATTTATCTTATGTTATCTCTATGTTGTTTATGATCTTGCATGCTCTCCGTTGTTAGTAGCTATCTTGGCCGAGTAGTTGCTAGTGACTCCAAGAGGGGGTATTTATGCTCGATAGTGGGTTCATGCCTTTATTTAATCTGGGGGAGTGACAGAAACCTCTAAGGTTGTAGATGTGCTGTTGCTACTAGGGGAAAACAACATTCATATGCTCGAGGGCATGTGCTTTATTTACATTACACACTTTGCTTAATGCAATTATCTGTTGTTCGCAACTTAATACTTGTGGAGTTCTCGGATTGATTCGCCACAAGTGGATTATTAGTCATAGATGCAGTTGGATGGCGGTCTATGTATCTTGTTGCAATGCCCAGAGTAAATCTCATAGTAATCCTCTCATCATATGCACGTTGTCTTTATTCTATCAATTGCCCAACTGTAATTTGTTTACCCAGCATGTATTATTTTATCTTATGGAGAGACACTGCTAGTGAACTATGGACCCCGGTCCTATTTCCTCTATATCGATATCACCTGTTTACTTTACTCGCACTGTTTAGTTTACTCGCATACTATTACTATTTTCCACTCGATACGCTCATTCCTTTGTTTCAAGCAAACCGGTGAGATTGACAACCTCATCGTAAGTTGGGAGCAAAGTATTTGGTTGTGTTGTGTGCAGGTTCCGCGTTGCAGCTAGCAAAGCAAAGCTTGGACGAGGCGCCTTATAAATTGTCCAGAGCTGTCGCAAGCTAGCAAGCATCACCTTCAGTCATTTGGCTTGTGCCCATTCGGATCGATAAACCTTGGTTTCTTACTGAGGGAAAACCTTGCTGCTATATTCATTATACCTTCCTCTTGGGGTTCCCAACTGGATGGCGAAAAGATATCACCACCGTAAGCATCAAGGACTTTTTCTGGCGTCGTTGCCGGGGAGGAAAAAGAAGACTTCTGTGAGAGGAGTTTTCGCACACACATCCTTTACTTTGTTTATTGTTTTGCTTTACTTTATTTATTTTACTTGCATCGTTTTATCAAAAACCCAGAAAAATTAGAATCCTTTGTAGTTGTTTTTACTTGTCTGCTTTTAGTCTTGTTAGAATGAGTAATCCTGAAGTTGAAGTTCGCACTTTTAAGCAACAAGGGGGAGAGAGCTTGAAAGATGCTTGGTACCGTATTAGCAATTCTCATCATAGGTGTACAAAGAAGCATTCTACCATGATCCTCCTTAGAAATTTTTATGTTGGTATAACTAGTTGGTATAGGTACGTTCTTGATACTCCTGCATGAGGAAATTTTCTGGGTACTCCCGCTCTTGAAGCATGCACTTTAATTGAAAGTTTAGTGGGGGTACCACCTATTCATGTTGTTAAAACTGAGGTCACTTTGGTGGAAGTTTTAGAAAAGCTTAGCTCTTTAGAAAAAAGTTTGCCAAATATCCATGATAATGCTAGCCGTGTTAATGAATTGATATAGAGTATCGGTAAGAGAATCACCGTTTTAGAGGCTAGCACTACTCTTGATAGTCAAAACCTTAGGATTGGGAAACTTGAGGAGTCCATGGAAACTTTAAGTTCAATTTTCTCTTTTCTTAAGTTTAAGAAAGAGAAAGCTTTTGGTGGAAAAGAGCAAAAATTTATGTATGTTCCCAAGGTGTCCGTGCCTAAACCGCAGCATGTTTTTAAGATTGGTAAGACTTTTAGTTCAACTAAAAGTGACTTGCAGGTTGAATCATCTTCGGGAACCTCTAAAGTGCCTAGAGTGGTAAGTGGTGATCTTGAGGAAACAGTTGATATTAATGCTTCATCACTTGATGTTACTTAATTTGCAATTTTCTGCGCCTAGCTCAAAGGCGTTAAAGAAAAGCACTCTTGGGAGATAACCCAATGTTTTTACATTCAGTTCTTTTTATTTTATTTGAGTCTTGAAAGTTATTACTACTGTAATGACCTCTTCTTATCCTTTTTATTTTGTTTTTGTGCCAAGAGAAGCCTCTAATTTGAGTGAGGTAAGATTTGGGGATGTTGCTGTCCTGAAATAGTTTTCGGTGCTGCACCATAAAAATTCGTGAAAATTCTCTGTATATCTTTTGGACCTGAAATTTCTTGTGCATATGCCCCAGGTGATATCCAAACTTTCATTAGTTGAACACTTTTTGATTTGAGCAACCTAAAACCCCTCAAAAATTCGACCTTTGTCAGCTGTTCTGTTTTGACAGATTTCTGCCAATATTTGTGTTTGCCGCTTTATCGCTTTCTTTTTGAGTTCTTTTGATCACGGAACTTTTGGGGAAGTTGCTACAGTAGTATATGCTTTATATGTGGTGGTTTTAGGTTGAAACCTGAAGCAAAAAGAGGTTGATTCTATGTTATGCTTACACTAATGTTGCTAATAGATTTGTGTTTAGTTTTGTATGAAGGAAGTTTTCAAGTGTAGGGATCGGAGAGTGATGAGATGAGTTGAAGAATGGACAAAAGCTCAAGCTTGGGGATGCCCATGCATCACCCCAAGAAATATCTAAGAAGTACAAGCGTCAAAGCTTGGGGATGCCCCCGAGGCACCCCTTCTTCATCGGCAAAAATCAGGTCACCTTTCAAGACACTATATTTTTATTGCTTCATGCATTATGCGTTTTTCTTGGAGCGTCAGTTGTTTTAGTTTTCAGTATTAGTTTAGTTTTGTTTGATGCAATAAATGGTTGGACCCCAACAAATTTCTTTTGGAGAAGTTGCCTTGCTTTTCATTTGCCAAGAACACTCCGTTTTTCACTCAATTCATTTCAACGAGTGTTCTTCTTTTTCTAGAACTGCGTTTAGTTTTCGATTTTCGCCTTAATTTGCGTTCAGGTCTTGTTATATCTTTTCATCAAGGTGTATTTTTTCCTCTGGTATTTATTGGTTTTCATCAAAAGAGGTGTTTATAAAATTATTGAATGGTGTTGGAAAAGAGAAAAAGCTTTATGCAAAAAAGTGGTACAAGAAGGAGCTTGTGTAGACTGCGGCCTAGGCTTTTGCATGTCGTGCTTGATGTCTTTTTGATAGTATGCTTAGTGGTTTTGCTGTAGCATGACTTGTCTCAAATAACTGAGATTGCTTAATGAGCCTTTGAAAAAATCATGCGTTGTTTTTATCGTCTGGAAGCATTATTTTGGTTTTTCTCCCCGATGCTTTATTTGGGTTGACTTGGCGCATGCTCACACATGTTAGACTCATCCAAAGTCGCCAATAGCCTCTATGATCATTTAGTTTTTGACTTTTGATGCCATCTTATGCTTCTTTTAATGTCGCTTTATCGCTTTGCATGATTATGGCCGTTATTGCTCTCTTAGTTGGTCGCTCCCAGTCATTTGCTAGCCTTTGTTTTGTACTGAGTATGAGCTCTACTCGTGCATCCAACTCCTAAAAACCAAGTTTTGCCATTGTGTCCACCATACATACCTATTAGCAATTTGCTATTCCAAAGTACTTTTGACTTGTTTTTATCTACTCTTCAAATTAAACTCTTACCAGTGTTATGCGAAAATTGGTCAATAAAGCTCTCACGAACCGGAAGGCACACTTTATTTTTCTCGTTCTTAAAAATTTGACATTGTGGTCTCTTATGTTGAGTTGTTATGCTTGCAAGTTGTAAGTTGGGAATTAGCCCAACCATGCCGTCATGGGGCAAGCTTTCAACATTGCACTTCTTATTTAGGTTGATATCGTGATCTTTTGTTTATGGATACTCGTGGTGTGAAATGAATTGGGAATCTTGCGGGATCATGGAGTTTGTATATGTGTTAGAGAAATGCCTGGGCCGCCAATCTAAGCCATGCATAATTCATGGTGGAAATTTGCAGCATGCCCATAGTGGACATTCGACGACGCATCTCAAAATAAAAAGCTATACAAATGGTAAATAAAAGAGATGTCGAGGTGTTCATTGTCTGCTTGTCCTGTCATTTTGATGTGGGATTGTTCCATGTCATCGGGCACGGAGGTACCCCGTTGGCGGTTCTCGATGATACGTATATACTTACAATGACAAGAGCTTGCTTGGGACTCTAACTAAAGTAGCATGAGGTTTGGGTACTTGTATTCACGGGACACGAGGTTTTTAACTTATGATTTGTCAAGCATATGCAGCGTAAGTGTTCTCGCATTAACTTTAACCATTCAAGATGCTTATGATGGGGGAAATGAGAGCTCAAAGCCGGTAAGCACCATAATTTTTGATGGTTTATAAAACTTGCAATCACTGCTTCCCTCCGCGAAGGGCCTTTCTTTTACTTTTATGTTGAGTCACCACCTTCTATCTTTATGCACCATTAAGAGAGCATAGTTGTCATTCTTAGTATAATGTGCATTGTCCCAAAGTTTTCATTGATTGATTCATATTGTTGGTTTCACTTGTTCTTAAATTATTTGTATCTAGTCGCCCTCTTAAACTTGAAGGTGTCCTATGCATTTATGTTTTGCTCTCCATGAAGGACAAGCTGAAAACCATTTGTATGTTTTTCCTTATGATTTGAACACACGTTTGACTTTCATTGTTTCATTTTTATGATCTTTTGTTTGTGTTCATTTTCATGTTATAACATGGTTGCTAAGTTGCTTCTATCAAGATTATGTCTTTCATGCCCATGTTTTAAGTTCTTTTGATCCCAGCGCACAACACTTACATACATGATCAAGATTGTGTAGGTGCATGTCACCTCAAAAATTATTTGTTTTGTTATCACTTACCTACTCGAGGACGAGCAGGAGTTAAGCTTGGGGATGCTGATACGTCTCCAACGTATCCATAATTTTTGACGCTCCATGCTTGTTTTTACACCATTTGCTTAGTGTTTCGTTACACTTCGTGGCACGTTTATGCATTTTCCGGAACTAACCTATTAACAAGTTGCCACAGTGCCAGTTCCTTGTTTTTTGCTGTTTTTGTGTTTCAGAAAAGCTACACTGGAAATATTCTCGGAATTGGGCGAAACCAAAGCCAGTCGCCCAGAATTTCACCGAAGCTTCCAGAGAACCGAAGAGGAGACGGAGTGGGGCCACGAGGGGCCCACACACCAGGGCGGCGCGGCCCAGGCCCTGGCCGTGCCCCCTATGAGTGAGACCACCTCGGTCCACTCTTGATGATGCCCCTTCGCCTATAAAGACCCCCCGATGAGAAAAGCCTAAAGACCCGATCAGTTTTCCAGAACACATCACGATCCACCGCCGCCGTCGACCCGAAGATCGGGAGGTGATACGTCTCAAACGTACCTATAATTTTTGATACTCTATGCTTGTTTTTACACTATTTGCCTTGTGTTTCGTTATACTTCGTGGCGTTTTTATGCGATTTTCGGAACTAACCTATTGACAAGATGCCACAGTGCCAGTTCCCTGTTTTCTACTGTTTTTGTGTTTCAGAAAAGCTACATAGGAAATATTCTCGAAATTGGACGAAACAAGTTCCAGAAGTCTTATTTTCCCCGGAAGCTTCCAGAGAACCAAAGAGGAGGCGGAGTGGGGCCACGAGGGCCCCACACACTAGGGCAGTGTGGCCCAGGCCCTGGCCGCGCCCCCTATGTGTGAGGAGGCCCTGGCAGCCCCCTGACGATGCCCCTTCGCCTATATAAAGCCTCGGGACGGAAAACCCTAGGGGAATCGGCAATTTTCCAGAAAGAGTTCCGTAGCTCCGCCGCCGCCGCCGACGAATTTCGGGGGACAGAAGTCTCTATTCCGGCACCCTGCCGAGACGGGGAAGTGCCCCCGGAGCCATCTCCATCGGTCTCCATCGCCGTCTCCGCCATCTCCATCGACCTCACCGCCATCTCCATCAACCTTGCTGTCTCCTATGATGAGGAGGAAGTAGTTCATCCCCGGGGCTGAGGGCTCTACCGGTAGCTATGTGGTTCACCTATCTCTCCCATGATGTGATCTTTATGTGATCGTGAGCTTTGTATCTAGTTGAATTGGTAGATGTTATTATTCAGATATTATGCTACTCCTATGCTTAATTAATATACTCTCCGGAGATACCTCATATCATGGTGTAAAGGTGACTAGTGTGTGCATCATGTGTATCTTTTTGGTTAATGTCTCTATGAAATGTTGGTGTTTGTTGGAACCATCTAGTGCGTTCATGGTGATAGTGTGGGACAATCTAGTTTGGGAACATACGGACTTTGAGGAGTGCTTCGTAGCCCTACACATGATTAGTGTTCGTTTTCCATTGGAGAACTGTTTTGAGTTGCATATTGATGATAGCATCTATTGGTTCAATTATGTTATATTTGTTGGGAGTGTGTCCACTAGTGAAAGTATGATCCCTAGGCCTTGTTTCCAAGCTTTGCACACCGTTTACTTGCTGTTTTGTTACTTGTTCGCTTGCTACCATTTTTATTCCAGATTGCATTTACTACTTATAATCATCTATACCACTTGTATTTCACTATCTCTTCGCCGAACTAGTGCACCTATACATCTGACAAGTGTATTGGGTGTGTTGGGGACACAAGAGACTTTATGTATCGTAATTGCAGGGTTGTTTGAGAGGGATAGCTTTGACCTCTTCCTCCCTGAGTTCGATAAACCTTGGGTGATCCACTTAAGGGAAACTTGCTGCTGCTCTACAAACCTCTGGACTTGGAGGCCCAACACTGTCTACAAGAACAGAAGCGTGTGTAGACATCAAGCTCTTTTCTGGCGTCGTTGCCGGGAGGTAAGGTAAAAGGTACTCACATCCTCCTGTGTGAGTGCTCGGAGTTATTTCCTTTAGATTCTGTAATTATATCTTTTTGTTTCTTGTTTTTATTTTCACTAGTTAGGCTTAATGGAAAATAAATAGTTCTTTAGTCTTTTTTTCTGAGTTTAGATTTGATGAGAAAATTGAAAATCCTTTGGAGCTTATTTCTCATAGCAATGTTATTAGTACAAATGCTTTGAATACTGTTAATGCTAATGCTATAGAAAAGTCTAAGCTTGAGGAAGCTGGTTTTGTTAAGTATGATATTTTTAGTTCCCCAGCTTTAGTGGAGAAAGTTTGCTCTGATGATATTTTATCTCCCATATGTGATGTTTCTAATGATGCTTGTGCTCCTCATCCTTTTAAAATACCTATGAAAATTGTTGAACGAGTTATGAATAACCGCTATTCAGGAGATGGGACAGTCCCTCCGGGTGATCATTTACTCTTTATACAAGAATTATGCGAGTTGTTCAAGTGTGCAGGTATTTCATCAAGCCAAGTTAAGAGGAAGTTATTCTCTTATTCACTGAAGGGTAGAGCTGAGGAGTGGTATCAGCTGCTTAAAGATGGTCCATCTATTGCATGGGAGGAAATTGTGCCTCTCTTTTATTCCAAGTTTTATCCTCCAAGTGAAATTCATAAAGACCGTAATCGGATATATAACTTTTGGCCGCATGAGGGAGAAAGCATTGCCCAAGCTTGGGGAAGATTGAAGTTACTAATGCACAAATGTCCTATTCATGATCTTCCCTGTAATATTATTATTATTAATTTTTATGCAAGGCTTTCAGGATATTACAAGGACTATCTAGATGCATGCTTTGATGGGTCTTTCACAAGCAAGGATGTTGACACCAAGTGGGATCTGCTTGAAACAATTCAAAACAATATTGAAGGTTGGGATAGCGACAAAGGTAAAGGATCAGGTATGAATTACGAGTTTGATTGCATTAAGTCTTTCGCTGAAACTGCTAATTTTCAAGAGCTTAGTGCTAAATCTGGTCTTGATCCTCAAATTATGGTTGATTGCTTTAAAGCCTTTGCTTCCCATATGAATGTTCCTAAAGGAAATGGGGACGTGTATCATTAACCTTTTAAGGACACTTGCATAGAAAGTGATATGATTATTGATGATTGCAATAAACATGCTCAAACTTCTAAAAGTACTATTTCTTATAAGCATGTTAATTTTTGTGGAATACATAGACCTTGTGAACAGAGTTACAACAAGGAAGATTATTGCATCACCCACGCAAATGAAGAAACCAGTATGTGGCTCAAGGATCTAGATGTGCTTGGTGAAAGGGTTTGTGAGCTTTATCCTTTTCTTTGTGAATTTTGCAGTGAAAAGGGTCACTTTAATTTTCAATGCCCAATTAATCGAAAGAGTACCATAGATTTGTATTGTGATGATAAGATTACTTTAAATCAGCATGATGAGCTCACTTTGTTCTTGGCGTGTGAAGAGATATCTAGAAAGATTGCTTTGATAGATATGAGAGATGCTGATATTAATAGTACCCTTCATGGTTGTCGTCTCTATTGTGCTAAAGACTGCCTCGCAAACACTTACTTGCAAGATCTTATAAAACATGATGTTATGCCAAGCTATGACAGGACTAATAGATGTTTTGATCTTATTAATAGAGAGGAGGAATCCTCCAAAGTTTCTTCTGTTGTTTCTGTCAGCAAACCAGATTATGTGGAGAAGATGCCTTTCCCTCCTAAAGAATATGTGGAGAGGATGCCCTTCAAGTCTCTCCCTCCTAAAGGAGAGAGTAAGAAGAGTATGAAGAAGAAGGAGAAGAAGAGGAGTAAGAGGCGAGAGGACATGGTATCTTCCCCTAAGCGTTATGATCCTGCTATAGATTATGATAATTCTGATTGGGATAATGTTCATATGCCTGTTACCTATGTTAGTGATCATGATTGGGAAAAGCACTCTACTTTTGATATTGAAAATCTTTTTGGTACCAATTCTAAGGTTAATAATTGTTGTACCATTAGTGCTATCCATGTTCCTTCTTATGATGATATGTTTGATGAGTATGCTTTGCGAAATAGTTGTTCTCTAGCTTGTGATGATACTAAACCTCTAGTTTATGATGGTGATGATGATGGGTATAATATTTTCAGTTCACCTACTGTTGAGGAGAAAAATAGTTATGATTACAATATGCCTCCTGTTTTTGATGATTATGGTGATGAGAATAATTATTCTATTGAATCTGCTCCTACTACTATTGTTCATGTGGGGAGTATTAATTCTTTTATGCATGTGGCTCATGATAGGGAAGCTTTATGTGATAGTTATATTGTTAATTTTATTCATGATGCTACTAAAAGTTATTATGAGAGAGGGAAACATGGTTTGATGGATCTCAACAATATTGAGTTTCCCCTCTTTATGTTGCAATTCTTGAAGTTGTACTTGTTTTGCCTTCCTATGCTTTTTGCTTTGCGCTTTCATGACTTGTCTCTCTACAAGACTATTTTTCATAGGAAGTGGTTTAGATTTAAATGTGTTTCATACATGCTTTTTGATGCTCTCTATTGCTTCAAGTTCTTATATGGCGCCTTTGCCTCAAGCTCTTATATGGCGCCCACATGAGCATCTTTGCAAATTACTGCGCCTAGCTCAAAGGCGTTAAAGAAAAGCACTCTTGGGAGATAACCCAATGTTTTTACTTTTAGTACTTTTTCTTTTATTTGAGTCTTGGAAGTTATTACTGCTGTAATGACCTCTCCTTATCCTTTTTATTTTGTTGTTGTGCCAAGAGAAGCCTCTAATTTGAGTGAGGTAAGATTTGGGGATGTTGCTGTCCTGAAACAGTTTTCGGTGCTGCACCGTAAAAATTCGTGCAAATTCTCTGTATACCTTTTGTACCTGAAATTTCTTGTGCATATGACCCAGGTTATATCCAAACTTTCATTAGTTGAACACTTTTTGATTTGAGCAACAGAAAACCCCTAAAAAATTCGACCTTTGTCAGCTGTTCTGTTTTGACAGATTTCTGCCAATATTTGTGTTTGCCGCTTTATCGCTTTCTTTTGATCACGGAACTTATGGGGAAGTTGCTACAGTAGTATGTGCTATATATGTGGTGGTTTTGTGTTGAAACCTGAAGCAAAATAGGTTGATTATATGTTATACTTACACTAATGTTGCTAATAGATTTGTGTTTAGTTTTGTATGAAGGAAGTTTTCAAGTGTAGGGATTGGAGAATGATGAGATGAGTTGAAGAATGGACAAAAGCTCAAGCTTGGGGATGCCCATGCATCACCCCAAGAAATATCCAAGAAGTACAAGTGTCAAAGCTTGGGGATGCCCCCGAGGCACCCCTTCTTCATCGGCAAAAATCAGGTCACCTTTCAAGACACTATATTTTTATTGCTTCATGCACCATGCATTTTTCTTGGACCGTCTTTACTTTTGCTTTCAGTTTTCTTTTATTTTGTTTGTTGCAATAAATGGTTAGATCACATCATGTTTCTTTTGGAGGAGATGAACTCGCTTTTCATTTGCCAAGAACACTCTAGTTTTCACTCTTATCGTTCAATGAGTGTTCTCTTTTTCTGCTACTGCATTTAGTTTGCATTTTTCGCCTTGATTTTTGTTCAGATCTTGTTTTATCTTTGCATCAAGGTGTATTTGGACCTCTGGTATATGTTGGTTTTCCTCAAAAGAGTTTCCTCAAAAAGGTTTTAATGGTGTTGGAAAAGAGAAAAAGTTTCATGCAAAAAAGTGGTACAAGAAGGAGCTTGTGTAGACTGCGGCCTAGGCTTTTGCATGTCGTGCTTGATGTCTTTTTGATAGTATGCTTAGTGGTTTTGCTGTAGCATGACTTGTCTCAAATAACTGAGATTGCTTAATGAGCCTTTGAAAAAATCATGCGTTGTTTTAATTATTTGGAAGCATTATTTTGGTTTTCTCCTTGATGCTTTATTTGGGTTCACTTGGCGCATGCTCACACATGTTAGACTCTTACAAAGTCGCCAATAGCCTCTATGATCATTTAGTTTTTGACTTTTGATGCCATCTTATGCTTCTTTTAATGTCGCTTTGCATGATTATGGCCATTATTGCTCTCTTAGTTGGTCGCTCCCAGTCTTTTGCTAGCCCTCGCCTTGTACTGAGTATGAGCTCTACTCGTGCATCCAACTCCTAAAAACCAAAGTTTTCCAAAGTGTCCACCATACATACCTATTAGCAATTTGCTATTCCAAGTAAATTTGACTTGCTTTTATTTACTCTTCAAATTAAACTCTTACCAGTGTTATACGAAAATTGGTCAGTAAAGCTCTCACGAACCGGAATGCACACTTTACTTTTTCTTGCTTTTAATTTTTTTTTGACATTGTGGTCTCTTATGTTGAGTTGTTATGCTTGCAAGTTGTAAGTTGGAGACTAGCCCAACCATGCCGTCATGGGGCAAGCTTTCAACATTGCACTTCTTATTTGAGTTGGTATCATGATCTTTTGTTTATGGATGCCCGCGGTGTGAAATGAATTGGGAATCTTGCGGGAGCATGGAGTTTGTATATGTGTTAGGGAAACGCCTGGGCCGCCAATTGTAACAACCCAAGATTTTATCAAATTTTGGGGGAAAATTTTCGTTTTTATTTTGCTTGTGTTGATTGAAAATTCACAGGGATTTAAAACTTTTTGAGTTTATTTGAAAGCTTTGTTTGAAAACTATTTAAAATCCTCTATTTATTTCTTGAAGAACTTCTTTGAGAAAGATCAAGTTTCAAAATACTACTTTGTGTTTATTCAAACCTATGCAAGCTATCTTGCAAAAGGATATTTACAAAATGGTTTATAAAGTTTTCTATGCCAAAGGAATGTTTTACAAATATATTTCAAAAACTATTTTTATAGAGTTTATTCTCTGATTTTAAAAGAATTATTTTAAAATCCTACTTCTACTTTGATTTATGCAAGCAAAGCCATCGGGCTTAATTGAGACCTTTTATTAAAAACCTTGTTTTGGATTCTGAAAACATATTTGATGTTGGTTTAAAACCTTTCGGTGAATTTTACAAAATTTATGAAATTGGTTTGGCTTGATTTGGATTCAATATGCAAAATCTAGAAAAGAAATAAGAAAACAGAAAAGAATAAAAGAAAGAAGAAAAAAAAGGGGAAAGGAAAGAAATAGGACCGAAACGGCCGGTCCGGCCCAGCACAGATTCGACCCCGGCTCGGCCCATCTCACACCGAACCGTTACTCCCCCTTTTTCTTTTTCTCTTTTATTTCTTTTTCACCACTGACAGGTGGGACCCACCTGTCAGGGCCTTCCCTAACCTCCGGCCGTTACTTCTTCACTGGAAACCGACGAGCCCAAGGATCCCGCCCCTCTCCCCTCTTAAATCCCATTAATTCTGGCCTTGAAGACCTTCCCTGCCTACGTCTATAAGAAGGCCTCACTCCCCTCCTCCATATCCCTTTCGTCCTCCTGCCCGAGACGCCTCCAATCCGACGAAATTTCTCGTCGGAGCTTGCGGATGCCGACGACCTTTGTCGCCGATTCCGACGCGATGAGAAGTCCCCATCCCCCCCCTTCGGTCATTCCTCTCCTCTCTCTCCCTGGCGCCCCATCTGAAGACCTTGGGATAAATTTTTGTGCAGGGAATCGACGGGCTCGACCTCGTCTGAGCTGTGCCGACGCCGTACCGTCTCCAGCCGCCTCCCTTCCCCTTGTCTGGATGCAATCGAGCAGCACGACGACGTCATCGCCTTCGCCTAGCTCCCCTGCACCTCGTCATGCTCCCCATCGCCTCTGGGAACTCCTGCAACGTCGCCGCCGACCGTCTACAGTGCGCACTCACCGGAATCCTCGCCGGAACCCTAGGTCTGTGGTGAGCTCCTCTCCCTCTTCGAATCCCGCCGTTCGATTCAGATCCGTCGCCCCAGAACTCATCACTTAAGTGAAGGGGTACGAGCAAATCCAGTGCATCCAATCTCCATAAGATCCAACGGTTGCAAACCGTGATCCGCCCGAAAGGGTACCGGCCAATCATAACAGAGCACGTGGCAGCCTCTGGTTAAAACAGAAACTCGAATTAGATTTTGAAATCAGATTTGATCCAAATCTTCGGAAATTCATATCTATTGTTCTGTAGGTCCAAAAATAGCAAATAAAATACCGTTGGAATCCTTAGGAAATGTAGAATCCAGTGGTACAATAAAATCTTATATTTCATGGGTTCAATTTGAAACTACTTTCAGATTGGTATCAAACCTTCTATTGGCTTATCAAATTCATATCTATTGTTCTGTTAATCCAAAAATTACAAATTTGTAGTCTTTGGATTCCTCTCAACTTGTAGAACATCATAGGATCAATAAAATCCAAATTTGATACGTGCACACACTTTGTGCATTCAAATTTGTCCAAATCACTATTTCGGTGATAATTCAATTTCTATAACTTATTTTGAGTGATTCCAATTGCAGTGACTTCGTATTACTGCAAGCTATCCAGTAGCATCACTCCCATAATTTCTTGAACCATGTCACAATTATTCAAATTCTAATATGAGAATTTGAGTATTCCTATATAGATTAATTCTATTGCTATTTCAATCAATGTTCCTTTCTACTTTAGTGAATCTTATATTCATACCTAATCATCAATGTTATCTAAACAACATATTGATCAAGATCATATCTACTTAGACCTATCTTGTTTAGTTCACACATATTCAAATTACAATTGTGTTATTTGAGTAAAGTGTGATACATCTCAATCATGGATTCTATTTTGCTATCCTTGTGGTGTTGATCTAATCAACATTATAACATCCATCCAATACCCCATGTACTCAATAGAAACCTAAAACCATAATCTCAAATGTTATCTACCCCTACTCAATCCTCTATCCACTTGATCCTGATTTCATGTGTAGAACTATTCAATTAACAAATGAGTTAATTGAGTAACTCAATGCTTCATCAATCCTAGCCCATTGCCTAAGTGTAATATATACTATTTAAAAATAATTGTTGTCACACTTATTCAATAGTATTGCTATTGCACTATTTTGTCTCTTATGGGATTTACCCACATGAGATATTCCAAGATTCAATATGCTTTGATAAAGCATAAAGATCTCACTCATTATATTTTGTCTAATTCATATATATATTCAAATTGCAATTGTGCTACTTGAGTAGAATATGAATTCATCTCAAACTTAGGTTCTATTAATGTGGAGTTATTATAACCCGTACCATAGTATGTGTTATACACCATGTTAATCAATGAACCACTTGAGCCATGTCTCCAAATATCAATCATTCATGCCTAATCCCAATGCCAACCTAGTTTTGTTCACATGTATTGAACTATTCAACTTGCAAATGTGCTAATTGAGTTGTTCAAACATTCTTAAACCTAGCCTAGTTCCTAAGTGCAATAGATACTATTCAAGAGTAATTGTTGTCACATTTACTCAATAGTTTTGTAGTTGCACAATTTGACTCTTGTGTAAATTATTTCACATGAGCCATTCCTAAAACTCTTATATGCTTTAATAAAGCATAAAACTTCAATCAATTATTTGCCTAGACCAATTATCTCTCAAATCATTTTGATCTTCCCCAACTAAGCTCTCAAATTCATATCTCCCCAAATCATGATCCTTTACCATATCTTTCTTGTCATAACATATCAATAAATCCAAATCGTTAAACAAATACTTTTCAATTGTTTGATTTGTTTAATTGTGTTTGTATGGATTGTTTATGGTATGCTATTTCTTGTGCTATAGTTTTTGCGAAGAACGACGTGCTTAGTTGAGAAAAGTGGAAAGATCGTGTTCTTCAAAAAGGCAAGTGACACACATACTCCCTCACCCATTTTATTATGCATTAGTATATTCACCTCTTGTAGTATACATGATAGGTGTTTTACTCAACTGTTTTATCAACTGCTTAGATCCTAGTAGTGTGTAGCAATCCCTCAAACCCCACCTGTTAGGATGCCAAGTACCTTGTTAATATTGATGCCATGCTAAGATCACTTGAAAAGTGTTTTTGTGAAAAGTTAAGAACTTCAACTAAAATGAAACACCTGGGTGGAATGGTTTGATAAGATGAGGTGAGGTAGGTGGATTCTGGGACGCAAGCCTCATAAAGAGGATGTGGGAACAGAATACCGCTCGGGATGGCCACCCAGGAACAAAGAGATGGCTATGTCTTCCATGCTTAGTGTACTTCCAGTGCAGCCTTATGACATTATGGGCTCTGTCTTGACTGATTAGAATGTGGGAGTGCAACTTGTCGGCAAGAAGTGGTGGTAGTCAAATTATAGGTTGGGAACGGTGCTTGCCAAGTTAGTTGTCCTCTCCTTCTAAAAGGTCTCGTTTCATTTTATGTATGGGCATAAAATGAATCGTAAGGTGAAAGTGCACAACCCTTGCAAGGTGTTTTAAACTAATCGATTAGCCGTGTCCTCGGTTATGGACAATGAGTCTCTAGACATGGAATGTACGGAATAATCTCATCACCGATTCTGAATTATTAAAATTTGTCTAGAAACTTAGGTAGGAACTAAGGACCATACACTCCAAGGGGTGGTGGTGCCTGAGGTTCCGAACTTTGTTGAGTTTCGCCCAGAACTACATACCGGCCAGTATGTAGTGTATGGGGGTTGTCTTGACCCTTGAAAAATAAAATTTGTTGAAAGAAAGTATTAAAATGGATTATAGGATAAAATTGGCTTTATGCAAATCAGCCTTTGAGATCCACCAGCCAAATGTCATTGTAGTATAGTCTTTCCACAAAAATGCCACCAAATATGTGTCATTTGCCAGTACATCATTGTACTGACCCCTCTGGGGCTGCATATTCAAACGTGCAGGTTTTATTTCGAGTAAGGAACTAGGAGTAGGATCTCGAGCTTGCATTCCAACACGTCTGCCTGTGGCACTTGATGAAGATGGAAGCTCACTGCAACTATGCTTTATGCTGTGTACTCATAAGGTAGAAGACCTATGTAACTAGATTTACGATGTAATATTGATGCTATTGCAATGATTACTATATTTTGTACTGTGGTGCTATCTACTGATCCAGGGAATGGCACAGATACACAGGAGATTTGCCTTTAGTAAAAGGCGGGTCGTTACAAATGGTATCAGAGCATAGTGTTGCCTGTAGGATCGAGACCCTAGGATTGGAATAGACTAGGAAGCCCTAGGATTCTTTCCTCTCTCTCTTCAAAAAGAAAATCAATTCAATTTTCTAAATGGGATCAATCTATATACTTTAGTTTGAAATATTCTTGTAAGAACTTACTCCATTCGTTTGTTTTACGCTACTCTCCTTCCTATTTTAGATGACCCACCCCACTGGTCCTTTCTTGATGGATTCGATGTCAACTACTAAAAGCCCAGTGATGATCATGACCCTGAAGTGTGAGACTGAGTTTCCCAAAGCATTGAAGAACCTCATGTTAAGTATGGGAATGCAAGGAGAAGCTGTTTACAAAGGATTTCCCGTGATAGATGAAGGTGAAGAATATTGGTGGGTGCAACTGCACCTATACAAGAACAAGGAAGATGACCACAAGAAGATGGGACTTTGGATGTTCACCAACTCCAAGATGTATCCATCATTCCTTGACTCAGCAAGATGTGCTGCTTGGTCAACCATAAAGGAACTTGGAGGAAGACTCAAGTGGAGACTTCATAATACTCAGCAAGACCTCAAGGAAGAAAAGGAAGACACCACTACATTGAAGGAAACCATAAACCAACTTCAAGGTGACATGGAAAAGATGGTATCTGAACTTGGTGATCAAGGAGACCTCATCAAAACCAAGGATGAACAGATCGCCAATCTACTAAAGCAGCTGGACCAGAACAATGGATCTGCTTAGAAGAGTACCAAGAAGCTTTAGTTGGACCTCCATTTAGGAAATTTTAATAATCAATGACGTGTAATAAACGTTATGGTCATACCGACTTGTGGATGATCGTACCTTCCCGTTTGTTTGTAAACTAGTTTGCTTGTTACGATGAATGTTTGTTAAATATTGTTTGTAAGATGAATTGTTTGATCTGTTATTTTGGGTAGAAATTTTCCTTCTTTAGACCTCTTCTATCTAATTCTCATCTATGCTAAGACCTAAACTTGTCCTAAAACCCAAACCAAAGTTTTCACAATGACAGAACAACTACAATGACCCTCAGTTGGAGATAAGGATACAGAGTACAACAACAAGCGGTAGCTTTTCAAGTACAAGAGGCTGGAACATTACGCAAGAGACTGCACAAAGGATGATACCCCAAGACTCCAGTAAGCTAGGATGGCTGAAGAATACCACGCAGACAATAAGAAGACACCCCAAGGTGTAGCTAATGTGGAAGTAATACTATGCAAGAAAGGTGGAAAGGATAAACAGAGCAATGGAAAAGAGCAAACAGAGCAATGGAAAGGATTTTAAATTCCTCTTAAATGGCAAACCAAAGGATCTACAACTTATGGATTATTGCCGTGAGCTTTGTTGAAAACCTCTAGCTAGGAACGATAGATTTTGTTTTTAAATTTCAAAATAGAATTTGGGAACTTGGTTCCAATTTCAACAAAACTTTTGTTTAAAAGCTAGTGAGGTTGACCAAGAGTTAGAATGCGAGATGCACCAAACCAAATACGAGATAATGATTGAGTGCGACATGGATTTGCGCCCCATGACGACTACTCATATTGTTCGCTCTTGTTATGAGGAATGGTGAATCTAGAGAGACATACCTACATGAGAGACGACGTCGTTAAACCGTAACCTTAGGAGGATAATATGTTACATCCCTTATAGTGAGCCAGTGTGGCCAACACGTAGGAATACAGTGAGAATTTGGACTAGTAAACGACTTCACGAATCAGAAACGTTTTACTCAGTGGGCTTTGAAGACGGAGACTGTTCAGCTTCGGCTACTGCCTGTTCGATTTACTTCCCGACTCATCGTTTCGACTCCCCACGTGGTCTGTTCGACTACCTCCCTGAGCCTATAAAAGATAGTTCACTCCTCTCCAGAGAATCACGACAGAGACAACCACCACTACCTATGAGATTTCCTCCTGATTCCAGAGCTTTACGCCACCGAAGTCTACCCCATCCCGATCTCCGATGTTATGAAGCCACTCTCCAAATCCATGGAACTATTTTCCTGCCCATGAGAGCTTCGTTAGATCCCTTATCCTTGCAAAGGAATTCACCTTCGAGATATGATCAAGTTGTCCAGCGTCTTCCAATGACTATGAAGATGGTTGCTAAAGGAATACTTAAGGACCATCTGGTACTTGTGGCAAGTAGCACGACTTGCTTCGGTATCAAGAGAAGATTCAACAATGCTAGTTATAAGGCGACCTTCCATCCCTTAAAGGTGCAAGTACCTCTTACAGAGTCCACCTTGTTTACCCCTATGAAATGCATGAGAAGACTACAGAGAGATGCCATCCTAATTCATTGGGATGTGTGGTCTCATCATGTTCGTGGGGCAAGCATGCAGTACTTGGCACTGAGTTATCTTTTGAGATTCGGTAACGAAAATCAGCTAAAAAGCAACAAGGAGTATGGCGATAGCCTGTATGCAATCTTGGCCTTGGTGAGGACTGACCAAGAAAAGGCTAGATACACATTCTTGGAAGATGTGCAACAACCAGGAAGGTTACTAGAGCAGAATGGTATCGTTGAAAAATTTAAGAGCAAAATGATATGATAAGATGAAGAACCTCTAAGGATGATGATAAGAAAGTTGAGATGATGAGAGGATACCCTCTCAGCTTGGTCTTCTGAATGACCCAAAGAGGAGACAACTCAGCTTGGTCCTCTGATTGAACCAAAGAGTGACTCCTCAGTGTCCAAAGTAGTTCAACAACTACCCCGTTGGATAGAAAAACTCTACAATAGAGTATGGTTACCTCAAGCAACCCCATAAGGAAGGTTGGTGCCTGAAATTGTGAGAAGACACCCACCGATTGAAAATGAAGATGTGGACCACCTTGTTGAAGACAACGCGATGGATGATATCTGCTTATCACCAGAATTGGATGGAACCCTTGGTGTGCCCACTTTTGAACATAGTATTGGACATCGAAATTTCTGAGAAGGGCGATACAAGGAAAATGACACAACAGTGAATACAAGCTGGGAACAAATTGCAAGTGCCTAAGGAAGCATCAAGATACCACCAAGAGGAATTTTCTTTAAGGGTGGTAGCCACCCAGACACCTAAACCCCAAATAACCTAATGCCTACTTTCTTTCTAGCCTCTCCAATCTCGGGGACGAGATTTCTTTTAAGGGTGGTAGTCTGTAACAACCCAAGATTTTATCAAATTTTGGGGGAAAATTTTCGTTTTTATTTTGCTTATGTTGATTGAAAATTCACAGGGATTTAAAACTTTTTGAGTTTATTTGAAAGCTTTGTTTGAAAACTATTTAAAATCCTCTATTTATTTCTTGAAGAACTTCTTTGAGAAAGATCAAGTTTCAAAATACTACTTTGTGTTTATTCAAACCTATGCAAGCTATCTTGCAAAAGGATATTTACAAAATGGTTTATAAAGTTTTCTATGCCAAAGGAATGTTTTACAAATATATTTCAAAAACTATTTTTATAGAGTTTATTCTCTGATTTTAAAAGAATTATTTTAAAATCCTACTTCTACTTTGATTTATGCAAGCAAAGCCATCGGGCTTAATTGAGACCTTTTATTAAAAACCTTGTTTTGGATTCTGAAAACATATTTGATGTTGGTTTAAAACCTTTCGGTGAATTTTACAAAATTTATGAAATTGGTTTGGCTTGATTTGGATTCAATATGCAAAATCTAGAAAAGAAATAAGAAAACAGAAAAGAATAAAAGAAAGAAGAAAAAAAAGGGGAAAGGAAAGAAATAGGACCGAAACGGCCGGTCCGGCCCAGCACAGATTCGACCCCGGCTCGGCCCATCTCACACCGAACCGTTACTCCCCCTTTTTCTTTTTCTCTTTTATTTCTTTTTCACCACTGACAGGTGGGACCCACCTGTCAGGGCCTTCCCTAACCTCCGGCCGTTACTTCTTCACTGGAAACCGACGAGCCCAAGGATCCCGCCCCTCTCCCCTCTTAAATCCCATTAATTCTGGCCTTGAAGACCTTCCCTGCCTGCGTCTATAAGAAGGCCTCACTCCCCTCCTCCATATCCCTTTCGTCCTCCTGCCCGAGACGCCTCCAATCCGACGAAATTTCTCGTCGGAGCTTGCAGATGCCGACGACCTTTGTCGCCGATTCCGACGCGATGAGAAGTCCCCATCCCCCTCTTCGGTCATTCCTCTCCTCTCTCTCCCTGGCGCCCCATCTGAAGACCTTGGGATAAATTTTTGTGCAGGGAATCGACGGGCTCGACCTCGTCTGAGCTGTGCCGACGCCGTACCGTCTCCAGCCGCCTCCCTTCCCCTTGTCTGGATGCAATCGAGCAGCACGACGACGTCATCGCCTTCGCCTAGCTCCCCTGCACCTCGTCATGCTCCCCATCGCCTCTGGGAACTCCTGCAACGTCGCCGCCGACCGTCTACAGTGCGCACTCACCGGAATCCTCGCCGGAACCCTAGGTCTGTGGTGAGCTCCTCTCCCTCTTCGAATCCCGCCGTTCGATTCAGATCCGTCGCCCCAGAACTCATCACTTAAGTGAAGGGGTACGAGCAAATCCAGTGCATCCAATCTCCATAAGATCCAACTGTTGCAAACCGTGATCCGCCCGAAAGGGTACCGGCCAATCATAACAGAGCACGTGGCAGCCTCTGGTTAAAACAGAAACTCGAATTAGATTTTGAAATCAGATTTGATCCAAATCTTCGGAAATTCATATCTATTGTTCTGTAGGTCCAAAAATAGCAAATAAAATACCGTTGGAATCCTTAGGAAATGTAGAATCCAGTGGTACAATAAAATCTTATATTTCATGGGTTCAATTTGAAACTACTTTCAGATTGGTATCAAACCTTCTATTGGCTTATCAAATTCATATCTATTGTTCTGTTAATCCAAAAATTACAAATTTGTAGTCTTTGGATTCCTCTCAACTTGTAGAACATCATAGGATCAATAAAATCCAAATTTGATACGTGCACACACTTTGTGCATTCAAATTTGTCCAAATCACTATTTCGGTGATAATTCAATTTCTATAACTTATTTTGAGTGATTCCAATTGCAGTGACTTCGTATTACTGCAAGCTATCCAGTAGCATCACTCCCATAATTTCTTGAACCATGTCACAATTATTCAAATTCTAATATGAGAATTTGAGTATTCCTATATAGATTAATTCTATTGCTATTTCAATCAATGTTCCTTTCTACTTTAGTGAATCTTATATTCATACCTAATCATCAATGTTATCTAAACAACATATTGATCAAGATCATATCTACTTAGACCTATCTTGTTTAGTTCACACATATTCAAATTACAATTGTGTTATTTGAGTAAAGTGTGATACATCTCAATCATGGATTCTATTTTGCTATCCTTGTGGTGTTGATCTAATCAACATTATAACATCCATCCAATACCCCATGTACTCAATAGAAACCTAAAACCATAATCTCAAATGTTATCTACCCCTACTCAATCCTCTATCCACTTGATCCTGATTTCATGTGTAGAACTATTCAATTAACAAATGAGTTAATTGAGTAACTCAATGCTTCATCAATCCTAGCCCATTGCCTAAGTGTAATATATACTATTTAAAAATAATTGTTGTCACACTTATTCAATAGTATTGCTATTGCACTATTTTGTCTCTTATGGGATTTACCCACATGAGATATTCCAAGATTCAATATGCTTTGATAAAGCATAAAGATCTCACTCATTATATTTTGTCTAATTCATATATATATTCAAATTGCAATTGTGCTACTTGAGTAGAATATGAATTCATCTCAAACTTAGGTTCTATTAATGTGGAGTTATTATAACCCGTACCATAGTATGTGTTATACACCATGTTGATCAATGAACCACTTGAGCCATGTCTCCAAATATCAATCATTCATGCCTAATCCCAATGCCAACCTAGTTTTGTTCACATGTATTGAACTATTCAACTTGCAAATGTGCTAATTGAGTTGTTCAAACATTCTTAAACCTAGCCTAGTTCCTAAGTGCAATAGATACTATTCAAGAGTAATTGTTGTCACATTTACTCAATAGTTTTGTAGTTGCACAATTTGACTCTTGTGTAAATTATTTCACATGAGCCATTCCTAAAACTCTTATATGCTTTAATAAAGCATAAAACTTCAATCAATTATTTGCCTAGACCAATTATCTCTCAAATCATTTTGATCTTCCCCAACTAAGCTCTCAAATTCATATCTCCCCAAATCATGATCCTTTACCATATCTTTCTTGTCATAACATATCAATAAATCCAAATCGTTAAACAAATACTTTTCAATTGTTTGATTTGTTTAATTGTGTTTGTATGGATTGTTTATGGTATGCTATTTCTTGTGCTATAGTTTTTGCGAAGAACGACGTGCTTAGTTGAGAAAAGTGGAAAGATCGTGTTCTTCAAAAAGGCAAGTGACACACATACTCCCTCACCCATTTTATTATGCATTAGTATATTCACCTCTTGTAGTATACATGATAGGTGTTTTACTCAACTGTTTTATCAACTGCTTAGATCCTAGTAGTGTGTAGCAATCCCTCAAACCCCACCTGTTAGGATGCCAAGTACCTTGTTAATATTGATGCCATGCTAAGATCACTTGAAAAGTGTTTTTGTGAAAAGTTAAGAACTTCAACTAAAATGAAACACCTGGGTGGAATGGTTTGATAAGATGAGGTGAGGTAGGTGGATTCTGGGACGCAAGCCTCATAAAGAGGATGTGGGAACAGAATACCGCTCGGGATGGCCACCCAGGAACAAAGAGATGGCTATGTCTTCCA
This sequence comes from Dactylis glomerata, assembly GCA_007115705.1. NCBI lineage: Eukaryota > Viridiplantae > Streptophyta > Magnoliopsida > Poales > Poaceae > Dactylis > Dactylis glomerata. The sequence continues at coordinate 439,881 of QXEO01000112.1, forward strand.
TGCTTAGTGTACTTCCAGTGCAGCCTTATGACATTATGGGCTCTGTCTTGACTGATTATAATGTGGGAGTGCAACTTGTCGGCAAGAAGTGGTGGTAGTCAAATTATAGGTTGGGAACGGTGCTTGCCAAGTTAGTTGTCCTCTCCTTCTAAAAGGTCTCGTTTCATTTTATGTATGGGCATAAAATGAATCGTAAGGTGAAAGTGCACAACCCTTGCAAGGTGTTTTAAACTAATCGATTAGCCGTGTCCTCGGTTATGGACAATGAGTCTCTAGACATGGAATGTACGGAATAATCTCATCACCGATTCTGAATTATTAAAATTTGTCTAGAAACTTAGGTAGGAACTAAGGACCATACACTCCAAGGGGTGGTGGTGCCTGAGGTTCCGAACTTTGTTGAGTTTCGCCCAGAACTACATACCGGCCAGTATGTAGTGTATGGGGGTTGTCTTGACCCTTGAAAAATAAAATTTGTTGAAAGAAAGTATTAAAATGGATTATAGGATAAAATTGGCTTTATGCAAATCAGCCTTTGAGATCTACCAGCCAAATGTCATTGTAGTATAGTCTTTCCACAAAAATGCCACCAAATATGTGTCATTTGCCAGTACATCATTGTACTGACCCCTCTGGGGCTGCATATTCAAACGTGCAGGTTTTATTTCGAGTAAGGAACCAGGAGTAGGATCTCGAGCTTGCATTCCAACACGTCTGCCTGTGGCACTTGATGAAGATGGAAGCTCACTGCAACTATGCTTTATGCTGTGTACTCATAAGGTAGAAGACCTATGTAACTAGATTTACGATGTAATATTGATGCTATTGCAATGATTACTATATTTTGTACTGTGGTGCTATCTACTGATCCAGGGAATGGCACAGATACACAGGAGATTTGCCTTTAGTAAAAGGCGGGTCGTTACAAATGGTATCAGAGCATAGTGTTGCCTGTAGGATCGAGACCCTAGGATTGGAATAGACTAGGAAGCCCTAGGATTCTTTCCTCTCTCTCTTCAAAAAGAAAATCAATTCAATTTTCTAAATGGGATCAATCTATATACTTTAGTTTGAAATATTCTTGTAAGAACTTACTCCATTCGTTTGTTTTACGCTACTCTCCTTCCTATTTTAGATGACCCACCCCACTGGTCCTTTCTTGATGGATTCGATGTCAACTACTAAAAGCCCAGTGATGATCATGACCCTGAAGTGTGAGACTGAGTATCCCAAAGCATTGAAGAACCTCATGTTAAGTATGGGAATGCAAGGAGAAGCTGTTTACAAAGGATTTCCCGTGATAGATGAAGGTGAAGAATATTGGTGGGTGCAACTGCACCTATACAAGAACAAGGAAGATGACCACAAGAAGATGGGACTTTGGATGTTCACCAACTCCAAGATGTATCCATCATTCCTTGACTCAGCAAGATGTGCTGCTTGGTCAACCATAAAGGAACTTGGAGGAAGACTCAAGTGGAGACTTCATAATACTCAGCAAGACCTCAAGGAAGAAAAGGAAGACACCACTACATTGAAGGAAACCATAAACCAACTTCAAGGTGACATGGAAAAGATGGTATCTGAACTTGGTGATCAAGGAGACCTCATCAAAACCAAGGATGAACAGATCGCCAATCTACTAAAGCAGCTGGACCAGAACAATGGATCTGCTTAGAAGAGTACCAAGAAGCTTTAGTTGGACCTCCATTTAGGAAATTTTAATAATCAATGACGTGTAATAAACGTTATGGTCATACCGACTTGTGGATGATCGTACCTTCCCGTTTGTTTGTAAACTAGTTTGCTTGTTACGATGAATGTTTGTTAAATATTGTTTGTAAGATGAATTGTTTGATCTGTTATTTTGGGTAGAAATTTTCCTTCTTTAGACCTCTTCTATCTAATTCTCATCTATGCTAAGACCTAAACTTGTCCTAAAACCCAAACCAAAGTTTTCACAATGACAGAACAACTACAATGACCCTCAGTTGGAGATAAGGATACAGAGTACAACAACAAGCGGTAGCTTTTCAAGTACAAGAGGCTGGAACATTACGCAAGAGACTGCACAAAGGATGATACCCCAAGACTCCAGTAAGCTAGGATGGCTGAAGAATACCACGCAGACAATAAGAAGACACCCCAAGGTGTAGCTAATGTGGAAGTAATACTATGCAAGAAAGGTGGAAAGGATAAACAGAGCAATGGAAAAGAGCAAACAGAGCAATGGAAAGGATTTTAAATTCCTCTTAAATGGCAAACCAAAGGATCTACAACTTATGGATTATTGCCGTGAGCTTTGTTGAAAACCTCTAGCTAGGAACGATAGATTTTGTTTTTAAATTTCAAAATAGAATTTGGGAACTTGGTTCCAATTTCAACAAAACTTTTGTTTAAAAGCTAGTGAGGTTGACCAAGAGTTAGAATGCGAGATGCACCAAACCAAATACGAGATAATGATTGAGTGCGACATGGATTTGCGCCCCATGACGACTACTCATATTGCTCGCTCTTGTTATGAGGAATGGTGAATCTAGAGAGACATACCTACATGAGAGACGACGTCGTTAAACCGTAACCTTAGGAGGATAATATGTTACATCCCTTATAGTGAGCCAGTGTGGCCAACACGTAGGAATACAGTGAGAATTTGGACTAGTAAACGACTTCACGAATCAGAAACGTTTTACTCAGTGGGCTTTGAAGACGGAGACTGTTCAGCTTCGGCTACTGCCTGTTCGATTTACTTCCCGACTCATCGTTTCGACTCCCCACGTGGTCTGTTCGACTACCTCCCTGAGCCTATAAAAGATAGTTCACTCCTCTCCAGAGAATCACGACAGAGACAACCACCACTACCTATGAGATTTCCTCCTGATTCCAGAGCTTTACACCACCGAAGTCTACCCCATCCCGATCTCCGATGTTATGAAGCCACTCTCCAAATCCATGGAACTATTTTCCTGCCCATGAGAGCTTCGTTAGATCCCTTATCCTTGCAAAGGAATTCACCTTCGAGATATGATCAAGTTGTCCAGCGTCTTCCAATGACTATGAAGATGGTTGCTAAAGGAATACTTAAGGACCATCTGGTACTTGTGGCAAGTAGCACGACTTGCTTCGGTATCAAGAGAAGATTCAACAATGCTAGTTATAAGGCGACCTTCCATCCCTTAAAGGTGCAAGTACCTCTTACAGAGTCCACCTTGTTTACCCCTATGAAATGCATGAGAAGACTACAGAGAGATGCCATCCTAATTCATTGGGATGTGTGGTCTCATCATGTTCGTGGGGCAAGCATGCAGTACTTGGCACTGAGTTATCTTTTGAGATTCGGTAACGAAAATCAGCTAAAAAGCAACAAGGAGTATGGCGATAGCCTGTATGCAATCTTGGCCTTGGTGAGGACTGACCAAGAAAAGGCTAGATACACATTCTTGGAAGATGTGCAACAACCAGGAAGGTTACTAGAGCAGAATGGTATCGTTGAAAAATTTAAGAGCAAAATGATATGATAAGATGAAGAACCTCTAAGGATGATGATAAGAAAGTTGAGATGATGAGAGGATACCCTCTCAGCTTGGTCTTCTGAATGACCCAAAGAGGAGACAACTCAGCTTGGTCCTCTGATTGAACCAAAGAGTGACTCCTCAGTGTCCAAAGTAGTTCAACAACTACCCCGTTGGATAGAAAAACTCTACAATAGAGTATGGTTACCTCAAGCAACCCCATAAGGAAGGTTGGTGCCTGAAATTGTGAGAAGACACCCACCGATTGAAAATGAAGATGTGGACCACCTTGTTGAAGACAACGCGATGGATGATATCTGCTTATCACCAGAATTGGATGGAACCCTTGGTGTGCCCACTTTTGAACATAGTATTGGACATCGAAATTTCTGAGAAGGGCGATACAAGGAAAATGACACAACAGTGAATACAAGCTGGGAACAAATTGCAAGTGCCTAAGGAAGCATCAAGATACCACCAAGAGGAATTTTCTTTAAGGGTGGTAGCCACCCAGACACCTAAACCCCAAATAACCTAATGCCTACTTTCTTTCTAGCCTCTCCAATCTCGGGGACGAGATTTCTTTTAAGGGTGGTAGTCTGTAACAACCCAAGATTTTATCAAATTTTGGGGGAAAATTTTCGTTTTTATTTTGCTTATGTTGATTGAAAATTCACAGGGATTTAAAACTTTTTGAGTTTATTTGAAAGCTTTGTTTGAAAACTATTTAAAATCCTCTATTTATTTCTTGAAGAACTTCTTTGAGAAAGATCAAGTTTCAAAATACTACTTTGTGTTTATTCAAACCTATGCAAGCTATCTTGCAAAAGGATATTTACAAAATGGTTTATAAAGTTTTCTATGCCAAAGGAATGTTTTACAAATATATTTCAAAAACTATTTTTATAGAGTTTATTCTCTGATTTTAAAAGAATTATTTTAAAATCCTACTTCTACTTTGATTTATGCAAGCAAAGCCATCGGGCTTAATTGAGACCTTTTATTAAAAACCTTGTTTTGGATTCTGAAAACATATTTGATGTTGGTTTAAAACCTTTCGGTGAATTTTACAAAATTTATGAAATTGGTTTGGCTTGATTTGGATTCAATATGCAAAATCTAGAAAAGAAATAAGAAAACAGAAAAGAATAAAAGAAAGAAGAAAAAAAAGGGGAAAGGAAAGAAATAGGACCGAAACGGCCGGTCCGGCCCAGCACAGATTCGACCCCGGCTCGGCCCATCTCACACCGAACCGTTACTCCCCCTTTTTCTTTTTCTCTTTTATTTCTTTTTCACCACTGACAGGTGGGACCCACCTGTCAGGGCCTTCCCTAACCTCCGGCCGTTACTTCTTCACTGGAAACCGACGAGCCCAAGGATCCCGCCCCTCTCCCCTCTTAAATCCCATTAATTCTGGCCTTGAAGACCTTCCCTGCCTGCGTCTATAAGAAGGCCTCACTCCCCTCCTCCATATCCCTTTCGTCCTCCTGCCCGAGACGCCTCCAATCCGACGAAATTTCTCGTCGGAGCTTGCGGATGCCGACGACCTTTGTCGCCGATTCCGACGCGATGAGAAGTCCCCATCCCCCCCCCTTCGGTCATTCCTCTCCTCTCTCTCCCTGGCGCCCCATCTGAAGACCTTGGGATAAATTTTTGTGTAGGGAATCGACGGGCTCGACCTCGTCTGAGCTGTGCCGATGCCGTACCGTCTCCAGCCGCCTCCCTTCCCCTTGTCTGGATGTAATCGAGCAGCACGACGACGTCATCGCCTTCGCCTAGCTCCCCTGCACCTCGTCATGCTCCCCATCGCCTCTGGGAACTCCTGCAACGTCGCCGCCGACCGTCTACAGTGCGCACTCACCGGAATCCTCGCCGGAACCCTAGGTCTGTGGTGAGCTCCTCTCCCTCTTCGAATCCCGCCGTTCGATTCAGATCCGTCGCCCCAGAACTCATCACTTAAGTGAAGGGGTACGAGCAAATCCAGTGCATCCAATCTCCATAAGATCCAACGGTTGCAAACCGTGATCCGCCCGAAAGGGTACCGGCCAATCATAACAGAGCACGTGGCAGCCTCTGGTTAAAACAGAAACTCGAATTAGATTTTGAAATCAGATTTGATCCAAATCTTCGGAAATTCATATCTATTGTTCTGTAGGTCCAAAAATAGCAAATAAAATACCGTTGGAATCCTTAGGAAATGTAGAATCCAGTGGTACAATAAAATCTTATATTTCATGGGTTCAATTTGAAACTACTTTCAGATTGGTATCAAACCTTCTATTGGCTTATCAAATTCATATCTATTGTTTTGTTAATCCAAAAATTACAAATTTGTAGTCTTTGGATTCCTCTCAACTTGTAGAACATCATAGGATCAATAAAATCCAAATTTGATACGTGCACACACTTTGTGCATTCAAATTTGTCCAAATCACTATTTCGGTGATAATTCAATTTCTATAACTTATTTTGAGTGATTCCAATTGCAGTGACTTCGTATTACTGCAAGCTATCCAGTAGCATCACTCCCATAATTTCTTGAACCATGTCACAATTATTCAAATTCTAATATGAGAATTTGAGTATTCCTATATAGATTAATTCTATTGCTATTTCAATCAATGTTCCTTTCTACTTTAGTGAATCTTATATTCATACCTAATCATCAATGTTATCTAAACAACATATTGATCAAGATCATATCTACTTAGACCTATCTTGTTTAGTTCACACATATTCAAATTACAATTGTGTTATTTGAGTAAAGTGTGATACATCTCAATCATGGATTCTATTTTGCTATCCTTGTGGTGTTGATCTAATCAACATTATAACATCCATCCAATACCCCATGTACTCAATAGAAACCTAAAACCATAATCTCAAATGTTATCTACCCCTACTCAATCCTCTATCCACTTGATCCTGATTTCATGTGTAGAACTATTCAATTAACAAATGAGTTAATTGAGTAACTCAATGCTTCATCAATCCTAGCCCATTGCCTAAGTGTAATATATACTATTTAAAAATAATTGTTGTCACACTTATTCAATAGTATTGCTATTGCACTATTTTGTCTCTTATGGGATTTACCCACATGAGATATTCCAAGATTCAATATGCTTTGATAAAGCATAAAGATCTCACTCATTATATTTTGTCTAATTCATATATATATTCAAATTGCAATTGTGCTACTTGAGTAGAATATGAATTCATCTCAAACTTAGGTTCTATTAATGTGGAGTTATTATAACCCGTACCATAGTATGTGTTATACACCATGTTGATCAATGAACCACTTGAGCCATGTCTCCAAATATCAATCATTCATGCCTAATCCCAATGCCAACCTAGTTTTGTTCACATGTATTGAACTATTCAACTTGCAAATGTGCTAATTGAGTTGTTCAAACATTCTTAAACCTAGCCTAGTTCCTAAGTGCAATAGATACTATTCAAGAGTAATTGTTGTCACATTTACTCAATAGTTTTGTAGTTGCACAATTTGACTCTTGTGTAAATTATTTCACATGAGCCATTCCTAAAACTCTTATATGCTTTAATAAAGCATAAAACTTCAATCAATTATTTGCCTAGACCAATTATCTCTCAAATCATTTTGATCTTCCCCAACTAAGCTCTCAAATTCATATCTCCCCAAATCATGATCCTTTACCATATCTTTCTTGTCATAACATATCAATAAATCCAAATCGTTAAACAAATACTTTTCAATTGTTTGATTTGTTTAATTGTGTTTGTATGGATTGTTTATGGTATGCTATTTCTTGTGCTATAGTTTTTGCGAAGAACGACGTGCTTAGTTGAGAAAAGTGGAAAGATCGTGTTCTTCAAAAAGGCAAGTGACACACATACTCCCTCACCCATTTTATTATGCATTAGTATATTCACCTCTTGTAGTATACATGATAGGTGTTTTACTCAACTGTTTTATCAACTGCTTAGATCCTAGTAGTGTGTAGCAATCCCTCAAACCCCACCTGTTAGGATGCCAAGTACCTTGTTAATATTGATGCCATGCTAAGATCACTTGAAAAGTGTTTTTGTGAAAAGTTAAGAACTTCAACTAAAATGAAACACCTGGGTGGAATGGTTTGATAAGATGAGGTGAGGTAGGTGGATTCTGGGACGCAAGCCTCATAAAGAGGATGTGGGAACAGAATACCGCTCGGGATGGCCACCCAGGAACAAAGAGATGGCTATGTCTTCCATGCTTAGTGTACTTCCAGTGCAGCCTTATGACATTATGGGCTCTGTCTTGACTGATTAGAATGTGGGAGTGCAACTTGTCGGCAAGAAGTGGTGGTAGTCAAATTATAGGTTGGGAACGGTGCTTGCCAAGTTAGTTGTCCTCTCCTTCTAAAAGGTCTCGTTTCATTTTATGTATGGGCATAAAATGAATCGTAAGGTGAAAGTGCACAACCCTTGCAAGGTGTTTTAAACTAATCGATTAGCCGTGTCCTCGGTTATGGACAATGAGTCTCTAGACATGGAATGTACGGAATAATCTCATCACCGATTCTGAATTATTAAAATTTGTCTAGAAACTTAGGTAGGAACTAAGGACCATACACTCCAAGGGGTGGTGGTGCCTGAGGTTCCGAACTTTGTTGAGTTTCGCCCAGAACTACATACCAGCCAGTATGTAGTGTATGGGGGTTGTCTTGACCCTTGAAAAATAAAATTTGTTGAAAGAAAGTATTAAAATGGATTATAGGATAAAATTGGCTTTATGCAAATCAGCCTTTGAGATCCACCAGCCAAATGTCATTGTAGTATAGTCTTTCCACAAAAATGCCACCAAATATGTGTCATTTGCCAGTACATCATTGTACTGACCCCTCTGGGGCTGCATATTCAAATGTGCAGGTTTTATTTCGAGTAAGGAACCAGGAGTAGGATCTCGAGCTTGCATTCCAACACGTCTGCCTGTGGCACTTGATGAAGATGGAAGCTCACTGCAACTATGCTTTATGCTGTGTACTCATAAGGTAGAAGACCTATGTAACTAGATTTACGATGTAATATTGATGCTATTGCAATGATTACTATATTTTGTACTGTGGTGCTATCTACTGATCCAGGGAATGGCACAGATACACAGGAGATTTGCCTTTAGTAAAAGGCGGGTCGTTACAAATGGTATCAGAGCATAGTGTTGCCTGTAGGATCGAGACCCTAGGATTGGAATAGACTAGGAAGCCCTAGGATTCTTTCCTCTCTCTCTTCAAAAATAAAATCAATTCAATTTTCTAAATGGGATCAATCTATATACTTTAGTTTGAAATATTCTTGTAAGAACTTACTCCATTCGTTTGTTTTACGCTACTCTCCTTCCTATTTTAGATGACCCACCCCACTGGTCCTTTCTTGATGGATTCGATGTCAACTACTAAAAGCCCAGTGATGATCATGACCCTGAAGTGTGAGACTGAGTTTCCCAAAGCATTGAAGAACCTCATGTTAAGTATGGGAATGCAAGGAGAAGCTGTTTACAAAGGATTTCCCGTGATAGATGAAGGTGAAGAATATTGGTGGGTGCAACTGCACCTATACAAGAACAAGGAAGATGACCACAAGAAGATGGGACTTTGGATGTTCACCAACTCCAAGATGTATCCATCATTCCTTGACTCAGCAAGATGTGCTGCTTGGTCAACCATAAAGGAACTTGGAGGAAGACTCAAGTGGAGACTTCATAATACTCAGCAAGACCTCAAGGAAGAAAAGGAAGACACCACTACATTGAAGGAAACCATAAACCAACTTCAAGGTGACATGGAAAAGATGGTATCTGAACTTGGTGATCAAGGAGACCTCATCAAAACCAAGGATGAACAGATCGCCAATCTACTAAAGCAGCTGGACCAGAACAATGGATCTGCTTAGAAGAGTACCAAGAAGCTTTAGTTGGACCTCCATTTAGGAAATTTTAATAATCAATGACGTGTAATAAATGTTATGGTCATACCGACTTGTGGATGATCGTACCTTCCCGTTTGTTTGTAAACTAGTTTGCTTGTTACGATGAATGTTTGTTAAATATTGTTTGTAAGATGAATTGTTTGATCTGTTATTTTGGGTAGGAATTTTCCTTCTTTAGACCTCTTCTATCTAATTCTCATCTATGCTAAGACCTAAACTTGTCCTAAAACCCAAACCAAAGTTTTCACAATGACAGAACAACTACAATGACCCTCAGTTGGAGATAAGGATACAGAGTACAACAACAAGCGGTAAAATTTCAAGTACAAGAGGCTGGAACATTACGCAAGAGACTGCACAAAGGATGATACCCCAAGACTCCAGTAAGCTAGGATGGCTGAAGAATACCACGCAGACAATAAGAAAACACCCCAAGGTGTAGCTAATGTGGAAGTAATACTATGCAAGAAAGGTGGAAAGGATAAACAGAGCAATGGAAAAGAGCAAACAGAGCAATGGAAAGGATTTTAAATTCCTCTTAAATGGCAAACCAAAGGATCTACAACTTATGGATTATTGCCGTGAGCTTTGTTGAAAACCTCTAGCTAGGAACGATAGATTTTGTTTTTAAATTTCAAAATAGAATTTGGGAACTTGGTTCCAATTTCAACAAAACTTTTGTTTAAAAGCTAGTGAGGTTGACCAAGAGTTAGAATGCGAGATGCACCAAACCAAATACGAGATAATGATTGAGTGCGACATGGATTTGCGCCCCATGACGACTACTCATATTGTTCGCTCTTGTTATGAGGAATGGTGAATCTAGAGAGACATACCTACATGAGAGACGACGTCGTTAAACCGTAACCTTAGGAGGATAATATGTTACATCCCTTATAGTGAGCCAGTGTGGCCAACACGTAGGAATACAGTGAGAATTTGGACTAGTAAACGACTTCACGAATCAGAAACGTTTTACTCAGTGGGCTTTGAAGACGGAGACTGTTCAGCTTGGCTACTGCCTGTTCGATTTACTTCCCGACTCATCGTTTCGACTCCCCACGTGGTCTGTTCGACTACCTCCCTGAGCCTATAAAAGATAGTTCACTCCTCTCCAGAGAATCACGACAGAGACAACCACCACTACCTATGAGATTTCCTCCTGATTCCAGAGCTTTACGCCACCGAAGTCTACCCCATCCCGATCTCTGATGTTATGAAGCCACTCTCCAAATCCATGGAACTATTTTCCTGCCCATGAGAGCTTCGTTAGATCCCTTATCCTTGCAAAGGAATTCACCTTCGAGATATGATCAAGTTGTCCAGCGTCTTCCAATGACTATGAAGATGGTTGCTAAAGGAATACTTAAGGACCATCTGGTACTTGTGGCAAGTAGCACGACTTGCTTCGGTATCAAGAGAAGATTCAACAATGCTAGTTATAAGGCGACCTTCCATCCCTTAAAGGTGCAAGTACCTCTTACAGAGTCCACCTTGTTTACCCCTATGAAATGCATGAGAAGACTACAGAGAGATGCCATCCTAATTCATTGGGATGTGTGGTCTCATCATGTTCGTGGGGCAAGCATGCAGTACTTGGCACTGAGTTATCTTTTGAGATTCGGTAACGAAAATCAGCTAAAAAGCAACAAGGAGTATGGCGATAGCCTGTATGCAATCTTGGCCTTGGTGAGGACTGACCAAGAAAAGGCTAGATACACATTCTTGGAAGATGTGCAACAACCAGGAAGGTTACTAGAGAAGAATGGTATCGTTGAAAAATTTAAGAGCAAAATGATATGATAAGATGAAGAACCTCTAAGGATGATGATAAGAAAGTTGAGATGATGAGAGGATACCCTCTCAGCTTGGTCTTCTGAATGACCCAAAGAGGAGACAACTCAGCTTGGTCCTCTGATTGAACCAAAGAGTGACTCCTCAGTGTCCAAAGTAGTTCAACAACTACCCCGTTGGATAGAAAAACTCTACAATAGAGTATGGTTACCTCAAGCAACCCCATAAGGAAGGTTGGTGCCTGAAATTGTGAGAAGACACCCACCGATTGAAAATGAAGATGTGGACCACCTTGTTGAAGACAACGCGATGGATGATATCTGCTTATCACCAGAATTGGATGGAACCCTTGGTGTGCCCACTTTTGAACATAGTATTGGACATCGAAATTTCTGAGAAGGGCGATACAAGGAAAATGACACAACAGTGAATACAAGCTGGGAACAAATTGCAAGTGCCTAAGGAAGCATCAAGATACCACCAAGAGGAATTTTCTTTAAGGGTGGTAGCCACCCAGACACCTAAACCCCAAATAACCTAATGCCTACTTTCTTTCTAGCCTCTCCAATCTCGGGGACGAGATTTCTTTTAAGGGTGGTAGTCTGTAACAACCCAAGATTTTATCAAATTTTGGGGGAAAATTTTCGTTTTTATTTTGCTTATGTTGATTGAAAATTCACAGGGATTTAAAACTTTTTGAGTTTATTTGAAAGCTTTGTTTGAAAACTATTTAAAATCCTCTATTTATTTCTTGAAGAACTTCTTTGAGAAAGATCAAGTTTCAAAATACTACTTTGTGTTTATTCAAACCTATGCAAGCTATCTTGCAAAAGGATATTTACAAAATGGTTTATAAAGTTTTCTATGCCAAAGGAATGTTTTACAAATATATTTCAAAAACTATTTTTATAGAGTTTATTCTCTGATTTTAAAAGAATTATTTTAAAATCCTACTTCTACTTTGATTTATGCAAGCAAAGCCATCGGGCTTAATTGAGACCTTTTATTAAAAACCTTGTTTTGGATTCTGAAAACATATTTGATGTTGGTTTAAAACCTTTCGGTGAATTTTACAAAATTTATGAAATTGGTTTGGCTTGATTTGGATTCAATATGCAAAATCTAGAAAAGAAATAAGAAAACAGAAAAGAATAAAAGAAAGAAGAAAAAAAAGGGGAAAGGAAAGAAATAGGACCGAAACGGCCGGTCCGGCCCAGCACAGATTCGACCCCGGCTCGGCCCATCTCACACCGAACCGTTACTCCCCCTTTTTCTTTTTCTCTTTTATTTCTTTTTCACCACTGACAGGTGGGACCCACCTGTCAGGGCCTTCCCTAACCTCCGGCCGTTACTTCTTCACTGGAAACCGACGAGCCCAAGGATCCCGCCCCTCTCCCCTCTTAAATCCCATTAATTCTGGCCTTGAAGACCTTCCCTGCCTGCGTCTATAAGAAGGCCTCACTCCCCTCCTCCATATCCCTTTCGTCCTCCTGCCCGAGACGCCTCCAATCCGACGAAATTTCTCGTCGGAGCTTGCGGATGCCGACTGACCTTTGTCGCCGATTCCGACGCGATGAGAAGTCCCCATCCCCCCCCTTCGGTCATTCCTCTCCTCTCTCTCCCTGGCGCCCCATCTGAAGACCTTGGGATAAATTTTTGTGTAGGGAATCGACGGGCTCGACCTCGTCTGAGCTGTGCCGACTGCCGTACCGTCTCCAGCCGCCTCCCTTCCCCTTGTCTGGATGCTAATCGAGCAGCACGACGACGTCATCGCCTTCGCCTAGCTCCCCTGCACCTCGTCATGCTCCCCATCGCCTCTGGGAACTCCTGCAACGTCGCCGCCGACCGTCTACAGTGCGCACTCACCGGAATCCTCGCCGGAACCCTAGGTCTGTGGTGAGCTCCTCTCCCTCTTCGAATCCCGCCGTTCGATTCAGATCCGTCGCCCCAGAACTCATCACTTAAGTGAAGGGGTACGAGCAAATCCAGTGCATCCAATCTCCATAAGATCCAACGGTTGCAAACCGTGATCCGCCCGAAAGGGTACCGGCCAATCATAACAGAGCACGTGGCAGCCTCTGGTTTAAAACAGAAACTCGAATTAGATTTTGAAATCAGATTTGATCCAAATCTTCGGAAATTCATATCTATTGTTCTGTAGGTCCAAAAATAGCAAATAAAATACCGTTGGAATCCTTAGGAAATGTAGAATCCAGTGGTACAATAAAATCTTATATTTCATGGGTTCAATTTGAAACTACTTTCAGATTGGTATCAAACCTTCTATTGGCTTATCAAATTCATATCTATTGTTTTGTTAATCCAAAAATTACAAATTTGTAGTCTTTGGATTCCTCTCAACTTGTAGAACATCATAGGATCAATAAAATCCAAATTTGATACGTGCACACACTTTGTGCATTCAAATTTGTCCAAATCACTATTTCGGTGATAATTCAATTTCTATAACTTATTTTGAGTGATTCCAATTGCAGTGACTTCGTATTACTGCAAGCTATCCAGTAGCATCACTCCCATAATTTCTTGAACCATGTCACAATTATTCAAATTCTAATATGAGAATTTGAGTATTCCTATATAGATTAATTCTATTGCTATTTCAATCAATGTTCCTTTCTACTTTAGTGAATCTTATATTCATACCTAATCATCAATGTTATCTAAACAACATATTGATCAAGATCATATCTACTTAGACCTATCTTGTTTAGTTCACACATATTCAAATTACAATTGTGTTATTTGAGTAAAGTGTGATACATCTCAATCATGGATTCTATTTTGCTATCCTTGTGGTGTTGATCTAATCAACATTATAACATCCATCCAATACCCCATGTACTCAATAGAAACCTAAAACCATAATCTCAAATGTTATCTACCCCTACTCAATCCTCTATCCACTTGATCCTGATTTCATGTGTAGAACTATTCAATTAACAAATGAGTTAATTGAGTAACTCAATGCTTCATCAATCCTAGCCCATTGCCTAAGTGTAATATATACTATTTAAAAATAATTGTTGTCACACTTATTCAATAGTATTGCTATTGCACTATTTTGTCTCTTATGGGATTTACCCACATGAGATATTCCAAGATTCAATATGCTTTGATAAAGCATAAAGATCTCACTCATTATATTTTGTCTAATTCATATATATATTCAAATTGCAATTGTGCTACTTGAGTAGAATATGAATTCATCTCAAACTTAGGTTCTATTAATGTGGAGTTATTATAACCCGTACCATAGTATGTGTTATACACCATGTTGATCAATGAACCACTTGAGCCATGTCTCCAAATATCAATCATTCATGCCTAATCCCAATGCCAACCTAGTTTTGTTCACATGTATTGAACTATTCAACTTGCAAATGTGCTAATTGAGTTGTTCAAACATTCTTAAACCTAGCCTAGTTCCTAAGTGCAATAGATACTATTCAAGAGTAATTGTTGTCACATTTACTCAATAGTTTTGTAGTTGCACAATTTGACTCTTGTGTAAATTATTTCACATGAGCCATTCCTAAAACTCTTATATGCTTTAATAAAGCATAAAACTTCAATCAATTATTTGCCTAGACCAATTATCTCTCAAATCATTTTGATCTTCCCCAACTAAGCTCTCAAATTCATATCTCCCCAAATCATGATCCTTTACCATATCTTTCTTGTCATAACATATCAATAAATCCAAATCGTTAAACAAATACTTTTCAATTGTTTGATTTGTTTAATTGTGTTTGTATGGATTGTTTATGGTATGCTATTTCTTGTGCTATAGTTTTTGCGAAGAACGACGTGCTTAGTTGAGAAAAGTGGAAAGATCGTGTTCTTCAAAAAGGCAAGTGACACACATACTCCCTCACCCATTTTATTATGCATTAGTATATTCACCTCTTGTAGTATACATGATAGGTGTTTTACTCAACTGTTTTATCAACTGCTTAGATCCTAGTAGTGTGTAGCAATCCCTCAAACCCCACCTGTTAGGATGCCAAGTACCTTGTTAATATTGATGCCATGCTAAGATCACTTGAAAAGTGTTTTTGTGAAAAGTTAAGAACTTCAACTAAAATGAAACACCTGGGTGGAATGGTTTGATAAGATGAGGTGAGGTAGGTGGATTCTGGGACGCAAGCCTCATAAAGAGGATGTGGGAACAGAATACCGCTCGGGATGGCCACCCAGGAACAAAGAGATGGCTATGTCTTCCATGCTTAGTGTACTTCCAGTGCAGCCTTATGACATTATGGGCTCTGTCTTGACTGATTAGAATGTGGGAGTGCAACTTGTCGGCAAGAAGTGGTGGTAGTCAAATTATAGGTTGGGAACGGTGCTTGCCAAGTTAGTTGTCCTCTCCTTCTAAAAGGTCTCGTTTCATTTTATGTATGGGCATAAAATGAATCGTAAGGTGAAAGTGCACAACCCTTGCAAGGTGTTTTAAACTAATCGATTAGCCGTGTCCTCGGTTATGGACAATGAGTCTCTAGACATGGAATGTACGGAATAATCTCATCACCGATTCTGAATTATTAAAATTTGTCTAGAAACTTAGGTAGGAACTAAGGACCATACACTCCAAGGGGTGGTGGTGCCTGAGGTTCCGAACTTTGTTGAGTTTCGCCCAGAACTACATACCAGCCAGTATGTAGTGTATGGGGGTTGTCTTGACCCTTGAAAAATAAAATTTGTTGAAAGAAAGTATTAAAATGGATTATAGGATAAAATTGGCTTTATGCAAATCAGCCTTTGAGATCCACCAGCCAAATGTCATTGTAGTATAGTCTTTCCACAAAAATGCCACCAAATATGTGTCATTTGCCAGTACATCATTGTACTGACCCCTCTGGGGCTGCATATTCAAATGTGCAGGTTTTATTTCGAGTAAGGAACCAGGAGTAGGATCTCGAGCTTGCATTCCAACACGTCTGCCTGTGGCACTTGATGAAGATGGAAGCTCACTGCAACTATGCTTTATGCTGTGTACTCATAAGGTAGAAGACCTATGTAACTAGATTTACGATGTAATATTGATGCTATTGCAATGATTACTATATTTTGTACTGTGGTGCTATCTACTGATCCAGGGAATGGCACAGATACACAGGAGATTTGCCTTTAGTAAAAGGCGGGTCGTTACAAATGGTATCAGAGCATAGTGTTGCCTGTAGGATCGAGACCCTAGGATTGGAATAGACTAGGAAGCCCTAGGATTCTTTCCTCTCTCTCTTCAAAAATAAAATCAATTCAATTTTCTAAATGGGATCAATCTATATACTTTAGTTTGAAATATTCTTGTAAGAACTTACTCCATTCGTTTGTTTTACGCTACTCTCCTTCCTATTTTAGATGACCCACCCCACTGGTCCTTTCTTGATGGATTCGATGTCAACTACTAAAAGCCCAGTGATGATCATGACCCTGAAGTGTGAGACTGAGTTTCCCAAAGCATTGAAGAACCTCATGTTAAGTATGGGAATGCAAGGAGAAGCTGTTTACAAAGGATTTCCCGTGATAGATGAAGGTGAAGAATATTGGTGGGTGCAACTGCACCTATACAAGAACAAGGAAGATGACCACAAGAAGATGGGACTTTGGATGTTCACCAACTCCAAGATGTATCCATCATTCCTTGACTCAGCAAGATGTGCTGCTTGGTCAACCATAAAGGAACTTGGAGGAAGACTCAAGTGGAGACTTCATAATACTCAGCAAGACCTCAAGGAAGAAAAGGAAGACACCACTACATTGAAGGAAACCATAAACCAACTTCAAGGTGACATGGAAAAGATGGTATCTGAACTTGGTGATCAAGGAGACCTCATCAAAACCAAGGATGAACAGATCGCCAATCTACTAAAGCAGCTGGACCAGAACAATGGATCTGCTTAGAAGAGTACCAAGAAGCTTTAGTTGGACCTCCATTTAGGAAATTTTAATAATCAATGACGTGTAATAAATGTTATGGTCATACCGACTTGTGGATGATCGTACCTTCCCGTTTGTTTGTAAACTAGTTTGCTTGTTACGATGAATGTTTGTTAAATATTGTTTGTAAGATGAATTGTTTGATCTGTTATTTTGGGTAGGAATTTTCCTTCTTTAGACCTCTTCTATCTAATTCTCATCTATGCTAAGACCTAAACTTGTCCTAAAACCCAAACCAAAGTTTTCACAATGACAGAACAACTACAATGACCCTCAGTTGGAGATAAGGATACAGAGTACAACAACAAGCGGTAAAATTTCAAGTACAAGAGGCTGGAACATTACGCAAGAGACTGCACAAAGGATGATACCCCAAGACTCCAGTAAGCTAGGATGGCTGAAGAATACCACGCAGACAATAAGAAAACACCCCAAGGTGTAGCTAATGTGGAAGTAATACTATGCAAGAAAGGTGGAAAGGATAAACAGAGCAATGGAAAAGAGCAAACAGAGCAATGGAAAGGATTTTAAATTCCTCTTAAATGGCAAACCAAAGGATCTACAACTTATGGATTATTGCCGTGAGCTTTGTTGAAAACCTCTAGCTAGGAACGATAGATTTTGTTTTTAAATTTCAAAATAGAATTTGGGAACTTGGTTCCAATTTCAACAAAACTTTTGTTTAAAAGCTAGTGAGGTTGACCAAGAGTTAGAATGCGAGATGCACCAAACCAAATACGAGATAATGATTGAGTGCGACATGGATTTGCGCCCCATGACGACTACTCATATTGTTCGCTCTTGTTATGAGGAATGGTGAATCTAGAGAGACATACCTACATGAGAGACGACGTCGTTAAACCGTAACCTTAGGAGGATAATATGTTACATCCCTTATAGTGAGCCAGTGTGGCCAACACGTAGGAATACAGTGAGAATTTGGACTAGTAAACGACTTCACGAATCAGAAACGTTTTACTCAGTGGGCTTTGAAGACGGAGACTGTTCAGCTTTGGCTACTGCCTGTTCGATTTACTTCCCGACTCATCGTTTCGACTCCCCACGTGGTCTGTTCGACTACCTCCCTGAGCCTATAAAAGATAGTTCACTCCTCTCCAGAGAATCACGACAGAGACAACCACCACTACCTATGAGATTTCCTCCTGATTCCAGAGCTTTACGCCACCGAAGTCTACCCCATCCCGATCTCTGATGTTATGAAGCCACTCTCCAAATCCATGGAACTATTTTCCTGCCCATGAGAGCTTCGTTAGATCCCTTATCCTTGCAAAGGAATTCACCTTCGAGATATGATCAAGTTGTCCAGCGTCTTCCAATGACTATGAAGATGGTTGCTAAAGGAATACTTAAGGACCATCTGGTACTTGTGGCAAGTAGCACGACTTGCTTCGGTATCAAGAGAAGATTCAACAATGCTAGTTATAAGGCGACCTTCCATCCCTTAAAGGTGCAAGTACCTCTTACAGAGTCCACCTTGTTTACCCCTATGAAATGCATGAGAAGACTACAGAGAGATGCCATCCTAATTCATTGGGATGTGTGGTCTCATCATGTTCGTGGGGCAAGCATGCAGTACTTGGCACTGAGTTATCTTTTGAGATTCGGTAACGAAAATCAGCTAAAAAGCAACAAGGAGTATGGCGATAGCCTGTATGCAATCTTGGCCTTGGTGAGGACTGACCAAGAAAAGGCTAGATACACATTCTTGGAAGATGTGCAACAACCAGGAAGGTTACTAGAGAAGAATGGTATCGTTGAAAAATTTAAGAGCAAAATGATATGATAAGATGAAGAACCTCTAAGGATGATGATAAGAAAGTTGAGATGATGAGAGGATACCCTCTCAGCTTGGTCTTCTGAATGACCCAAAGAGGAGACAACTCAGCTTGGTCCTCTGATTGAACCAAAGAGTGACTCCTCAGTGTCCAAAGTAGTTCAACAACTACCCCGTTGGATAGAAAAACTCTACAATAGAGTATGGTTACCTCAAGCAACCCCATAAGGAAGGTTGGTGCCTGAAATTGTGAGAAGACACCCACCGATTGAAAATGAAGATGTGGACCACCTTGTTGAAGACAACGCGATGGATGATATCTGCTTATCACCAGAATTGGATGGAACCCTTGGTGTGCCCACTTTTGAACATAGTATTGGACATCGAAATTTCTGAGAAGGGCGATACAAGGAAAATGACACAACAGTGAATACAAGCTGGGAACAAATTGCAAGTGCCTAAGGAAGCATCAAGATACCACCAAGAGGAATTTTCTTTAAGGGTGGTAGCCACCCAGACACCTAAACCCCAAATAACCTAATGCCTACTTTCTTTCTAGCCTCTCCAATCTCGGGGACGAGATTTCTTTTAAGGGTGGTAGTCTGTAACAACCCAAGATTTTATCAAATTTTGGGGGAAAATTTTCGTTTTTATTTTGCTTATGTTGATTGAAAATTCACAGGGATTTAAAACTTTTTGAGTTTATTTGAAAGCTTTGTTTGAAAACTATTTAAAATCCTCTATTTATTTCTTGAAGAACTTCTTTGAGAAAGATCAAGTTTCAAAATACTACTTTGTGTTTATTCAAACCTATGCAAGCTATCTTGCAAAAGGATATTTACAAAATGGTTTATAAAGTTTTCTATGCCAAAGGAATGTTTTACAAATATATTTCGAAAACTATTTTTATAGAGTTTATTCTCTGATTTTAAAAGAATTATTTTAAAATCCTACTTCTACTTTGATTTATGCAAGCAAAGCCATCGGGCTTAATTGAGACCTTTTATTAAAAACCTTGTTTTGGATTCTGAAAACATATTTGATGTTGGTTTAAAACCTTTCGGTGAATTTTACAAAATTTATGAAATTGGTTTGGCTTGATTTGGATTCAATATGCAAAATCTAGAAAAGAAATAAGAAAACAGAAAAGAATAAAAGAAAGAAGAAAAAAAAGGGGAAAGGAAAGAAATAGGACCGAAACGGCCGGTCCGGCCCAGCACAGATTCGACCCCGGCTCGGCCCATCTCACACCGAACCGTTACTCCCCCTTTTTCTTTTTCTCTTTTATTTCTTTTTCACCACTGACAGGTGGGACCCACCTGTCAGGGCCTTCCCTAACCTCCGGCCGTTACTTCTTCACTGGAAACCGACGAGCCCAAGGATCCCGCCCCTCTCCCCTCTTAAATCCCATTAATTCTGGCCTTGAAGACCTTCCCTGCCTGCGTCTATAAGAAGGCCTCACTCCCCTCCTCCATATCCCTTTCGTCCTCCTGCCCGAGACGCCTCCAATCCGACGAAATTTCTCGTCGGAGCTTGCGGATGCCGATGACCTTTGTCGCCGATTCCGACGCGATGAGAAGTCCCCATCCCCCCCCTTCGGTCATTCCTCTCCTCTCTCTCCCTGGCGCCCCATCTGAAGACCTTGGGATAAATTTTTGTGCAGGGAATCGACGGGCTCGACCTCGTCTGAGCTGTGCCGACGCCGTACCGTCTCCAGCCGCCTCCCTTCCCCTTGTCTGGATGCAATCGAGCAGCACGACGACGTCATCGCCTTCGCCTAGCTCCCCTGCACCTCGTCATGCTCCCCATCGCCTCTGGGAACTCCTGCAACGTCGCCGCCGACCGTCTACAGTGCGCACTCACCGGAATCCTCGCCGGAACCCTAGGTCTGTGGTGAGCTCCTCTCCCTCTTCGAATCCCGCCGTTCGATTCAGATCCATCGCCCCAGAACTCATCACTTAAGTGAAGGGGTACGAGCAAATCCAGTGCATCCAATCTCCATAAGATCCAACTGTTGCAAACCGTGATCCGCCCGAAAGGGTACCGGCCAATCATAACAGAGCACGTGGCAGCCTCTGGTTAAAACAGAAACTCGAATTAGATTTTGAAATCAGATTTGATCCAAATCTTCGGAAATTCATATCTATTGTTCTGTAGGTCCAAAAATAGCAAATAAAATACCGTTGGAATCCTTAGGAAATGTAGAATCCAGTGGTACAATAAAATCTTATATTTCATGGGTTCAATTTGAAACTACTTTCAGATTGGTATCAAACCTTCTATTGGCTTATCAAATTCATATCTATTGTTCTGTTAATCCAAAAATTACAAATTTGTAGTCTTTGGATTCCTCTCAACTTGTAGAACATCATAGGATCAATAAAATCCAAATTTGATACGTGCACACACTTTGTGCATTCAAATTTGTCCAAATCACTATTTCGGTGATAATTCAATTTCTATAACTTATTTTGAGTGATTCCAATTGCAGTGACTTCGTATTACTGCAAGCTATCCAGTAGCATCACTCCCATAATTTCTTGAACCATGTCACAATTATTCAAATTCTAATATGAGAATTTGAGTATTCCTATATAGATTAATTCTATTGCTATTTCAATCAATGTTCCTTTCTACTTTAGTGAATCTTATATTCATACCTAATCATCAATGTTATCTAAACAACATATTGATCAAGATCATA
This sequence comes from Dactylis glomerata, assembly GCA_007115705.1. NCBI lineage: Eukaryota > Viridiplantae > Streptophyta > Magnoliopsida > Poales > Poaceae > Dactylis > Dactylis glomerata. Next base: position 461,596 of record QXEO01000112.1, read on the forward strand.
TCTACTTAGACCTATCTTGTTTAGTTCACACATATTCAAATTACAATTGTGTTATTTGAGTAAAGTGTGATACATCTCAATCATGGATTCTATTTTGCTATCCTTGTGGTGTTGATCTAATCAACATTATAACATCCATCCAATACCCCATGTACTCAATAGAAACCTAAAACCATAATCTCAAATGTTATCTACCCCTACTCAATCCTCTATCCACTTGATCCTGATTTCATGTGTAGAACTATTCAATTAACAAATGAGTTAATTGAGTAACTCAATGCTTCATCAATCCTAGCCCATTGCCTAAGTGTAATATATACTATTTAAAAATAATTGTTGTCACACTTATTCAATAGTATTGCTATTGCACTATTTTGTCTCTTATGGGATTTACCCACATGAGATATTCCAAGATTCAATATGCTTTGATAAAGCATAAAGATCTCACTCATTATATTTTGTCTAATTCATATATATATTCAAATTGCAATTGTGCTACTTGAGTAGAATATGAATTCATCTCAAACTTAGGTTCTATTAATGTGGAGTTATTATAACCCGTACCATAGTATGTGTTATACACCATGTTGATCAATGAACCACTTGAGCCATGTCTCCAAATATCAATCATTCATGCCTAATCCCAATGCCAACCTAGTTTTGTTCACATGTATTGAACTATTCAACTTGCAAATGTGCTAATTGAGTTGTTCAAACATTCTTAAACCTAGCCTAGTTCCTAAGTGCAATAGATACTATTCAAGAGTAATTGTTGTCACATTTACTCAATAGTTTTGTAGTTGCACAATTTGACTCTTGTGTAAATTATTTCACATGAGCCATTCCTAAAACTCTTATATGCTTTAATAAAGCATAAAACTTCAATCAATTATTTGCCTAGACCAATTATCTCTCAAATCATTTTGATCTTCCCCAACTAAGCTCTCAAATTCATATCTCCCCAAATCATGATCCTTTACCATATCTTTCTTGTCATAACATATCAATAAATCCAAATCGTTAAACAAATACTTTTCAATTGTTTGATTTGTTTAATTGTGTTTGTATGGATTGTTTATGGTATGCTATTTCTTGTGCTATAGTTTTTGCGAAGAACGACGTGCTTAGTTGAGAAAAGTGGAAAGATCGTGTTCTTCAAAAAGGCAAGTGACACACATACTCCCTCACCCATTTTATTATGCATTAGTATATTCACCTCTTGTAGTATACATGATAGGTGTTTTACTCAACTGTTTTATCAACTGCTTAGATCCTAGTAGTGTGTAGCAATCCCTCAAACCCCACCTGTTAGGATGCCAAGTACCTTGTTAATATTGATGCCATGCTAAGATCACTTGAAAAGTGTTTTTGTGAAAAGTTAAGAACTTCAACTAAAATGAAACACCTGGGTGGAATGGTTTGATAAGATGAGGTGAGGTAGGTGGATTCTGGGACGCAAGCCTCATAAAGAGGATGTGGGAACAGAATACCGCTCGGGATGGCCACCCAGGAACAAAGAGATGGCTATGTCTTCCATGCTTAGTGTACTTCCAGTGCAGCCTTATGACATTATGGGCTCTGTCTTGACTGATTAGAATGTGGGAGTGCAACTTGTCGGCAAGAAGTGGTGGTAGTCAAATTATAGGTTGGGAACGGTGCTTGCCAAGTTAGTTGTCCTCTCCTTCTAAAAGGTCTCGTTTCATTTTATGTATGGGCATAAAATGAATCGTAAGGTGAAAGTGCACAACCCTTGCAAGGTGTTTTAAACTAATCGATTAGCCGTGTCCTCGGTTATGGACAATGAGTCTCTAGACATGGAATGTACGGAATAATCTCATCACCGATTCTGAATTATTAAAATTTGTCTAGAAACTTAGGTAGGAACTAAGGACCATACACTCCAAGGGGTGGTGGTGCCTGAGGTTCCGAACTTTGTTGAGTTTCGCCCAGAACTACATACCGGCCAGTATGTAGTGTATGGGGGTTGTCTTGACCCTTGAAAAATAAAATTTGTTGAAAGAAAGTATTAAAATGGATTATAGGATAAAATTGGCTTTATGCAAATCAGCCTTTGAGATCCACCAGCCAAATGTCATTGTAGTATAGTCTTTCCACAAAAATGCCACCAAATATGTGTCATTTGCCAGTACATCATTGTACTGACCCCTCTGGGGCTGCATATTCAAACGTGCAGGTTTTATTTCGAGTAAGGAACCAGGAGTAGGATCTCGAGCTTGCATTCCAACACGTCTGCCTGTGGCACTTGATGAAGATGGAAGCTCACTGCAACTATGCTTTATGCTGTGTACTCATAAGGTAGAAGACCTATGTAACTAGATTTACGATGTAATATTGATGCTATTGCAATGATTACTATATTTTGTACTGTGGTGCTATCTACTGATCCAGGGAATGGCACAGATACACAGGAGATTTGCCTTTAGTAAAAGGCGGGTCGTTACACCAATCTAAGCCATGCATAATTCATGGTGGAAATTTGTAGCATATCCATAGTGGACATTCGACGACGCATCTCAAAATAAAAAGCTAAACAAATGGTAAATAAAAGAGATGTCGAGGTGTTCATTGTCTGCTTGTCCTGTCATTTTGATGTGGGCTTGTTCCATGTCATCGGGCACGGAGGTACCCCGTTGGCGGTTCTCGATGATACATATTTACTTACAATGACAAGAGCCTTGCTTGGGACTCTAAGTAAAGTAGCATGAGGTTTGGGTACTCATATTCACGGGGCACGAGGTTTTTGACTTATGATTTGTCAAGCATATGCATCATAATTGTTCTCGCATTAACTTTAACCATTCAAGATGCTTATGATGGGGGCAATGAGAGCTCAAAGCCGGTAAGTACCATAATTTTTGAAGGTTTATAAAACTTGCAATCACTGCTTCCCTCCGCGAAGGGCCTTTCTTTTACTTTTATGTTGAGTCACCACCTTCTATCTTTATGCACCATTAAGAGAGCATATGTCGTGGGAATTTAGAGACAGTAGCCATGGGTAGGCTTATCGGAGGGGCTCGACGGTGGAAACGCGGGGTCCGGATCGGGATTATGCCTACGGAGACACCACGGTTTACCCAGGTTCAGGGCCCTCCCGGGTGGAGGTAAACCCCTACTTCCTGCCTGCTTCGTATTGATTGGATAGTATCAATTACAATGCTCCTCGAGCTGTTCGGGCTAGAGGAGGAAGAAGAAGATCGGATCTCCCTATGCTAAGGGTCCAGGCCCCCTTATATAGGCGGGGGCCTGGTTACAGGTTGGGTGACGATTCGGCCGGCTGCCGGCTCCTCGGCGGCGGCGTCCTTAGCGTGATCCCTTCGCCCTGCTCTGACAGCTTCGCTTTATAAAGTTCCCTTCCCCTGGGACCGGCATCTGGGAGGCATATGCCCTCCCTTTTGCCTAGGATCCTATCGTGGGGAAGGGTTCTTGGTTGCTGGTTGGTTGGACTTGGTCGTGGCGCTCGTCACTCCTGTCCTTGGCCACTGTCGCTCTTGTCGGGGCCAGCCCGCTTTCGGCGAAACGGCCGTTGGCTGGTTCTTATCTTCGTCGTCCGGCTCCGGCCTTCCATAGTGGAAACGCCAGCCGGCTGTTGGCGCAGCCGGCCCCTCAGGCGAAGCCGGTCCTCTTGTCTTCAAGCCGCGGAGACTCCTGGGACGCCGGCCGTCAGATAGCTCGGCCCGTGGCACGCCCCATAAGTCATCCCCACGACACTAGCCCCCGAAACTGGCAAAGTCTCATGGGTTAGCATGGGGCTTCGGCGGGTTCCTCTTCTCGCCGAAGTCTTGCTCGTCCTCGTCGAAGTCCCAGGATTCTTTATTCGACTCGAAAGCAACTGGCCTCGAGGCCGGGTCCTGCGGAGTATTACCAGCCGTCTCGGGACGAACCGGTTCCAAGACCGATCCGGCTGGCGACCGCCACGCGGCCGTCTGCCGCTATCCGGCTCCTTGGGACTTGCTCCCTCGGGGGCTGGACCGAAGCACACTTGTCTGTGCGCCGTCGCGTCACGTCCAATCGGCCCCGGCCCACGATCTTTGCGGCAACCGCGGCGGTTGCCCGATCTTTACGCGATCGTGGTCCATGACGAAAGGGGTCAATTGCCAACCCGTCGTGGGTGAGATAGGCAACTGACCCCCCCCCTCACTTTTAAACCAGGGACCGCTCCAGAAACAGAGCATCGGTCGCCCGCTTCTCTTCGTCCTTCCGCGTTTGCTCCACCTAGAATCCCCTGCTCTCGAGCTTCGTCCCCAAGGGATTAGGGTTCTTTGCTTACTCCGCCACCATTCCGCTCATCCAGATCCGCACCCGGATGGCTCCCAAAGCATCCCGGTCAAAAGGAAAGGGGGCGGCCGCGGACAAAGACGCCGCTCCGCCCGCTTTGCCGAAGGGATCCTGGGAAGGCTCGTGGGTGAAGGAGAAACAGATCGAGCTGCTGCGCCGGGGTCGAGTGCTTCCACCCGCGGACCTCGTGGGTTGCCGTCCCGCTGGCAACGAACGGGTCCCCGCTCCTGGGCCTGGGGAGACGGTGGTCTTCTATGACCATTTCCCCCGGGGCTTCGCGCTACCCGCCAGCAGCTTCATGTGCCGGTTCCTGGACCACTTTCGCCTGCAACCACATCACATTAGGGCGAATGCGATGATGATATTGTCCATGTTTGCAACCCTCTGCGAGGCGTATTTGGGCATCTGGCCCAATGTTGAGTTGTTCCGCCGGCTGATCTACTTCAAGACCCAGACGGCGGAGACCGTTCCAGTGATATGCGGCACCGCCTTCTTCTACACGCGTAAGACCGCGGACTTCCCCGGCATAAAAGGGAAGGAGTCTTGCAAGAAATGGCAGCGCTCCTTCTTCTACGCGAAGAACCTGAAGGAGGGCGAAGACCATATCAATCTGCCGCCCTTTGAGGCGGGCGGGCCCGAACGGGATAACTAGAGCGCCGCTCTTCCTCGCCCGTCGCCGGACATGGAAGAGATTCTTCTGCGGATCACCACCCTGCAAACGGAGGGCGGCCTGGAGCCGACCGACCTCCTCCTCGCCTTCCTGGTCGCTCGCGTGTCCCCGCTCCAGCGCCGCTCGCACAAGATGTGCTTCCTGGGATCCGCCAGGGATCCTACTCGTCATTCCTCCAAGGCGCTATCAGCATTGGAGGTGGCTCGGAAGGCGAACCGCATCGCCGATGTCAAGCTTCAGGCCTCGTCGACGTGGGGACTAGAACCTCACGACCGGGACAACCCAATTGCTGAGGTGAGCTTGTCGGCCCTGGCCCCTGTCCTTCTCCCCCTTCGCGACTCTGACCCACTGTCTTCTGTTTACTTGGTCCGAGCAGAACTTGTTTGCCCTGCAGGCGGCGGAGAACTTGACTCAGCGTCAAGCTGGCTTCGCCGCTGACAGAGCCGAATCGGATGATAAAGTCATTTGGGACGAAGCCGAGGAGCTAGAGGATGCTAGCTCTCAGGCCGCCATTGAGAGCTCAAGCGCCATCCACGGTGACGAAGGAAGTGAGGAGCTCGAGGACTCGGGCGAGCCCCTCGATCATTCCAGTAAGTTTCCAGGCCCCTCCCTCTTAGGAGATCGGTTCGAGGATGATGACGGTGAAACAGGACCAGCTACAACCCTCGGGGGCGTCGCCCTTCACGTGGCCGCCGCAGCCGCGGCTGGGGCTCAAGCTCCCCCAATCGTGGATTTGCCGGAATCTCCAGAGCCGCACACTGCCGCTTTAGAGCCGGCAGGTCGCGAAGAAGCTGGAGGCGGCCCAGCCGGCACCAAGAGAAGGGCCCAGCCGGCCTCCTCCGAGCCGGCTGAGAAACGCAAGAAACCGGAACCGGCAGCGAAGGACCTGCGCCGTCCTAAGACGAAGAAGGTGGCCAAACGGCGGGCTATCGCCGTAGCCGGGTGAGCTTCCCGCTTTCTTGCTTCTCATCCTTACTTTGCCGTTGTGGTCCCAATTGACCTGGTCGTGGGACGCCCTTTCTGCAGGTCGCCCCTTTCTGTTGATTTGGTTGCCCAATCTGCTCCCGCCGTCGCTCCCGGAGGAACCGTGACCCCGGCCCTCGAGCCCTCCTGCCACAAGAGGGCGCGCGGGGAGGAGATTGGCGGCGACTCGGGTCGCGTCGAAGACGATCGCTGCTCCCCGCGGTTGAAGCTTGCGGTGGGCGGTATTAGGGTAGAGGATCCTGCGCATCCAGGGGTGCCTGCGGACGCTGTTCCCCAACCAGCTGCTGCACCCGAGACCGACTTCACGCCCGCCAAGGAGACTACTTCGGTCGGGGTTGTCACGCCCCCACCTTCTACTACCGAAGACGTCACGGCGGGGAACGACGCCACTATCCATGCGTCCTCCGACCCGCCCAGTCAAGAAGGTGCACGCGAGGCCGCAGCGGGAGCCACGGAGGAGGCCCCAGTACGCGCGAGACCGCTGGAGGTCCCGGGGCCGGCTGCCCAGACCCCTTCCAGCCTCGAGCTTGTGCTGAGCGTGCAGGATGCGGTGCCTGCGGCTGGGACGAGGGCTGGCGTGACTGCTGGCTCCCTGCTCCTTGGGTTAGTCTCCAGCTCTGGCGAAGCTTCGCAAGGGCTCCTCGCCACTCGAGTGGCGAGGAACGAATGTGGTGAGGACTTGCCGGCTCCTGAGGTAGTGACCAAGGGCGCCTCTAGTGGAAAGGCTCTTGTCACCGCGGCTGAGCCCAGTATTGGGAGCTTGAGCTCTGCCAGCCAACTTCAGCAAGAATGGGCAGACACCGCCTCGAGTGCCGACGCTGGAGAGAAGCTCAAGGTTCAGGGCAGCAAGCCGACTCTAGCAGAGCTGGACAAGCAGTTTGCCGTTGTCAAAGGGTCGCTTCAGAACGCCGGTTTTCAACTCCTTGACGCGATACGAACGACCAATGTGAGTACTGCGCCTTTAGCCTCTGGTTTCTTCTGCTAGTTGGGAGACATGATCTGCGGCTTCATGGTCCATCTTGCCATACATCCTAGCCCCCGAGTTTCGAGGTAGGTGTAGAAAACAGCTGACTCGAAAATGAATTTCGCTAAGAATCGTTGCCTTTCTGTCTTTTCCAGGACCTGAACGCACTTCGAGCCAGTGTCTTCCAGAAGTTGCTGGCGAAGTATCGCGCTGGCAAGGCTCAGTATCAGGATCTGAAGAAAGAGCTGGAGAAGCCGTCCGGTAAGCCCTGGGCCCTTTGCTTCGACATGCTATTACTGCCCCTTCGATTCTCACACCTCCATTCTCAGATGTTGCCTCGCTCATTGCTTCGCTTGAGTCCCAATTGGCCGACTCGATGTCGGCTGACGCTGTTGAGTCGCTCAAGCGAAAGCACGCGGAGGAGCTTCAGGGCCTGCAAGCCCAAGCCGCCCGGACTCAGGAGTCGGAGACTGAGCTGGCGAAGGCTCGAGAGGCGGAGTCATCACTGCGGCTGGAGTTTGATCGCCAGCTGGCCGAAGAGAAAAGAATCCTTTCTGCGGAGTACAACAGCAAGGTGAACGAGCTTCGCACGACCTTGGGGAGCGAAGTCGAGAACCGCGGCGCCCAAATCGATGAGCTGGAGACTCTCTGGAGGCTCGACAGCGAGCGTTATGACAAGGAGGTCGGCATTTGGCGTGCCCGCGACCGCAAGGTTCAGTCCGGCCTGCTGGGGCTGGAAGAAGCTCTTCGTGGTATCTTTCCCTTCCTGCTTCTCAGCTCTTGCCCTCTCATGCCGCTTTTTCACTCTTTGATTGTCCTCGCAGGAGCTTTCCCTGACTCCGACGAGACTGCCGCGGCGGCGCTGAAGGAATACAGGGCAGAACAAAATATCGTCCCCAGCAGTGATCCCAAGGCCGAGCTTTCCTCAGGGGAGTTGGTAGCATTGGCCAAAGGCCGACTTCATCCGATTGCCAAGCTGGGCAGGGATCTCCACGAAGCCATTGTTTCCGTCTTCGAAACCTTGTGGCCGGGAAGAGCGGTGCCTAGCGAGATCCAGGCGCTCCTCCAATGGATCCCTCTCGCGCCCAACCGGCTCGACATCTGGAAGGAGTCCGCGGCTCGAGCCGGTGCTGAACATGCTTTGGAGTTCGTGCTCTCCTGGTATCCAGGCGTCGACCTGGATCAGTTGGAGAATCTTTGTGAAGGCGGATTAGCAGGCCTCGACAAGGCCAAGCTCCGCCAACGCGCCTGTGCCATTGCTGAGTGTGCCGAGACCGACACGCTTTTCGACGTTGGGGATAGCGACGAGTCTTTGGATGGCGTGGACTTCGAGGAGCCCGGCTCTGCGGAAGAGCCTCAAAAAGCCCCCAAGGATCTCGCTGGTCACTCCATTCCAGCATCCCCCCAGTGGCGATGACTTTGTCTTGGCACCTCGAACTGGCGACGCTTCTCCGCTGGAGCCGGCTGGCTCGCCAAGCGCCCCCTGACCGTGTCAGGATCTTCTTATTTGTCTTTATGTACGCTGAACTCATGTCGTGCCCAACAACATTTCATTTGTGTGTACCGATGACGTTTTACCCTGAATTCCCTACGTATTGGTTTCTAGTTGTTTATGGACCGGATTTGACCTGTCCCCCTTCAGCTTTTTCCTTTATCTCCCCATCCTTCGGCCCTTCTACCCCCAGCCGGCAGCCTGGTGCCGGCTGGTCTCCCTTGGACCGACAGCCGAATGCCGGTCTAGGGCGGGAGCGTGCCGCGGGATGAGGAGTAGTACTTCGGCGTGTAAGAGGTCTGGCTTGGTCTAGTCCACGTGCAACTATTAACCGATGCGTGGTTTTTGGGTGAGCGTTTGTTAACGGCTCCGCGTTCTGTCCTCTTAGCGATTTTCCAGTGTGAGAGACCTGCCGGCTCCATCACCCTTGACTTGGGTTGGAGGTTGGGCTCGGGGCCCGGTTCGCACACGGTACTCGTTTGTCTGACAAGGGATTCGATTCGTCGAGTCGCGGGCGTTTCCTCTTAGCGACTTTCCTAGGTGGGTGACCTGCCGGCTCCATCCCATGCGGCGCAGGGTGGAGGTTGGGCTCGGGGTCCGGTCCACACCCAGTACTCGTTCGGCTGACGAGAGGATCGTTTCGTCGGGTTGGGGCTGCTGGCTCCCGTTTGGAGCCAGTTTCCAGCCCCCGTGAATAATGTTTAGAAAGGTAAAAGGTACTTCAGAGCACTTTTTCCAGGGATCAGCCGTATGCCGCCCAACTTTCTTTTATTCAACGGCACTTGTTCGGGATACAAGGTTTTTTGCCTTGGCTTGGCCGAAGGTCTTAAGCGGTCTTGGACTTGTCTCGGGCGAAGCTGCGAAGCACTCCCCCTACCTCGAGGAGGAGCCAGCCCCCGAGACAAGGGCTTCTGACTCCTTGCCCGCTTCGGGCGGGACTTCCTTGGGGAGGCTTGCCGGCTTGAGGTGTGGAGTCGGCAGTCCCGACACCAGGCAGCCCGGCTGGACTGCCGCCACCCTCTGCAGCAGTTGTCGCTTTTCTTCAGCAATGACCAAGTCCTCCGCCAGCTTGGAGCTGGCTCTTGCGCACTCTATTGACTTCTTGTAGCATCCAGTGACAGTGACTACCCCGCGCGGGCCTGGGAGCTTCATCTTCAAGTAAGCGTAGTGCGGGACTGCCATGAACTTGGCCAGGGCTGGTCGACCAAGCAGCGCGTGGTAGGGGCTGTTAAGGTCTACCACCTCGAACCAGATCGGCTCGCGATGATGATTGTCCTTCTCGCCGAACAACACCTCCAACTCAATCCTTCCCATCGGCGTACAGGAGTGCCCAGGCACGATCCCATGGAAGGTGAGCTTGGTTGGCTTCAGTTGGATCTCTGGGATCCCGAGCTTCTCCATCGAAGTGCGATAGAGAAGGTTGATGCTGCTGCCTCCATCAATGAGTACACGCGAGAATCGGCAGGTATGCGTCTCGGAGAACACGATTGGGTTCAAGACCAGCGCGTAGCCCCCGGGCCTCGGCATAAGTAGCGGGTGGTCTTCGCGTCCCTAGGTAATCGACGCGTCAGACCAATGCATGTACTGAGGTCCAGCTTGTACGATTGCATTCACCTCGACACCGAACCACGGTTCATCCTTTGGCTCCTCCATCTAGGAAGTGAACACATGGTATTGTTCCACATTCGCTTCCTCGGGGTAGTCCCCTGCTGCCTTGGCCGGTTGTCGATTCTTGTTTCCCTGCGCTTCAGCCGGCAGGCCCGGTGGTGGTCCAGGCAGTTGGTGGTTTCCTTGCCCTAGATCCCTGGTGAAGCTGCACTGGCGAGTGGTATGCACTGCCGGCTTGCCCGAAACGCTATGGAACTTGCAGGGTTGGTCTAGCATCACCTCGATGGTGTACTTGTCCTTGCTGAATTTGTCTCCTTTGCGCTTCTAGCTTCCACCCGTAGCCCCCGGGCTTCCTTGAACAGCAGCCACTTGCTGAGAGCCATACTTATTGTCACGGCGCTCATCTTTCCTTTTGCCGTGTCGATCACGGTTGTGATGTCCTCCTTGGCTGGCTGCAGGCTGAGATTGGCCTCCGGCTGGCGCTGGCTCAACGCACTGCACCCTTGCAGCAGAGTCAGCGGAAGCATACTTGTCCGCTATCGCCATGAAGTCCGCCATTGACTTCGGCTCGGCTCTGTGGAGCTTGTGCTTTAGTAGGGTTCCTTCTCTGCATCCGTCCGTGAAGTAGCCGATGGCTTGCTCCTCGCCCACTCCTTCGCATGAGTTGCGCAGCTCGGACCATCTCGTGAGGTAGTCACGATCTGGCTCATCGGGGCCTTGCTTGCAGAGGGCCAGCTGTCGTGGGCGGGGCGGTCGCTTGTAGGTTCCCGTGAAGTTCTTGATAAACGCCTCTTGGAAATCATGCCAGGAGTTGATCTGCAGAGCTGGCAGGCTGCTGAGCCACGTCCGAGCAGATCCTGTTAGCATGAGCGGTGCGTAGCGCACCGCTGTCCTCTTGTTGCCGCCCGCGATGTCGACGGCGGTGACGTAGTCCGACAGCCAGTCCTCCGGCTTCACCGCCCCGGTGTACTTGGGCATGTCACGCGGGAGCGCAAACTTGGCCGGGAAAGGCTCGTTACGGATGCGAGGGCCGAAATAGACCGGCCCCGCTGAAGATTCTTCCTCGTCGAACTTGGAGTCCGCCAGCAGGTTGAGCCGATGGCGTGCATCATCCTTTGGCGGGTCGACGCGTTCCCCGATCCTCTGGCTCACGTGTGAGCGAGATGGTTGATGACCTTGAGCGCCCTGGCCGGCTCCCCGAGCCGGCCGGTCCGGTGCCGCGGACTTGCCACGTGCCGGCTCCGCTGCCTCCGCCCGAGGGGGGTAGCGTGGCTTGCTGGTGACCGCGGCTGGGTCTCGGGGCTGCCGGCTGTGATGGCCAGAGTGCTGGGTGCGGTGATTTCCACTGCTCTTGCCAGGAGCTCAGTTGCTCCGGCTGTGCTCCGCCGGGCCATGGTTTGGTGACGAAGCTTGTCCCTGCGACTTGTTCTGGCCGGCCACGACGATGCGGTTCTCGTATCGTGTGCCGCTCGCCTCCCCACGCGGCTCCATCGCCTGCTACTGTAGGTCGGCAGCATTCAGGAGTTCCTGGATCCGAGCTTGCTTCTCCCGCAAGTCCTCGCCTTGCAGTCCATCCAGTTCTGAGGTGATGTAGCGTGCCGCGCGGAGGTTCTTCGTGGGCATGCTGTAGGTGGGCTTGTTGATGATTGGAGGTAGCTTCGCCGAGGGCGCCGCCTGGTTCAGCTTCGCGCCCAGCTCGCGGCCTCGTTGACGAACTTGTCCCGCCCGGCTTGGGCCGTCCCCAGCCGGGGTGAAGCTGTGGGCGACGTTGTACTCGTTGATCGTGGAGAGGACACGGCGACGTGTGTCATCGACGTCGACCGCTTCCTTGAGGAGGTTGAGGCGCGTCCGCTCCAGATCCTCGGAGACCTTGACCGGATCTGCAGAGATGTCGAGCGGGGCGCGCAGGTCCGTGATGGCCGCATCCAACACGTCCCGCTCTGGGGGTGGAAGGCCATGTTCCGGTGGAGGTGAGCGTTCAAGCGGCGGGCGCGCGGAACGCGATGTGCCGCCGTCACCGTCCTCCCCCAGGGCCAGCACTTCGACCATGCCGCAAAAGTCACTGCTTTCACCGTCTTCGGAGTCTGCATCACAGAGAGGGTCAAGCACATCGGTTACCTCCTCCGGGATGGGCTTGGCGACGTAGAAGCGATGGCTGCCGACGTCGAGGAAGGAGCCATTGTCACCGAAGCCGTTCTTGAAGTGGGCCAAGTTATCGTCGACGCAGTCGAAGGTGCCGAACCTCCAGACGAGGCCGGAGGCGACCTTCTCGCCGGAGGGTCCCGGCCGGAACTTGACTCCGCTCGCCGCCGCGCTTTGCCCCATGGTGGGCGCCAACTGTCGTGGGAATTTAGAGACAGTAGCCATGGGTAGGCTTATCGGAGGGGCTCGACGGTGGAAATGAGGGGTCCGGCTCGGGATTATGCCTACGGAGACACCACGGTTTACCCATGTTCAGGGCCCTCCCGGGTGGAGGTAAACCCCTACTTCCTGTCTGCTTCGTATTGATTGGATAGTATCGATTACAATGCTCCTCGAGCTGTTCGGGCTAGAGGAGGAAGAAGAAGATCGGATCTCCCTATGCTAAGGGTCCAGGCCCCCTTATATAGGCGGGGGCCTGGTTACAAGTTGGGTGACGATTCGGCCGGCTGCCGGCTCCTCGGCGGCGGCGTCCTTAGCGTGATCCCTTCGCCCTGCTCTGACAGCTTCGCTTTATAAAGTTCCCTTCCCCTGGGACCGGCATCTGGGAGGCATATGCCCTCCCTTTTGCCTAGGATCCTGTCGTGGGGAAGGGTTCTTGGTTGCTGGTTGGTTGGACTTGGTCGTGGCGCTCGTCACTCCTGTCCTTGGCCACTGTCACTCTTGTCGGGGCCAGCCCGCTTTCGGCGAAACGGCCGTTGGCTAGTTCTTATCTTCGTCGTCCGGCTCCGGCCTTCCACGGTGGAAACGCCAGCCGGCTGTTGGCGCAGCCGGCCCCTCAGGCGAAGCCGGTCCTCTTGTCTTCAAGCCGTGGAGACTCCTGGGATGCCGGCCGTCAAATAGCTCGGCCCGTGGCACGCCCCATAAGTCATCCCCACGACAGCATAGGTGTCATTCTTAGTATAATGTGCATTGTCCCAAAGTTTTTATTGATTGATTCATATTGTTGGTTTCCCTTGTTCTCAAATTATTTGTATTTAGTCGCCCTCTTAAACTTGAAGGTGTCCTATGCATTTATGTTTTGCTCTCTATGAAGGACAAGCTGAAAATCATTTGTATGTTTTTCCTTATGATTTGAACACACATTTGACTTTCATCGTTTCATTTTAATGATCTTTTGTTTGTGTTCATTTTCATGTTATAACATGGTTGCTAAGTTTCTATTATCAAGATTATGTCTTTCATGCCCATGTTTTAAGTTCTTTGATCTCAGCACTCAATGCTTTACCTATATGATCAAGATTGTGATGCTGCATGTCACCTCAAAAATTATTTCTTTTGTTATCACTTACCTACTCGAGGACGAGCAGGAGTTAAGCTTGGGGATGCTGATACATCTCAAACGTATCTATAATTTTTGATGCTCTATGCTTGTTTTTACACCATTTGCCTTGTGTTTCGTTATACTTCGTGGCGTTTTTATGCGATTTCCGGAACTAACCTATTGACAAGATGCCACAGTGACAGTTCCCTGTTTTCTACTGTTTTTGTGTTTCAGAAAAGCTACACAGGAAATATTCTCGGAATTGGACGAAACAAGTTCCAGAAGTCTTATTTTCCCCGGAAGCTTCCAGAGAACCGAAGAGGAGGCGGAGTGGGGCCACGAGGGCGCCACACACAAGGGCGGCGCGGCCCTGCCCCTGGCCGCGCCCCCTATGTGTGAGGAGGCCCTGGCAGCCCCCTGACGACGCCCATTCGCCTATATAAAGCCTCAGGACGGAAAACCCTAGGGGAATCGGCAATTTTCCAGAAAGAGTTCCGTAGCTCCGCCACCGCCGCTGACGAATTTCGGGGGACAGAAGTCTCTGTTCCGGCACCCTGCCGGGACGGGGAAGTGCCCCCGGAGCCATCTCCATCGGTCTCCATCGCCGTCTCCGCCATCTCCATCGACCTCACCGCCATCTCCATCAACCTTGCTGTCTCCTATGATGAGGATTGAGTAGTTCATCCCCGGGGCTGAGGGCTCTACTGGTAGCTATGTAGTTCACCTCTCTCTCCCATGATGTGATCTTTATGTGATCATGAGCTTTGTATCTAGTTGAATTGGTAGATGTTATTATTCAGATATTATGCTACTCCTATGCTTAATTATTATACTCTCCGGAGATACCTCGTATCATGGTGTAAAGGTGACTAGTGTGTGCATCATGTGTATCTTTTTGGTTAATGTCTCTATGAAATGTTGGTGTTTGTTGGAACCATCTAGTGCGTTCCTGGTGATAGTGTGGGACAATCTAGTTTGGGAATATACGGAGTTTGAGGAGTGCTTCGTAGCCCTAAGCATGATTAGTGTTCGTTTTCCATTGGAGAACTGTTTTTGAGTTGCATATTGATGATAGCATCTATTGGTTCAATTATGTTATATTTGTTGGGAGTGTGTCCACTAGTGAAAGTATGATCCCTAGGCCTTGTTTCCAAGCTTTGCACACCGTTTACTTGCTGTTTTGTTACTTGTTCGCTTGCTGCCATTTTTATTCCAGATTGCATTTACTACTTATAATCATCTATACTACTTGTATTTCACTATCTCTTCGCCGAACTAGTGCACCTATACATCTGACAAGTGTATTGGGTGTGTTGGGGACACAAGAGACTTTCTGTATCGTAATTGCAGGGTTGTTTGAGAGGGATAGCTTTGACCTCTTCCTCCCTGAGTTCGATAAACCTTGGGTGATCCACTTAAGGGAAACTTGCTGCTGCTCAACAAACCTCTGCACTTGGAGGCCCAACACTGTCTACAAGAACAGAAGCATGTGTAGACATCAGGAGGGTCCAGAAGCTCTTCCCGGCACCCTGCCGGAGAGGGGAATCACCACCGGAGGTCTTCTTCATCGCCATGCTTGCGTCCAGAGCGATGAGTGAGTAGTCTACCTTGGACTATGGGTCCATAGCAGTAGCTAGATGGTTGTCTTCTCCACCATGCGCTTCATGTTTAGATCTCATGAGCTGCCCTACATGATTGAGATCACCGTTATGTAATTCTCCATATTTGGTTTGTTGGGATCCGATGAATATTGGTGTTATGCTTGAGTTGATGTACTGAAATTTATCTTATGTTATCTCTATGTTGTTTATGATCTTGCATGCTTTCTGTTGTTAGTAGCTATCTTGGCCGAGTAGTTGCTAGTGACTCCAAGAGGGGGTATTTATGCTCGATAGTGGGTTCATGCCTGTATTTAATCTGGGGGAGTGACAGAAACCTCTAAGGTTGTAGATGTGCTGTTGCTACTAGGGGGAAAACAACATTCATATGCTCGAGGGCATGTGCTTTGTTTACATTACACACTTTGCTTAATGCAATTATCTGTTGTTCGCAACTTAATACTTGTGGAGTTCTTGGATTGATTCGCCACAAGTGGATTATTAGTCATAGATGCAGTTGGATGGCGGTCTATGTATCTTGTTGTAATGCCCAGAGTAAATCTCATAGTGATCCTCTCATCATATGCACGTTGTCTTTATTCTATCAATTGCCCAACTGTAATTTGTTTACCCAGCATGTATTATTTTATCTTATGGAGAGACACCGCTAGTGAACTGTGGATCCCGGTCCTATTTCCTCTATATTGCTATCACCTATTTACTTTACTCGCACTGTTTACTTTACTCGCGTACTATTATTATTTTCCACTCGATACGCTCATTCCTTTGTTTCAAGCAAACCGGTGAGATTGACAACCTCATCGTAAGTTGGGAGCAAAGTATTTGGTTGTGTTGTGTGCAGGTTCCGCTTTGCAGCTAGCAAAGCAAAGCTTGGACGAGGCGCCTAATAAATTGTCCAGAGCTGTCGCAAGCTAGCAAGCATCACCTTCAGTTGTTTGGCTTGTTCCCCTTCGGATCGATAAACCTTGGTTTCTTACTGAGGGAAAACCTTGCTGCTATATTCATCATACATTCCTCTTGGGGTTCCCAACTGGACGGTGAAAAGATATCACCACCGTAAGCATCATGGTGCCCCTGGTCCAACCAGATGAAATTAGGGGAACACCAACCACATAGGCTCCACGACAAGACCGAGGCTAGCGAACCATTGTTGGTACAAACTGGAGCAAGAGGACCAAAGACAATCATGCATGGGACAACGGCTAGAAAATAACCACCCTTCTCTATGCCACTTGTGAGACCGCCAATGAGGTGGACGGGGAAACCTTATTCTTGTAACACATATCGTGTAACAACCCAAAATTTTGGAGAATAGAAATAAATGGAGTTAATCAAAATACCAACTTTTTGAGCCAACAAAAACTTTTATTTTAAATACAAGATTAATTTTCTTGTCTTTTAAAACTTGTGAATTTGAGCATTTGCTCCCATGCTTCAAATAAAAAGAATAATAAAAGTCTACAACAATCCTTTGAGCAAAACTTTCAAATCCTCTGGAAATAAAATATTTGGAAAGGAAGTAAAACCCTATTTCAAGTGAAATAAAAGATCGTATTTTACAACTATTATTTCCTCAAGTTGATATTTCCAAAAATATTGGAATCAACATTTTGAAAACTTATTTTTCAGAACCTTTGAAAACACCAAAATGGTTTCTTGGCCAAGTTTTTAAGTCCAAAAGAAAACTTTGTTTATAAAATGATTTATTAAAATGGTTTTCTACATATTTAAATCTTGCATGAATGCATGCCAAACCTTTATAGAAAAATCCTCAGGTAACTAAAGCCAAACAATCACCAAGGAAAGAATAAAAGCCTAGAGAAATAGCAAAGACTCCCAAAACCTAAAATAGCAAAGACTAAGAGAATGATCTGCAGGATATTATTGACTACCCTACTTTGGACTCCTAGATTAAGAAATCCTCAACTCAACTGAAGGTTGGATCAGTTGGGTTAGCAAGACCAAACCACCCTCTTGCAAGACTGCACAAGTTTGGACAAAAACTCAAACTTTAACACCTTTCAAATTTCGGCCAAACTTTGAATTCAAATCAGAGACCATTCCAATAGCCATTTAACATTTCAGCAAAACACCACCTTTCCACCTAGTAAAAAGCTTTCTGGAAACCTTGTTGAATACCTTGACAACCCACGGTGGAAATTTTCAAATTTTCGAATTTGAAATTCTTGTGGGCATTTCGTCAAACACCCTGGGATCAAGATTTCAGAAAAACCTAACCTACTGTAGATGACGCCTCTGCCGTACGTCCTAGCCACCTCAGCAGTACCCGACGACTCCCCTCTCTCCCCGCTGTCGATCCCTCACTGGAACAGCCCGGACCCCGGCCGGTGGATGGTGGAAAAGCTTCCACCACTGCCTCCCAGTCAACCGACCGAGACGCACGCTAGCCGACCGTTGCCGATGTCACCGAGCCTGCCAGAGCACGAGCGGAGGAACCGCGACACCGCCGAGCCATCCCCTCGACCAAACGTCAGCGACGAAGCCGCCACTCACGGGAAGTTTTCCCGCCACTGCCCAAGCTCGAGCCCGCTCTCCCACGCTCTCCCGTGCCTATAAAAGGACCCCGTCGACGCTCCAGAGAAGCACACCATCGCTGCTACTGATCCCAACCTTTCTCTCTTCTTCTCTCCCTCGGAATCGTCCAAAGCTCTGCAAACCCTAGCTGCCGCGCTCGGGAAGTTTCTGGCCGCCGTTGGAGATGCTGCTCGTGCAAGGTGGAGGAGTCGAGTCGCCGTCGTCGTTCTGCTTCACCGCCGTCAAGTTCTGCTTCCCCTACATCGAGCCCCACCATCGAGCTCTTCCTCTCTGCAAGTGCCGGTGAGCTTCTGTCTGTCCCGAGGTTGAAGACGGACGTGCGCCGTTGGATCTTGATCCAGCGGCAGCGTACCGGTTCGCGTTATAAAACCAGCCTGACAAGTAGGTCCCACCTGCCAGGTTTAAAATGGAAACCCCTCCCGCTCGGGGAGACGTTGTTGGGCCGGCCCGTTCAGGTTTTGTCTGAAATGGCCTAGCTCCAGTAGGAATTCGTCCGTTATATTTTTTTTAGCCAGAGAGTATTTGAATTAAGATTTCGGATCTTATTTTCAAATGTAATTTCCTAGAGATTTAGAAATCTGTTTTTAGCAAATAAATATGCGTTGGAAAGCTGAGAAACTTATCTAGGCTCTGGAATTAGTCTCAACCTAGGTTTACTTAGCCTTTTAGTCTGATAAAAATAATTAAACCGCAGCCCTATTAATTTTAGGAAAATCCTAGAAATTTAATTAGATCTTATAAAATTTTGAATTTAGGTTTATGAACTCACCAACCAACCTACCTACTGTTTTCTTCAGCCTCTACCATTTGTGAACTTATTAGGAGCCCCAATTAACACCTAACCTGGTGGTAGTTTGTAGCATAAAATGATATACCTCAACATACACTTAGCTTGTTATTTAACTCCAACTACTAAGCTACCTACTTAAATAACCCTCTTCTTGAACTAGCCCTAATCCCTCTGATCTTATGCCAATGTTGAAAGGTTTATTAACACATGGCAGATTTTAGAAACTCAATTTGCACACCTATTTGAAACTGGAAGAAAACTTGCAAACCAACTCAATGAAATCAAACATTGCTATTATTGTTTGAAAACAAGTGTGTATGCTTGGAGTGTTGTAGGTATTGTTTAGTGATTGTGTGCATTTTGTTTATTGTTAATAGACACTAGTGTTGCGGAATAAGATCGTGAGGGAGGATTTTATCATGAAGAAGAAGACTACCCCAGACACTTTGCCAACCAAGGAAAGCCATATTTTGAATCATACCCAAATGCCTAGTTTTCCTATTGCATTCTATTTGTTCTTAAGTAAATTGCATGATTGAATTACTACTCTAGAATAATAGTTGTATAGTGGTATCTTGCTTAGCAAGAGTATCAAACTGGGTTTAGTTTACACTTCTTTAGTGGTAGCATCACTCATAGTAGCTTCTTAGTCGCTAATAAAATTGAGGCCATCTATAAGGGGAACCCTACTTAAAGTGGTGACTTGAACTTGAAAGCTTGAATTGGAGACTTCTCCTACATGATGGTTTTATGAAAGAAAATAATCTTGACTAAGGACTATGGAATGTATTTCTAAACGATAATGAGTGATGTACTATGTGAGCCAACCATACCGAAAGACCACATTACCCCTAAATGGGAAGGGGATTAGTCTGTAGCTTGTTTATTCTAGTATGGGAGACCTTGTATCATCCTTTATAGAAGAGCACCGTGAGCGGGTACTTCCGAACCGAGTGGAAATTTCCATTCATGCAACATTCTGCAGCGGGCAAAACTATGAGTGCCAGAATGGACTCTTAGGGAAGGATCCTATACTAGAGTAGACAAGTGAAGGAGTTTGTTTGATTATCTGAAACTCGCATACTTGGTGTATGACGATCCGTGGATTTCTCCCGGCAAATTTATCGAATCTTGTGGGTAAAGTGTACCCCTCTGCAGAGGTTTCAAAACTATTCGAATAGCCGCGTCCGCGGTCATGGACAGTTGGCAAGCTGTACTTGACTTTTGTCAAGAATGATAACAACTTAAGGTGAACTTGGTGAATGACTTGACTTGAACTTTGAAGGTGACCAACACTTGAAGTTCCTCTGTAGTTCTAACTTAGAGAATTAAATTCTCTTCTCTTTTAAAGAACTCTCTTGGGAAATAAAACTAGCATTTTGCAAATAAATTTAGTGCTTAGACCACTATATAAGCCTTGCATATCTCCTTTATTTTCGTTTATAAGATGGTTTGCGAGTGCATTCAACGTACTCATGGCTCTGTCCCTGGCTATTTACTTGGCCAGACTTGAAGGAGCAAGATCAAGAAGGAAGGACTCATTGACGGCTTTGCGAATTAGGCTCGTTTCCTACTGTCCGCTTTGCCTGTGCGGTTGAAGCTTGACAATATGGACCCAAAGTGTTATTTCGCTGCATGTTGATGTAATGTAAGGTTTAGTCTGTGCGACCACCTATGTAATCCCCTTTATTTACTATTAATAGCTATGACTGTGATATCAACTACATTATGTAAATCACAACAATGATTCTGGGATTGTAATGGATTACTTAACGGGCACTTCGAATTTGTTATAAATTCGTGGGTGTTACAAGTTGGTATCAGACCCTAGGCTGACTCTAGGAAACCCTAGTTAGCATGGTCGTTAGAAAATGATATCTCTGATATCACAAGTTTGGTATCAGGACTATCATGACCTTAGGAGACCTTAGTTAGTATGGTTGTTAGCTAAGAAATTGATATTTTGTTAAACACTTATTTATACAAAAGAAACTTATTTGCTTTGGTATCCAAAGCCAGTCTTATACCATCATCTTATTCACTTGAAATATCTTATACTCTCCACTTATGCTCTCAAAATATTTTGACAAAGATTTTTTTTTATGAACCTCTTTGATTACAATTTTTTTTAAGATTTGTTTTACTCTATTCCTCAAATATATACTATGGACGATATACCAACCTAAGACCGAAGGACTTTTGGATCAAAAGATTAAGGACTCAATATTTTTCAAGGCTTCAACCTTGGATGTCAACTACGACCGCTACCATCAAAAGAGAGTCTCTTCACCCGATCCAGAAATCTTCCAACAAGAGTCAACCCTGTGAGACAAAGACTTCAAGAGCAAATAGAGAGTGATCAGAAATGATGAAGACCCAGCAACCTTTTGATCCACAGGATTTATAGGAAATGCTCAGTTGATTTCATTAAGCTGCCCTTACCTCACGATTATTAAGTGTGCTTAGTGCCTTGTGTGTTTGAATGATTGATTTGTTTTGAGATGTGTTGCTCATATGCCATCCGTCAACATGTAGCAGCCATCCCCAACAATTTATCAGTTCAAAAATGTTTTGGCTTTTCTAGCCCAACATAAGCCCAAAAATATATACTAATTCTATGAGAAACTTTATGAAAACTTTTTCCACTCCTCTATTGCAGAGCATGATCTTGAACATGCATCCAATGGTTGCAAGCCCACCATTTAAGCTATGTACTAAACGCGGTAAAGCCAACTCAGATTTTGAGTTTCACCTCAATGGAATTGCCCGAGAGTACCAAAGGAAGTCCCACCTGAAGCAGATTCCAATAAGGGACCTAGGAAATGTTTACACTCAACCAATATGTTATGCATGTGGAGAAACATGCCATGTTGCCCGTTTATGCCCCAATAAAAAGTTTTCAAGCCTAGATCACCTAAAGAAGAAGGCTTGTAGCCGTTGTGGAGAAGAAGGTCATCAAGCCAGCCAGTGCCCCGGCAACTGTCCCAACTGCGAAGAAAACCATCCATTTGGAGAATGTCCTACAAGTCATATCACCTGTTTGCAATGTGAGAGTAGTACCCATGTTCTAGCCAACTGTCCCATCAACTACTTGGTGTCAGCTATATCCAAGATCCAGCCAAACAATTTTCAACTAGCAGCACATGTGGTCCAGGCCAGCAAAGAGCATGAAGATCTTATACAACACAAGAAGATCAACATTGTCTGCTGGGAGTGCGGTACCAAGGGGCACTACTCAAACGAGTGCCCAAAGAAGCTTAACCCTGCACCCACCACCTATCACACGTATCCAAAACCCCGTAATTATTGAAGATAGTGCTAAAGGAGTCTACAATCCCAACGTCCGCATCCGAAGAAAGCCACCTTCCCAGAATACCATGAAGTAATTTTTTGTCAACCTGAAGGCACAAAGAGAAGGAACATTAGGAATCAGCCACCAAGTATCCCGAAGTTGCGCTTAGCTAGAAAGTTAGTATCAACAAGTTGAATCAAGATTTTGAAGCACATGTCAAGAAGAAGCCTTAGTCGCCCAAGTTTGGTACTAGTAGTCTCGTTTACCTCTTTGTAAAACCAGAAGGAGACATGTAATACCCAAGACCCTTTTTTAATGAAATCCTATGGTTTAAACCAAAAATATTTTTGTTTTTAAAGGTGTGATTGATTGTTGCAATTGTATGTGCTTTATGAAGATGTGTTTTGGCCCGTATGGCCTTATCACATTTTGGGTGTACACAATCCTTATTTCCATAAGAATAAATATCCACCCATCTATCTCTCATCTGGTGATCCAATTTCTCAATCTCTCTCAATCTCAACTTGTGAATCTCGGGACGAGATTCTTTTTAAGGGGGGAAGATTGTAACAACCCAAAATTTTGGAGAATAGAAATAAATGGAGTTAATCAAAATACCAACTTTTTGAGCCAACAAAAACTTTTATTTTAAATACAAGATTAATTTTCTTGTCTTTTAAAACTTGTGAATTTGAGCATTTGCTCCCATGCTTCAAATAAAAAGAATAATAAAAGTCTACAACAATCCTTTGAGCAAAACTTTCAAATCCTTTGGAAAGAAAATATTTGGAAAGGAAGTAAAACCCTATTTGAAGTGAAATAAAAGATCGTATTTTACAACTATTATTTCCTCAAGTTGATATTTCCAAAAATATTGGAATCAACATTTTGAAAACTTATTTTTCAGAACCTTTGAAAACACCCAAATGGTTTCTTGGCCAAGTTTTTAAGTCCAAAAGAAAACTTTGTTTATAAAATGATTTATTAAAATGGTTTTCTACATATTTAAATCTTGCATGAATGCATGCCAAACCTTTATAGAAAAATCCTCAGGTAACTAAAGCCAAACAATCACCAAGGAAAGAATAAAAGCCTAGAGAAATAGCAAAGACTCCGAAAACCTGAAATAGCAAAGACTAAGAGAATGATCTGCAGGATATTATTGACTACCCTACTTTGGACTCCTAGACTAAGAAATCTTCAACTCAACTGAAGGTTGGATCAGTTGGGTTAGCAAGACCAAACCACCGTCTTGCAAGACTGCACAAGTTTGGACAAAAACTCAAACTTTAACACCTTTCAAATTTTGGCCAAACTTGAATTCAAATCAGAGACCATTCCAATAGCCATTTAACATTTCAGCAAAACACCACCTTTCCACCTAGTAAAATGTTTCTGGAAACCTTGTTGAATACCTTGACAACCCACGGTGGAAAATTTCAAATTTTCGAATTTGAAATTCTTGCGGGCATTTCGTCGAACACCCAGGGATCAAGATTTCAGAAAAACCTAACCTACTGTAGATGACGCCTCTGCCGTATGTCCTGGCCACCTCAGCAGTACCCGACGACTCCCCTCTCTCCCTGCTGTCGATCCCTCACTAGAACAGCCCGGACCTCGGCCGGTGGACGGTGGAAAAGCTTCCACCACTGCCTCCCAGTCAACCGACCAAGATGCACGCTAGCCGACCGTTGCCGATGTCACCGAGCCTGCCAGAGCGCGAGCGGAGGAACCGCGACACCGCCGATCCATCCCCTCGACCAAACGTCAGCGATGGAGCCGCCGCCCACGGGAAGTTTTCCGCCACTGTCCGAGCTCGAGCCCGCTCTCCCGCGCTCTCCCGTGCCTATAAAAGGACCCCGTCGACGCTCCAGAGAAGCACACCATTGCTGCTACCGATCCCAACCCTTCTCTCTTCTTCTCTCCCTCAGAATCGTTCGAAGCTCTGCAAACCCTAGCCGCCGCGCTTGGGAAGTTTCTGGCCGCCGTTGGAGACGCTGCTGGTGCAAGGTGGAGGAGTCGAGTCGCTGCCGCCATTCTGCTTCACCGCCGTCAAGTTCTGCTTCCCCTACGTCGAGCCCCGCCGTCGAGCTCTTCCTCTCTGCAAGCGCCGGTGAGCTTCTGTCTGTCCCGAGGTTGACGACGGACGTGCGCCGTTGGATCTTGATCCAGCGGCAGCGTACCGGTTCGCGTTATAAACCCAGCTTGACGAGTAGGTCCCACCTGCTAGGTTTAAAACGGAAACCCCTCCCGCCCGAAGAGATGTTGTTGGGCTGGCCCATTCGGGTTTTGTCTGAAACGGCCCAGCTCCAGTAGGAATTCGTCCGTTATATTTTTTTCTAGCCAGAGAGTATTTGAGTTTAGATTTCGGATCTTATTTTCAAATGTAATTTCCTGGAGATTTAGAAATCCATTTTTAGCAAATAAATATGCGTTGGAAAGCTGAGAAACTTATCTAGCCTCTGGAATTAGTCTCAACCTAGGTTTACTTAGCCTTTTAGTCTGATAAAAATAATTAAACCACAGCCCTATTAATTTTAGAAAAATCCTAGAAATTTAATTAGATCTTATAAAATTTTGAATTTAGGTTTATGAACTCACCAACCAACCTACCTACTGTTTTCTTCAGCCTCTACCATTTGTGAACTTATTAGGAGCCCCAATTAACACCTAACCCGGTGGTAGTTTGTAGCATAAAATGATAGACCTCAACATACACTTAGCTTGTTATTTAACTCCAACTACTAAGCTACCTACTTAAATAACCCTCTTCTTGAACTAGCCCTAATCCCTCTGATCTTATGCCAATGTTGAAAGGTTTATTAACACATGGCAGATTTTAGAAACTCAATTTGCACACCTATTTGAAACTGGAAGAAAACTTGCAAACCAACTCAATGAAATCAAACATTGCTATTATTGTTTGAAAACAAGTGTGTATGCTTGGAGTGTTGTTGGTATTGTTTAGTGATTGTGTGCATTGTGTTTATCGTTAATAGACGCTAGTGTTGCGGAAGAAGATCTTGAGGGAGGATTTTATCATGAAGAAAAAGACTACCCCAGACACTTTGCCAACCAAGGCAAGCCATCTTTTTAATCATACCCAAATGCCTAGTTTTCCTATTGCATTCTATTTGTTCTTAAGTAAATTGCATGATTGAATTACTACTCTAGAATAATAGTTGTATAGTGGTATCTTGCTTAGCAAGAGTATCAAATTGGGTTTAGTTTACACTTCTTTAGTGGTAGCATCACTCATAGTAGCTGCTTAGTCGCTAATAAAATTGAGGCCATCTATAAGGGGAACCCTACTTAAAGTGGTGACTTGTACTTGAAAGCTTGAATTGGAGACTTCTCCTACATGATGGTTTTATGAAAGAAAATAATCTTGACTAAGGACTATGGAATGTATTTCTAAATGATAATGAGTGATGTACTACGTGAGCCAATGATGACCCACAAGTATAGGGGATCGCAACAGTCTTCGAGGGAAGTAAAGCCCAAATTTATTGATTCGACACAAGGGGAGCCAAAGAATATATGTAAGCCTTAACAGATGAGTTGTCAATTCAGCTTCACCTGGAAACAGTCTTGCTCGCAGTGGTTTATCAGTAGCAACAGTTTTATAGTGGTGATAGTAGTGAAACAGTAACAGCAGCAGTAAAATAGCAGCGGTAATAGTAGTGATAGTAAACAGTAGGAACAAATACTGTAGGCATAGGGATGGATTACAGGCGTTGCATGGATAAGATAATTCATGAAATCAATGAGACATGGGCATTGCAGATAAATAATGATAAAGCATCCTAGTACAAACAATCATAGGCATGTGTTCCGTATATAGTCGTACGTGCTCACAAGGAGAAACTTGCACGACATCTTTTGTCCTACCATCCTGTTGCAGCAGGGCCTCAAAGGAAACTACTGGTAATTAAGGTACTCCTTTTAATAAAGTACCAGAGCAAAGCATTAACACTCGGTGAACACATGTGATCCTCACATCATAGCCATCCCCTCCGGTTATCCCAATTTCTATCACTTTGGGGCCTCGGGTTCCGAACAACAATATGTGTATATAACTTGTAGGTAAGACCATAAACAACAAGTATCATCATAGAAATAATAACATGTTCAGATCTGAAATCATGGCACTCGGGCCCAAAGTGACAAGCATTAAGCACAACAAGTTGCAACAATGTCATAGGCACTAAATAAAGATACTAGGCACTATGCCCTAACAATCTCATATCAAATTACATGAACAATCTCATCCAATCCCTACCATCCCCTCACCTACAGCGGGGGAATTACTCACACATGGATGGGGGAGTCATGGATGGTCGATGGAGGAGCATCGGTGATGATGGTGATGAAGATCTCCTCCAAATCCCCGTCCCAGCAGGGTGCCAGAACGGAGTTTCTGGTTCCGAATCGTGGTTTCTGATGGCGGCGGCGCAGCGGAAGTCTATCTGGGAAAAACGCCGTCTCCCCGATATTTTCACGTAAAGGGGTATATGTAGGCGGAAGGAGGGGTCGAGGCGACGGCCGAGCCGCCCTCACACCAGGTGGGCGCGGCCAGGGCTGGGCCACGCCCCCTGTGTGTGTGGAGGCCTCGTGCCTCCACTCCATCTCGTTTTCTGGCTCCGTGGGTCTTCTGGTGAAATAGGATTTTTGATGATTTTTCCTGAATTTTTACTGAAAGTTGGATTTCTGCACAAAAACGAGACACCAGAGCAATTCTGCTGAAAACAGCGTTAGTCCGTGTTAGTTGTATTTAAAACACACAAATTAGAGGAGAAATAATAGCAAAAGTGTTCGGGAAAGTAGATACGTTTTGGACGTATGAACTCCCCCCAAGCTTAGCTAATTGCTTATCCTCAAGCAATTCAGTTAATAACTGAGAGCGATAAAAGAAACTTTCACGAACACATTTGCGTCATATGATGTATATATACTAACTATGTGATCAAATACTCAGGCAATTCATAATAAGAAATATGCAACTAATGTCACCTCATAGTCAAGCAAGCTATGAAAGAGTGCCAATGCACTAATAACAAGTAACATGTACATAAGAAGCTACAAGATTGTACTATGCATAAATGACATGAAAGAGTGGTATCCAGCTTGCCTTTATTTGTGGAGCAAAACATTAATGCTGAGGCACCTCTGAAGTCCAAGGGAAGACTAGAAGTAAAAATATCAAAGATACAGGCATCAAAGTTATACCACAATTAACCGTGTTCTGGGACAAGCATATTACACTAAAAATAACAGCTATGCTCTCAAGAAGTGCTTTAAAGCTAGAAGATGATGACTCAACATAAAAGTAAACGAATGGCCCTTCGCAGAGGGAAGCAGTGATTTAACATGTGCTAGAGCTTTTCATTTGTAAAACAGAGATACACATTTATTTTGAGAGGTGGTTGTTTCATGTCAACGACTAGCAATGGGGACTTGCTATCTTCCATAATAAACAAGTGAGAGCGGTTCCGAGTTATTTGAAATTTT
The DNA here is from genome assembly GCA_007115705.1 of Dactylis glomerata. Taxonomy (NCBI): domain Eukaryota; kingdom Viridiplantae; phylum Streptophyta; class Magnoliopsida; order Poales; family Poaceae; genus Dactylis; species Dactylis glomerata. The sequence goes on from QXEO01000112.1 coordinate 488,841, forward strand.
GGCACATTGGTGCTCTTTTATAAAGCTTTGGCACTCCTCCCCACCTTTTTTTTCCTTTCTCAAACCATGGCTAACCGATTCCATCGGGTGCCCACCAACTTTCACATACCTTGGAGGAGTGCCTTTTTTCTTTCTTTTTAGAATTAGATTATAATGGTCTGACTAGCTCTCATGCAAAATTAATGACGAGCAGATGAAGCTGCCTAGTCGAGGGGTACTTAATTTAATATGGAAGATAGCAATTCTGACCACTACGTCCCCATGCGCTAAAAATAGTGGCACAAAATGAGAAGTAGTTGAAAGTTTTGAAAGGTAGCACATGAAAATTTACTTGGAATGGCTTATAAATACCATGCATAGGAATTTATAGTGGACTCTTTGGTAGACTTGGTTTTTGGTAATTGGATGCACGAGTAGAGTTCATACTCAGTACAAGTGAAGGCTAGCAAAAGACGGGGAAGCGACAATCGAGAGAGCAATAAGTGTCATAATCATGCTTGCGACAAAACAAAATTAATATACGCATAAAAATGATACAAGAACTCTGAGTCAAAGTAAATCATCGAGGCTTAATTGACTTTTTGTTCAGTCATGTGCATGCTTGAGTATGTGCCAAGTCGATTCAAATGAAGCTTTCAGAGGAGGATACCACAATAACATACCATATTATGAATAAAACAATGCATGCAAGCCTCTACATGACATGCTACAAACTATTAGTAAATTGAAACTAATCATATGAGAGCAAGAACTACAAAGCATCCATTAGATAACATATACCTTACATGAACCGACTAAGCATGTCCACATAGATGAGTATATGTACAAAAATGAAAACAAATAGAGTTCATACCAGCCTCTTACCACATCTCGGATTGCCATATGTCTTCATTATTGCTCTTCACTTGTGTGGCTTGAATAATATAAAGTGAATACCAAGCTCCAATGGAGTAACGGAGGACTGAACTCTGCAACAAACTTTACAAAACCAAAGAAGAACAACAAATATTTTTGGGTTTTCGATTTTTGAAACAAGAACAGAAGGAAATAGCAAACAAAGCAAAATATTTTTGGATTTTTCAAATACCAAACCGAAAATAGCAAGTAAAGCAAACCAAAGCTAGAAAGCTAGAGAAACAAATAGAGAGAAACAACGGAAATATTTTTGGTCTTTTTATGTTTTGGAAAAGTAGAAATAAGAACAAGAACAATAAAGAAAGCGAAACATGGATATACATAGTACCGACAAAAATGATATGTATATGAGTGAATTGCCGGCGTACCTCCCCCCAAGCTTAGGGTTTTAGCCTAAGTGGAAATCAATCCCAACTAGGCCAACTCGGCCATGAGGTGGCGCCTCCGTAGTGCGACGAAGAAGCACCATCGTCCTGATATGAACTCGAGGACGCCCCAGAGTGGTATGTGGTGAAGTGATAGGCCAGCTCCTCCTCTTCCTCCTGGTCCACGATGCCATGCTGTACGTTGAAGCCGAGCACCCTAAGCCGCTCGTCCAACTCCTCCTTCATGCGTGACCATGGCCTGTTATCAATACTAAACAAACTGGGTTGTGGCAAAGGCACTTCCCTTTCCTCTCCATCAGTGAATAACATCCTGTAAACTAATTTCCCTGCACATGAGTTAGCAGTAACAAAATGATGGAGCTTCATGGCGGTAAGATCGAGCCTCTGTGGAGTCAACAATATATCATGAGGAGCAATAGGAAGTTCAAGAGCAGCAACAATGCGCGCAGCAATAATACCTCCATAAATAGGTCCCCTAGCAGCTAGGCGATGAGCAATAATAGCACCAAGGTTATACTTCCTACTAACATCAAGAGCAGTAGCTAGAAAAGCTAAATGATAGTTGGAGATATTGCTAGTGTTTCCTCTACCAAGTACACTAGTGGCAAGATAGTAAGTAAAATATCTAATAGCTGGGAGTTGAATGTTTCTTATCTTGCCACGCTGTGCGGTGCGGTCATCATCGTTGGTTACTCCTTGGTAGAGCTCCACTAAATCAGCGGGCTGTTGTAGCATCTTCCTCGCTGTCCCAAACATGGGTATACCTAGAATGTTACAAAATCTTTCCAAAGACATGGTGATAGGTCTATCATAAATCTTGAATGCAATGGAAGGATTGTAATGAGCATTAGTGAATTTAAAGCTTTCAACGAAAATCTTTGTGAGAATGGCATATTGATTACTCTCATCCATCATGTATGTAGTCAACCCAACCCTGTTAACAAGAAGCAAGAAATCATTAAGAATCCCTGCATCACGCAAAAAATTAGTACAACGGAAAGTCGATGGATGTGCATCTCCATCATCCCCCTCAAGGTTCGGTGACATAAGATCTTCATTGTAGGATATCCTATATTGAGCAGTGGATCTTGAAGGCCTTGAGGACCTTGGTGCTTCTCTTTCAAACACTTCTCCATAGGTGAAGTTATCCATGTCCCTTTTCTGAAATTTTTAACAAACCTCATAAAATATGATTTTGAGACAAACAAATGTAGGGAATTACTATAGTGAGTTACTAGAGAGCTAACATGCATCTAAATATCATTTCTAAGCAATAGAACAAGCATGCATACTCATTTATCCTGCCACCTACAATGCTAAAATACTCAAGAAATACTTCACCAAAAGAAATTCTACTTGGACGAGCGGAGGAGTCACATACCGGAGAACAATTGCTCCAAATCTCAGCAGAAATGATGGGCTAAGCAAGGAGATCGAAAAATCAAAGTGAAGAACAACAAGAACTCGGGTTTGAGCTGGGTGTGTCGTTGTTTTCGGGAGAGAAAGAGCAGGGGAGGAAGAGATAAGTGAGAGGCCAGGTGGGGCCCCCTCACAACAGGTGGGCGCGCCCTAGGCTGGGCCGCGCCCCCTGTGTTTGAGGTGGCGTGGCAGCCCCTCCTGGTGTCTCCCAGGTGCCTCTCTATCCCATTTTTGACATAAAAATTTATAAAAAAAATTCTGGAATTTTTTGAGAAAATTTATTTTCGAGGATTTTTCAGAAAATGGCATATCGATAAAAACTCAGAAAAACGAAGATGAAATGATTTCAAGCAAATCAAAACCAAGCATGCAGCAGCTCTGAGATACTCTTAATCATGTAACTAAACTAAAGGAATAAAATTGAACAAGTAAATATAAGTGAGGTGGTGTGGATGCGGTGAAAACGAAGTTTCGTTCATATAATTTTTTTTGACACCTTTACCGTAGGGGAAGCCCCTACGCCGTTCAAATAAAATCACTTTGTTAACAAGGTTGATCAAGTCTTGTTCCCAAACTAACTTTATATGAGGCTAAACTTTGCACTTCACTAAATACTTATGTTACCTCAACTTTGATAGGCATAGTCCCAATCATAACAATTTTATATTCTTCCTTGGGCTTTCGCGCTGAACAAATAATTTGACCAACTTTGATGGTCTCAACATTCTTGACAGAATTTAGAGCATTCTTTCTATCAATCTTCTTGGGAAAATAAACCGTATACTCTTTATAATTGACATTGAAAGTTACTTTTCCTTGATTGCAATTAATAACAGCACCTGCAGTGTTTAGAAAAGGTCTCCCAAGAATAATAGACATATTATCATCTTCAGGCATTTCCAACACAACAAAATCAGTTAATATCAAACAACTGTTAGCAACTTGAACAGGAACATTTTCACATATACCAATAGGAATAGTAGTAGACTTATCAGCCATCTGCAAAGATATATCAGTCGATACCAATTTTTCTAGATCAAGTCTCTTATAAAGAGAAAAAGGCATGACACTAACTCCGGCTCCCAAATCACATAAAGCAGTTCTAACATAGTTATTTTTAATGGAGCAAGGAATAGTTGGTATACCTGGATCTCCAAGCTTCTCCGGTACTTTACCATCAAAAGAATAATTAGCAAGTAAAGTGGAAATTTCCTCGTTAGGAATCTTCCTTTTGTTAGTAACAATATCTTTCATATACTTTGCATAAGGAGGCATTCTAATAGCTTCAGTCAAAGGAATTTGCAAAAATAAAGGTCTCATCCATTCACAAAACCTGTTGTAGTGTTCTTCTTCCTCGGACTTGTGTTTCTTACCTGGAAAAGGCATTGGTTTCTGCACCCAAGGTTCTCTCTCATTACCATGCTTGTTGGCAATGAAGTCTTCTTTGGTGTACTTTGCATTCTTATCAATCTTCTCTGGTTCCTCTTCAACTTCTTCTTTATCGGAAGCATCTCCTGGTTCAGTTTCAGCATCAGAAATAGAAACACTATTAGGATCTTTACCTGCATCAGATGATTCTGTAGTTGTTTTATGCTTCTTCTTCTTCTTAGAAGGAATATCATCACTTGAAGTGCGTTGAGAATCTTGCTCGATCCTCTTAGGATGTCCTTCAGGATATAATGGATCTTGAGTAGCAGCGCCACTTCTTGTGCGTATTTCACATGCTTGCTTCTCTCTTGCGGCATTAACTAGCAAGTCTTTTTGCACCTTGGTAAGCTGATCAATTTGTGTTTGAACCATTTGAAAATGTTTAACAAGTATCTTCACATCATTGGCGGTTCTCTCCACAATATCCTGCAACTTGTTAATAGCTCTAGAATTTTCCAACAAATGATTATGCACCATTCTATTAAAATTTTCTTGCTTAACAATAAAATTATCAAATTCATCTAAGCATTGATCAGGAGGTTTAGAGCAGGGAATATCTTTTTCATCAAAGCGCTGGAGAGAGTGTACCTCAATAGTTCATGAATGAGGGATTGGCTTACATAATTCTTCTATAGGAGGTAAATTCTTCACATCTTCGGCCTTAATACCTTTCTCCTTAAGAGATTTCTTAGCTTCCTTCATAACTTCATCATTTAATTCACTCATCCCTCTCTTCTTCGGTGTAGGCTCTGTAGATGGCGCAGGTGATGGCGCTGGTGTTGGCTCAACTAGAGTCCAATCATCATGTTTCCGGCTTATTTTAGCCATTAATTCTTCAGCTTCAGCCGGAGTTCTTTCCCTGAAAACACAACCAACACAACTATCCAAATATGACTTAGATTCATCAGTTAGTCCATTATAAAATATATCAAGGAGTTCATTTTTAGGCAATGGCTCTTTAGGCAAAGCTCTAATTAAAGAACAAAACCTTGTCCAAGATTCAGGCAATATCTCTCCTTTTCCCTGTTCAAAATCAAAGATTTTCTGCACAGCAGCATGTTGAGCACTAGCAGGAAAATATTTCTGAAAGAAAGCATTAACCAAAGCAATAGGACTATTAAGAGATCCAGGAGACAAGCTATTAAACCAAGTTTTAGCTGCATCTTTCAATGAGAAAGGAAAAACTTAGCAACAAAATAAGTGCGGAGCTTAATATCATCAGAAAACAAATTACTCAAAGTAGAAAGCTCATTCATGTGCTCCATAGCACTCTCATCTTTAGTACCACAAAAAGGAGTTTTCTCAACAATAGATATGTAAGCTAAATCCAAAGAGAAATCATAATCCGTGTCTCTAATATTTATGGGAGAAGCAGCAAACTTAGGATCAGGAGACAAATTATATCTAACAGAACGTCTTGCAAGAAGTTCTCTAACCTCAGCAGCATTACGAGTAGCACATGCTTCAGCAATAAAATCATCATTAAGCTCAATATAAGCATCATCAAAATCATCACTAGGACATTCCCTAGACTCAGGTGAACTAACAGGTGTAACAGTGGTGTTTCCCAACTTAGCTCTAGCAATAGTAGCATCTAAAAAGGAACCTAGTGAACCACTCTCATCAAGCACAATAGAAGCATCATCTAAATTATCAGTGGGATTTTCAAACTCAGCAGAAGTAGTAGCAGTAGCGTGTGGATGTGGTGGTGTAAGCAACTTACTCATAACAGATGGTGAATCAAGAGCAACAGCAGTGTTGAGAGTCATACCTCTTCTTGTAGTGGATGGCAATATAGGAACTTTTCATCACGAGGTTTACCCATGATGAAAGGATTGCAGTGAACAATATGAATACCAAGTGAACTTACAAATAAAGCTATGCTCCCTGGCAACGGTGCCAGAAAATAGTCTTGATGACCCACAAGTATAGGGGATCGCAACAGTCTTTGCGGGAAGTAAAGCCCAAATTTTTTAATTCGACACAAAGGGAGCAAAAGAATATATGTAAGCCTTAACAGATGAGTTGTCAATTCAGCTGCACCTGGAAACAGTCTTGCTCGCAGTGGTTTATCAGTAGCAACAGTTTTATAGTGGTGATAGTAGTGAAACAGTAATAGCAGCAGTAAAATAGCAGCGGTAATAGTAGTGATAGTAAACAGTAGGAACAAATACTGTAGGCATAGGGATGGATTACGGGCATTGCATGGATAAGATAATTCATGAAATCAATGAGACATGGGCATTGCAGATAAATAATGATAAAGCATCCTAGTACAAACAATCATAGGCATGTGTTCCGTATATAGTCGTACGTGCTCACAAGGAGAAACTTGCACGACATCTTTTGTCCTACCAGCCTGTTTGCAGCAGGGCCTCAAGGGAAACTACTGGTAATTAAGGTACTCCTTTTAATAAAGTACCAGAGCAAAGCATTAACACTCGATGAACACATGTGATCCTCACATCATAGCCATCCCCTCCGGTTATCCCAATTTCTGTCACTTTGGGGCCTCGGGTTCCGGACAACAATATGTGTATACAACTTGTAGGTAAGACCATAAACAACAACTATCATCATAGAAATAATAACATGTTCAGATCTGAAATCATGGCACTCGGGCCCAAAGTGACAAACATTAAGCACAACAAGTTGCAACAATGTCATAGGCACTAAATAAAGATACTAGGCACCATGCCCTAACAATCTCATATCAAATTACATGAACAATCTCATCCAATCCCTACCATCCCCTCACCTACAGCGGGGGAATTACTCACACATGGATGGGGGAGTCATGGATGGTCGATGGAGGAGCGTCGATGATGATGGTGATGAAGATCTCCTCTGAATCCCCGTCCTGGCAGGGTGCCAGAACGGAGTTTCTGGTTCCGAATCATGGTTTCTGATGGCGGCAGCGCAGCGGAAGTCTATCTGGGAAAAACGCCATATCCCTGATATTTTGAGGTAAAGGGGTATATGTAGGTGGAAGGAGGGGTCGAGGCGATGGCCAAGCCGCCCTCACACCAGGTGGGCGCGGCCAGGGCTGGGCCGCGCCCCCTGTGTATGTGGAGGCCTCGTGCCTCCACTCTGTCTCATCTTCTAGCTCCGTGGGTCTTCTGGTGAAATAGGATTTTTGATGATTTTTCCCGAATTTTTACTGAAAGTTGGATTTCTGCACAAAAACGAGACACCAGAGCAATTCTGCTGAAAACAGTGTTAGTCCGTGTTAGTTGTATTCAAAACACACAAATTAGAGGAGAAACAATAGCAAAAGTGTTCGGGAAAGTAGATACGTTTTGGACGTATCAGCCAACCATACCGTACGACCACATTACCCCTAAATGGGAAGGGGCTTAGTCTATAGCTTGTTTATTCTAGTATGGGAGACCTTGTATCATCCTTTATAGAAGTGCATCGTGCGCGGGTACTTCCGAACCGAGTGGAAATTTCCATTCATGCATCACTTTGCAGCGGGTAAAACTATGAGTGCCAGGATGGACTCTTAGGGAAGGATCCTATACTAGAGTAGACAAGTGAAGGAGTTTGTTTGATTATCTGAAACTCGCATACTTGGTGTATGAAGATCCGTGGATTTCTCCCGGCAGATTTATCAAATCTTGTGGGTAAAGTGTACCCCTCTGCAGAGGTTTCAAAACTATTCGAATAGCCGCGTCCGCGGTCATGGACAGTTGGCAAGCTGTACTTGACTTTTGTCAAGAATGATAACAACTTAAGGTGAACTTGGTGAATGACTTGACTTGAACTTTGAAGGTGACCAACACTTGAAGTTCCTCTATAGTTCTAACTTAGAGAATTAAATTCTCTTCTCTTTTAAAGAACTCTCTTGGGAAATAAAACTAGCATTTTGCAAATGAACTTAGTGCTTAGACCACTATATAAGCCTTGCATATCTCCTGGCTATTTATAATATGGTTTGCGAGTGCATTCAATGTACTCATGGCTCTGTCCCTGGCTATTTACTTTTCCAGACTTGAAGGAGCAAGATGAAGAAGGAAGGACTCATTGACGGCTTTGCGAATTAGGCTCGTTTCCTACTGTCCGCTTTGCCTGTGCGGTTGAAGCTTGACAATATGGACCCAAAGTGTTATTCCGCTGCATGTTGATGTAATGTAAGGTTTGGTCTGTGCGACCACCTATGTAATCCCCTTTATTTACTATTAATAGCTATGACTGTGATATCAACTACGTTATGTAAATCACAACAATGATTCTGGGATTGTGATGGATTACATAATGGGCACTTCGAATTTGTTATAAATTCGTGGGTATTACAAGTTGGTATCAGAGCCTAGGCTGACTCTAGGAAACCCTAGTTAGCATGGTTGTTAGAAAATGATATCTCTGATATCACAAGTTTGGTATCAGGACTATCATGACCTTAGGAGACCTTAGTTTGTATGGTCGTTAGCTAAGAAATTGATATTTTGTTAAACACTAATTTCTACAAAAGAAACTTATTTGCTTTGGTATCCAAAGCCAGTCTTATACCGTCATCTTATTCACTTGAAATAACTTATACTCTCCACTTATGCTCTCAAAATATTTTGACAAAGAATTTTTTTTATGAACCTCTTTGATTACAATTTTTTTTAGATTTTTTTTACTCTAATCCTCAAATATATACTATGGATGATACACCGACCTAAGACCGAAGGAATTTTGGATCAAAAGATTAATGACTCAATATTTTTCAAGGCTTCAACCTTGGATGTCAACTACGACCGCTACCATCAAAAGAGAGTCTCTTCACCTGATCCAGAAATCTTCCAACAAGATTCAACCCTGTGAGACAAAGACTTCAAGAGCAAATAGAGAGTGATCAGAAATGATGAAGACCCAGCAACCTTTTGATCCACAGGATTTATAGGAAATGCTCAGTTGATTTCATTAAGCTGCCCTTACCTCATGATTATTAAGTGTGCTTAGTGCCTTGTGTGTTTGAATGATTGATTTGTTTTGAGATGTGTTGCTCATATGCCATCCGTCAACATGTAGCAGCCATCCCCAACAATTTATCGGTTCAAAATGTTTTGGCTGTTCTAGCCCAACATAAGCCCAAAAATATATACTAATTCTATGAGAAACTTTATGAAAACTTTTTCCACTCCTATATTGCAGAGCGTGATCTTGAACATGCATCCAATGATTGCAAGCCCACCATTTAAGCTATGTACTAACCGCGGTAAAGCCAACTCAGATTTTGAGTTTCACCTCAATGGAATTGCCCGAGAGTACCAAAGGAAGTCCCACCTGACGCAGATTCCAATAAGGGACCTAGGAAATGTTTACACTCAACCAATATGTTATGCATGTGGAGAAACATGCCATGTTGCCAGTTTATGCCCCAATAAAAAGGTTTCAAGCCTAGATCACCTAAAGAAGAAGGCTTGTAGCCGTTGTGGAGAAGAAGGTCATCAAGCCAGCCAGTGCCCTGGCAGCTGTCCCAACTGCGAAGAAAACCATCCATTTGGAGAATGCCCTACAAGTCATATCACCTGTTTCCAATGTGAGAGTAGTACCCATGTTCCAGCCAACTGTCCCATCAACTACTTGGTGTCAGCTATATCCAAGATCCAGCCAAACAATTTTCAACTAGCAGCACATGTGGTCTAGGCCAGCAAAGAGCATGAAGATCTTATACAACACAAGAAGATCAACATTGCCTACTGGGAGTGCGGTACCAAGGGGCACTACTCAAACGAGTGCCCAAAGAAGCTTAACCCTGCACCCACCACCTATCACAGGTATCCAAAACCCCGTAATTATTGAAGATAGTGGTAAAGGAGTCTACAATCCCAACGTCCGCATCCGAAGAAAGCCACCTTCCTAGAATACCATGAAGTAATTCTTTGTCAACCTGAAGGCACGAAGAGAAGGAACATCTGGAATCAGCCACCAAGTATCCCGAAGTTGCGCTTAGCTAGAAAGTTAGTATCAACAAGTTGAATCAAGATTTTGAAGCACATGTCAAGAAGAAGCCTTAGTCGCCCAAGTTTGGTACTAGTAGTCTCGTTTACTTCTTTGTAAAACCAGAAGGAGACATGTAATTCCCAAGACCCTTTTTTAATGAAATCCTATGGTTTAAACCAAAAATATTTTTGTTTTTAAAGCTGTGATTGATTGTTGCAATTGTATGTGCTTTATGAAGATGTGTTTTGGCCCATATGGCCTTATCACATTTTGGGTGTACACAATCCTTATTTCCATAAGAATAAATATTCACCCATCTATCTCTCATCTGGTGATCCAATTTCTCAATCTCTCTCAATCTCAACTTGTGAATCTCGGGACGAGATTCTTTTTAAGGGGGGAAGATTGTAACAACCCAAAATTTTGGAGAATAGAAATAAATGGAGTTAATCAAAATACCAACTTTTTGAGCCAACAAAAACTTTTATTTTAAATACAAGATTAATTTTCTTGTCTTTTAAAACTTGTGAATTTGAGCATTTGCTCCCATGCTTCAAATAAAAAGAATAATAAAAGTCTACAACAATCCTTTGAGCAAAACTTTCAAATCCTTTGGAAAGAAAATATTTGGAAAGGAAGTAAAACCCTATTTCAAGTGAAATAAAAGATCGTATTTTACAACTATTATTTCCTCAAGTTGATATTTCCAAAAATATTGGAATCAACATTTTGAAAACTTATTTTTCAGAACCTTTGAAAACACCCAAATGGTTTCTTGGCCAAGTTTTTAAGTCCAAAAGAAAACTTTGTTTATAAAATGATTTATTAAAATGGTTTTCTACATATTTAAATCTTGCATGAATGCATGCCAAACCTTTATAGAAAAATCCTCAGGTAACTAAAGCCAAACAATCACCAAGGAAAGAATAAAAGCCTAGAGAAATAGCAAAGACTCCCAAAACCTGAAACAGCAAAGACTAAGAGAATGATCTGCAGGATATTATTGACTACCCTACTTTGGACTCCTAGATTAAGAAATCCTCAACTCAACTGAAGGTTGGATCAGTGGGGTTAGCAAGACCAAACCACCCTCTTGCAAGACTGCACAAGTTTGGACAAAAACTCAAACTTTAACACCTTTCAAATTTTGGCCAAACTTTGAATTCAAATTAGAGACCATTCCAATAGCCATTTAACATTTCAGCAAAACACCACCTTTCCACCTAGTAAAATGTTTCTGGAAACCTTGTTGAATACCTTGACAACCCACGGTGAAAAATTTCAAATTTTCGAATTTGAAATTCTTTAGGGCATTTCGTCGAACACCCTGGGATCAAGATTTCAAAAAAACCTAACCTATTGTAGATGACGCCTCTGCCGTACATCCTGGCCACCTCAGCAGTACCCGACGACTCCCCTCTATCCCCGCTGTCGATCCCTCACTGGAACAGCCCGGACCCCGGCCGGTGGACGGTGTAAAATCTTCCACCACTGCCTCCCAGTCAACCGACCGAGACACACGCTAGCCGACCGTTGCCGATGTCACCGAGCCTGCCAGAGCGCGAGCGGAGGAACTGCGACACCGCCGAGCCATCCCCTCGACCAAACATCAGCGACGAAGCCGCCGCTCACGGGAAGTTTTCCCGCCACTGCCCGAGCTCGAGCCCGCTCTCCCGTGCCTATAAAAGGACCCCGTCGACGCTCCAGAGAAGCACACCATCGCTGCTACCAATCCCAACCCTTCTCTCTTCTTCTGTCCCTCGGAATCGTCCGAAGCTCTGCAAACCCTAGCCGCCGCGCTCGGGAAGTTTCTGGCCGCCGTTGGAGACGCTGCTCGTGCAAGGTGGAGGAGTCGAGTCGCCACCGCCGTTCTGCTTCACCGCCGTCAAGTTCTGCTTCCCCTACGTTGAGCCCCGCCATCGAGCTCTTCCTCTCTGCAAGCGCCGGTGAGCTTCTGTCTGTCCCGAGGTTGATGACGGACGTGCGCCGTTGGATCTTGATCCAGCGGCAGCGTACCGGTTCGCGTTATGAAACCAGCCTGACGAGTAGGTCCCACCTGCCAGGTTTAAAACGGAAACCCCTCCCGCCCGGGGAGACGTTGTTGGGCCGGCCCGTTCGGGTTTTGTCTGAAACGGCCCAGCTCCAGTAGGAATTCGTCCGTTATATTTTTTTTAGCCAGAGAGTATTTGAATTTAGATTTCGGATCTTATTTTCAAATGTAATTTCCTGGAGATTTAGAAATCCGTTTTTAGCAAATAAATATGCGTTGGAAAGCTGAGAAACTTATCTAGCCTCTGGAATTAGTCTCAACCTAGGTTTACTTAGCCTTTTAGTCTGATAAAAATAATTAAACCGCAGCCATATTAATTTTAGGAAAATCCTAGAAATTTAATTAGATCTTATAAAATTTTGAATTTAGGTTTATGAACTCACCAACCAACCTACCTACTGTTTTCTTCAGCCTCTACCATTTGTGAACTTATTAGGAGCCCCAATTAACACCTAACCCGGTGGTAGTTTGTAGCATAAAATGATAGACCTGAACATAAACTTAGCTTGTTATTTAACTCCAACTACTAAGCTACCTACTTAAATAACCCTCTTCTTGAACTAGCCCTAATATCTCTGATCTTATGCCAATGTTGAAAGGCTTATTAACACATGGCAGATTTTAGAAACTCAATTTGCACACCTATTTGAAACTGGAAGAAAACTTGCAAACCAACTCAATGAAATCAAACATTGCTATTATTGTTTGAAAACAAGTGTGTATGCTTGGAGTGTTGTTGGTATAGTTTAGTGATTGTGTGCATTGTGTTTATCGTTAATAGACGCTAGTGTTGCGGAAGAAGATCTTGAGGGAGGATTTTATCATGAAGAAGAAGACTACCCCAGACACTTTGCCAACCAAGGCAAGCCATATTTTGAATCATACCCAAATGCCTAGTTTTCCTATTGCATTCTATTTGTTCTTAAGTAAATTGCATGATTGAATTACTACTCTAGAATAATAGTTGTATAGTGGTATCTTGCTTAGCAAGAGTATCAAACTGGGTTTAGTTTACACTTCTTTAGTGGTAGCATCACTCATAGTAGCTGCTTAGTCGCTAATAAAATTGAGGCCATCTATAAGGGGAACCCTACTTAAAGTGGTGACTTGAACTTGAAAGCTTGAATTGGAGACTTCTCCTACATGATGGTTTAATGAAAGAAAATAATCTTGACTAAGGACTATGGAATGTATTTCTAAATGATAATGAGTGATGTACTATGTGATCCAACCACACCGTACGACCACATTACCCCTAAATGGGAAGGGGCTTAGTCTGTAGCTTGTTTATTCTAGTATGGGAGACCTTGTATCATCCTTTATAGAAGTGCACCGTGCGCGGGTACTTCCGAACCGAGTGGAAATTTCCATTCATGCAGCACTCTGCAGCGCGCAAAACTATGAGTGCCAGAATGGACTCTTAGGGAAGGATCCTATACTAGAGTAGACAAGTGAAGGAGTTTGTTTGATTATCTGAAACTCGCATACTTGGTGTATGATGATCCGTGGATTTCTCCCGGCAGATTTATCGAATCTTGTGGGTAAAGTGTACCCCTCTGCACAGGTTTCAAAACTATTCGAATAGCCGCGTCCGCGGTCATGGACAGTTGGCAAGCTGTACTTGACTTTTGTCAAGAATGATAACAACTTAAGGTGAACTTGGTGAATGACTTGACTTGAACTTTGAAGGTGACCAACACTTGAAGTTCCTCTGTAGTTCTAACTTAGAGAATTAAATTCTCTTCTCTTTTAAAGAACTCTCTTGGGAAATAAAAATAGCATTTTGCAAATAAACTTAGTGCTTAGACCACTATATAAGCCTTGCATATCTCCTTTATTTTCGTTTATAAGATGGTTTGCGAGTGCATTCAATGTACTCATGGCTCTGTCCCTCGCTATTTACTTGGCCAGACTTGAAGGAGCAAGATCAGCAGGGTAACCCGCCACCAGCCGTTGATCCCGCCACGGAACAACTTCCTGAGATCCAGGGCGGACCTAGGCCTCTGCAACCCGCCATCCTCGAGGTCCAGCGCCCAGAAGACTTCATGACCCCACTGGATAAGGTCGTCTACGGAACTGTAGCAGATCCAATCACCCCTGACTATGTCAGAGATGTGAACGATCTCGAGAAGAAAAGGCGAGCAATCCTTAAAGAGGCAAAGCGAGTCGAGAAGATGGGCTAACAGCTAGATGGTGACATTGCTAAAGCTCAAGACACGCTGAAGCGCGCAAGGAACATGGAGGAGAAGTATGTTACTCTCATCCAGAACCAGATGGTCGAAGGAGGCGACCCGCAGCTGGTATGAAACCTTGAGTTCACCGTACCAACCGCAGAAACTCTGGCCAAGATGTATATCAAGAATCCGCCATATGTGGACAAGAACCATGATGAAGTCAGGGCTACGCCCATTGAAAACATAGTGGCTGCAATGGAGCTATTGGAGCATAATAAAAGCCCAGCAGCCCTAGAGACGGCGATGAAACTGATGACCAAAGCATTGGTGCAGCAGGAGAAGGCTACGTCGTCACGACGGCTCGAGTCTGATCCCACGCTATGCAGGTCCAGCACTGCCTCCAGAGCTCGGGGGGCTGGTAATTATGGTACGCACCCTGATAACGAATCTCATACCGGATCCTCAGAAATCCGAAGAAGAGAAGCTCGCAACCGGGCAGATGCCATCCCAATATCCTCCGATGACAAACCAAATGGCAAAGGCCCACAGAGAAATCCGTCGCCACCTCACAAGAACTACCCTGCCTATGGATATCAGCAAGACAATGCTGCTCCCCGCCATAAGACCAACATGCCGCCACCAAAGTATAAGACGTTCGAAGTCCCACAGGGAGGAATCGTCATACGTGACAATGATGGCAAGCGAGGGCGAAGCCGTGACGCTGGACGCAGAGGCGATCCGCCACGATGGGAAACCAGCAGAGACGGCGGATCCAAGCCAAGGGAACGATCTTGCCATGATGACGGCGTGCACCACGGCGGAAACAAAGACAAGCATCGCTTTTCTTGCCACCATGATGATAGAGGGCAAGGCTCCCGCTGCCATGACAATGATCCATCTCCACGGAGAGCAGAGGGAAGCCGTCGTAGCTGCAGAGATTAATCGCAGGACGGCGAGAGCAAAAAACGACATGATCCTTCGCCATCCCCACCAGGCAGCCCCCATGGCGGCGGTGGCAGCGGCGGACCAGCAAGATCATGTAACTCTCGCAAGGATCCGCAGGACCAGAAGCCCTACGACGCGCGTACCCACCTAAACGAGATTGCCAAGTCCCAAACAGCCTTCTTCCTCAGCCCAAAGTGCTTTGGACAACGGATTCGTGATGAACCCATCCCATATGGATTCAAAATCGAGAAAAATATCCGCCAGTACAATGGAGTCGATAGGCCTTTAACTTGGCTGCAAGACTACTTCAACGCAGTACAGTTCGCCGGGGGATCACCCAATGTTGTTGTCCGCTATCTGCCCCTGATGCTATCTGGCACAGCGTGGCAGTGGATCAACGACTTGGCAGAAAATTCCATCTAAACCTGGTTCGATATGCAGACTGCGTTCACCGAAAACTTTGAGGGTACTTACAAGAGACCCCATAATATTGGTGACCTCCAAAGGTGTCGGCAGGCTGACGACGAGACCTCCCGAACTTTCCTTGCGCGATGGCTAGATATGAAGAACTCCTGTGAAGGGGTTACCGATGAATCCGCCATCCTCGCGTTCATCGACAGTTTGGAGAGAGGCCAGCTCCTCCGCCATCGCCTGTTGCGGGAAAGGAATGAAGGGAAACTAACCCTAAATTCCATGATCACCATCGCAAGCAACTACGCGGCCGCCAACGACGACGCTCGCGAATCTATGAAGGCTTCCGCCATCCAGAATACTGGAAAGCGGAATAATAGCAATAAACGCAATAAACGCAAAAATCCGCCAGAAGAGCAGCAAACCCCGGATATGGTGGCCACAACCTTCACCGATAAGGGCCAAAGCAGCCAGCGCGGTAGACGACGTGGTACCAACAGTGGCCAGCCGCGGAGCTCTACAGCCCCCGCTTCGGCGCCATCTGCCCCCGTGTCCTATGATGAATACCGCGATATGCCATGCTTCGCCCATCGAGACGCTTCAGGGAAGGGCAATCACACCAACCGGAACTGCAAGTTTGTCAATGACATCAAGGCGGATCAAGAAGCTGGCTACAAGCGCAGCCGGCGACAATGGCCTCGTGGCAAAGGGAAAGCGGACAAAGATAAGGAATCAAAGGATGGCAGTGATATGGATGAAGACCCTGCGCCCAAACCTGCCGAAAAGGCAGAGGGTGAGGCTGGCAAGGGTAATCCAATCAAAAACAAAAAATGAGCCTTCCACACATTCCTTGGACCTCCCACGGCTAAGGCACAGCGAGCTGCTATGCGCTCCCTTAATGCCACCATGCCAGAAATCCGCCAGTACGTCCGATGGTCCAAATTACCAGTGCGCTGGAGCCGCGACGATCATCCAGAACACATCCCAGAAGGATATTACGCCATGGTAGTATGCCATGTAATCCATGGCTATGAGTTCTCCAAGTGTCTAATGGGTGGCGGCAGCAGCCTGAACATCATGTACGTGGAAACTCTGACAAAACTTGGCCTTACCACGACCCAACTCCGCCATAGTGCTGTCACTTTTTATGGAGTGGTTCCTGGCCGCCAAGCTAAGTCCCTCGGGTCTATCACCCTCAAGGTGGCCTTCGGTAGTGAAGAAAATTACAGAGAAGAGCCCATAACCTTTGAGGTAGTCCTGTTCAAAAGCACATACCACGTGATCTTTGGCCACCCTGCTTTCCATAGTTTCCATGCCAGGCCATGCTACATTTACAACCAGCTGAAGATGCCAGGACCGGATGGCATAATCACCATTTATGGCAGCTTCAGAAAGGCGAAGGAGTGCGAGGACGGAGAAGCCGCTTTCGCAGAAGCAGTGTTCTTCGGCGAGGAGTTCAAAGAAATTCACGCCGCCACGGACCCTGCAGAGATGCCGGCATCCAAGCAAGAAGTTTCCGCATCCCCGCCAACCTTCAAGCCTACAATTGATACAAAAAAGGTGGAAATTGTCACTGGCGATGCCGCCAAGACCACCTCCATTGGGACAAATCTGTCCCCCAAATAGGAAAGTGCGCTCATCGAGTTCCTCCGTGAGAACCGGGACATCTTCGCATGGCAGCCATCTGACATGACAGGTGTACCTAGGGAACTTGCTGAGCATGCCCTACAGATGATCCCTGGCTCCAAGCCAGTAAGGCAAGCCATGAGACGCGTCGGAGATGAAAAGCGCCGCGCAATAGCAAAGGAAATTTCTAAGCTACTGAAAGCAGGCTTCATTAAGGAAGTGATCCATACGAAGTGGGTGGCAAATCCTGTGTTAGTTCCTAAGAAAAACACAAAGGTTCTGCGCATGTGTGTAGATTACACTGGCCTGAACAAAGCGTGTCCAAAATATCCTTTCCCCTTGCCTCACATTGACCACGTCATTGACTCGACGGTGGGATCAGAATTGCTATGTTTCTTAGATGCCTACTCAGGATACCATCAGATCAAGATGAAATGGTCCGATCAGCTTGCCACGTCGTTCGTAACACCCTATGGCACATATTGCTATGTGACAGTGCCATTCGGTCTGAAAAACGTAGGAGCAACGTATCAGTGCACCATGCAGAAGTGCCTGGCGGATCAAATCGGACGCAATATCCACGCATATGTGGACGACATCGCCGTCATGTCCAATAAGCAAGATGGCCTTATGGCGGATTTGCAAGAGACCTTCGACAATCTAAGGAAGTACAACATGATGCTCAACCCCACGAAGTGCATCTTTGGGGTACCAGCTGGACAACTCCTAGGATTCATCGTCTCCCACCGCGGAATCGAGGTTAACCCAGAGAAGATCAGGGCAATCCTCGCCATCTCCCAGCCTAATGACTTAAAGGACGTACAGAGACTCACAGGCTGTGTGGCAGCAGTGAGCAGGTTCATCAGTCATCTTGGCGAGAAGGCTTTGCCACTCTACAAGTTGATGAAGAAATCAGACGATGTCGTGGTTTCGTCAATAGATCTGCCATAGAGGTAGGGGTATGGCGGTTTGTGGAAGGGGGTGAACACGGCGGAGCGATCCAGGACGGTGGTAGCACGATTTTACCCAGCTTCAGATCCCGGAATGGTGGCGAGACCCTACGTGCTGCTATAATTCACTATATGGCAACAAGTGCTCGGTTACAATGAGGAGGTTGGCTGTTTCGCTATGTGATTGGCCATAAACCTAGCTATTGTGTTGTCTCTTCTCTTCTCTTCTCTTCTCTTCTCTTGCCTCAAGGGCTGCTCCACGCCGGGCTTATAAAGGCGCCTGGCGTGGGCTACACGTCGGTACCGGAGCGGATACAACTTGGAGTCCTAGACTAAGTCCTATGCATGTACTACAAGGTAATCCGCCATGGGCCTGTCTCCGGATCCACCATAAGCGCCTGCGTCCAGTACCGCCATGATGACTTCAGCAACTGGGCCGCCCGGTAGGCAATCCACCATACCACCCCTGATGGGCCACCCTGGCTTGCTGATTTAGGACTACGTCGCTGGTATACCTATTTGGTTTATCCCCAACAGTAGCCCCCAGGGAACTTCAAGATTGCCATCTACATCCGCCATGCATGTTCTTGGTGAGATACTTCTGCCATAGCTCTTCTTCTCTTCTATGCTGGGATGGCGGTCATCTTGATGTTCCTTCTTCCATCTATTAATCCACCGTAAATAACGGATCAAGCGACGTAGTTTATCTTAGCGAGATTTCCGGGATCCATTGGATCATACCATGGAAATCCGCCGTAAATTCCGGCACGTACTTCCTTCTAGGGCAAGACTTACAGCGCACGCATTGTTTTCACCGAAGTTACTTTTTTACCCCTGGACACGTGTCACCGGATTAGGGTTTCTGCGATCAGGACGAGCGGTGGTGATGGCGGGCACAAATCTCGAGGTCCGGGGTCTATATATACCCCAGCCTCTCACCCCCGGCCGGTTACCCCTCATTCACCCCCGTCGCATTCTCTCTCCTCAGCGCCTCCACGAGAGCTACGTCATCTCCGACGAGCCACCGCGGAAAATCCTCGCCGCCGGTAGTTTTTTCCGCCGGAATAGCTTGCTCAAGCACTTCAAGCATTTCATAGCGGAATCCTTCTTTCGCTCAACGTCATGAACTCTGGATCACCTTCCCGCCACCATTCCGAAGCTGAGGAGGAGGATTCCCCTCTGCAGCAGTCAGCTCAGGGAACACACCCTGCAATGGCGGATTTATATCCAGAGGACATTACATCCAAAGCCGAAGAAGAGATGGCGGGAACAAACGCAGATGATCCCGCAGACAAGGAAGCGGATGGCGAGGCTGAGGAGGAACAGGAGGAAGGAGCCGAGGACGAAGAAGAGCAGATCCCCCAGAACCTCCATGGGTATTGGCAAAAATCCCATGTCAAGGATACTGACGTCCAAGCCCTGGAAGGCGAGGGCACCGTGGCTCCTCAAGCTGAATCTGGATGGCGGACCGACTTCAAGGCCCTAGTGCCTATCCCTAACCCCTCCGAAATCGTGATGCTCAAATCTCATGTGGAGAGGGGTCTTAGTATGCCTCCATCTCTTTTCTTTACCAATCTTCTGAAATTCTACGGACTGCAGCTCCACCACATATCACCAAACAGCTTGGTGTCTGTGGCGGGCTACGCAGCTTTGTGCGAGGGATACCTCAGGATCCGCCCCAGGGTAGACCTCTTCCAACTTTTCTTCTCCGTACGGGCCAATTACGAAGATGATGGATTCCTTCGAACCTGCGGAATGGTTTGCTTCCTTCCACGAAGGTCGAAGGAATACCCCTTCATCATGCCTCTGGATTCCGCCATAGGATGGAGAGGGTCCTGGTTCTACATGGCGGATAAGCCCACGCCATCTCAAGCCCGTGGCCTCCCTTCATTTGAGAACATAGCTGCTGAATCCCGCGACTCCTGGAAGGCTGTCAACGATGAATCCGCCACTCCCTATGTCAAGCCCTTGGCTCGGCGAATTGCCAAGCTATCTGTGGATGGCTTGAAAGGAATTGACACCATCAACTGCTGGATATCCCGGCGGATTCAGCCGCTCCAACACCGCGATAGCCTGATGCACGAGTGACAAGGGTATAGTTAATAGAGCCCGTTAGTTGAGTACCCCTGAGGCCCGTTGTGCTAGGCCCAATTGTAATGATAGTCGAATACGAGTTATTACCGTATGTCGATATTTGTAATCTGTATCGGACCCTACCCGATCCTCGAGACCTGGCCACCTATATATAGAGGCCAGGAGGGGACGGTGTAGGGCAGATTGAAAGCAAGCCAGGTTGAATACCCAAGTTTACTTTCGATACACACCTATTTCGACTAACTTTACCTTCGAGTTCATCCGACGCCCTATCTCCCCGATCCTAAGTCCTTCATCTAGGACATTTGTCGAGTTAACCCTCGTCAATTGGCGCCGACCGTGGGGACTCGGGGCGTTGGAATCATGAATTCGACGGCTTTTTCGCTTTCAGCCAACAGCAGTCCAGAAGTCGACGGAAGTCAAGAGGTGGAACTAACCATCGGAAGTTTGAGCATCCTCATCGGGCCGTCGGGTTCGTCTCGCCTTTCGGATTCGGCGAAACCAGATCCATCGGCAAGCAAACCCGAAACGGAGGAAACATTGGAGTCATCACAAGGCTCTTCCAGTGAGGTAAACTCGCCGGTCAACTTAGAAAAAGTATCAATCGCAGAAGGCGACGAAATTCAGGAAAATTTCGACTCAGAAGAAAAAGCGTATCAGACGCACAACAACGTAAAGAACTTCGCCGTAGAAAGCAGCGGCGTCTCCAAAGTACAACAGTTATGCGTCATCATCACTGAGGCAGAAGAAGGAAGCAACAGCGAAGGAAGTAAAAAGGTCGACAGGCAAGTCGACAAAGTGAAAGGTCACAACAAAAAGGAAAAAGAGAAAGTCCATGTCTCGGCTGGTGAATGGAGAATGATCAAATCAGCCATTAGTTATGGTACAGAAGTACCCGAAGGATCAAGAAGAGAAGTTCTAATGGGATATCAGTATGCATTATACCAACACAAGAAGAAACTAAGGGAGGAAAGAGACAT
Organism: Dactylis glomerata; assembly: GCA_007115705.1. Taxonomy (NCBI): domain Eukaryota; kingdom Viridiplantae; phylum Streptophyta; class Magnoliopsida; order Poales; family Poaceae; genus Dactylis; species Dactylis glomerata. Next base: position 510,153 of record QXEO01000112.1, read on the forward strand.
GATGTTTCAAGACAACAACAGTATATCAAGGGAGGAATACTGGGAAGACTATAGTGAAGATTCAGAATATAGCAGAGAGAGGCGCGGAGATCCAAAACATAACAGGGGGGCGACAGCACGCGGTAGAGAAGAAGGGTACTCGAGGAGCCCCACCCCGCAGCTAGAAGAGGAGGAAGACGACTTGATACAAAAAACGCCAGAGGCGGCATTGGCAGCAGCACAAGCATATTTACTAGCCACAAGACCGAAGCATGGAGACCCGCGAGAAGATATGCACCGAGCCGCGATACGAAGCCTCGGAATAGTAGAAGGTAAGATCAGGGAACAAGGCCCAGAGATAAAGTCGACAAGTCACAAGGAGAAGTTCAGATACAATCATGCAGACTACGACTACGGCTAGTCGTCAGAAGAGGAAAAGCAGCAGAAAAAGAAAGAAGATGCAAGAAGTATAATAGCACAAGCTCGAGTAAATAAATCGCGACATGCTTGGAGGGAAGAGAATTATGAAGACGACGATAAAGATATGGGTGCGTTATGCTTTACCCGCAGGGTTCGCAGAACGCGGGTACCCAAAGGATTTAAACTACCACATGACCAGAATAAATACGACGGGTCACAGGAACCCACCTTATGGTTATCAGATTATCTACAGGCGGTGCAGATACTAGGGGGAACAAAGGCGACTGCAATGCAAAGTTTGCAGCTGCACCTCACCGGCGCCGCCCGGTCCTGGTTGAACACCCTACCCGACGAATCCATTGGAAGCTGGGGGGAACTCGAAAGTCAATTCACAAGAAATTTCCGTTCCACCTACAAGCGCTCAACATCACTAGAAGAAGTTAAAGCATGTGTGCAGAAGAAAGGCGAAACGCTACGCTCTTATATACAACGCTGGAGTATAATCAAAAACTCAGCAGAGGACGTCTCCGACGAACGAGCAATAGACGCCTTTTCGGAAGGACTTCGTCGCTCAGATCTTGTGGAAGAAATAGGAAGAACAAGACCCACGATAGTAGCTGAGCTAATGGAGCAAGCCAACAAATTCGCTGATGGAGAGGACGCGTATAACAATAAAAGAGGACGTTCGCCGGAAGTCGACAGAATGAGTCGACAGAGGAGGCGACACCGCAGCGGGGGTAACCAAGGAAGGCGAAAGCAGGTAGCCGCGGGTTATGTATTAGAAGAAGAGGAAGAGTATGAAAGTAGGAGATTTCAGGCAAAAGGAGAAGAAAAACCAAGATACTCTGGTCCTTCGGCCGAGGATATGCTATACGGACCTTGTCAAATTCACTACGCGTATCTCGACGGGAAAAGGGTCTCAAATCACCAGATGAAGGATTGCCGAACATTCCTAAGGTTGCAAGGCGCCATGGGCTCAAGCCAAGAAGGAAGGCAAGGAGAAAGACGTAGAAATCAAGGATATCAAATGCAAAGACTAGCAAAGCACCTAGAGTCAAAAGTGTACATATCGGCCATGATTCAACCGGTGCCCAAGTCAAAGAAAGAGCGAAAGAGCATATCTAGGCAAGTAAACCTAGCAATATCATCGCCGCCAGCTACCACAGAGTACCTACGGTGGTCAGAGCAACCAGTCAAGTTCAGCAGAGCAGACCACCCAAGGAAAGTTCCCAGGCCGGGCCACTCGCCTATGGTTCTAAAGGCGCAAATAGGAGGATATGACATCGGAAGAGTGTTCATGGATGCAGGGAGCGGCATAAACTTAATATATGCTAGAACACTAAAGGCAATGTGCATCTCATTAACGAGTCTGAAGTCAACAGATTGCTCTTTCCACGGAATAGTACCAGGAGCAGCAAATTACCCTTTGGGAAGGATAGAACTCGATGTCTGCTTCGGCAGCAGCGAAAATTATAGAAGAGAGAAGCTGGAGTTCGAAGTCATGGACTGGCCATCACAATATCATGCAATCCTGGGGCGCCCAGCATTTGCAAAATTCATGGCAGTACCACACTACGCGTATCTCACATTAAAAATTCCAGGGCCTAAAGGAACAATTACGGTACAAGGGAGCTTTGAAGTAGCCAACACATGCGACAGAGAATTCAACAGGATGGCGCAAACTTTCGGCATGACAGCAGAATATGAGAGGTTGAAAGGAGAAACGGATCATAATGTGCTACCCGACGTTGGACGATCCCTACCAGATAAGGCTTTCGACACAACGCAGGACTCGAAGAAAATTCAGGTCCACCCTACGGATCCAAATAAGACAACATCAATCGCGGTGAACTTGGATCCCGCATAGGAAGGCGCGCTCGTCGAGTTCCTTCGTGAGCGCTGGGAAATCTTCGCCTGGTGTCCATCGGACATGCCAGGGGTTCCCAGGGAACTCGTCGAGCACGCACTAAATGTAGATCCCAAGGCAAAACCAGTCAAGCAACCATTGAGGCGATTTGATGAACCTAAAAGGAGGGCGATAGCGTCAGAATTGCACAGGCTAGAAAATGCCGGGTTTATCAGGGAAATCAAAACTTCGAGTTGGGTGTCGAACCCAGTCATAGTACCCAAGAAGAATACAGACGTACAAAGAGTATGCGTCGACTACACATCTCTCAATAAGCATTGTCCAAAGGATCCCTTCCCTCTACCCCGCATCGATCAGATAATCGATTCTACAGCGGGATGTGCAAGGCTTTCATTTTTGGACGCATATTCTGGTTACAATCAGATCAAATTAAAGAAAGAGGACGAAGAAAAAATGGCCTTCATCACACCATACGGAGTATTTTGCTACCAGGTAATGCCTTTTGGCCTAAAAAATGCAGGAGCAACTTATCAGCGGATGATGCAAAACTGCCTCGGAAGCCAAATAGGACGCAATATCCAAGTCTACATTGATGATGTAGTCATCACAACAAGAGAAGAGCAATCCTTAATCGGCGACTTGGCGGAAACCTTCGACAACCTGAATAAATACAAGCTTAAACTGAACCCGACAAAGTGCTCTTTCGGAGTGTCAGCAGGGCAACTTTTGGGGTTCTTGGTATCAGCACGAGGAATAGAGGCAAATCCAGAGAAGATTCAAGCAATTCTAACAATGGGGAAACCCACGAAACTCCACGACGTACAGAAATTGGCAGGACGTGTCGCGGCGCTAAGTCGCTTCGTCGCTCGACTAGGGGAGAAGGCGCTTCCTTTTTATGCACTTATGAAGAAGTCAGACGATAAATTCGAGTGGACAGAAGAAGCAGACGCAGCGTTTGCACAATTGAAAAAAGTGCTTTCCACGCCTCCAGTGCTGGTCGCACCAAAAGAGAAAGAGCCACTGCTGTTGTACATCGCCGCAACCCATCAGGTGGTAAGTACAGCTCTAGTAGTCGAAAGAAGCGAAGAAGGAAAAGCTCATGGCATCCAGAGGCCGGTATACTTCATCAGTGAAGTGCTGTCTCCAACCAAACAGAGGTACCCGCATTATCAGAAGTTGGCGTACAGTGTGTTCACAACCGCACGTAAACTACGACAGTATTTTGCGGTACACCCAATTATAGTGGTCAATGAAGCGCCACTATCGAATATATTGAAGAACCCTCCAGCAACGGGACGTGTCTCTTTATGGGGAATCGAGTTATCTCCCATGGACATCACGTGTGAAAAAAGAAAGGCAATCAAGTCGCAAGTCTTGCCAGATTTTACAGCAGAGTGGCTCGAGCTGCAAAGCACGGGACCACCAGATTTATCGAGTACTTGGACAATGTACTTCGACGGTTCTAAGAGAGTCCAAGGCGCAGGCGCAGGAGTAGTGTTGATATCACCTCAGGGAGACAAATTAAAGTACGTCTTGAGGATGAGCTTTCCACAGGCTTCTAACAATGAAGCGGAGTATGAGGCTTTGTTGCACGGAATGAAGATGGCTAAAGCATGTGGAGCAACTCGCCTAAAAATATTTGGAGATTCCAACCTTGTCGTTCAGCAAGTTATGAACAGATGTGATACAATCAATGACAACATGATGGCCTACAAAAATTTGTACCATTATCTAGAAGGAATGTTCGATGGATGCGAAGTCTCGCATGTAAGCAGGAACAGCAATGAAGAAGCCGACAATTTAGCAAACATCGGGTCACAGTGTTTACCTGTGCCGTCCGGAGTATTTTGGGAGGAAATAGTGGAAAGATCAATAAAAAGTGGAAAAAGTTCGACTACTACAGCAGGCTCGGGGGCTACGTCAGAACCAGAGGAGATCATGATGATAGAAGAAACTTGGATGCAGCCGTATCTTGCGTACATGATAAACAAAAAACTACCAGAAGATGCAGTGGAGGCCAAGAGGATAACTCGAAGATCGAAAGCGTTTGTCGTCTTGGAGGGGAAATTGTACAAGAGAAGCATCACCGGCGTTTTGCAGCGTTGTGTAACGCCCCAGGAAGGGCAAGCAATATTAAAAGACATACATGGCGGAGTATGCGGCCATCATGCTAGCAGCAGAGCAATAGCAGCAAAAGCCTTCCGAGCAGGATTCTATTGGTTAACAGCCATCGAGGACGCAAAAGATATAGTTCGAAAGTGTGAAGCATGTCAAAGGTTTGCATCCAGACCGCATGCACCAGCAGCGGAGCTACAAACGATACCGTTATCTTGGCCCTTCGCACAATGGGGCCTCGATATGGTGGGAAAGTTGCACAAATCTTGGCCAGGAGGGCATGTCTACATGCTAGTGGCAGTCGATAAATTCACAAAATGGGTGGAAGCGGCCCCGGTAACAACTCAAGATTCTACAGCAGCAATCAGCTTCATCAAGTCATTAGTTTTCCGTTTTGGAGTACCATACAGCATCATCACAGATAACGGGACGAATTTCACTTCGAAGGAATTCAAGAGTTACTGCGAAGGACTAGGGATCAAGCTCAAATTCGCATCTGTGGCACACCCGAAGACGAACGGACAAGTCGAAAAAGCCAATGGCCTAATATGCAGTGGCATAAAAAAGAGGCTCTTAGCACCTCTCGAGAAAGCCAAGAGCGCTTGGGTAGAAGAATTGCCCTCCGTTCTTTGGAGCCTAAGAACTACGCCCAATGCAGCAACTCAAGAAACTCCTTTCTTCTTGGTCCATGGCGCAGAAGCCGTGCTTCCAGTCGAAGTTACACACGAGGCTCCAAGAGTGACAACATATGACGAGACGACGTCGACAGAAGCATTGCAAGACGATGTCGATGCACTAGATGAAGCAAGAGATAAAGCACTAGAAAGGGCTACGCAGTATCAACAAAGCCTACGAAACTACCATAGTAGTCGAGTTCGTCCACGATCCTTCGTGGTGGGAGACCTAGTTTTGCGACTCAGGCAAGACAGCCATGGCAAACTGGAGTCCCCTTGGGTGGGACCTTACATCGTCACCGAAGTAATACCAGGAGGAGCATATCGACTACAAGACAAGAAGACTGGGAAGGACGAGAGCAACCCGTGGAACGCAGAACAGCTACGACGTTTTTACGCGTAGACTACATATAATGGTATCAATAAATTTGAGTTAACCTTCTGAACCCAGAACATGAGGCCACAGGTCGGGTTCTTTGGGTTGAACTCGACGAAATTGTACAAATATTTGTTACTTCTCCGCTCGGGGGCTTCAACCCCTGGGTCGTACGAAAAGAGTCATTATCGCAAGATTGGAGGTTTTCTTTCGTTATAAGGTTGTTTAAACAACCCGATAAATATTGAGAGAACTTGGTTCATAAAAAGAACCCGATATTATTCTTACATTTTTTGGTTCGCAAAGAACCCGATACATGGAAAGCATACCTCAGAACATGACTTGTTCTCATGGTACTAGCAAGAGGCATCGACGCAAAGTACGAATATGCATTACAAATATCATTGCAGGAAAAACATCATAAAACGACATTACATATCCTAATGAAACTAGACTTCAGCTTCATATTTCTTCTGGCACTAGGTGCCATCGTAGATCTTCACATCAAACTTCGACGTCCCGATGTGGAAGTCGAAGGCCATGAAGAAGCCTTGATGGATGTCGTGGTCTTCTGCAAATTGCGACCAGCCACCCCTGAAGTACTGCTCGCCGTTGCCATCATACCACACCTCCACCTCATATGGGATACCACTGCCAGATTGCTCGCGAAGAACAGCTTCTCGCAGTTCGCGCCCATCCATAAACTTGGTAAAATTCAGCGGTAGGCGCTGAATCTCACGGCACTGCGCCATGGCAATGCAGAAAAAGGAGAAGACTCGAGGAGAAGCAGCGGGAGCGGCAGGAGCAACAGGAGGAGGAGCAGCAGGACCTGAAGTGGCGCCAGTCACCTTGGGCTTGTTCTTGCTACCAGGTGGACGGCCGGGACGACGCTTAGCTGGAGCGTCCGATGAAGTTCCGGCGGCGACCAGAGTGGTATTGCTCTTATTCTTGCTGCCATGTGGGCGACCCCGACCTCGTGGCGCCGCCGGGGATCCAAGGTTCAGACGCGAACCTTCAGCATCTGCCATGAGAGAAAAACCTCGGAAAACCCTAGATGAAGAAAAGAAGACGATGCGGCGGAGGAAGATATCTGATTAGGGTTTTTGCCTTTTACAAGATGGTGCTTTATTTATAAGCACGTGTTATTGGGCCCCCGCGCTACAGCACAGCCCATAAACGTATTTTACAGCAGGAGTTAAATTCTGCGTACAGCAGACGATAATATCAAAGAAAAACAAGAAAATGAGACTCTGGTTGCACGATGTGAAAACCTCGACTTGGACTCGGGGGCTCGCCAAGTAGTAAGATGTCAACAAAAGAAAGAAGAGCTGAACTTTGAGCCTATGCTTGACTACAAGTCGTCAAACATAGCCTCGGGGGCTACTCCCATCGGGAGCGCTGAGCGCGCACCCGATAGAGATGAAGGTAATCAATATTGGAGATGCGGAAGGATAAACATACAACCTTCGACTACATAGTCGACAAAACGAAGAGAGATTACTCCCATCGGGAGCGAAGAAGATTAATTTAAAATCCGAAATTCTATGGTTTTATCAGTCAAAAATTTGGCTGCGAATACTAGATTCTCGAGTTGCGTTATCGCAACGAAACTCGAATGCCGCGACTTGTCACGAAGGTAAGACCCCAGGATCTGTCCTGTGTGGCCTAGTATACGCACATGGATGTGCTCTGCTGGTATGTATCCGTGTCTACGACGCGAAGAAAATCCTGGTGGACGCACTAGGTACCCTGAGAACCACTGGGATTCATTCTTTGTAAGTCCTAAATGCGGCAAAAGAATGGATTTGACCGGTATCCCGAATTCAAGTCCAAGGGGATTGAATTTGAAGTAGGTGACAAGTATCTGTTCCGGCAGTTAACTGACCTCTTGATCTGTCAGAGTTGTCAGGCTTGCTCATCGAAACCCCTTGCGAAAGAATATCATGAAATATAAGTCGAAAGACCAAGTCGAAGATTTGAAGATATGAAGAATTGATCAAGTCGAAGATTTGAAGATTAGAGATTCAACCTGAATCTGCAATTCTGGTAGAATCTCAGGGGCTACTGACAAGGGTATAGTTAATAGAGCCCGTTAGTTGAGTACCCCTGAGGCCCGTTGTGCTAGGCCCAATTGTAATGATAGTCGAATACGAGTTATTACCGTATGTCGATATTTGTAATCTGTATCGGACCCTACCCGATCCTCGAGACCTGGCCACCTATATATACAGGCCAGGAGGGGACGGTGTAGGGCAGATTGAAAGCAAGCCAGGTTGAATACCCAAGTTTACTTTCGATACACACCTATTTCGACTAACTTTACCTTCGAGTTCATCCGACGCCCTATCTCCCCGATCCTAAGTCCTTCATCTAGGACATTTGTCGAGTTAACCCTCGTCAACGAGTATACTAGTGCAAATGATGGCATGCATTGTTCGGACCAGGAGTGTCGTGGTTTCGTCAGCAGATCTGCCATAGGGGTAGGGATATGGCGGTTTGTGGAAGGGGGTGAACACGGAGGAGCGATCCAGGACGGTGGTAGCACGAGTTTACCCAGCTTCAGATCCCGCAACGGTGGCGAGACCCTACGTGCTGCTATAATCCACTATAAGGCAACAAGTGCTCGGTTACAATGATGAGGTTGGTTGTTTCGCTATGCGATTGGCCGTAAGGTTGGTCTCTAACTTGCCTCAAGGGCTGCTCCACGCCGGGCTTATAAAGGCGCCTGGCGTGGGCTACACGTTGGTACCGGAGCGGATACAACTTGGAATCCTAGACTAAGTCCTGCGCGTGCGCTACAAGGTCACCCGCCATGGGCCGTCATCCGGATCCGCCATAAGCTCGCTGCTAGTAGCCTGCCATGGGCCTGTCTCCGGATCCGCCATAAGCGCCTGCGTCCAGTACCGCCGTGCCATCTTCAGCAACTGGGCCGCCCGGTATGGCGAATCCGCCATACCACCCCTGATGGGCCACCCTGGCTTGCTGATTTAGGACTACGTCGCTGGTATACCTATTTGGTATATCCCCAACAGTAGCCCCCAGGGAACTTCAAGATCACCATCTGCATCCGCCATGCTTGTCCTTGATAAGTCATTTCCGCCATAGCTCTTCTTCACTGGGATGGCGGTTATCTTGAGGTTCCTTTTTCCATCTATCAATCCGCCGTAAATAACGGATCAAGCGACGTAGTTATCTTAGCGAGATTTTCGGGATCCAGTGGATCATACCGTTGAAATCCGCCATAAATTTCGGCACACAGTTCCTTCTAGGGCAAGATTCACCAAGTTACTTTCTTACCCTCGGACACGTGTCGCCAGATTAGGGTTTCTATGACCAGGATGAACGGTGGTGATGGTGGGCACGAATCTCAAGGCCCGAGGTCTATATATACCCCGGCCTCTCACCCCCGGCCGGTCACCCCTTCATTCTCCCCGTCGCACTCTCTCTCCTTAGCGCCACCACGAGAGCTTCGTGATCTCCGACGAGCCACCGCGGAAGACCTCGCCGCCGGTAGCTTTTTTCGCCGGACCACTTCACCCGACACCATGAACTCCGGATCACCAGCCCGCCATTATTCCGATGCTGAAGAGGAAGATTCTCCTCTGCAACAGTCAGTCCAGGGAGAACATCCTGGGATGGCGGATTTGGATCTAGAGGACAACATGTCCGAAGCTGAGGAGGAGATGGCGGGTGCTAACCCAGATGATCCCACTGCGGATGGCGAAGCTGAGGAGGAGGAAGCAGAGGACGAAGAAGAACAGATCCCTCAGAACCTCCATGGATACTGTTAGAAATCCCATGTTAAGGATTCTGACGTCAGGGCCATGGAGAGCGAGGGCACCGTGGCTCCTCAAGCTGAATCCGGATGGCGGACTGACTTCAAGGCCCCAGTGCCTCTTCCTAACCCCTCCGAAATCGTGATGCTCAAATTCCACGTGGAGAGGGGTCTCAGTATGCCTCCATCTCTTTTCTTCACGAATCTTCTGAAGTACTATGGACTGCAACTCCACCACATATCACCAAATAGCTTGGTGTCTGTGGCGGGTTATGCAGCTTTATGCGAGGGATACCTTGGGATCCGCCCCAGGGTGGACCTCTTCCAACTTTTCTTCTCTGTGCGGCCTAATTACGAAGATGACGGATCTCTTCGAACCTGCGGGACAATTTGCTTTCTTCCGCGAAGGTCGAAAGAATACCCCTTCATCACGCCACTGGATTCCGCCATAGGATGGAGAGGGTCCTGGTTCTATATGGCGGACAAGCCTGCGCCATCTCAAGCCCGCGGCCTTCCTCTATTTACGAATGTCGCCGCTGAGTCCCGCGACACCTAGACAGCTGTCAACGACGAAACCGCCACTCCCTATGTCAAGCTCCTGGCTCGGCGGATTGCCAAGCTAACTGTGGATGGCTTGAAGGGAATAGACACCATCAACTGCTGGATATCCCGGCAGATCCAGCCACTGCAACACCGCGATCGCCTGATGCACGAGTATACTGGTGCAAATGATGGCATGCGTTGTTCAGACCAGGAGCTAGACCCAAAAGTGGTCGAGAAGCGCATTCGTTCCCTGATGAAGTCTCCCAGGAAGAAGCCTTTGAAGTTCGGCATGGCTATGTTCGAGAATGGCACCTGTCCTTCGGTAAGTTCCCTTTCTGCCATAATACTGTACAGTATCTTTATATTTTATAGGACATAACGTTTTTCTTATAATCAGCTCAAATCACTTGGACCTGGTCACTTTGCCCATCCCCTTCACCGTTCCAACCTCAAATCTGCCGCCAAGGAGGAAGTTGTTCACTCTAGCGGAAACAAAGAGGAGATGACGGGAAATGTGGAGGACACAGCCCGTACAACCCAAGAGAAGGCGGTTTCCAAGAAACGGGGTGGTAGCGGGAAAACTCGCAGAGGTGGCGGGAAACCTGCTGATTCCCGTCGTTTCGAAGCTCAACGCAGGGTGGAGCTTGAAACGCCATCCGAGAGTACCGCTACCATCAATCTGCCTAAGTCAAGGTAATCTTTGGACACCCTTTTTCATTGTTGTACTGCTTTCCATTTCTAATTCCTTTTCTCTTAGAAGAAAGAAGCCTACAATCAAGGAGCCGTCCTCCAAGCGAGCCAAGCCCTCCCCTGCGACTATCCCGCTCACCCCTGATGCACCAACTCCCTCCATTCGTATCGATATTGATATGGAGGATGCTGGTGGTCAGCTTGACCAAATGCCAGAAATCAACCCAACGACTGAAGCTGCGGCTAATGATGTCGTCCAAAGCGAAAAGGCTTCTGGCTCTCAGGGTCAGGTGGCGGATACTCCATCTGGGGGCAGCTTATACTGGAGGCAAAAGCAGCTTGAGGTCGTCAATCTTATTTCGAGCCAGGAAGATGCTAGCAACCAGCTGTCCAGCGGTATTGCCGCTTTTGTTGAGAAAACATCAACTATGAAGAAGGTATGTACTCCCAGTAGCCCCCGAGCGCCATGGCGGATTCGCAAATTTAATCCGCTATGGGGCTCCAAGGTTGACTTCTATAAGTTTTTGAATAACTTAGCCCCCGAGCGCTGGTAGCTCACACAGTGCTCTATAGAGAACTTAATTTTCATACTGAGTAGCCCCCGAGCGTTATGGCGGATAATCATCCGGCATAAAGCTCTTAGAAGACAAAAAATCAGCATAAGTAGCCCCCGAGAATCATGGCGGATAATCCTTCATCATGATGCTCTAAGAGTGACTAAAAAAGAATCAGTGAGTAGCCCCCGAGCGTTATGGCGGATTCACATCCGGCATAAAGCTCTAAGCTTGACTAACACTTCAAATTTTGCCAGAATTACAAGAAGGTGGTGGAGGACCTGGTCCAGGTCGTCAGCTCGCAGGAGAAGGAGCTGGCGGAGAAAGGCACTCTTGTGGCGGATTTGCGGCAACAGCTTGAGAATAGCGGTATTTAACCTTAAGGTTCCTTTACGCTTATTCAATCAAACGCTGAACTGACAGAATTCCGCCATGCAGATGCTGCCAAGCTCAAGTCCACACTTGAGGGGATGAAAAAAGGCCATGCCATTGCGATGGATGGGCTGAATGAACAGCTCCGGAAATCGCTGGCTGAAAACGCCACCCTCGAGAGGCAGCTGAAGGACCAGGAGAACCAGGGCAAGAAGAAGGACAAGGAAATAGCGGATCTCCGCAAAGCCGCCGCTGACTTTGAGAAGCGGCGTGAAGGCTTTAACGAGCTCCTCCATCACTTCCAAGACAACTTGCTAGGTACCACCTCTTATAACTTGTTTTTCAACTTCTGCTATGCAGTTCGTGACGCATCTTATTTTTTCCGCCATGCAGCTTCCTTGGGGCAAAGCGAGGTGGACACCGCTGAGGGCTTGCGCATGGCCACCGATGCAGCGAGGAAGGAGCTTGATGGCCTTCTCAGCGCTGGTCGCCAAGCATGCGGGAGCCTGCAGATAGCGGGTTCTTCCAACCTTTCCGCCATCGCGCTCACGCAAAAGCTGCTGCTGGTGCCAGGGCTGGTGGCGGATTGGAAGCTGTCCTCTGCTCGGGGTGGTGCCAGAACAGCGCTGACATTGGCGAAGGCCCACTACCCCAACATGGACCTGGACCAGCTCACCTCCGGCATCCCTGAGAGCGGCGAGGATGGCGCGCCGGTGGACGAGGCCGCCATCCGGCAGAGCGTGCTTGGATATGATCAACTGTGCGCCCTTGGCACGCAGTTGAACGTATACTACGAAGCATACGAGCTGCCAGGATCGCCTAGCCAAGCTTCGGCATCTGCCTCCGCGGCAACTGCAGGTGGTGATGGCGGGGATGAGGTGTCCTCCAAGATTCCGCCATCCTCTTGAGATGTGCCCTGCAATATGGCAGGAAAAAATACTTTGCATCAATTCGGCCCCTGAGTGGGTCTGTAATTTAAACTTAAACTGCGTGTGATGTGTCTGCACTGTGACTGATCTGCTTGTGGCGGATCAGTGAAATGCTATTAAACTCTTGCAGTTTGTTTTTTATGAAGTGGTTTAATTGCGCGAAGAAACTGCCAGGCCTAGTTTTATGCAACTTACAGTTTTTGCCATGCCCAAAAAACAACACTTGAAATTTTTCACGCGTAGGATTATGCGATCCGCTATCCGGCTCTCTGTGCTTGACTTTTCGTGAGATGGCGAAATCTTCGCACGAACAATCCGCTAGGGCAACGATACTTAATAGCAACCATCCAGAACCATGAGCAGATGGCGGCTTGGATCGTCAAAAAGTCACTACTCTGGAATCCACACAGAGAACATCGAATGAAGATCAAAACATAAAAAAAACTACGCGGACCGCTTATGGCGGATTTAAAAGAGACGCAAGTGCAAAGCACAATTGCGCAAAAGGTTCTATACGATCTAAATGAACAATAAAGGAGGTAAAAGACTCAGAAAAAATCAAGAGTGAACCAAATGCTTTATTTCATTGATCATATAGAGGTGCCTGTTACAAAGCTAGAAAATTGCTAAGTGTAGAAAGGACGTAGCTGTGCGATGTTCCATGGACGATCTGTCTCGTCGTAGATATCGTCAGGGTCTCTTCGTTTGCGCTTCTTACTTGGTTGCTTATCTAGCTCGCGAATATCAACGAGGTAGTAGGAACCATTTAGTAGAGCTTTGCTGATGACGAAGGGTCCTTCCCGAGGCGGGGATAGCTTGTGGGACTTCTGCTGTTTGAGGCGTAGCACCAGGTCACCTTCCTTAAACGAGCGTTGGCGAACTCGCCTGCTGTGATAGCGGCGGAGATTCTGCTGGTAGATGGCGGATCTCTGGGCTGCGAGGTCGCGCTCTTCTTCTAGCAGGTCCACAGATAGTTGTCTGGACGCTTCTGCATCTTCTTCCTTGTAGGCCTCGACTCTTGGAGAATCATACTGAACATCACTTGGCAAGATTGCCTCTGCTCCGTAGACTAAGAAGAAAGGGGTAAGGCCGGTTGATCTGTTTGGCGTGGTCCGTAGACTCCACAGTACAGATGGCAACTCCTCTGCCCAGGCTCCAGCTGCTCTATGTAGCGGTGCCTCTAGGCGTGGCTTGATCCCTGACATGATTAGTCCGTTGGTCCGCTCAACTTGGCCATTAGACTGTGGATGTGCCACAGATGCTAGGTCAAGGCGGATTCCGTTGTGATGGCAGTATTCTTCAACCTCTCCCTGAGCCAAGTTTGTGTCATTATCGGTGATGATGCTGTGTGGGATGCCGAATCTGTCCACAATGTCCTTGACAAATTTTAGGGCGGTTTTGTCATCAAGTTTTCTGATGGGCTTAGCTTCCACCCACTTCGTGAATTTGTCTACCGCTACCAAAAGGTGCGTAAATCCCGAAGGTGCTGTTTTTAGCGGACCCACCATGTCCAGCCCCCAGACTGCAAAAGGCCAAGTTATAGGGATCGTATGCAATGCTGTGGTGGGCATATGGGTTTGCTTGGAGTACATCTGGCAACCATGGCAGAGCTCCACAATGCGGTCTGCATCTGCCTTGGCTGTTGGCCAGTAGAACCCATGGCGGAACGCTTTTGCTACTAGGGACCTGGCGGCGGCGTGATGCCCACATTCGCCTTCATGGATCTCTCTTAGTATTTCGATTCCATCCACTTGGGATATGCACTTCATGAAAACTCCCGAGGTGCTTCGTTTGTAGAGTTGGCCATCTATGATGGTGTACGCTTTCACTCTACGCTCGATTTGTCTTTTCTCGACTTCGTCTTCGGGAAGCTTCTTGCTCGTCAGATATTCCAAGAAGGGCTCTGCCCATGGCGGATTGCTAGGCAAAACCGCCATAACAGGGGAGCTCGCTATCTCCGGATTTTCTGGATCCACCATCTTAACCGATGGTACGCGCAGATGCTCGAGGAATACGCCTGGCGGAACTGCCCTACGGCTGGATCCCAGTTTGGACAAGGTATCGACCGCCATGTTATCTTCTCGCCGTACGTGCTTTATGTCGTAGCCGAGGAAACTTTTGGCCATCTCGTCCACTTCGTCCCTGTATGCCGCCATTATTTCGTTCCGAGCTTTGTATGTGCCAGCCACCTGCTGAGCCACAAGGTCAGAGTCTCCACAGCACATGATGTGTTGTACACCGATCTCCTTTGCGACACGTAGCCCGTGTAGTAGCGCTTCATACTCCGCGATGTTATTGGTGGTGGGGAAGTGAATCTGGAGAACGTAGCTGAGCTCATCTCCCTTAGGAGATTTGAGCGTCACTCCAACCCCCGAGCCGTGTAGCAACTTTGAGCCATCAAAGTGCATCACCCAATGCTCTGGTTCTGGGACGGGCGTAGTCTCCTGTGCTTCTTTCCAATCCGCCATAAACTCCGCCAACGCCTGAGACTTGATGGCGGTGCGAGGCTTGTAGTCGATGTCGAAAGAGGCCAATTCAATGCCCCACTTCGCAACTCATCCTGTTGCGTCGCTGTTGTTGATGATGTCCTTCAGTGGGGCTTTGCTTACCACTGTGATCTTATGGTCATAGAAGTAATGCCTTAACTTGCGAGAAGCTAGGAAAACTCCGTATGCCAACTTTTGGTAGTGAGGATAGCGCTGCTTGGATTCCGTCAGGACCTCACTGACATAGGAAGTCTAAAGTGGTCGAGAAGCGCATCCGTTCTCTAATGAAGTCTCCTAGGAAGAAACCTTTGAAGTTTGGCATGGCTATGTTTGAGAATGGCAGCTGCCCTTTGGTAAGTTCCCTTTCCGCCACAGGATAGCATGAAACGTTTGCATTTCACAAGAACTAACTTTTTTCTCTTATCAGCTCAAATCGCTTGGACCCGCGCACTTTGCTTATCCTCTTCGCCGCTCCAACACAAAGTCTACCGCACAGGAGGAAGTTGTTCACTCCAGGGGAAACAAAGAGGAGATGGCGGGGGATGTAGATGACACAGCCAAGACCCAGGAGAAGGTAATCCCCAAGAAGCGGGTTGGTAGCGGGAAAACTCACGGTGGTGGCGGGAAATCTGTCGATTCCCGTCGTTTCAAAGCTCAACGCGGGGCGGATCTGGAAACGCCATCCGAGAATACCGCTACTATCAATCTGCCAAAGTCAAGGTAACCTTTCGAAACCCTTCTTCATTGTTGCTGCTTTTCACTTCTAATCCTCCTTTTCTCAGAAGGAAGAAGCCTACTGTCAAAGAACCGTCATCCAAGCGAGCCAAGCCCTCCCCTGCCGCTATCCTGCACACCCCTGACGTACCAATTCCCTCCCCCGCTCATAACGACATCGATATGGAGGATGCTGGTGGTCAGTTTGACTCGATACCAGAAGCCAACCCAACGACTGAAGCCGCGGCTAATGATGTCGTCCAAAGCGAAAAGGCTTCTGGCTCGTTTCAGGGTCAGGTGGCGGATATTCTGGCGGGGGCAGTTTGTTTTGGAAACAAAAGCAACTTGAAGTCGTTAATCTTATCTCTAGCCAAGAAGATGCCAGCAACCAGCTGTCCAGCGGCATTGCCGCTTTTGTTGAGAAAACAGCCACCATGAAGAAGGTATGTATTCCCAGTAGCCCCCGAGCGCCATGGCGGATTCTCATATATGATCCGCTATGGGGCTTCAAGAGAAACTTCTGTAAATTTTTGCATAGCATAGCCCTCGAGCGCTGGTAGTTCATACAGTGCTCTATAGAGAACTTTTAAATTTCATACTGAGTAGCCCCCGAGCGTTATGGCGGATAACTATCCGGCATAAAGCTCTTAGGAAGACAAAAAATCAGCATAAGTAGCCCCCGAGCGTTATGGCAGATACTATCCAGCATAATGCTCTAAGAGTGACTAAAAAATCATCGTGAGCAGCCCCCGAGCGTTATGGCGGATGATTATCCGGCATAAAGCTCTAAGAGTGACTAAAACTTCAAATTATTTTTGCCAGAACTACAAGAAAGTGGTGGAAGACCTGGTCCAGGTTGTCAGCTCGCAAGAGAAGGAGCTGGCAAACAAAAGTGCTCTTGTGGCGGACTTGCAGCAGCAGCTTGAGAATAGTGGTAATTTACCTTAACAAGTTTGTTTTCCTTTATGCTTATTCGATCAATGTTGCGTTGATAATTCCGCCATGCAGATGCTGCCAAGCTCAACTCCACACTTGAGGGGGTGGAGAAGGGCCACGCAATTGCGATGGATGGGCTGCAACAGCAGCTCCAGAAATCACTGGCCGCAAACACCTCCCTCGAAGAGCAACTTAAGGACCAGGAGCGCCAGAACCTTAAGAAGGAGAAGGAGATAGAGGATCTCCGCAAAGCCGCCGCTGTTTTTGAGCAGCGTCACGCAGGCTTTAACGAGGTCCTCAATCACTTCCAGGACACCTTGCTAGGTACCATTACTTCTCATACTATAAAGTTTTCAATTTCTGCTATGCCACATGTGACGCATCCTCTTTTTCCGCTATGCAGCCGCCCTGGAGCAAGGCGAGGTGGATACCGCCGAGGGCTTGCGCATGGCCACCGACGCAGCGAAGAAGGAGCTTGATGGCCTTCTCAACGCTGGTCGCCAGGCGTGTGGGAGCCTGCAGATAGCGGGTTCTTCCAACCTCTCTGCCATTGCGCTCACTCAGAAGCTGCTGCTGGTGCCAGGGCTAGTGGCGGACTGGAAACAGTCCTCTGCTCGGAGTGGTGCTAGGACAGCTTTAACCTTGGCGAAGGCCCATTACCCCGAGATGGACCTGGACCTCATCACCTCCGGCATCCCAGAGAGCGGCGAGGATGGTGCACCGGTGGACGAGGCCGCCATCCGGCAAAGTGTGCTTGGATACGATCAACTGTGTGCCCTGGGCACTCAGTTGAATGTATACTATGAAGCATACGAGCTGCCAGGGTCGCCAAGTCAGGCTTCGGCATCAGTCTCCGCGGCTACTGCAGGTGGTGATGGCGGTGAAGAGGTGTCCTCCAAGGTTCCGCCGTCTTCTTAGGACGTGCCCTGCAATATGGCAGGAAAAATACTTTGCATCAATTCGGCCCCTGAGTGGGTCTGTAAGTTAAACTTAAACTGCGTGTGAATGCTTCTGCGCTGTGACTGATCTGCTTGTGGCGGAGCAGTAGAATGCTTTTGAATTTTGCACATCAGTTTCTATTAAGTGGTTTAATTGTGCGAAGAAACTGCCAGGCCTAGTTTTATGCAACTTGCAGTTTTTGACATGCCCAAAAAACAACACTTTGAAATTTTTTCACGCGTAGGATTATGCGATCCGCCATCCGGCTCCCTGTGCTTGACTTTTCGTGAGATGGCGAAATCTTCGCACAAACAATCCGCTAGGGCGACGATACTTAATAGCAACCGTCCAAAACCCTTAGCAGATGGTGGCTTAGATCGTCAAAAAGTCACTACTCGGGAATCCGCACAGAGAACATCAAATGGAGATCAAAACATAAAAAATCTGCGCGGACCGCTATGGAGGATTTAAAAAAGATGCAAGTGCAAAGCACAATTGCGCAAAAAGGTTCTATACGATCTAAATGAAAAATAAAGGAGGTAAAAGACTCAGAAAAAATTAAGAGTGAACCAGATGCTTTATTTCATTGATCATATAGAGGTGCCTATTACATAGCTAGATAAGTGCTAAGTGTAGAAAGGACGTAGCTGTGCGATGTTCCATGGATGATCTGTTTCGTCGTAGATATCGTCAGGGTCTCTTCGCTCTCGCTTCTTACTGGGTCGCTTATCTAGCTCGTGAATATCAACGAGGTAGTAGGAACCATTCAGTAGAGCTTTGCTGATGACGAAGGGTCCTTCCCAAGGCGGGGATAGCTTGTGAGACTTCTGCTGTTTGAGGCGTAGCACCAGGTACCCTTCTTTAAACGAGCGTTTGCGAACTCGCCGGCTGTGATAGCGGCAGAGATTCTGCTGGTAGATGGCGGATCTCTGAGCTGCTAGGTCTCGTTCTTCTTCCAGTAGGTCCACAGATAGTTGTCTGGACACTTCTGCATCTTCCTCCTTATAGGCCTCGACTCTTGGAGAATCGTACTGGACATCACTTGGTAAGATTGCCTCTACTCCGTAGACTAAGAAGAAAGGCGTGAGGCCAGCTGATCTGTTTGGCGTGGTCCATAGACTCCACAGCACAGATGGCAACTCTTCTGCCCAGGCTCCAGCTGCTCTATGTAGCGGTGCTTCTAGGCGTGGCTTGATCCCTGACATGATTAGTCTGTTGGTCCGCTCAACTTGGCCATTAGACTGTGGATGTGCCATAGATGCTAGGTCGAGGCGGATTCCGTTGTGATAGCAGTACTCTTCAACTTCTCCCTGAGACAAGTTAGTGCCATTGTCGGTGATGATGCTATGTGGGATGTCGAATCTGACCACAATGTCCTTGACAAATTTGAGGGCGGTTTTGCCATCAAGCTTTCTGATGGGCTTAGCTTCCACCCACTTCGTGAATTTGTCTACCGCTACCAGGAGGTGCATAAATCCCAAAGGTGCTGTTTTTAGCGGACCCACCATATCCAGCCCCCAGACTGCAAAAGGCCAGGTTATAGGGATTGTATGCAGTGCTGTGGCGGGCATATGGGTTTGCTTGGAGTACATCTGGCAACCGTGGCAGAGCTCCACGATACGGTCTGCATCTGCCTTGGCTGTTGGCCAGTAGAATCCATGGCGGAATGCTTTAGCTACTAGGGATCTGGCGGTGGTGTGATGCCCACATTCGCCTTCGTGGATCTCTCTTAGTATTTCAATTCCGTCCACTTGGGATATGCACTTCATGAAAACTCTCGAGATGCTTTGTTTGTAGAGCTGGCCATCTATGATGGTGTACGCTTTGGCTCTACGTTCGATTTGTCTTTTTTGGACTTCGTCTTCGGGTAGCTTCTTGTTCGTCAGATATTCCAGGTAGGGCTCTGCCCATGGCGGATTGCTGGGCAAAACCGCCATGACGGGGGAGCTTGCTAGTTCCGGATTTTCTGGATCCACCATCTTTACCGATGGTACGCGCAGATGCTCGAGGAATACGCCTGGCGGAACTGCCTTACGGCTAGATCCTAGTTTGGACAAGGTATCGACCGCCATGTTATCTTCTCGCCGTACGTGTTTGATATCGTACCCGAGGAAACTTTTGGCCATCTCATCCACTTCGTCTCTGTATGCCGCCATAACTTCGTTCCGAGCTTTGTATGTGCCAGCCACCTGCTGGGCGACAAGGTCAGAATCTCCGCAACACATGATGTGTTGTACGCCGATCTCCTTTGCGACACGTAGCCCGTGCAGTAGTGCTTCATACTCCGCGATGTTGTTGGTGGTGGGGAAGTGGATCTGGAGAACATAGCTGAGCTCATCTCCCTTGGGAGATTTGAGTGTCACTCCAGCCCCTGAGCCATGTAGCAACTTTGAACCATCAAAGTGCATCACCCAATGCTCTGGTTCTGGGACGGGCGTAGTTTCCTGCGCTTCCTTCCAATCCGCCATAAATTCCGCCAAAGCCTGGGACTTGATGGCGGTGCGAGGCTTGTAGTCGATGTCGAAAGAGGCCAATTCAATGCCCCACTTTGCAACTCGTCCTGTTGCGTCGCTGTTGTTGATGATGTCCTTCAGTGGGGCCTTGCTCACCACTGTGATTTTATGGTCATAGAAGTAATGCCTTAACTTGCGAGAAGCTAGGAAAACTCCGTATGCCAACTTTTGGTAGTGAGGATAGCGCTGCTTGGATTCCGTCAGGACCTCACTGACATAGTAGACTGGTCGCTGTACGTCATACTCCTGCGCTTCTTCCTTACGCTCTACCACGATGACGATGCTGACCACCCTGCGTTTTTAGACATAACGGCGATGTCGTCCACATATGCGTGGATGTTTCGTCCGATTTGATCCGCCAGGCACTTTTGCATAGTGCGCTGATACGTTGCTCCTGCGTTTTTCAGACCAAATGGCATTGTAACATAGCAATATGTGCCATAAGGTGTTACGAACGACGTAGCAAGCTGATCGGACTTTTTCATCTTGATCTGGTGGTATCCTGAGTAGGCATCTAAGAAACACAGTAGCTCCAATCCCGCCGTCGAGTCAATGACTTGGTCAATACGAGGCAAGGGAAAAGGGTCCTTTGGACACGCTTTGTTTAGGCCAGTGTAATCTACACACATGCGTAGAACTTTTGTGTTTTTCTTAGGGACTAGCACAGGATTTGCCACCCACTTAGTATGGATCACTTACTTGATGAAGCCTGCTTTCAGCAGTTTGGAAATTTGCTTTGCTATGGCGCGGCGCTTTTCATCTCCGAAGCGTCTCATGGCTTGTCTTACTGGTTTGGAGCCAGGAATTATCTGCAGAGCGTGCTCGGCGAGTTCCCTAGGTACACCTGTCATGTCAGATGGCTGCCATGCGAAGATGTCCCGGTTCTCACGGAGGAACTCAATGAGCGCGCTTTCCTATTTGGGGGATAGATTTGTCCCAATAGAGGTGGTCTTGGCGGCATCGCCAGCGACAAGTTCCACCTGTTTGGTATCAACTGTAGGCTTGAAGGTGGGAGGGGAGGCAGAAATCTCCTGCTTGGATGCCGGCATCTCCGTGGGGTCCGTGGCGGCATGGATTTCTTTGAACTCCTCACCGAAGAACACTGCTTCCGCGAAGGCGGCTTCTCCTTCCTCGCACTCCTTTGCCTTTCTGAAGCTGCCATAAACGGTGATTATGCCATCCAGTCCTAGCATCTTCAGCTGGTTGTAGATGTAACAGGGCCTGGCATGGAAGCTGTGGAAAGCGGGGCGCTCGAAGATCACGTGGTATGTACTTTTGAACGGGACTACCTCAAAGGTTATGGGCTCTTCACGGTAATTTTCCTCACTACCAAAGGCAACCTTGAGTGTGATGGACCCGAGGGACTTTGCTTGGCGACCAAGAACCACTCCATAAAAGGTGACAGCACTATGGCGGAGTTGGATTTTGGTAAGGCCAAGCTTTGTCAGAGTTTCCACGTACATGATGTTCAGGCTGCTGCCGCCATCCATTAAGCATTTGGAGAACTCGTAGCCATGGATTACGGGGCACACCACCATGGCGTAATATCCATTTGGGATGTGCTCCGGATGATCATCGCGGCTCTAGTGCACCGGTACTTCAGACCATCGGACATACTGGCGGATTTTTGGCACGGTGGCGTTGAGGGAGTGCATAGCGGCTCTCTGTGCCTTAGCCGTGGGGGGTCCAAGGAACGTGTGAAAGGCTCCTTTTTTGTTTTTGATCGGATTAGCCTTGCCAGCATCCCCCTCTGCCTTTTCGGTGGGTTTAGGCGCGGGGTCTTCATCCATATCACTAACATCCCTGGATTCCTTGTCTTTGTCCGCTTTCCCTTTGCCACGAGGTCGTTGTCGCCGGCTGCGCTTGAAGCCAGCTTCTTGATCCGCCTTGAGGTCGTTGACAAATTTGCAGTTCCGGTTGGTGTGATTGCACTTTCCCGAATCGTCGCGATGGGCGAAACATGGCATATCGTGGTATTCATCGTAGGACACGGGGGCGGATGGCGCCGAAGCGGGAGTTGTAGAACTCCGTGGCTGGCCACTGCTAGTACGGTATCCCCTACCGTGCTGGCTGCTTTGACCCTTGTCAGCGAAGGTTGTGGCCACCATATCCGGAGCTTGCTGCTCTTCTGGCGGATTCTTTCGTTTATTGCTGCTATTCTGCTTTCCAGTATTCTGGATGGCGGAAGCCTTCAGAGATTCGCGAGCGTCGTCGTCAGCGGCCGCATAGTTGCTTGCGATGGTGATCATGGAATTTAGGGTTAGTTTCCCTTCGTTCCGTTCCCGCAACAGGCGATGGCGGAGCAGTTGGCCTCTCTCCAAACTGTCGATAAATGCGAGGATGGCGGATTCGTCGGTAACCCCTTCACAGGAGTTCTTCATATCTAGCCATCGTGCAAGGAAAGTTCGGGAGGTCTCGTCGTCAGCCCGTCGGCACCGTTGGAGGTCACCAATGTTATGGGGTCTCTTGTAAGTCCCCTCGAAGTTTTCGGTGAATGCAGTTTGCATATCGAACCAGGTTTGGATGGAATTTTTTGCCAAGTCGTTGATCCACTGCCGCGCAGTGCCAGATAGCATCAGGGGCAAATAGCAGACAACAATGTTGGGTGATCCCCCAGCGAACTGTACTGCATTGAAGTAGTCTTGTAGCCAAGTTAAAGGCCTATCGACTCCATTGTACTGGCGGATGTTTTTCTCGATCTTGAACCCATGCGGGATGGGCTCATCACGAATCCGTTGTCCAAAGCACTTTGGGCCGAGGAAGAAGGCTGTTTAAGACTTGGCAATCTCGTTTAGATGGGTACGGGCGTCGTAGGGCTTCTGGTCCGGCGGATCCTTGCGAGAGTTGCGTGACCTTGCTGGTCCGCCACCGCCACCGCCGCCGCCATGGGGGCTGCCTGGTGGGGATGGCGAAGGGTCACGTCGTCTTTTACTCTCGCCGTCCTGCGACTAATCTCTGCAGCTACGATGGCTTCCCTTTGTTTTTCGTGGAGATGGATCATCGTCATGGCGGCGGGAGCCTTGCCCTTTGTCATCGTGGTGGCGAACAGAGCGATGCTTATCCTTGTCACCGCCACGGTGTGCACCATCGTCATGGCGAGATCGTTCCCTTCGCTTGGATCCGCCGTCTCTGCTGGCTTCCCGTCGTGGCGGATGGTCTCTACGTCCAGCGTCACAGCTTTGCCCTCGCTTGCCATCATTATCGCGTACGATGATTCCTCCCTTTGGGACTTCAAACGTCTTATACTTTGGTGGCGGCATGTTGGTCTTATGGCGGGGGGCAGCATTGTCTTGTTGGTATCCGTAAGCAGGGTAGTTCTTGTGGGGTGGCGATGGATTTCTCTGTGGGCCTTTGCCATTTGGTTTGTCATCGGAGGATATTGGGATGGCGTTCGCCCGGTTGCGAGCTTCTTTTCTTTGGATTTCTGAGGATCCAGTATGAGATTCGTTATCAGGGCGCGTACCATAGTTGCCAGCCCCCCGAGCTTTAGAGGCAGTGCTGGACCTGCATAGCGCGGGATCAGATTCGAGCCGTCGTGACGACGTAGCCTTCTCCTGCTGCACTAATGCTTTGGTCATCAGTTTCACCGCGGTCTCTAGGGCTGCTGGGCTCTTATTATGCTCCAATAGCTCCTTTGCAGCCACGATATTCTCAATGGGTGTAGCCCTAACTTCATCGTGGTTCTTATCCACATATGGTGGATTCTTGATATACATCTTGGCCAGAGTTTCCGCTGTTGGTACGGTGAACTCAAGGTTTCGCACTAGCTGCGGGTCGCCTCCCTCAGCCATCTGGTTCTGGATGAGAGTAACATACTTCTCCTCCATATTCCTTGCGCGCTTCAGCGTGTCTTGAGCTTTAGCAATGTTGCCATCAAGCTGCTGGCCCATCTTCTCGACTCGCTTTGCTTCCTTGAGGAGTGCTCGCCTTTTCTTCTCGAGATCGTTCACATCCCTGACATAGTCAGGGGTGATTGGATCTGCTAGAGTTCCGTAGATGACCTTATCCAGCGGGGTCGTGAAGTCTTCTGGGTGCTGTTCCTCGGGGATGGCGGGTTGCGGAGGCCTGGGTCCACCGTGGATCTCAGGAAGTTGTTCCGTGGCGGGATCGGCGGCTGGTGGTGGGTTACCCTGCTCTTTGCCGGCATCTCCGTCATGGACTGCCTGAGATGGCGGATCACCGGTTGTCTGCCCAGCATCATCTCCTTTGTTGGTAACGAACAACTGCTTGGCCGCTGCTTTCTGTTCTTCAAGTGCCTTCTACGCTAACTCCGCCTCGATCCTTCTCATGGCGGCGTCATAATGGTCAGAATCATAGCCTTTGCTATCCCAGTCATCCGATTCACCACTTTCATTAAGTGCCTCAAGGATGGATTCACCTGGGCTATCTTCTCCATTGGAGGTAGATCCCGAAGTGATACCTGTGAACACAACAAGGCAGTACCACGGTGTCTCTAACGCCAGATTGCTCATGGCGGATTCACAGCGGTCTTCCACCACTTCCTCTACCTCTAGGGCGGGCTGGGTGGGATTGTTTTTCAGATCCGATCTAGGCAACTTGGAAAGTTCCAGATCAGATGAGTCCTCCTCCGTATCCAGCTCGAAAGCGGTCCGTTTGGGGATTTCAGCCGTACCAATCCGCCGGAAATTGGTTTCCGTAGCGGGGGTAGGGTTCGTCTCTCCAATGAAGATATGGATATCTCCGATCGGAACGACGGTGAATCGAGCAGGGTCTTCTCTAGCCGGCACCCAGAGGTTATCCGCTGGGACGATGGGGAAGCCGGAATCGTAGAGGATGTGCCCGATGGCGACGGTGTCGCCGATGCCTGCGAAGGTGGATCCCGCCTAGATCCGCGCTCCAGACGCGCTATGCCCCACGGTGGGCGCCAACTGTCGTGGTTTCATCAACAGATCTGCCATAGAGGTAGGGGTATGGCGGTTTGTGGAAGGGGGTGATCACGGCGGAGCGATCCGGGACGGTGGTAGGACGAGTTTACCCAGCTTCAGATCCCGCAACGGTGGCGAGACCCTATGTGCTGCTATAATTCACTATATGGCAACAAGTGCTCGGTTACAATGAGGAGGTTGGCTATTTCTCTATGCGATTGGCCGTAAACCTAGCTATTCTGTTGTCTCTTCTCTTCTCTCTTCTCTTGCCTCAAGGGCTGCTTCACGCCGGGCTTATAAAGGCGCCTGGCGTGGGCTACACGTCGGTACCGGAGCGGATACAACTTGGAGTCCTAGACTAAGTCCTATGCGTGTACTACAAGGTAATCCGCCATGGGCCTGTCTCCGGATCCGCCATAAGCGCCTGCATCCAGTACCGCCATGATGACTTCAGCAACTGGGCCGCCCGGTAGGCAATCCGCCATACCACCCCTGATGGGCCACCCTGGCTTGCTGATTTAGGACTACGTCGCTGGTATACCTATTTGGTATATCCCCAACAGACGAATTCGTCTGGACCGACGAGGCAGACGCTGTGCTTAAGGATCTAAAGAGAGTGCTATCCACTGCACCAGTCCTAGCAGGTCCCGAAGATCAGGAACCCATGTTACTATACATGGCGGCAACCAACAGGGTCGTCAGCATCGTCATCGTGGTAGAATGAAAGGAAGAAGCGCAGGAGTATGGCGTACAGTGACCAGTCTACTATGTCAGCGAGGTCCTGACAGAATCCAAGCAGCGCTACCCTCACTACCAAAAGTTGGCATACGGAGTTTTCCTAGCTTCTCATAAGTTAAGGCATTACTTCTATGACCACAAGATCACAGTGGTGAGCAAGGCTCCACTAAAGGACATCATCAACAACAGCGATGCAACAGGACGAGTTGCAAAGTGGGGGCATTGAATTGGCCTCTTTCGACATCGACTACAAGCCTCGCACCGCCATCAAGTCTCAGGCTTTGGCGGAATTTATGGCGGATTGGAGGGAAGCACAGGAGACTACGCCCGTCCCAGAACCAGAGCATTGGGTGATGCACTTTGATGGTTCAAAGCTGCTACACGGCTCGGGGGCTAGAGTGACCCTCAAATCCCCCAAGGGAGATGAGCTCAGCTACGTTCTCCAGATCCACTTCCCCACCACCAACAACATGTAACAACTCAGAAATTGTAATCCACTTCTTATTAAATAAAGTACCAAATTTTGGACCCAGATAAAACCTTTATCCATTATTGCATGCATACATGTATTTTTCTATTGTTTGTATTCTATGATCTCATGTGTGTTATTTTTGGTTGTGCATTGGTTAGTTAATTCTAAGTTAACCAACAGAAGCAATTGAGACAAATTATAAGAACCAAAGAAGGAAGAAACAAAAGAAAGAAAGAAAAAGAGAAGAATAAGATGATCTAGGAAATCTGTTTGACTACCCTACTTTGAGCCCTTGGATTAAGAAATCTGTAACTCACCTCCATGTTTGGCCAGTTAGTTGAGCTTCACCAAGTCACATACAAACTCAACCAAGAAGTTGCTACCCAAAATTCAAATCAGAACCTCACTCAAACTTCAACCAAAGTTTGAATCTGAAACAGTGACTATACTAAAAAATGCAAATAAGATTTCTGCAAAACCCAACATTTCTTTGTAACAAAAATATGACTGGAAACCTTGGCCAATATGTTGATCACCCAAAGTGGAAGTTTTCAAAATTTTGAATTTGAAATTCTCGCGGGCAATTCGTCGAACACCTGGCAGATGAAATCGAGCCAAATCACAGCTACTGTGAAGATCACTGTTCTTGCTCGCCCAAACCCTGTTGCCATGCTCCTGGACGATGCCTCGGTCGAGCCCAGCGCCCCCAGCCCCGACCCGAGCCATGAGAAAGGGAGGAGAAGAGGAGGCAGCACCCAGGACCCCCCCTCTCTTCTTCCCAGCATTCTGCACGTCGCCGACCACCCTGCCCTCGCCAGCACCGACCCACAGCATGCCGCAGCCGAGACCGAAGCCCCCCAGCACGCGAGCAAGGCCGCCGTGCCGAGTGTCGCTCGACGCACGCGCCCAGGGCCCCCGCGCCGGCGAGCTTCTGGACACCCTCTCCCTCGACGCTCCGGCCTATAAAAGGCCCCTCCGATCAAACGAGGAGACGCACACCACTCCCAGCTACCACTCAGACATCATCTCTCCCTCCCTCTCGCCTTGGTTCATCGACGCCTGCAACGCCGGTGAGGTACTGGACGCGGAGAGCGCCGCCGCGTTCGACCACCCTGGAGCAAGCCGCCGCTGGGAATCGGAGGAGGAGTCACGCCGGAGTCGATTCCGCCCCTCGCCGTCAAGTTCTTCTTCCTCTACGCACGCCGCCGTCGCCGCCGTCGTCTTCACTGCTCGCAGGTGAGATCCGCTCCTCTCCGTTGAGACGATGGCTGTGAGCCGTTAGATCCAGATCGTTCGGTAGCGTACCGGTTCAGAGGAGTTAAGTGACCTGACTAGTGGGACCACCCTATTAGTTCCCGTTTTTATTTCTTCCCGCCGTGCGAAACGTTTTCTGGGCCGGCCCGTTCGGGTTCTGTTCAGAATAGGCCCAGTCTGTTTAGAATCGGTTCGTTTCCTTTTCATTTATTTTCCCGCCGTTTGAATTAATTCAAATAACTTTCAGATATGAATTTTCAAACTTAAATTCCAAGAGTTTTACAAATCCATTTGTAGCAAATAAATATGCGTTGGAAAGCTTGTAAAATGCTCTAGCCTGTAGGATTGATTAGAATTCCATTTGAATTAGGAATTTAATTAGATATGAATAGTGTGAACATAGCTTTATTAAACATAGAAGAATTCTAGAAAATTGTTTAAGCCTCCTAAAATCATGAAATTTAAAGTGTGAACTCACCAATGACCTCCCTTACTGTTAGTCAACTCTAATCAACTCAAACCTTGTTAGTGTTATCAATTAGACCCTAACCCAACTCTAGTTAGTCACATAAAATGATAGCTCCCTATCATACACTTAGAATTAATTTGCCTCCATTACCACTTCACTTAGTTAATCCCTCCCCACTTGAACTAGTCTTAGTACCCCTAAACCAATACCAATGATTAGAAAGTGAACAACACATGACACTTAGTAGAAACTCTAACTTGCACACTTAATGAAAAATTAGAAGAAAAACTTGCAATCCAACTCCATAAAATGCAACATGAATGCTATTGTAGCAAACAAATATGTGTGCTTGGTGTATTGTTAGCATTGTGTAGTGATGGTGTGCTTTGTGTTGATTCTTTTATTAGACGCTAGTGTCGCTGAGGAGGATATTGAGGGGGGATTTTATTATCAAGAAGAAGAAGACACTACTAGAAAAAAGCTTACCCGTAGCGCACCTAATATGGCTACCCGTAGCGCATATGCCGTGCGCTGCGGGTAGCACGCTACTAGTAAAAAAATACCCGTAGCGCATGTACGGTGCGCTACGGGTAATAGGCTTACCCGTAGCGCATGTGTGTTAGGTGCGCTACGGGTATGCATATTACCCGTAGCGCACCAGACACACGTGCGCTACGGGTAATATGCATACCCGTAGCGCACCTAACACACATGCGCTGCGGGTAAGTCTATTACCCGTAGCACACCATACACACATGCGCTACGGGTAATATGCATACCCGCAGCGCACCAGACACACATGCGCTACGGGTATGCATATTACCCGTAGCGCACCTAACACACATGCGCTACGGGTAAGTCTATTACCCGCAGCGCACCATACACACATGCGCTACGGGTATATTTTTTTTTGATTTTCGAAAATACTCTATTTCTGCTGCCAAATTACAGTTTTTATACATAATATAGTACAGTATAGAGAATATAACAGGTATACAGGATAATACAATATAAATAGCATAAAACATGCATAGCGTATGAATCACATTGTTTCGAAATGAAACAAACACATTCATAGTCTAAGACACCTACACCGATCAAGTATACGTACAAGTTCATCATCACATCTTACATGAATGAGATAGTCTCCTACACTACGATGAAGTACACTACAACCGTAATCACCGCGGTGAGCAAGACGGCGGTGGTGACGCTGAAGATCGTCCTCCTCTCCTCTCGCAGGTGGTTCCTCCACCTAGCTTCCGCCTCCGCCATGGTGTTTACCCTTTGTAGCTATTGTCCTTGAACATGTTGACTTGCTTCAAGCAATCTTCCCAGTGGACGTAAACTCCAGGAACCCTACCCCTGTACACCACGTACGGCATCTCTACCTTTAAGACACAAATAAGGTTAGAGAACAGAAAGCAATAGTTCATCATATAATTAAATGATACAATTAACATCACATGACATAATTAACATCAGTACGATCGATGAAGTACACCACAAATAAGTTCATTACATGACATGACAAATAGCAACGAGCCAACGATCACAACTAAGTTCAACGATTATCTACCAAACTTGCCGTGCTAGGCAAGTTAGGATGTACTTAATAAGTTTACAACTAGTGAATCAAACATTCGGCTTGCCAACATCAGGAACAAAGCGGAAGCCGCCTCCCACGATCAAGAACGGCCTGTTGTCACCCTGAAGAAGGAGTCTCTTATCTATTTCATCATTTGACGGCTTCATAGCGGCAGTGTAGAACAAACCCCCTTTTCTGATGACATCTTGAAAGATGATCGTTGCAAACTGCTCCTGGATGCGATAGAACTCTGCTCTTAGTTGATTATCTTGGATCATCGCCAAGTGTTCGGCCCAGGATTTAAGTGAATTTGGCAGCGTCAAGTTATGGTGGTCGCGTACGTACGCCCGCATCTGATATAAGGCATAGTAGGCCTCCTTCTGGCTGCCCTCAGGCTGCTTGACACACGGGAACGCCGTTATGTGGCCGAACGTGTACATGCCTTGCTTGAGCGACCGTTTAGTCTTCAATAAGCCTCCCAGATGGGCGTACTTGGTAAGAGCTTCATCCAAAACTGCCTTGATAGTCGTGTAGTTTTTCTTTCTTGCACTGCCCGAGTCCAAATACACGCATTGCGCACTTCTCACCGAGATGTTGATGAGCGTGCAGTATTCGTCGCTGCGCAAAACAATTCAAACAGAATGTTGGCAAAGAACGAGATGGAAATCTAAGAAAACATTACGGCAGCGAGCCAATGATCACTTACTCGGGAAAGTAGGCCATGAGCAAGTCCTTCCCAATATTTTTCCGGAATACGACGCTGAGATACTCAGACGCGACTTTCTGGCCCTCCCATTTTGACAACTGGCTCTCACGCATGTAGTAGGGATCCACCATCGCGATGCCCGGGGTCTTGTCTCTAATGACCTGCATCGCCATACTTAGGGAAAATAGGCGGACGAGGGTTTGGTACAGCCGATTCTGGTGAAATATGTCGAAGATATCGGCAAACCGAAGCAGCATAGTATCTGCGGGTGCATCCTCGACGAAGCCCCTGCCCGTTGGCACCTTGGCCATGTAAAGCGGGTATGATGAATCATTATCTCCAAGTTGGCGCGTCTCTAGGTAGAGAATAGCGTCATGCAGACTCCGCATATCCGCACTGCAAGCATGGAGCATTTGCGCATTCAGCATCGGCTGGCCCATAGTATGCACAATGTGGTTAAGACCCTTGGGTCTAGGTGGCCCGTCCTGAGCCCGGATCGGTGCTGGCTGGCACACTTTCCTTCTTCATGGGAACTACAATCTGCTCACCGGCACACTTATGGAGCGTGTTGGGGGTGAAAATGTTTCCAGGCTGTGGAGGCTCCGTGCAGACAACATCTGGAGGCGTCTCCTGAGAATGGAACGACAAACGTTTGTTGATAGTAGGTCGTTTCTCCGAGGGACCTGGCGCCGGTTCTTCATTGTCATCACAATATGCAGTATTCATGAAGGCATCAACGTTGACTTCATCATCATCGTCATCATTCGGATCCTGTGTCATCTGCATAACATGATTAGGATCGGCCGCCACATGGCTACTTGGCCCCGGCATGACCGGCCGTGTTATCCGTGGAGTTGTGCTCCCCACCCCCAGACGAATCTGATTCTCTGGCCATAGCCCAATGAGACCCTCAACACGTTGGGTTGCATCGCCCTACCGTGGAACAACCTGTTTCCCGGTTGCATGATACTACCCGTGGCAACATCCTTCAACACGCCGTCGATGTAATGTAGGAGAGTGCAAGGAACGTCGGTGCCCGCGGCCTGCAAAAAATGAGAAGTGTACGTAGGTTGAGCCACCGCCGCTTAGTTATCCAAGTGTACGTACGGCAAATCCCAGAAAACAGACCTCGTTTTCCATACCTTCAGCAGCGGCTTGGGCGCCTTTCGCTTCTTTCCCGGTGCTGGGCACTCTGGCCAATTTGTCAACAACTCATCGATTTCGTCGCCGCTCCTCAGAGATGGCGCTCCTCGGAGCTCAACTTTCCCATTGAACAGATCTTTGCGTCTTCTCCACGGGTCATCCTTGCGAAGCCACCTTCGATGCCCAATGAACACGGTTTTCGAAGAACAGGGATCTTTCTGTAGCTGGTGATACGTTGTGTCATCCATGCACCGAATGCATGCACAGTATCCGTGGACCACCTGCCCTGAGACATATCCGCAACCGAGATAGTCATGCACCGTCGTGACCAACGCGGCTCTCATAGGGAAATAATCTTGTGCGACAGCGTCCCATGTATTCGGTGGTGCATCCCATAACGTTGCTAGTTCCTCTTTCAACAGACTGAGATACATTTGGATGTCATTACCCGGTTGTTTTGGACCTTGAATTAGCATAGTCATTTGTATGTACCTCCTCTTCATGCACAGCCAGGGGGGTAGGTTGTACATCCATACAAACACGGGCCACGTGCTATGGGTGCTGCTCTGGCT
Organism: Dactylis glomerata; assembly: GCA_007115705.1. Lineage (NCBI taxonomy): Eukaryota > Viridiplantae > Streptophyta > Magnoliopsida > Poales > Poaceae > Dactylis > Dactylis glomerata. The sequence continues at coordinate 541,863 of QXEO01000112.1, forward strand.
GCCAAACGGATTGAGTCCATCGGTGCTCACACCCAGCCTGACGTTCCTTGGATCGTCCCCAAATTCCGGGTACTCGATGTCCAATACCTTCCACTGGCTAGCATCTGAAGGGTGTCTCAGTATCTTGTCCACCTCATCATCATCGGCATCATCTTCTGGCTTCTTCCTTTCCGCGTGCCAGCGCATAAGCTTTGCTTCCTTAGGGTCTGCGAAATACCGCTGTAGACGATGAGTGATCGGAAAGTACCATACCTCTTTTTGAGGAGCTTTCTTCCCACTCTTGTATCGAGATGCGCCGCACACCGAACATGTGTTTCTCTCCGTGTCTTCGCCCCGATAAATCATGCAATCATTAATGCAAGCATGATATCTCACATGCGGTAAATCTAGAGGGCACACGATTTTCTTGGCCTCCTCGATACTAGTTGGACACTTGTTCCCCTCGGGTAGACGCTCCTGCCAGAATGCCATGTTTTCATCGAAGCTTTTGTCGGTCCATTTGTGCCTTGCCTTCATCTGCAGAGCCCTGAGCGTGACGTCCAAACGGGTATCCCCGGGCCTACATCCTGCATACAATGGAGTAACCACGTCCTTCTCCAGGCTCACCAGCTTGGCTTTCTCTCTAGCCGCATCCCTAGCATTGCTCGTCTGCTTGAGAAGCAGTGCTTGAACGTAAGGGTTCTGCACCCAGCTACCTGACGGTGTTCCATCTTCTCCGGCATCTTGATCCTCTTCACCGCCACCATGTCCAACATCATGATCTTCTTCACCATGTCTGGCATCTTGATTGTCTTGACCTTGTCCGGCATCTTCATCTTCTTCACTATGTCTGGCATCTTCTCCGGCATCGTCATGTCCGGGAGAATCTTTGTGATCACCACCATGCCCTTCCTCGTTATTTCCCGTCGCTACCCCATGCACGTTATCGGCATCTTCATCACTTATCCACCGAGTGTAGCCATCCATGAAACCACGAGATAGCAGGTGGCTCTGCAATACTCCGGAATAAGGGTCGAGATAGCACTTCAGTTTGCACCTCTTACACGGACATTTTATCTCCGTCTGGTTATTTTGAATCATATCGTGGGTTGCGACTTTCATATATCTTGCCACGATGCCTTCGCTCATCGAGCGGACCATGGTCGCCTGGTATATAAAGAGCAAGAGAATATTTTAGAACCGACCACATATGGTCGTCCGAAAATTTCGGCATGACCTTGCCTAAATTTGGACCTATGCGTGGTGCCAAAATATGCCGAAATGGAAGTGAATCAACATTTCGGCAAAACAACATTGGCACCATCGGCAAATCAACATTTCATAAACACATATCCAAGCTAATGCATACATATATATATACAAACACGCGCCGATGCCACACAATCATGCATAATACAAAAAAACGATGCCACATGGGTGTACAAGCATACCCGTAGGGCATACAAACACCGTTGCCACACAATCTTAAACATGGATGTCCTCATATTACTCACCTACTATAGAAGTTACCGCGATACGGGAGCCCGAGAGATTGTGTATGGACGAGAATGTAATAAAGTGATATCTAAAGGTCGGGTGACATTGCACTCACATATCTACCAACCAAACTAGCTCCAATAAGCTAAAATAGGTGAAAGAATGATGGAAATAGGTTGGGGAGGAGGAGGGGGACGACCAGATCTAGAATGCATGAGAGGGGGAAGAGAGGGGGCAATGATTGGTGTTAGGTGGCTCAATGCCTTAAAAATCTGAATCTCAGGTTACCCGTAGCGCATGTGATATATATGCGCTGCGGGTAGTTCAACTACCCGTAGCGCACCTATACACATGCGCTACGGGTAACATGGGACTGCCTATGCCCACACTTACCCGTAGCGCATGTGATATACATGCGCTACGGGTAGTTCAACTACCCGTAGCGCACCTATACACATGCGCTACGGGTAACATGGCACTGCCTCTGCCCACACTTACCCGTAGCGCATGTGTATAGGTGCGCTAAGGGTAGTTGAACTACCCGCAGCGCATGTATATCACATGCGCTACGGGTAAGTGTGGGCAGAGCTCCCCACCCAGGCCTACATATACCCGTAGCGCATTTTATATATGGTGCGCTACGGGTATGTGACATACCCGCAGCACATGTACACACATGCGCTACGGGTAAATACCCGCAGCGCACCACATATATGATGCGCTACGGGTAGCTGTATTACCTATAGACGTTTTCCTAGTAGTGAGAGTACCCCGGACACTTTGCCAACCAAGGCAAGCCATATTTTGATTCATACTCCCAATGCCTAGTTTTAATATTGCATTCTACTTGTTTTAAGTAAATTGCATGATTGAATTGCTAGAGTAGAATGATAGAAGTGTATTGATATCTTGCGTAGCAAGAGCATCAAGCTGAGTTTATCCAATCACATTTAGTAGTATCATCACTCAATGTAGTTGCTTAGTCGCTAATAATATTGAGGCCATCTATAAGGGGAACTCTATTTGAAAGGTGGTGACTTGAACTTGAAACTTGAATTAGAGATTGCTCCTACATAATGGCTTTATGAAAGAAATCAATCTTGACTAAGAACTATGAAATGTATTTCTCAATGACAACGAGTGATGTACTATGGGAGCCAACCATACCGTACGACCACATTACCCCTATATGGGAAGGGGCTTAGTCCGTAGCTTGTTTACCTTAGTATGGGAGGCCTTGTATCAAACCTTTATGGAAGGACACCGTGAGCGGTTACTTCTGAACCAAGTGGATTCCACTAATCCGGCATCCCGGAATGGCCAGAACTAGAGGCGCCGGAGCGGGGATTCCGTATCCCGGGCTCTAGGGAAGGATCCTATACTAGGGTGAGCAAGTGAAAGAGTTTGTTTGATTATCTGAACCCCGCATACTTGTGTATGACAATCCGTGGATTTCTCCCGGCAGATGTATCGAATCTTGTGGGTAAAGTGTACCCCTCTGCAGAGGTTTTCAAACTATTCGAATAGCCGCGTCCGCGGTCATGGACAGTTGGCAAGCTGTACTTGACTTTTGTCAAGAATAAAAATAACAACGGTGAACTTGGTGAATGATTTGACTTGACCTTGATGTTGACACACTTGAGTCCTTCTTTAGATTGAACTTAGAGAACTAAACCTCTTTTCTCCCAATGAACCTTCTTGGGAAATAAAACTAGCTTTTGCAAATAAACTTAGTGCTTAGCCCACTATACCAAACTTGCATATCTACTTCATCATTTCATTTATAAGATGGTTTGCGAGTGCATCCAATGTACTCATGGCTGTGTCCCTGGCTATCAACTTGGCCAGACTACGGGGAAGAGTACCAGGAGGAAGGGTATGAAGAAGAGTGCCAGAACTAAGTTCGTCTCCGTGAGTCGCCATTGCCTGTTGGGTGAAGGCATGGACCCGAAGACGTTATTTCCGCTGCTATATATGTGTTGTAATATGAACTTGGTCTCTATGACCATTGTATTTGAACCATTGTATTGTAATGTCTATGGAACTGGTTACCAACTACGTTATGTATATCGCAACAATGGTTCTGGGATTGCGGTGGAATGCATAACGGGCACTTCGAATTTGTTATCAAATTTGAGGTCGTCACACAACATCGCAGAGTATGAAGCGCTACTGCATGGGCTACGCGTTGCAAAGGAGATCAGCGTACAACACATTATGTGTTGTGGAGATTCTGACCTCGTCGCTCAGCAGGTGGCTGGCACATACAAAGCTCGGAATGAAGTTATGGCGGCTTACAGAGATGAAGTGGATGAGATGGCCAAAAGTTTCCTCGGCTATGACATAAAGCACGTACGACAAGAAGATAACATGGCGGCCGATACCTTGTCCAAGTTAGGATCTAGCCGCAAGGCAGTTCCGCCAGGCGTATTCCTCGAGCATCTGCACGTACCATCAGTCAAGATGGTAGATCCAGAAAATCCAGAACTAGTGAGCTCCCCCATTATGGCGGTTTTGCCCAGCAATCCGCCATGGGCAGAGCCCTACCTGGAATATCTGACGACAAGGAAGCTACTCGAAGACGAAGTCCAAAAGAGACAAATTGAGCGTAGAGCAAAAGCGTACACCATCATAGATGGCCAGCTCTACAAGCGAAGCACCTCGGGAGTTTTCATGAAGTGCATATCCCAAGTGGACAGAATCGAAATACTAAGGGAGATCCACAAAGGCGAATGTGGGCATCACGCCGCCGCCAGATCCCTAGTAGCTAAAGCATTCCGCCATGGATTTTACTGGCCAACGGCCAAGGCAGATGCAGACCGTATCGTGGAGCTCTGCCAAGGTTGCCAGATGTACTCCAAGCAAACCCACATGCCTGCCACAGCACTGCATACGATTCCTATAACATGGCCTTTTGCGGTCTGGGGGCTAGACATGGTGGGTCCGCTAAAAACAGCACCTTCGGGATTTACGCACCTCCTGGTAGCGGTAGACAAATTCACGAAGTGGGTGGAAGCTAAGCCCATCAGAAAACTTGATGGCAAAACCGCCCTAAAATTCGTCAAGGACATTGTGGTTAGATTCGGCATCCCACATAGCATCATCACCGACAATGGCACTAACTTGTCTCAGGGAGAAGTTGAAGAATACTGCCATCATAACGGAATCCGCCTTGACCTGGCATCTATGGCACATCCATAGTCCAATGGCCAAGTTGAGCGTACCAACAGACTAATCATGTCAGGGATCAAGCCACGCCTAGAAGCACCGCTACACAGAGCAGCTGGAGCCTGGGCAGAGGAGTTGCCATCTGTGCTGTGGAGTCTACGGACCACGCCAAACAGATCAACTGGCCTTACCCCTTTCTTCTTAGTCTACGGATCAGAGGCAATCTTGCCAAGTGATGTCCAGTTGGATTCCCCAAGAGTCGAGGCCTATGAGGAGGAAGATGCAGAAGCATCCAGACAACTATCCATGGACCTGCTGGAAGAAGAACGAGACCTATCATCCCAGAGATCCGCCATCTACCAGCAGAATCTCTGCCGCTATCACAGTCGGCGAGTTCGCAAACGCTCGTTCAAAGAAGGGGACCTGGTGCTACGCCTCAAACAGCAGAAGTCCCACAAGCTATCCCCACCTTGGGAAGGACCCTTCGTCATCAGCAAAGCTCTATTGAATGGTTCCTACTACCTCGTTGATATTCGCGAGCTAGATAAGCGACCTGGTAAGAAGCGCAAACGAAGAGACCCTGACGATATCTACGACGAAACGGATCGTCCATGGAACATCGCACAGCTACGTCCTTTCTACACTTAGCACTTACCTAGCTATGTAAATAGGCACCTCTATATGATCAATGAAATAAAGCATTTGGTTCATTCTTGATTTTTTCTGAGTCTTTTACCTCCTTTATTTTTCATTTATATCATGTGGAAGCTTTGCGCAATTGTGCTTTGCCCTTGCATCTTTTTAAATCCGCCATAATGGTCCGCGTAGCATATTTATGTTTTGATCTCCATCTGATGTTCCTTGTGTGGATTCCTGAGTAGCGACTTTTTGACGATCTAAGCCGCCATCTGCTAAGGGTTTTGGACGGTTGCTATTAAGTATCGTTGCCCTAGTGGATTGTTCGTGCGAAGATTTCGCCATCTCACGAAAAGTCAAGCACAAAGAGCCGGATTGCGGATCACATAAACCTACGCGTGAAAAACTTTTCAAAGTGTTGTTTTTTGAGAATCTCAAACAAACTGCAAGTTGCATAAAAATAGGCCTGGCAGTTTTTTCCTCACAATAAAACCACTTAATAAAAACTGAGCTGCAAAGTTCAAAAGCATTCCACTGATCCGCCACAAGCAGATCAGTCACAGTGCAGATCATACATGCAGTTTAAAATTTAATTTACAGACCCACTCAGGGGCCGAATTGATGCAAATGTTTTTCCTGCCACATTGCAGGGTATAGCCTAAGAGGATGGCGGAACCGCAGAAGACACCTCATCGCTGAAGCTTGGCTTGGGGACCCCGGCAGATCGTATGCCTCGTAGTATACGTTCAGCTGAGTGCCCAGGGCACACAGCTGATCATATCCAAGCACACTCTGCCGGATGGCGGCTTCGTCCACCGGCGCTCCGTCCTCGCCACTCTCTGGGATGCTGGAGGTGATCAGGTCCAGGTCCAGCTCAGGGTAGTGGGCCTTTGCCAAGGTTAAGGCAGTCCTGGCACCACCCCAAGCGGAGAACTGCTTCCAGTCCGCCACTAGCCCGGGCACGAGCAGCAGCTTCTTGGTCAGCCCAATGGCGGAGAGGCCAGATCAACCCGCTATCTGCAGGCTCCCGCACGCTTGGCGACCAGCGTTGAGAAGGCCATCCAGCTCCTTCTTTGTTGCGTCGGTAGCCATGCGCAAGCCCGCGGCGGAATCTACCTCGCCTTGCTCCAGGGTTGCTGCATAGCAGAAATTGAAGATGCATCACATTCGGCATAGCAAAAATTGCAAACTTTACAGTATGAAAAGCCACTGATACCTAGCAGGGTGTCCTAGAAGTGATTGAGGACATCGTTAAAGCCTTCACGCCGCTTTTCAAATTCGGCGGCGGCTTTGCGGAGATCCTCTATCTCCTTGTCCTTCTTCAGGATCTGGCGCTCCTGGTCCTTCAGCTGCTCTTCAAGGAGGGTATTCGCGGCCAATGATTTCTGGAGCTGCTCCTGCAGCCCCTCCATCGCAATGGCATGGCCCTTGGTGGGACCCCGGGGATCTAAGCTATACAGATATGTTATGTGTATTAGTCATGCTAGCAACGAGTGATACTGGGTTACCAATCCCAGGCCGGAACACCATCGGCAGGCAGGCTGGAATTAAACATCGACTCCACACATCTCGAAGCGCCGTGAAACTAATCATAACCAAGACTGTATAACAGAGAGCTCGAGAGCCTTAAACCCCTCTCGTGCACTTTATAAACATACACGCATCATGCACGAGATGGGTAACCACAACTGATAGCACAACAGTGACTCTACGACTCAAAGCATTAGTAGTTCAAACTCTTAGCAGAGTAAAGATCCAAATTATTACACGCAGAGGTCACTGACCACAATACAACAAGCAATGGAAAGAAAATTATGTTATGCTACATAACCAGATAGCAAATGGCCTAAGAGGCCTTAAACATAAAGCGACGTCCAACCCTTAAGTCTCAGGCTGCTGCCCGGGAACTCCCAACTACTCGTCGATGTCAACATAGAAACCACCTTCGGCTGGAGCAACTTCCTCTGTAGAAAAACAACAATGAGGCAAGGGTGAGTACTTAAGGTACTCAGCAAGACTTACTACCCTATTAGCTACCTATTAGCTAAATGCTTGGTTAGAAAGGCTTTCTTTGGAGTTTCTTTGCATAAAGCAAGTTTTCTTTGCAAGACAGATAAGAATAGAAGCTCGACTACTCAGATCATTTTAAATAGGGGAGAGAGAGCGACACCAGCTCTACTGATCATCATAAGTTATCCACCGAATCATCTTCACCTGAACCTATCAACTAGGATCACCCCCTCTATCACCCCGAGGAAGTAATCCTATTCACACCTTAAGTTGCCAAGTTTTACCATTCAGTTAAAGTTGTCTATGATCACAGAATCCATTCCCAAGTCATCCATAACCGTGGACACGGCTTTTCGAAAAGATTTAACCCTGCAGGGGTGCACAACTTTACCCACACATGCCAACCGACTCTTAATGCCAACGTTCTAGCTTTCTCCTTGGAAAGCCGGCAGAGGGTGGTTGACCACGACTTTTACCTTACTTTCGCCTAAACCATGAGTCACGCCCTAAGGATTGCTCCGCCGTAACGGGTCAAGTCCCGAAGTCGATCCTTAAGGTTGTGTACGGGGACCAAGATTACGAAGGCCATGCCTTTCTCAACCCCGGCCACGTTCCTATATGATGCACCTCCTCCACCATCTCTTTTCAAAACCTTTTTCAATGCATATGCCAAATGGAAATCCCGGTCTATGTGACTCATGGAATAGACTAGGCAAGTTAGTTAGTCGAGAGGGTGCCATTATAGGTCCTCGTGTGGTTGTACGCTCGGTCTTGGTTCAAGAGGCGAGAACTTGGGTCCTAAGTTCGGCAAGAATGAGTCAAATAACCACATCCCAATGTGGCGGCTCATCCAAGCCTTTAAGCATATTTCAACAAACTTCACTGATCATACCACAACATCTGTCATACTAGGTTCATTCACAGCTCGGATTCATCAACTAGATGGATCAGAGGTTACCAACTAAGCATGGCTAAGCATAGTAGATATAGAGGCTCTAGCAAAGCACACAAGCGAAACCTAGTCATGCTAGGAATAGTGGATCAGGTAATTTAGGCGACAAAGATAGAAACATGCATCAGAGAGGATAACTCTAACTATCGATAAAACACATTTGAATCATATGCGATAAATAGCAGAGCTTAAGATACTTTGAAATCATAGGTTCAGATATGATTGCTTGCCTTGTCCTTCAGTGGACGCGTACAGATCTTCAGCGGTGTTCGTCTCGAACTCGGGCTCGGTTCCTATCGCGAAGAACCAAATACCGGAAAGGAAGAACACAATCAACATAAATGCATTGATGCGCAAGAAAGCATGATGATATGACAAGTTTAGGATGCTCAAAATAAACCCTAATACTAGCTAGTCAGGTAGCGGGGTTTTCAGACGACTCCAAAGCAGTGATCCGACAAACCCTAAATTAAGCCGGAGGGGGTACAATTTGGTTCTTCTAAATTAAGCAGGTTCAAATTTGATTAGCAATGCATGATATTGACACAAACAGGTAGAGTTCATTTTTCTGAGCATTTTGATATGTAATTCATATTTTTCTGATAAACAGGGAATAAAATATGAATTTAACAAGTTTCTGTTATTTTCTGAAATTGAAAAAGGCTGCAGGACTTTTTGTACCCAGGGTCTGTTGACCCTTGGTCGCTGACTGGAGGGGCCCGAGGCCCACTCGCAGGCAGGCCACGCTGGCACAGAGGCCAGGCAGCTCGGCCATGGCGGGCTCCTACAGGTGGACATGGAGGCGGCGCTCCGGCGTGGGAACCCGAGGGGAAAAAGGGTCCTCTCGGACCCTGGCTCACCAGGAGCTGGCAGGGGAGGTCGACGGGGCCGGAGGTGGACGGACGGCGGCAAAATCGGCGGTGGTGATCTCGGGTGACTGCGGGGAAAACGGCAACGGTTGGCGGCGACTCCGGGCTTCTCCGATCGATTCCGTCTGCGAGGAGGAGGAGGGAGGCGAGGCAGAGCTGGGGCGAGCTCGGAGGAGGCCGGGGCAGCGCGGAACGGCGAGGGGAAGCGACGGCCGTGGCGGCGAGCTCGGGCTAGGGTTGCAGGGGCTCGGGAAAGGGAAAGAAGGGGAAGAGAGTGAGAGAGCAGGGCGGCGGCAGAGGGCCTTTATAGGCCAGCGATGGTCGGCGGCTTCGATCTCCACTAGTAGGGAAAACCTCTTCTATGGCGCACCAAAATATGCATTCTGTGGCGCATGGGTGGTGCTCCACAGAATCTTCGCCACAAAAATAAGCATTCTGTGGCGCACTAGCACATGCGCCACAGAAATAAGGAATTCTGTGGCGCACCAAACCATAATGCGCCACAGAATTTATTAATTCTGTGGCGCATTATGGATTGATGCGCCACAGAATTAGGTGCGCCACAGAATTGCATTTTAGTGCGCCACAGAAATATTTCAGGTTTTATACAGAACTTATTCTGTCTGGTGTATATAAACAGGTATTAACAGATATAATATAGCAGTATACAGATATATCAACAGATTTCATATAGCACAATTATATATCTCCATATACAACTCATTTCATATAGAATATTAACAGATTTCATATAGCTCCATGCATATACAACTCATCATACATATATATCTCCATACAACTCATAATCCATGCAAATTAAGTGCATCATCACAAGATAGAAATGAAGTGACACCGGCCGCCGCCTACACTAGGATGAAATAGAGTACCGCTCCGATGATGGTGAGCAAGAGCGAGAGCACAATGAAGGTCTTCATCTTGCTCTTGTTCGACTGGTGCATCCTCCACTTGGCAACCGCCTCTTGTTGAGTCGGGTAGCCTTTGTAGCAGTTGCCGCTGAACTTGTGCACCTGTTCCTTGCAGTCCGTCCACTCCTCATAGACTCCTGGAACCCGCCCCTCGAACACGACGTACCACGTCATCTCTATGGACACAAGGCATATAACAACACCTTTCTCTATAGACATGTAGAGAAAGGTAGCTCTACCTGTAGCTCTATAGACATGTAGTATATATGTTATGCAACGAAAGGAATGACAAAGTGCAAAAACATGCTTGCATGATCACAAATACAATGGCAAGGATTCATAAGCCTAGAATAAAACATAGCATGGATGACGATCGATCATATATAAGCCTAGAATGGAGTATATATGTTATATATGCAACGAAAGGAATGACAAAGTTCAAAAACATGCTTGCATGATCACAAATACTATGGCAAGGATTCATAAGCCTAGAATAAAACATAGCATGGATGACGATCGATCATATATAAGCCTAGAATGGAGTATATATGTTATGCAACGAAAGGAATGACAAAGTTCAAAAGCATGCTTGCATGATCACAAATACTATGGCAAGGATTCATAAGCCTAGAATAAAACATAGCAGTTCATATGATCATATATAAGCAGTTCATAATACGAAAAAAAGTTCTAGCGCCTAGAGGGTCCCGCCTCGTCGTCGTTGGCCCTCACGCGCTTCCTCGTCGCCGCTAGGCCCGATCGAGCATCTCGTGCGGCGGCGGGGGCGGGGGCGGGGAGGAAGTCATCCTCCACAATCTTGTGGAGGCGACCGGAGTCCTCCGCGAGCAGCTCCAAGAGGCGCCGCCGCTCCAACTCAAGAAGCAGGCCGTCAACCTCGTCGTCGCGCGCCGCCTCCTTGTTCTCCATCCGCAGAGAACGCCACGAGGCGTGGATGGCCGCCTGTTCTTCATTCTCGGGGTCCGAGATGGCCCACTCCATGTCGTCGATCTCCACCTGGACTTCCGCCTCCAGGCGGTCGTTCTCCTCTTCGTCCTCCGGGTAGTCCACCTCGGGGGCTTCTTCCTCCTCGCCGTCGGACGCTGGAGGTGGCGGCGTTGGAGGCGGCGTCGGAGGGGGAGGGGGTGGTGGTGGGCGTCGGCTCATCATCGCGTAGGTGGTGATCTTGCGGCGCACCATGGCGTACCTAAAAGCAGAGAGAAAAAGTAGGTGCATATGAGCATGATGTCTCTGTAGATACATGTAAGCAAGCAAGAAATAAAATATAAAGCAAGCAAGCAAGAAACAATAAACAAGAAAAAGATGCATTATGACTAAGCATATACAAGAAAAAGGCCAGCTTCTCCTCAACCTTAATTCTTGTGAGAACAAGCTAACCAGGTAAAGAAGACAATTCTCTAACTATTTACCATCACATCAATGCAACTGTCACACGAAATTCTTCTAGAAATAATTAACTTCAGTAAAAAGTACAGTAGCTAATTGATTACAGTGGACAGTAGCTAATTTGATTATAATGGACAGTAGCTAATTTGATTATAATGGACAGTAGCTAATTGATTACAGTGGACAGTAGCTAGAAATAATTAACTGTCACACCTTTTTTTATTTCTTTGAAATTATTTATGTTTGGAATCATACTTTACATTATTGAATATTACTTCTCTTAAATTACCTTGCTATATAAATTTTCGTTTGATGGATATATGTCAGCTATGAGGATCTTCAGACTGTGCAGTAACCGCTATGACATGCTTTCAGCGCATTAATTGTATATTTCATTCTTGGTTGAATTTTGCAGGAACTATATAAAAAGGTTTTTCTCTACAATTATTTTCTCATACAATCACTTCTCATTTTATCTGAACTAATAGGCATGACATGGTTGAGCGAGCCTAATGTACTTGGCTAAGTTGCTCATAGTTCCTTTGAATTTATTTGTAACTAATGTTCCATTACTGTGTATTACTAAGCATTTTAATTACTTCGTTAGTTTGACCTACTGGTTGAACCAGCATCAATGCCCGCGCGCACATATTCCAGATCTACAGAGTAACTTGAGCTGGGCATGGATGGGAAGAACCTCGTACCTCAAAACCCACCGCCGGAGGGCTGCGGGAGCGGGGCGGGGACGGCGGGGAGGCGATGTCCCGGCGAGGGCTGCGGGAGCGGGGCGGGGACGGCGGGGAGGCGATGTCCCGGCGAGGGCTGCGGGAGCGGGGCGGGGACGGCGGGGAGGCGATGTCCCGGCGAGGGCTGCGGGAGTGGTGGCGGCGCTCCTTCCTTCGCCAAGCGGCGAGTCGTCGACGGCGGACAGGGGAGAGACGGGGGTTGGATTTGGGGGGAAAAGCGGCGGCGCGAGATTGGATTGGACTGGGAATAAAACGAGGGGAGCTGTGCCTAATCTAGGTCAGGTCGGGTCGGTTCGAGACGATGAACCGACCATGCTCAGGTCCGGGCATCGGCCCATGCCGATCGCCCACACCACAGTGGCCATATATGGCCCGGCCCACTAACCTGTGTAGCTTTATTTCTATTAATGTTTAAAATATTTAATTAATAAGTTATTATATGTAATTAGTTTAATCATTAGGATGCTTTAGAAAAATATGGGATATATTCAATCTAAGAGCATGAGAGAACTTTCAAATATAACGATAAAGACGTGTTCTTTTGAAACGAATGAAAGATCATGTGTTTTTAAAAAATGTTCATGTCTATTTAAAACAATGTTCATTTTCTAAAAAGATGTTCTTCCAAAAAAATTGTTCACTACATCTAAATAAATGTTGACGTAGTTTCAAAAAAGGACACGTACTGAAAAAAGTGCCTTTACATTTAAATGTTCATACATCTCAAAAAAATATGTTTATTTTTGTATATATATATTATAATATATATACATTATAATATATATTATAAAGTAAATAAGCACAAATAATATTTTTGTATCATGCCAAAAATACATTTTTGTTTTATTTTTTAATTAACTTTTTAGAATGCTATTACATTCTTATACATTATAATATATATTATAAAGTAAATAAGCACAAATAATATTTTTGTATCATGCCAAAAATACATTTTTGTTTTATTTTTTAATTAACTTTTTAGAATGTTATTACATTCTTATACATTATAATATATATTATAAAGTAAATAAGCACAAATAATATTTTTGTATCATGCCAAAAATACATTTTTGTTTTATTTTTAATTATCTTTTTAGAATGTTATTACATTCTTATACATTATAATATATATTATAAAGTAAATAAGCACAAATAATATTTTTGTATCATGCCAAAAATACATTTTTGTTTTATTTTTTAATTAACTTTTTAGAATGTTATTACATTCTTATACATTATGAGTTTTTCTTCCTCGGAAGATTGCATTGGTGGGGGATTAGCTAGAAGCTTGTCCTTGAACCAACGCGTGAAATTGGAGTTGTGCTCATTGATTATTGCTCATTCCGTCCTCTGCTCGCCCCTGTTACTATACTTATTCGCAATAAAGCTTTTGTGCTCTTCTACCCAAGGGTCGATCAGTTGCATGTGCTGTAGCGCGACTAGGTTTGCTCTATCAAAGTCGGCGCGTCGACCAGTGAAGTCCACGAAATACCGCTGCAGACGGGGAGTGATAGGAAAGTACCATACCACTTTTCGAGGTACCTTCTTGTTCCCAACCTTGTACCGTCCGTGGCCGCACACAGGACATGTGGTCATGTCCTTGTACTCCCCCCGATAAATCACGCAATCATTGATGCACGCGTGGTATCTTTCGTGCGGTAGGTCAAGAGGGCACACAACTTTCTTGGCCTCCTCGATACTACTTGGCAATGTGTTCCCCTCTAGGAGACGAGCTAATTCTGTCGCGCATCTGGTCAAGTGTTCCACAGAATTCCACTAATTATGTGGCGCACCAGACCAGATGCGCCACATAATTTGCTAATTCTGTGGCGCACCAGACCAGATGCGCCACAGAATGTACTAATTCTGTGGCGCATCTGGTCTGGTGCGCCACAGAATTAGTGGAACCAATGAGTGGGGCTGGCAGGGAGTGGGCCCCACCAAAATTCTGTGGCGCATGTCCTTCTGGTGCGCCACAGAAATGTTGTATTTTTGTGGCGCACCACGCCAGGTGCGCCACAGAATTATTTTCTGTGGCGCACTGCTGGCTAGTGCGCCACAAAAATACATCCCACCTATAAGGGTTTTCCTACTAGTGCTCGGCCGACGGGGCGAGGCGGTGGCATCGGGTGGCCTCTGTAGGGCCACCGTGCTGCTTCTTCTCCAGGACAAAGACGACGAGGAGGTAGGATGGGCTTGGCCCTGTTGGGCTGCGCCAGAAGAGGAAGGGAAGGAAGAGGAGTTGGGCTGCCGGCCCAAACAAGGAAGGATCCCCTTTTTTTTTGTAAAAACCTTTTTCTGATTTTTTTTGTTCTCAAGCTAGTTTGCAAATTTGCCAAATATTTCGTGAAACAAGCTTCTAAGTAAAGTTAAAATATTCTCTAACATTGGTAGAAGCTCCATAATTTTGTTTGCAAATCCTTTTTCAAAACAGTTCGAAAGCATTTCAAATAAAGAAGAGTTGCACATGTTAGGGTTTTCTTCTTTGATTTGAATTCAAGTTTTACTCAAGTGCAGAACAAAATGCATGCAATGAAGATGACAAGTGCTTTATTTATTTAACAAGCATGGGATGTTACAACTCTACCCCCTTACAAGCATCTCGTCCCGAGATTCCTAAGTTTTAGAAAAGAAGGCAGGGTACTCAGATCGAAGACGATCTTCTCGTTCCCAGGTTGCTTCCTGCTCAGAGTGATGAGACCATTGGACTTTCAGGAATTTGATGCGTTGACATCGAGTTTTACGCTCGGCTTTGTCAAGGATACGAATAGGATACTCTCGATAAGTTAGATCATCTTGGAGATCCAGTGCCTCATGATCAACACCACGGATGGGATCTTTGAAGCAACGCTTGAGTTGTGACACATGGAAGATATCATGGATTTTAGGAAAAGTTGATGGTAGCTCCAATTGATAGGCAAGCTCTCCACGCTTAGCGAGAATGAGGAAGGGACCAACATAGCGAGGAGCCAATTTGCCCTTAATACCAAAGCAGTGAACTCCTTTTAGAGGCGTGACTCGGAGATAAGCTTTCTCGCCGATTTCATAGCTCACATCTTGATGATGACGATCATAGTAGCTCTTCTGACGAGATTGAGCAGTTTTCAGGCGCTCTCGGATGATGCGAACTTGATCTTCTGCTTCTTGGATCATATCCGGTCCAAAGAATTGTCTTTCTCCGGTTTCAGACCAATTTAGCGGTGTTCGACATTTTCTTCCATATAGAGCTTCAAAAGGTGCCATGCCCAAGCTAGACTGGAAGCTGTTGTTATAGGCAAATTCAGCAAATGGAAGGCACTTTTCCCAATTCTTGCCGAAAGATATAACACAGGCTCTGAGCATGTCTTCAAGAAATTGATTCACTCTTTCGGTTTGACCACCGGTTTGAGGATGATAGGCCGTGCTAAAGGAAAGACGAGTTCCCATAGCTTGTTGGAAACTAGCCCAGAACTTGGAGGTAAATAGGCTTCCACGATCAGAGATGATTTTCTTTGGAACACCGTGAAGAGTGACTATCCGGGAAACATACAGATCCGCCAATTGGCTAGCAGTAATGTCTTCTCGAATAGGAAGGAAGTGAGCAACCTTAGATAGGCGATCAACGACCACCCATATAGCATTGCTTCCCCTTTGAGTTTTGGGAAGGCCAGTAATGAAATCCATGCCAATCTCATCCCATTTCCACTTGGGAATAGATAGAGGTTGAAGAGTACCCGCTGGTCTTTGATGTTCAGCTTTTACACGACGACAAATGTCGCATTCAGCAACAAAGCGAGCAATTTCTCGTTTCATCTGGGTCCACCAGAACCTTTGGCAGAGATCTTGATACATCTTTGTACTTCCAGGATGAATAGAGAGAGGTGACTCATGAGCTTCTTGGAGGATTAGCTCTCTTAGCTTCTGTTTCTTTGGCACAACCAGACGGTTACCAAAGTAGACTACACCATGATCATCGATGGAGAAACACTTAGCCTTTCCGCTAGCAATGCTCTTCTTCATCTTAGAGATACCCAAGCTATGCTTCTGAGCATCTTTGATCTGGTCTTCAAGAGAGGGTTTAACCTCTAAGTTTGCAAGGAAACCACGAGGTATAACTTCAAGATTGAGACGTGTGAATTCCTCATGGAGAGAAGGTTGATCCTGCTGGATCATGAGATTGTTGCAATAGGATTTCTGACTTAGTGCATCAGCAACGACATTGGCCTTGCCGGGTTGATAGTTGAGACCTAGATCATAATCTTTGATGAGTTCCAACCATCTTCTCTGTCTGAGATTCAGATCTGGTTGGGTGAAGAGATACTTCAGACTTTGATGATCCGGGTACAACTCGCAACGACTACCAAGAAGGTAATGTCGCCATTGCTTAAGAGCATGTACCACAGCTGCAAGCTCTAGATCATGGGTTGGATAATTGAGCTCGTGCGGTTTCAATTGTCGAGAAGCATAGGCAACCACATGGCCATCTTGCATCAACACACATCTGAGCCCTTGAAGAGATGCATCACAGAAGATGACAAAGTCCTTGCTAGTGTCCGGGAGGACAAGCATTGGAGCAGTAGTCAGTTTGGTTTTCAAAACCTGGAAACTTTCTTGTGCCTTTTCTGACCACTCAAACTTCTTATCCTTCTTGAGAAGATCGGTCATCGGCTTGGCAATTTTGGAGAAATTTTCAATGAATCGACGGTAATAACCAGCCAGTCCAAGAAAACTTCGGATGTCCTTAGCTGACTTAGGGTTTTCCCAGTCAAGAACAGATTGAACTTTATCTGGAATCATTGCAACACCATTTGCAGAGACAACATGACCAAGGAAGATGAGCTCTTGCAACCAGAACTCACATTTAGAGAACTTGGCATAGAGACAATGTTCACGAAGCTTTGTTAAAGCTAGACGTAGATGTTCAGCATGTTCTTCTTCGGTCTTGGAATAGATTAGGATATCGTCAATATAGACCACGATGAACTTGCCAAGATACTCCATGAACACAGAGTTCATGAGCCGCATAAATGTGGCTGGAGCATTGGTGAGGCTAAAGGACATGACAGTTTACTCGTAAAGACCATAACAAGTCATGAACGCCGTTTTTGGACTATCTTCGGTTCTGATTTTGATTTGATGGTACCATGATCTTAAGTCCATCTTGGAGAAGACTGTGGCACCAGACAGTTGATCAAAAAGATCATTGATTCGAGGAAGAGGATACTTGTTCTTGATTGTCACAGCATTGACCGGCCGGTAATCAACAACCAGTCACGGAATGTTGGTATCCCTTTTCTTGACAAAGAGTGCAGGACATCCCCAAGAAGCGGTACTAGGTTGGATGAACTTTTTCTCCTCTAACTCTTCTAGTTGCTTCTTTAGTTCAACCAATTCTTCTGGAGGCATACGATAAGGTCTTCGGGAAACAGGAGCGGTTCCAGGAACCAACTCGATGACAAAATCCACACTTCGATCAGGTGGCATGCCAGGTAATTCTTCAGGAAAGACATCTGGAAAGTCACAGACCACCGGTACATCATGAATTTCAAGTGGAGGTAGGACATCAATGGCATACAACTCAGCCTCCGGAACAAATCTTGCTGATGGAGCAGTTGCTGGCGAAGACCAATACAAAACTGTATTGCCAGAAAGATCGGTCAAGGTGATAGACCTGGCTGCACAATCAATGACAGCTTGATACTTTGTCAGCCAGTTCATGCCCAAGATGACATCGATATCAGTTGACTTGAGGGCAATGAGAGAGGTTGGAAACAAGAGATATCCTATGTCGATTATGACCCCATGAGTAACCCAGATGGTTTGCCAACGAGACCCGGGAGTTTTAATTTCCATGGGGGAAGACATTGTCTCAAAAACTATGCCGTGCATTTGTGCAAACTCTTGAGAGATGAATGAATGCGATGCTCCAGAATCAAATAAAGCTGTAGCTGGAATTGAGTTGATACGGAGCATACCCAGAATGACGCTTGGATCTTCCTGAGCTTCTTCAGCGGTGACATGGGTCAGTCGACCAACACCTTGAGTTCTATCCACTTTCTTTGGCGGCAGATCTTTACGACCAGAAGTCCTTTGATAGCAATCCCTCGAGAAATGGCCAGGTTGACCACATGAGTAACAAACACCACCACCTGAACCACCCATGTTAGGACGATAGCTTGCTCCTCCCGCATTGCTTGGAGGAGCGGTTGGTATCGGCGGACGAGGAGCATATCCAGAAGGCTTCGGTGCATAAGGAGCACGAGGCACAGCATTGTAGGGGATAAAAACACGGCGACGCCGAGTGCTTGAACCAGAAGGTTGAACAGCCTCTGAAGGACGCTTACGTGTTTCCTCATACTCAACCTTTCCTCTTTCTGCCTTCATGGCTTTGTTCACCAGATCTTGTAGAGTGTTGAAGTCCAAGAGATGAAGATCACGACGAAGTTCAGGATCCAGTCCCTTGCGGAACAAGGCCTGTTTCTTGGCATCCGTATACACCTCTTCAGGAGCATAGCAAGCAAGGCGGCTAAAGTGACCTTGATAATCGCAAACAGAACCATTGCCCTGCTTTAGCTTCAGAAATTCCTCCCTTTTAAGTTCCATCAAACCCTCCGGAATGTGATACCCTCGGAAGGCAGTTTTGAACTCTTGCCAAGTCACAACATGATTGGCAGGCTGCAGCAACAGTAAATTCTCCCACCATGAACCAGCAGCTCCCTCAAGATGGTATGCAGCAAAAGTCACCCAATCAGCTTGAGCAGCATGGGCAACCTCAAGCTTACGCTCGATGGTGCAGAGCCAGTAGTCAGCATCCAATGGCTCAATAGAGTAACTAAACACTAGTGGGGTGAGGCGGATGAAGCTTTTGATTCCGACTCCTTCATCCTGACGTTGAGAAGTATTGCGCTCAATCCTCTCAAGGAGCCTTATGTTATCAGCGCGATTGGCTTCATACATGGCCATCAGTTGGACCATAGATGGCGGTGGAGGAAGGTCAACATTATCTGGGCCATCTCCACGGCCACGACCACGATTATCACCACTGCGAGTACCACCCGACATCCTGAGGAGAAGACAAAACCATGAGATATAGATCCACCGGAGGAATTCAACGGAAGATAACATATACCAAATTTAAGGCACATTATGGAAAACAAGACATATGATGTAAAGATATATCATCGCATCAAACATGGCAGTAGAAGGGCATACAAAATGTATACACTACCAAACGTCTTGCAACCCATGACAATGGAAGCAGGGATGATATACAATCACCAAGTCCTGTCGGATAGGATAAATTTAGCAAAGGAGCATAGAGAGACCAACTGTTGGAGTCTACACATCGAAAGTAGGGATTTCGTACAATGCTTTAGATTAACTCAAGAACTTGGAAACTCTGAGACTTGCAACCAGGTACGGAGTACCAAAGAAAAACTAACCAAACCCATTGATCCTAAAGGTTTGAAATGATAGGCATAAGATAAAACCGTTTTCAATCAAACTTAGGAAAGATAATTTAGAAACAGAGTGCCACGAGGTAAGGAGTAAAAAGAATCCTACTCGGAGTTTTTGCAAGTAAGGTTTAGCTTTCAAATAGTTTTCACAACAACGACCAATAGTAAGGGTTTCCTACAGGCAGTCATGCCCTGATACCAAAACCTATAGGACCCCGGGGATCTAAGCTATACAGATATGTTATGTGTATTAGTCACGCTAGCAACGAGTGATACTGGGGTTACCAATCCCAGGCCGGAACACCATTGGCAGGCAGGCTGGAATTAAACATCGGCTCCACACATCTCGAAGCTCCGTGAAACTAATCATAACCAAGACTGCATAACAGAGAGCTCGAGAGCCTTAAACCCCTCTCGTGCACTTTATAAACATACACGCATCATGCATGAGATGCGTAACCACAACTGATAGCACAATAGTGACTCTACGACTCAAAGCATTAGTAGTTCAAACTCTTAGCAGAGTAAAGATCCAAATTATTACACGCAGAGGTCACTGACCACAATACAACAAGCAACGGAAAGCAAATTATGTTATGCTACATAACCAGATAGCAAATGGCCTAAGAGGCCTTAAACATAAAGCGACGTCCAACCCTTAAGTCTCAGGCTGCTGCCCGGGAACTCCCAACTACTCATCGACGTCAACGTAGAAACCACCTTCGGCTGGAGCAACTTCCTCTGTAGAAAAACAACAACGAGGCAAGGGTGAGTACTTAAGGTACTCAGCAAGACTTACTACCCTATTAGCTACCTATTAGCTAAATGCTTGGTTATAAAGGCTTTCTTTGGAGTTTCTTTGCATAAAGCAAGTTTTCTTTACAAGACAGATAAGAATAGAAGCTCGACTACTCAGATCATTTTAAATAGGGGAGAGAGAGCGACACCAGCTCACTGATCATCATAAGTTATCCACCGAATCATCTTCACCTGAACCTGTCAACTAGGATCACCCCCTCTATCACCCCGAGGAAGTAATCCTATTCACACCTTAAGTTGCCAAGTTTTACCATTCGGTTAAAGTTGTCTATGATCACAGGATCCATTCCCAAGTCATCCATAACCGTGGATACGGCTTTTCGAAAAGATTTAACCCTGCAGGGGTGCACAACTTTACCCACACGTGCCAACCGACTCTTAATGCCAACGTTCTAGCTTTCTCCTTGGAAAGCCGGCAGAGGGTGGTTGACCACGACTTTTACCTTACTTTCGCCTAAACCATGAGTCACGCCCTAAGGATTGCTCCGCCGTAACGGGTCAAGTCCCGAAGTCGGTCCTTAAGGTTGTGTATAGGGACCAAGATTATGAAGGTCGTGCCTTTCTCAACCCCGGCCACGTTCCTATATGTCGTAGGGATTTAGGGACAGTAGCCATGGGTAGGCTTATCGGAGGGGCTTGACGGTGGAGATGAGGGGCCCGGCTCGGGATTTATGCCTACAGAGATACCACGGTTTACCCAGGTTTAGGGCCCTCCCGGGTGGAGGTAAAGCCCCTACTTCCTGCCTGCTTCGTATTATGTGGACAATATCGATTATAGTGCTCCTCGAGCTGTTCGGGCTGGAGGAGGAAGAAGAAGATCGGATCCCCCCAGACTAAGGGTCCAGGCCCCCTTATATAAGCGGGGGCCTGGTTACAGGTTAGGTGGCATTCCAGCCGGCTGCCGGCTCCTCCGTGGCCACGTCCTTGGCGTGATCCCCTCGCCCTGCTCTGACGGTTCTGCTTTATAAAGTACCTTTCCCTTGGGACCGGCATCTGGGAGGCATATGCCCTCCCTTTTGCTTTGGATCCTATCATGGGGAAGGGTCCTCGGTTGCTGATTGGCTGGACTTGGTCGTGGCGCTTGTCACTCCTGTCCTTGGCCCCTGCCGCTCTTGTCGGGGCAAGCCCACTTTCGGCGAAACAGCCGATGGTGGGCTTTTGTCTTCATCGCCTGGCTCTGGCCTTCCTCGATGGAATCGCCAGCCGGCTGCTGGCACAGCCAGCCCTCCGGGCCGAGCCGGTCTTCTTATCTTCGAGCCGTGGAGACTCCTGGGACGCCAGCCGGCAAGTAGCTCGGCACGTGGCATGCCCCATAAGTCATCCCCACGACACTAGCCCCCGAAACTGGCGAAGTCTCATGGGTTAGCATGGGGCTTCAGCGGGTTCTTCTTCTCGCCGAAGTCCTGTCTATTTCCGTTGAAGTCCTAGGATTCCTCGCCTGATCCGGAGGTCGCCGACTTCGAGGCCAAGCCGCGCGGAACTTCTTCGGCCGTCTCGAGTTGCACCAGTCTCAGGCTTGACCCGGCCGGCAGCCGCGAGCCGGTGTGCTGCCTCCTTGGAACTCGTGCCGCTTCGGGTTTTGGTCCTACGCTGTGGCCGGCGCAGTGCGCCAGTGGCCAGTCTTGTCGTTTTGACTTTGGAATTTCCACCATCTTAACTCCCCGAGTCATCATGCGGGTTGGACTGGCATATGTCAGTGACGCGTCCCGTCGGTTCCTCCCACGATCCCCTGCGGCCGTCGCAACGGTCGCACATGATGTGGGGGTGGTTGCCGAAACGTCGGGGGTTAACTCCTTCACTGCTTCCCTTTAAATACCGAGTGCGCTCGTGACCAAGGTCGCATTCCCCCTCCTCTTCTTGCCCCAAGTCTCATCCTCCCCAGCCCGGCGCCATCATGTCCTCCCTCGGCGGCTCCGCCTCCGGTGGCGACAAAGTTTCGACAGAGGGGGAGAGTGAGGGCATGGCGCCGGAGTTGTCGCTTCCGGCGTCTCAGAAGCGCGGTCGCCCGAAGGGGAGTCGCAATAAGAAGACTTTGGAGGCTCTCGCGGCGAGGGCCACCGCCGCCCCTTCCACTTCCATCGCGCCCCGAGCGGCCGAGGCTCCTGGTGATGCGGGCATTCCGGAGAAGCGGGGGCCCGGCCGTCCGAAGGGGAGCGGCAGGAAATCTGCTCCCGCGGCGGCCACTGCTCCTTCGTCGTCCCGCCGTCGCGGGCGGCCGCTCGGCAGCAAAAACAAGAAGGCCCCTGCCATCCTCAGGGTCGCTGCCTCCGCTCCCGCGGGGCCCCGCGTGGCGACCTCTCCTCCGCTGGGCCCGTCGCGGCCTTGGTTGGAGAAACCAGCGCTTCAGCCACCGGCCTACATCTCGGCCGAGGGGTGGTCCACCTGCATCATCCCCGCGCTCTCCGGGTCTCGGGATCTCCTCCGCCTTCCGTTCCAGTTCACGGACTCGATGGAAGGTCAGGAAATGGCTTATGCCAGGCTGCGGGAGTGCAACGGCGGCCAGCCCACATACCGCGTCGAGGTTTACTACGACGGCCAGGGGGTGTGCTACTTCCGCGACGGGTGGTCGAAGTTCTTCCTCGACTATGGCGCGCATGAGGGCTGGTTCATCCTCCTCACCCGCCATGACGGGAAGAAGGACTTCACCGTCTGCTTCTTCGACGGCACCCTCTCCGCCCGTACCTATGCCGCCCATCCGTGAAGGGGGAGCTCCGTCGACCTCCAACGCGGGCTTCTCCAGGACGAAGTCCATGCGGCGCTCGCGCCGTGCCGAGGAAGGCGAGCATCTCCCGGGCGGGGAATTCTTGGCACTCTTAGTGTAGTAGTTTAGGGAACTTTTGTAATCGTCAGATCTCTGCTTAATGAATGTTTGTCCTTCTTCACTATGTACTTTGCCATCGCGCAAATGTCTTCTGTTTAGCGTCTTCGTGCTGCGATGATTCTTCGGCTAGGATTCTTCCTTGGATAGAACCGTTGCCGCGCGAATCCATAGATAGGGACTACGCTGGTCACTGCCCTGCGCAGACGCTTCGGGCAAGTTTCTCCGGCTTCGACGCGAGGGAACTAGTGCTTTTGCTAGCCGGCTCTGAAAGAAATGGACTAGCTCCGGCCTGGCGGGGTTGAAATGAAGACTAAGTCCCGTACCGGCTCGAGCGGGGTCGGAGCCGGCACGTTTCCCTTTCCAGGCCTTCACGTGTCCCTTGCCGTGGTTGGAGTAAATCTCCCAATTTCCGGCTCTAGCCGTTACTTTGCGCGTGTTAGGTTTCGATTTTGTTGCTCGTTTGCTGATCATGTCGCAGCGCCAGCTAATCGGATAGCCGACGAGGTACTAGAACCGGCCTACTCTTGAGGGCCGATTCCCTTTCCCCCTAGCCCCCGAGTTTTGGGGTAGCTGGATTGACAGCTAGCTCGAAACTAAGTTCTCCGCGTATGGTGCCAACGTCGAGCGAGGCAGCTCTAGCTTCGAACCTCTCTGATGTGGCTACTCAGCCCTAACGCCTAGAGACTGTGGTCGTCAACCATTTGCTAGCTTGCCTTGGCCCGGTTCCCTCAACTTTTTCCTTAATCTTCCCACCCTTCGGCTCTTCTACCCCCAACCGGCAGCCTGGTGCCGGTTGGTCTCCCTTGGGCCGGCAGCCGAATGCCGGCCTAGGGTGGGAGCGTGCCGCGGAGTGAGAAGTAGTACTTCGGTTTATCGGGCACCCGACTCGTGCAAGCTAACGTGTGGTCAACGAACACTACCCTCGGCGCGTGGTTGAGCAATTATCGTTATCGGTTTTTCCCTGTGGCTTTCCTTCGTATGTGGCCTGCCGGCTCCTACCTGCCCGGCTGCTCGGAGCCAGAAGGTGGAGGTTAGACTCGAGACCTTCTTCATACGTAGTACTCATCTGGCTGGCGAGGGATCGATCGTTTTTAGGGCTGCCGGCTGTGGCTCGGTGCCCGGAGCCGGCTGCCGGTCAAGTGAATAACGCAGGAAGCAAAACATACACGAAGTATTTTTCTTGGAGCCGGCCGTAACTAGCCGCTCTGTTGTGGATATACCAAACGAGTATACCAGTGACGTAGTCTCATACCAGCAAACCAGGGTGGCCCATGGAGGTGGTATGGCGGATAGCCAACCGGGCGACCTAGTTGCTGGTGATATGGCGGATTGAAGGCTGCCATGCCATGGCAGATTCCACGCTGCCATGCCATGGCAGATTCCCAGACGGCAGGAGCTTATGGCAGATTCAATGCTGCCATACCATGGTGGATTACTGGACGCAGGAGCTTATGGCGGATCCGAAGACAGGCCCATGGCAGGTTGCCTTGTAGTACACGCATAGGACTTAGTCTAGGACTTCATATTGTATCCGCCTCGGAACCACCGTGATGCCCACGCCAGGCGCCTTTATAAGCCGGCGTGGAGGAGCCCTTGAGGCCATGAGATAGCTAGAATAGCTAAGACATAGCAGATCGCATCGCGACCAACACAAACATTGTAACCTGTACACATTGTGCCATTATAGTGAGTTGTAGCAGGATGTAGCGATCCTCCACCGCGGGGACGTGAACCTGGGTAATCCCTGTCTATCACCGTCCCGGGCACCAGATCGCCTATCCCCTCTTTCTATCGCCTTGAGGTACCCCTCATGGCATACGTGTCGTAAGAACCACGACAGTTGGCGCCCACCGTGGGGCGAGGGCGTCTGGAATCGATCCGGGCGGATTTCTCACCGTCTTCGACGGCGGTCGGATCGGATCGCTTTCATCTGCAACACCGGCGGAAAGTTCATTACCGCCGCAGGCTAGGCAATCGGGGGCTCGACGTAACAGCCCTCGCACTGGCAGATTGTCCCAATCCCTTGTGTTCGAGGCGGCGCCGATCTTATCTGATTATCGATCTGCCATCT
This sequence comes from Dactylis glomerata, assembly GCA_007115705.1. Taxonomy (NCBI): domain Eukaryota; kingdom Viridiplantae; phylum Streptophyta; class Magnoliopsida; order Poales; family Poaceae; genus Dactylis; species Dactylis glomerata. Next base: position 567,197 of record QXEO01000112.1, read on the forward strand.
GCTACGCGTCGCTGGCTCCGCCGCCGCCGCGGATAACCCCTACATCGTCGCTGGCTAGTATAACTTTGCCGCCGATAAGTTCATCGTCGCTGGCTAGTATAACTTTGCCGCCGATAAGTTCATCGTCCCTGGCTAGTATAACTTTGCCGCTGATAAGTTCATCGTCGCTGGCTAGTATAACTTTGCCGCCGATAAGTTCATCATCGTTGGCTGCAATTATGAGTTCGCCGAGAACAGTACCGCCATCCATGCAAGCACAAGCAGTAGCTGTCCTAATCTAATCGGGCATATTACCTATCGATTGGTGATCCTAGCTATTTCATATGCACATCATGCATGGATTTTACGGCCAACGTACTAATCTGCATGATTGCATGTACGCTGCTGCCTATATATGATGATTTCAGCATGGCCGACATTGTTTTTTGAAGCCTAATCATGGCGACTACGCATCCGCCTGTGCAACAGGTAGCCTTGTTTCCGCTACTATTCTCCCCCGTGGCGGCCGATAACATGTCTACTTGGGCTTTGTTGAGGATGGCTTCATTATGTTTGGTTTCGGCTTCGCCTCCGCGACAACAGTCTTTACTTCAACGTGCTGCAACTCCGCCATTTGTACGTGCATAACTCAGCCAGCTAGCTTCTAGCTCAAAGTTTGTACGTGCGTAACTCGGCTGCCCTTATTGCGGACGACATCTATTCCGCCATGTTTTCTGCGTTGTGCGTGTCTACGCTGTAGCAGGTTAGATGCGCTGTAGTCAGTTCCGCCATGGCCAGCTTAACCACCGCGGCGGACCACTTCGTCTTCGGCTCCACCTTGACAATAAATGCGCCATGTATGAACACATGCATGGCGTCGCTGGCTTTGCCGCCGCCATGGATTATTTCTACTTCATCGTGGATGGCTTCACCTCGTGTGCGGATAATTTTGTATCTGCTATCGTTGCCTTCATCGCTGCTACGGATTGCTCTCTGCCATAGCCGACTTTGCCGCCATCGTGGACTACTTCGTCGCGGATCTCTCTAACCACGTCGACTTCGTTTAAACAGCTAAGTCCCTATTTATATTTTATATTTGTTTATGATCATGAGATAAAGATTGGTTCGCTCATATTCTGAGTCTTTTACCGCTTTCGTTTTGATCATAACTTTTCCACGATTTGCCTTGCGCTCGTGAGTAAAATTTTGACTGGTTTGCCTCTAAAGGCGCCGGTATCATGCAAAAATCTGCCATCCGGCGTTAGCTTAAGTTTTCTGGCCTACACGTTTTCTGATGTTTTATATGTGGATTCCCGAGTAGTGACATTTTGGCACTTTAAAGCCGCCATCCGTTTCCAGGGTTTTGGACGGCTGCTATTAAGCGTTATCGCCTTGGCGGATTGTTCGTGCAAAAGTTTGCCATCTCATAAAAAGTCAAGCATATAAACCGGAAGAACGGATAAACCAGCACTTGCTTAAAATATATTAAATGCACATGAACTGTTCAAGATAGTCGAGTTTTTTCCGCCTTGACAGTTTTATGTTGTTCAACTCCTGCATAGTTTCAGCTTTAAAACAACTGTTCAATGGCCGTGTTTTATCCGCCTTGCATTTGTTCGTTGAACACAAGAATGATTTAATACAATTATGTTTTGTTTTTATGTCACAGGTACATATGACGCTTGGACGCTTTGCTGGTGACCGATCTGAGGTGTTTTCGAGCCACTTAGCTCAAATACCCGGGGGCTATCGTCGATAGCAGCCCAAATCTGCCATGCTGCGGCCGCCTTTGATGGCATCCCAAAATCTGCCATGGAGCGGACACCTTTGATGGCAGCTAAAATCTGCCATGGAGTGGCCACCTTGGAGCAGTCCGCCATGGAGCAGGATGCCTTGAGACCGCCATGGAGCATGCCAACTTGGAGCAGACCGCCATGGAGCAGGATGCCTTGAGGTCACCTTGGAGCCGGCCGCCTTGGAGCTGGCCGCCCGGGGGCTGCGACCATAATATGTTGATCTAATAATTGGTGAAGTTCTCTAAAGAGCATCAAGCCGGATTTTCAAGTAAATTCTACCTTGACACTCGGGGGCTACACCGATGCTAAGTTTTGTGAAGTTCTCTTAGAGCATTGCGCAGGATAAACATCCGCCATAACGCTCGGGGGCTACTCATCGCATTTTAACTACGTAGTTCTCTTAGAGCCCTATGCCGGATAGAAATCCGCCATAACGCTCGGGGGCTACAACTAGCAAAAAATCCTAAGTCTTCTAAGAGCACCGCTAGGAAAATTGCATAGCGGTGCTCGGGGGCTACAGGCTAAATATTCTAAGTAGTTTCTCTAAGAGCACCCTGATGGATTCTCTATGAGAACCCGCCATGGCGCTCGGGGGCTACACATGGTGTAAAAGCATCGAAGTTCAAAAACAGAAGCAGTGCGATAATTTTGCGCTCACTGTTTGGTAAACCTCGAGGCAACATCTTATACTGGAAAGAACGTTCCTTGAGCTCAGAAAAAATACTAGTTATCCGCCTTGGATTCGTTCGCAGTAGCATACCAGCATGTATCTGGAGAATTGCCCTGCAAGTATGAGACGTCACTGGTCCGCCTAAAGTTCTAGGCAGATAAAATTTATTCTTGGGGAGCTCTACGAGATCTTTCGTGCGACTATCTTGAAGACGAAGATGAATACAAAGATAAAAAGCCCATCAAGCATTGAAGACAGAAGAGAAGATCTCAAAGAACTCCGGGGGCTACTGTTGTGGATATACCAAACGAGTATACCAGTGACGTAGTCTCATACCAGCAAACCAGGGTGGCCCATGGAGGTGGTATGGCGGATAGCCAACCGGGCGGCCTAGTTGCTGGTGATATGGCGGATTGAAGGCTGCCATGCCATGGCAGATTCCACGCTGCCATGCCATGGCAGATTCCCAGACGGCAGGAGCTTATGGCAGATTCAATGCTGCCATACCATGGTGGATTACTGGACGCAGGAGATTATGACGGATCCGAAGACAGGCCCATGGCAGGTTGCCTTGTAGTACACGCATAGGACTTAGTCTAGGACTCCATATTGTATCCGCCTCGGAACCACCGTGATGCCCACGCCAGGCGCCTTTATAAGCCGGCGTGGAGGAGCCCTTGAGGCCATGAGATAGCTAGAATAGCTAAGACATAGCAGATCGCATCGCGACCAACACAACCATTGTAACCTGTACACATTGTGCCATTATAGTGAGTTGTAGCAGGATGTAGCGATCCTCCACCGCGGGGACGTGAACCTGGGTAATCCCTGTCTATCACCGTCCCGGGCACCAGATCGCCTATCCCCTCTTTCTATCGCCTTGAGGTACCCCTCATGGCATACGTGTCGTAAGAACCACGACACGCTCCATCATCCTTTATTCATTGACAAGTTTTTTCGGGGTACAAGCTTTTGCCTTAGCAGAAGATAGGTCTTAGGAGACTGACATTCCAGGGACGCTCCGTCTCCTTGTCAGAGTTATCTGCCTTGTTCTTCCTGGGCTCTTGTGCGTCGATGAGGTAATAAGCCCCATTGCCCAGCACCCGACTGACAATGAACGGTCCCTCCCAAGGAGAGGACAGCTTGTGCATGCCTTTGGTATTCTGGATCAGCCGGAGTACGAGATCTCCTTCGCGAAATGCGAGCGGACGGATTTTCCGGCTGTGGTATCGTCGCAGCTGCTGCTGATAGAGCGCTGATCTGGCCAGAGCCTGCTCTCATGCCTCCTCGAGGAGGTCGACGCCGTCTTCACGAGCTTCTTTTGCTTGCTTCTTCGTGTACTGGATAACTCTGGGCGCATCGAATTCAATATCAGTGGGCAGCACTGCTTCTGCTCCATAGACCAGGAAGAAAGGCGTGAAGCCAACAGAACGATTTGGAGTGGTGCGCAGGCTCCAGAGCACTGAGGGTAGCTCTTCGACCCAACAGCCGGCTGAGCGCTCAAGGGGCTCTACCAGTCTTGGTTTGATGCTGGCTAGGATCAGCCCGTTTGCCTTCTCCAGTTACCCATTTGTCTGTGGGTGCGCCACTGACGCTAAGTCCAGCCGGATGCCCTTCTTGCCGCAGTACTCAGCAAAGACTCCCTTCGCGAAGTTCGTCCCATTGTCAGTGATGATGCTGTGGGGAACTCCGTACCTTGTGATGATCTTGTTGAAGAACTTGATGGTGGATGAGCCGTCGAGCTTCTTGATTGGCTTGGCCTCGATCCACTTGGTGAACTTGTCCACAATGACTAACAGATGCGTCAAGCCCCCGGGTGCAGTCTTGAATGGCCCTACCATGTCCAGGCCCCAGACGGCAAACGGCCAGGTGAGCAGGATGGTCTTGAGGGCTGCTGCTGGAGTGTTTCGATGCTTGGAGAAGCGCTGGCAGCCATTGCACTGCTTCACCAGCTGCTCTACGTCCTTCAGGGCTGTCGGCCAGTAGAAACCATGACGGAAGGCCTTAGCCACCAAAGCTCTGGAGGATGCGTGGTGTCCGCACTCCCCTTGGTGTATCTCCTTCAGGAGCTCTTTCCCTTCTTCCGGCTCTATGCATTTATGGAAAACTCCTGTCACGCTGCGCTTGTACAGCTCGCTGTTGATGATTGTGTATGCTCCCGCGCGGCGCTGGAGTCGCCTAGCTTCCACTTCATCTTGCGGCAAATCCCCCGTGATGAGGTAGTTGGAGAATGGCTCCGCCCATGATGGTATCTCCCGTATGTGGAAGACACTGGCGACCAAGGGATCGGCAGCCCCCGGGTCCGTCGTCGTGCCTGCTTCATCCGATTGGCCAGCTGGGAGGGCTGTCGTGGAGCCGGCAGCCCCCGAGTCTTTCGTCAAGCCGACCGCGCCGGGTTGGCCGGCTGCTTCCTTCAGCCCCGAAGCGGCAGCCCCCGGGTCCGGTGGTGGCACCTGAGCCGGGGCGGGATCTCCTGGTACGTAGATGGATGGAGAGTCTGGCGAAGGCTTGATGGATGGCTTGTGGATGATTTCCAGCGACACCCCCGCTAGGATATCCTGCCTGGTAGAGCCGATCTTGGACAGCCGGTCCGCCTCGTCGTTGTTTGCTCTGGGGACGTGATGGAACTCGTAACCCTCGAAGAATCCGCAGAGCTGCTGCACGTAGAAGCGGTAGGAGGCCATGTTGGCATACTTGGCGTCCCAATCCCCCGAAACCTGGAGCGTCACCAGGTCGGAGTCCCCGAACCAGAGGATCCTCCTGATGCCAATCTGCTTGGCCATCTTGAGCCCATGTACCAGGGCTTCATACTCATCGACATTGTTCGACGCATGGAAGTGCATCTGCAGTACGTACTGCAACTTGTCTCCCTTGGGAGAGGTGAGGACGATGCCAGCCCCCAAGCCCCTGAGCAACTTGGAGCCATCGAAGTGAATGCGCCAGTGGGTGGAGTCCGGAGCCGGCGGCAGGTACTGGTGCTCTCCCCAGTCAGCAAAGAAATCCGCTATGACCTGCGACTTGATCGTCGTCATGGGCTTGTACTGAATGGTGTGAGCAGCGAGCTCAATCGCCCATTTGGCCACCCTTCCTGATGCGTCCTTGCACCCGATGATCTCCGAGAGCGGAGTGGTGCTCACCACTGTGATAGGGTGCTCCTCGAAGTAGTGCTTCAGCTTCTTGGCCGCCATGTACACGCCGTACACGACCTTCTGGTAGTGCGGGTAGTTCTGCTTGGAGAGGGTGAGCACCTCACTTAGGTAATACACCGGGCGCTGAACCGGCAGCTCCTTGCCCTCTTCGGTGCGCTCCACTACGATCACGACACTGATGACTCGTGGAGTAGCCGCAATGTAGAGCAGCATTGGCTCTCGTGGAGCCGGCGCAGCCAAGACGGGTGCGGTAGACAAGGCTCGCTTGAGGTCGTTGAAGGCATCATCAGCGCGCTGGGACAAAACGAAGTGGTCTATCTTCTTCATTAGCTAGTACAGCGGCATGGCCTTCTCCCCGAGCCGGCTGACGAACTGGCTGAGCGAGGCCAAGCAACCAGCAAACTTCTGCACATCTCTGAGCTGGGTGGGCTTCTCTAGGGCCTCGATGGCTTTTATCTTCGAGGGGTTAGCCTCGATCCCTCGCTGGGAAACGATATAACCTAGGAGTTGTCCAGCCGGCACACCAAAGGTGCACTTCTCGGGGTTAAGCTTCATGCGATAGCGCCGCAGGTTGGTGAAGGTCTCCTTGAGGTCATCCAGGAGTGTGCCACTCCGCTTGGTTTTCACCACCACGTCGTCCACGTAGGCGTGCACGTTCCTCCCGATCTGCCCTTGCAGGCATCGCTACATCGTTCGCTGGTAAGTGGCTCCAGCGTTCTTCAGGCCAAACGGCATGGTGAGATAGCAGTAGGCTCCATAGGGAGTGATGAAGGAGGTCTTGATATGATCCGGCTAATAGAGCGGGATCTGGTGGTAGCCTGAATAGGCGTCCAGGAAGGACAGCAGGTCGCAACCGGCTGTAGAATCAATTACTAGGTCGATGCGTGGTAGTGTCGTCGTGGTGAAACAACATATGCCATAGGATGGCTTAAATGGGGGCCGACTAGATGCTGGAGGATTCGGGAGAGGGGAACGAGCTAAAAAGCACGACAGAAAGAGACACTGATCTACCCAGGTTCGGGGCTCTCGTAAGGAGATAACACCCCTACTCCTGCTCTACTGATTGTATATATGGATCGATGTAGTACACCACAATGGTGCTTCCAAGCTCTCTGCTAGAGAAGGAAGATGAACTGGTAAGTGTAAGAGTACAGAGTGACCAACCAACAACTATCAGCCAACGTTCAACCCTTTACCAGGGCTCCCTATGCCACCTTATATAGTGGTGGCCAGGGTTACAACGGTCATACAAGACCACAAGACAAGGGCTACACTCCAAACAGGAGCTGGTGGCGATGGCAGAGACCCTTGACTTCGCCCCTGATTGCTCTCGATGGGACGCCATATCCCTGTACCTTGTACCTCTTGAACTGTGGCCTTACCTCCGTGCGGTAAGCTCGTACTTGTGCACAGTGAGGGTAGGTAACCTCCACTGTGCACCCTGCCATCTTACTCTGCTACCATGCTTGGATGTTTTCTTCCTTGATTGTAGGGATGTGACACCTTGGTTGACTTAAGCATCCCGGATATGACCGTTGGCCATACCCAGGACTTATATGCCGGACCAACGACCTACGAGGGTCGGGTAATCCGGCCTCCCCTGCTCCTGCACAACACACCAAATAGTTAGGCCGGCATATCTGAGTATATGCCGGCACACATATATCAGTATTCCGGCTATGCCGGCATATCCAGACACCAGCCGGGATACACATTATATGCCGGCCTGGCCGATGCTCTTATATTCCGGCCAGGCCCTTCCTTGATAACCCGGCATAAAGTCAATCATAGACCTTGTGTCTCTCTAGTCTCTTGACCCTACCGGGGGTCATCCCCCCGACACTAGTCCCCGAAGCTGCCGAGGTTCCCCAGTCATAACTGTGGAGCCTTGACAGGTTCAACATACCTTTCTTCATTATGCCCCGGCGATCAGATTATATGCCGGCACATCTGCACATATCCCGGCCTCTGTTCCTGTTCCAAAACTTATTCCGACCGGTCCCGAGGGTATTCCGGACGGAACATATACATCGGGCAATTAATCCGACATATAGACGAGTCTTCCTCGAGAAGCCATGTCCGATAGCTTTGCATCGAAACTTGTAACTGGCCTGCCATCTCGAACGATCACCCACGATGTGACGGTTCACAGTGCAGCAGTTACTTCTCGCCATCATTGCGTCATGGCACGGTTACAGGAACCGCCGCCCCACTCCGTGCCGCCACGTGGCGCCTCGCCGCAGAAACGGTCGTGGGAGTGGAACACTCCCACGATCCCTACAACCCTGCCTCTTCGCTATAAACAGGGCGGCGGGGGTAAACGTATCTTTTTACCCCCCACCACCATCGTCTTCCTCGCCTTCCTCGCCTGCTACTCTGCCTCCTGCGCTCCACCGCCGGTCCGAAGAGCAGCATCGCCGCCGCAGCCGACCTGCTCCCCGCCGACGCCGACGCCCGACGACGCACGGCATCACCTTTGACGACGCCGCCGCCGCCGCCTCTTCTCTCTGCAGCATTGCAGGGAGATTGGATCTTCCTGCACGCTCGCCGCCGCTCCATCGTCGCCGGCCAAGCTCCGGTGAGACCTCCCTCTGTTCTTCCTCTTTCACGCCTTTTACAACTTCGCACCGGTAGCCCCGCTTGCACAGATCTGCCTTGGTCTCAGAGCTAGTTTTCCCTTTGATTCGACTAGCATTGCTAGGCAACGCTCGCAGGTGTTCATCTTTAGGAGTTTTACCCTTATTTGTTTCCTATTTTAACTGCCTCGGTAGATCTTCTATTCCTGCTAACATCTGTGAGAGTGGTATGCCGGAGAGACTAACCTCCCTCTTTTCTCCGGCCTTGATAGGAATAACATCACGGGACTCCGGCTCTCACGCCTTATCCCGGCCACTAAGATGGCATCTTCAAGCATGACGGCTACCTCGGCCTCTGAGGAAGATACCTCGGCCCGAGCTCAAGGACGCTCCGGCTAGGAGGGGTCGGAGGTTACTCCGGCCGACATATCCTGGGTCACCTCCACCAGGAGAGTCCCGGAGGGCGTAGCATGCCGGCTACCAGCAGGAGAAACTGTGCCGGCACCTGAACCCGGCGAACGCGTCGTCTTCATCGCCCACTTCGAGCGGGGCTTTGGTCTGCCGGCATCGGACTTCTTCCGGGACTTCCTCAACACTTACGACCTGCAACCTCATCATATCCCGGCAAATGCCGTGATGATCCTCTCCGCCTTCGCTGCTTTTTGCGAGGGCTATGCCGGCATAGAGGCCCTTACTCAAGGCTGGGCGAAGTACTTCCAACTGCGGAAGCAAGTCGTCCAAGAGCCGCCCCGGAGCAAGGACGACCCGCCGGAGACGGCCCAGGAAAAGAAGGACCGCCCCATGACCCTCTGCGGCGCGGCCACCATCATGTCCCGAAAGGGCTCGGACTTCCCCAAGGTGGAACTCCTGGAATCTTGCAAGAAGTGGCAGAAAAGCTTCTTCTACGTCAAGAACACCACCGACGAGGATCTGCTCAACCTGCCGCCATTTGTGGACGAGCCACCCTTGGCGATGACGAACTGGACCTACAACCCGAAGAACTCGGTGATGCCGGTGAATGCGCTTCACCGGGTTAAGGGCGAGCTCCTGGATGCCGGTCTTACTCCTCAAGACCTGGTGGCCTGCTATATAAGCCGGCGCGTCTCCCCTCTGCAGCGCCGGTCGCACAAGATCTGCCAGATGAGCGGGCCAATGGACCCCACCCGGCACTCCACACACGAGCTGACTCCGGCCGACATTCTGCGCCGGATTAAGGATGTCTGCAAGTCCTCTCAGGCCACTTTTGCCTGGGGGCTAGAACCATACAGCCGGGATAGGCCCGCCCCAACGGTAAACCATCTTATCCGACACATAAAGTCCATGTCCGGCACATAGATACTTAAGCCGACACATGCCTGTTTGCCGACACATATCATATCGATCCGACATACCTCTTCCACCGGCATATTTCCTTGTCTGAATATTTGACTTTGCTGTTTATACAGAAATTCAGCTTCCAAACCATGGAGAACTCCCGGATCAAGATCGCGGCGGACCGCACCGTTGCGGATGTTGAAGATCCGGATCATTGGGATAAGCTTCCCAGGAGCACCCGTGCTGCAGCTGCCATGGGTAAGGGCTCTTCATCCCGGCATTATACTCAAGACCGGAGTGAGATTGATTCTGACGAGGAGGTCCTGATGTACTATGACCCGACGCCACTTGCGTACGCCTTTCCAGAAACCCCTATTGCTCACGAGTTTCCAATGCCGTCCTCAGCTATCCCGGACGATATCGTTATCGACGCCGCCCCTCTGAACCAGGGACCTCCTTCCACCGGCGGACGTGCCGGCCGGAAGCGAGGTGTGAAGCCCCAGTCCGACATACCTCAGAGGTCGAAAAGACAGAAGGTCGGCGTGCCCAAACAGAAGAAACAGAGGCCTGTTGCCTCGGGGTAAATTTCCTTTTCTTTGCATTTCCTCCGACATATCTCTTGTTTGTATTACTGACTTGGTGTTTTCTCTCTTTCAGTGCTCCTCTTGAGCCGGAACAAGCTTCTGGCTTGAGTGGCGACCCGAAGGTTACCAAGCCCGCTGCCCCTGCTACCTCCGACATTCCCTCTGCTAGTCAGACGACCTCACCGGCGCCGGCATCTTCGCCTGCGCCCGACAAGACCACCTCCCCGGCGAAGGACGTCCCTTCGCCGGCACAAGACACTTCTGCCCCCGACGTCCACATGGACTCGGGGGCTCAACAGGAACCTCCGGCTCCTGATGTCCACATGGACACAGGAGCCCATCAAGAAGCCCCAGACTCCGGCGCGCCCACCAGCGACGCCGGCACAACTGACGACGCCGGCGCAAGCGACAAGAGCGCCGACACAGACATCAAGGGCAAAGGCCCTTTAGTGCCGGAAGTCCGGACTTTTCCGGATCCTGCTCCCGCTGGCCAAGAAGCACCGGCCGCGCCGGAACAGCCCGCACCCGAGACTCCTCCAGCTGACAAGACACCAGCACCGGCCAAGACCACTGCACCGGCCAAGTCCACTGCCCCGGCCCGGACCGGCACGTTGAAGATTCGGATGGCCAAGTCCGGCACACCATCTGCCGCAACTGCTCCTCCTAAGGCAGCGTCCCAGACCAGCTCTGCTCTGGCCCTGCATCTTGGCAGGGCAGCAGCCCGGCCGGGGTACCGGAAAAGCTTCTTCGACACCCCAGAACTCGAGGGCCTCGTCCCTCTTGCGACGAAAAGTGATGAGAGCCTCGGCTCTCTTAAGGAGCAGTGCATTAAGTGGAACGACGCCAGCAACATGGACACTGCGGACTCAAGGAGCAAGAAGCTGGCCGAAGCCAAGACCAGTGGCGACCCAAGCGACTTCCTGGCAGCGAAGCCCATACCGATCGCCAGCGAGCTCCTCAGCATCCAGCAAAGACTTCACAAGTTGGCCTCTGCCACCAACGTAAGTCCTCTCTATTTACACACATATCCCCAGTCCCCGAAAATGTCGGCTGTCCGGGATATGGACATCCGGGATTTTCTCATAGTCCTTTAGCTAGCTTCCTTTGAATTAACTGCCGACATATGAGCTCGATCCGAGCTTCAAATCCTAGTCACCGAGGGCCGGGATAGGTGCGCAGCACCTGTGCCGGGTCTCTAACAATTTCACATCTCTATTATCTTTCAAATCCTCTTGACCGGGATATAAGCTCGATTCGAGCTTCAAATCCTAGTCACCGAGGGCCGGGATAGGTGCGCAGCACCTGTGCCGGGTCTTTAAAAGAATGATCACTTGATAAAATCTTCACTTTAATTACCATGTCAAATTTCTCTGCTGACATTTCAAATCCCGGCATTTTTGCAGCAAATGAACAACACCCGGGCCGACATGTTCCATGAGTTGGTGTGCGAGCACCGGAAGCTATCTGACGCACACAGCAAGCTTCAGCAGGAGCTGTCCCGGAAAGGTAATCTTTGCCGACATACCGCTATATGCCGGATATCTTTCCTCTCTTTACTTTGCAATACTTCTTCTTACCGACCCATAACCTTGTGCCGACATTCTGCAGCTGGCACTGAAAAACAAGTCGCCGCGCTTCTTACGAGGGTGAAAGAGCTTACTGGTATGCCGGATCCTGCTGTTACCCGGATAGCTACTTTATACTTCAAATCCTTTACTCTTTGTCACTGTTTTCTTTCTTCAAATCCTCTTAACTTGAAATCTTTGCAGATGAGAAGGCTGCACTGGAGGCACGCCACCAGGATTGTGTGTCCTCGGTGGATGTGGCCAAGCAACTGGACGACCGGGATGCCGGTCACAAGGCCGAGGTAGAGCAGCTGAAGGGCCGGATCACCGAGCTGCTGGACGAAAAGGAACAGAGGGAGGGCCTACTGAAGAAAACCCACACCCTGCTTGTTACCTCCGAGACTGATGCCGCCAACGCCCACGCTGAACTGGATAGCCTGAAGGAGCAGGCCACCAAATGGGAGGTTACAGTTGCCCAGCTGAATGCCGACCTTGCCCGTAAGCTTCAAATCCTTTCCCCTTTTATCCTTTTCGACATAGTGTAATCTTTTTCGGCGTAGCCTCTATGCCGACATATTTTCCTTTTGCTAACATTGTTTCTATTCTGCAGGCATGTTTCCCGCTTCCGTCGCTGACGTTGAGAGGGCTTTGCAGTTGGATCGAGAAAACCGGGGTGTTCCGGTTGACTCGCCCAACTGGGACATGTCGGAGCAGCTGCTGGCCCTGCAGTCCCGGAAGGAGGCCATGACCCTTTACACTGAAGAGCTCTTCTACGGCGCCCAGGAGGCATTCTCTGCCCTCTGGCCGGGACAAAGGACTCCCACTGATCCGGTTGACCTCGGCAACGACCTGCAGCTTGCCAAGGTTCGCCTCCGGGAGTGGCGAGATTCCGGCGCGAGGGTTGGAGCTGACGAAGCCCTCAGCTACTTCTTGTCTTGGTATGAAAAGGCAGACTTGGAGACTTTGCGCACCGTGCGCGAAGGATCCATCTGGACCACGGATCCGGATCATATCCGTCGCCGCAAGGAGTTGGCCCATAGTTATGTGGACTATGCCGACACCGACAAATTCGTCCGGGACATCCGCGAGCCGGAGAAGAATGACGATGCCGGGACATCTGCTGCTGCTGAGGGTTCCGACTCCAGCCAAGATGAAGGTGAAGCTGAGGAAGCCGACACTGAAGCTCCGGAACAGGCATCTGCCCCGGGCGGAGGTGATGGCTCCATTCCATCTGCTGGGTCCGGCACACCTGAAGCCGCCACTTCGACTGCTACTGCTCCACCTGCTGGCGGCCCCGCGTCTGCCCCTTGAATCTTTGCATCAAAAACACTTTAAGCTTTATCAGATCCCCGGTATGCCGGGTGCAGTTGTAAGATATACGTTTACTTTCCTTTGGTTTGCTATCTGAACAAGTTTTATCTTGGTTTGCTTGTTACTAATGCCGGATCATCTTTTGGCTAAGTCACCGAGTTGTTTTCCTGTTTCCTCAATTTCACAACCTTGGCTACTTGTCTACCTTAATTGGCTTTCGACGTATGAGTCTCAAGGTTGCTTCCTCGAACATACAGTACTTTAACTTTGAGACTTAGACTTCAAATCATCCGACACTTTAAATTTTAACTTTAGCTTTAACGAAAATGTCGGTTCGCTTGCTTTGTATTTCCTTAGCCGTTTTCCATGTGTAGACAATCTCCGGCATCTACTCTTGCTAGCCATGAAGCCGGGTTTCGGACAGCAGCTGAGTCGAAGAGTGGCCTTTGATGCCGACACATTACTAGGCCGACATAGGAAACATTCAAATAAAGCCAGCCGGCATATAACAAAAAACTGTAAATAAACCACAAATATACCTCGGAGCTAGTTACCCGGCTTCTTCGGGATGCCGGTATTTCATTCATTAGTCTTGTGCCGGCACAACACGCCGGCATACAAAGGAAAATATGGAAATACATACATTGTGTTGCTCAGGAGTAAAAGGGGCGCAGTAGAGCTATGTTCCATGGCCTCTTGGTTTCTTCTCCGGACCTGTCCGCCTTATTCTTCTTGGGGTCCTGCGCATCTATAAGATAATAGGCATCATTGTGCAGAGCTCTGCTCACAATGAATGGCCCCTCCCATGGAGGAGTTAACTTATGCCGGCCTTCTGTTCCTTGCTTTAGCCGGAGTACTAGATCTCCCTCTTGAAATCTCCTTGGATTTACCTTCTGCGCATGATAGCGTCTGAGGTTCTGCTGATATACTGCTGTTCTTGACAGAGTTATTTCCCTTGCTTCCTCTAGCAGATCAACATCATTTTCTCTGGCTTCTTTAGCCTCTTCCTCAGTATATAGCACTATTCTTGGTGCATCATGTATTACATCTGTTGGAAGCACAGCTTCTGCTCCATACACCAGGAAAAATGGTGTGTAGCCTGTTGATCTATTCGGAGTTGTTCTTAAACTCCACAGCACTGCTGGCAGCTCATCTAGCCAACATCCCGGAGTTTTCTCCAGGGGCTCTATCAGCCGGGGTTTTATGCCGGATAATACTAGCCCATTCGATCTCTCTACTTGGCCATTGGCACAAGGGTGGGCAACCGACGCAACGTCCAGCCGGATTCCCACCTCCTCACAAAATCTGGCAAATGGCCCTTGGGCAAAGTTTGACCCATTGTCAGTGATGATGCTATGAGGAACACCATATCTCAAGATTATATCCTTTAAGAATTTCACTGCTGTGTGACCATCACACTTGCTTATGGGCTTCACTTCAATCCACTTGGTGAACTTGTCCACCATGACCAGGATATGGGTCATTTTCCCTCTGGCCGGCTTAAAAGCCCCGACCATATCCAGGCCCCAAACAGCAAAGGGCCAGGTTATTGGGATAGTTTTCAGGGCAGATGCCGGCTGATGAATCTGGTGGGCATATCTTTGACACCCATTACATTTCCGGACCAAGTTTTCTGCCTCTTGCAGTGCCGTTGGCCAATAGAAGCCATGCCGGAATACCTTTGCCACCAATGCCCTGGACGAAGCATGGTGACCACACTCCCCCTGGTGAATTTCCCGGAGCATCTCCAGACCCTCCGCAGATTCGACACATCTCTGCAATACTCCGGTGGTACTTCTCTTGTATATTTCTTTGTTGATGATGGTATACGCTTTGGATCTCCTTATAACCCGGCGGGCCTCGGTTTCATCCGCCGGCACTTGACCATCCACCATGAAGTTCATGATAGGACGTGCCCATGAGGGCACTTCCCTGACAGTGAACACTGCCTGATCTATTTCCATCATTTCGACCGACACATAATCGATCTCCATGGGCTGCGAAGTCCCCGGGACTGAAGAATCAGTCCCCGGGTATGCCGGAGCAGTCCCCGGGTATACCGGCACAACCTCTTGGCACATTTTACCCTTGCCTTTAGTTTTGCTCCGGAATACTGTATTAACAGCATATGCCGGCCCAGTCCCCGGGACTGAGGAAACAGTCCCCGGGTTATCCGTCTTGGCTCCGGCATCTATCTCCATTGGAACTGCTTCGTCTGGACCTGGCGGGACATAAATGGAGGATGACTCCGGCGAGGGTTTGATCGATGGCTTCCTCAGATGCTCCAGCGAAATGCCGGGTGGGATTGAATCTCGGGAAGACCCCAGCTTGGATAATGCATCGGCTGCATCGTTCTGAGCCCGGAGAACGTGCCGGAACTCACAACCTTCAAAGTAACCACTTAACTGCTGCACCAGGAAACGGTATGATGCCATGTTAGCATCATGCGCGTCCCATATGCCGGAACACTGCTGAATCACTAAGTCAGAATCCCCGAAGCACATAATCCGGCGAATTCCTATGTCCTTAGACACCTTCAGGCCATGCACAAGTGCCTCATATTCCGCCACATTATTTGATGCTGCAAAGTGAATCTGCAGGACGTATCTCAGCTGGTCATTCTTTGGTGAACTGAGAACTATGCCGGCACCCAAGCCATGGATTGTCTTGGACCCATCGAAATGCATCCTCCAATAATTGGCATCTGGCAATGGTGGCTCATACTGTATCTCGGCCCAGTCAATAAAGAAATCAGCCAAGACCTGGGACTTGATTGTATCCCTCTTATCGTACTGCGGTGTATATGGTGAAAGCTCTATTGCCCATTTTGCTATCCGGCCGCTGGCATCTTTGTTGCCTATAATTTCCGAGATAGGGGCCTCAGCCACTACCCGGATTGGATGCTCTTGGAAGTAATGCTTGAGCTTCTTAGCCGCCATATAGACACCATAGGTCATCTTCTGATAGTGGGGGTAATTTTGCTTTGAGGTGGAGAGGACTTCACTCAGATAATATACCGGCCGCTGCACGGTTTTGCCTCCTTCCTCTCGCTCTACTACCACCACAGCACTGACAACTCGGTTGGTTGCCGCTATATAGAGCAACATTGGCTCCCGGGGCATCGGAGACGCTAATACCGGCGCTGTTGACAACAACTGTTTCAATTCCTTGAAAGCTGCATCTGCTTGCGTTGTCCAGACAAATGTGTCGGACTTTTTCATCAACTGATATAACGGCAGGGCTTTCTCTCCCAGCCGGCTTATGAAACGGCTCAGGGATGCGAGGCACCCAGTGAACTTCTGTACTTCCCTCAAATCTGTCGGCGGCTTCATCCTTTCTATGGCACGAATCTTGCCGGGATTCACCTCAATACCCCGGCTAGAAACAAGGAAACCGAGCAGCTTGCCCGCCGGCACACCAAAGGTGCACTTAGCCGGATTCAACTTCATCCGGAATCTCCTCAGGTTCCCAAAGGTTTCCCGGAGATCATCTATGAGAGTCTTGCTCTCCTTGGTTTTTATGACGATATCATCGACATATACCTGCACATTTTTATCTATCTGATCGTGCAAACACTTTTGCATACACCTTTGGTAAGTTGCGCCGGCATTTCTTAAACCGAACGGCATAGTGAGATAGCAATAAGCCCCGTACGGGGTAATAAAGGATGTCTTTATTTGATCTGGCTCAAACAAGGGGATCTGGTGGAAACCAGAATAGGCGTCTACAAATGATAACAGTTCACATCCGGCTGTGGAATCAATCACTTGATCGATCCGAGGCAGCGGGAATGGATCTTTAGGACATGCCTTGTTCAAGTTGGTGTAATCAACACACATCCGCCATACTTTCACTATGACGGGCTCATCTTTCTTCTTTTCCACCAAAACCGGATTAGACACCCAATCCGGATGAAGTACTTCCTTGATAAAGCCAGAGGCTAAGAGCCTGGCCACTTCCTCCCATATGGCTTTCCTTCTATCGCCGGCATTCCGCCGGAGCGGCTGCTTCACTGGCTTAGCATCGGGCCTCACATGCAATGCGTGCTCAGCCAGCTCCCTCGGCACACCTTGCAGGTCCGAAGTAGACCATGCAAAGATATCCCGATTCTCACGGAGGAAGCTGATGAGCTCGCTTTCCTATTTGGGATCCAAACTTGCCCCAACCAGGGCATGGCGCTCCGGGAAAGCTTCATCCAGAGGCACCTTTTTGACTTCCTTGCCTACTTGAAAAGA
Organism: Dactylis glomerata; assembly: GCA_007115705.1. Classification (NCBI taxonomy): domain Eukaryota; kingdom Viridiplantae; phylum Streptophyta; class Magnoliopsida; order Poales; family Poaceae; genus Dactylis; species Dactylis glomerata. The sequence goes on from QXEO01000112.1 coordinate 584,376, forward strand.
AGCACTGCCGCCGGGATTTGTCATGCCCGGCATATATTTGCCGGCCACGACCGTCTCAGCAATCTCCACTGCTCGCTTGAGCCTCTTCCTTTCCTCTGCAATGATCAGAGTCTCGGCCAGATTGGATCCGGCGGTGGCACATGCCATCGAACGCTTGTAATCACCAATGATGGTGATCACTCCTTTGGGTCCCGGCATCTTCATCTTCAGATACGCCACATGCGTAGAGGCCATGAATTTTGCCAGTGCCGGTCTACCCAGCAAAGCATGGTAGGGGCTCTCCAGATCAACCACCTCGAACATGAGGTTTTCCACCCTGCAGTTATCCCGGCTGCCAAACATGACATCCATCCGGATCTTGCCCATCGGCGCACACGAAAGTCCCGGCACAATGCCGTGGAACGTGGTCTTGCTTGGTTCCAGCATATTTTCCTTGATTCCCAGCTTCTCCATCGTATCCCGATACATGATGTTGATGCTGCTTCCATTATCAATGAGGACCTTGCTGAATCTCACGTTATTAGCCGGCCCGACGAATGTCGGATCCATCACCAGAGCATATCCGCCGGGATTTGGCATGATCCGGGGATGATCTGCCCTGTCCCAGCCAACAGCCTGGTCAGACCAGTACATCAGCTTTGGCACAGCCGACATAACGGCATTCACCTCCAGACTCCGCCGGTACAAGCTCTGCTTGTCTGTTCTCTCGGTCTCAAAGACCATATAGCTCTGATCATACTCCTTGTACTCATTCCGGCCCGCTCCTGGGCCTCCGGCGTTATATTCCGGATTATAGCTCTGGTCAACTTGATTTACGCCGGCATTTCCGGCGTTGCTCTGATTCCCAGGATTACCCGGCCTAGGTGGGACTGCAATTGTATTAGCACCTGTCAACGGCGATGGAGCTGCCGGGACAGAGGGTCTAGCCGGTCCCCAGGGACCTGCACGACCTGCCAATATGTCGTCCAGCCACGAACAGTTCCTTGTCAAATGGTTTGCCGGCTTTCCCGGCTGGAATGTGTGAAACACACAAGGCTTGTCCATGGCAAGACCCACAGTATACTTCGGCCACTGCTTCTTCTGGCCGGCGGCTCCGCCGGCATTCTTGTTGGTCCAGACATTCTTCTTCTGGAACGGCTGTGCTTGCTGCTGCGGCTGCTGCTGATAGTTCTCATATCTCGGACGCTGGCTACTGCCGGCGCCCCCTTGCTCTTCCTCCACAGCTGCAACTTGTGCTGCTCCGTACCGATAATCCGGCCGCTCATCTCTCCTCTTATTCCGGTTATCCGGGCGATAGAACTGCCCTGATCTCCCGGCATTGCTGGTGTTCCCCTGGGTTTGCCCCTGTCCTTGTGAATCGAGACTGGGCTGCTTGGGATCTCCCAGAGCATAACTATCAGCGATCTTGATTGTTTCGGCCAGCGTGGCCGGCATTTGCCTCTGAAGCTTTTGCCACAGCATGGTGCCATGTTGGCACCCATGAGCGAACCACATGATGGCCTGCTGCTCATTGATTCCTTCGCAGGAATTGCGCAACGTGCACCACCTGGTCAGATAGTCACGGTCAGTCTCATTCACTCCTTGCCGGCAGTTAGCCAGCTGCTGCGGACGGTTGGGCCTCTTGTATGTACTGGTAAAGTTCGACACAAACTGCTCTTCGAAATCAATCCAGCCGTTGATACTCCCGGCCGGCAAATTATTCAGCCATATCCTGGCTGGACCTTCCAACATCTGCGGCACATATCGTACCGCCCATCTGAGGTTTCCTCCGGCGATGTTCACCGCTGTGGAGTAATCCTCCAACCAATCTTCCGGCTTCGTACTTCCATTATATGTCCTCGCGCCACGCGCGAGCTGGAAGTAGTAAGGCACCGGCTCCCCCATAATCCGGGGTCCGAAACACATAGGGCCCGGAGCTCCTTGTCTCTCCACCAACTCTGATTGGTGGAGCTTGTCCAGCTTGAAACGTGCATCATTGGCTTCCAAGGACCGAGGTCCAAGCCGGGATGCTATTGGGCCTGCGATCATCTGCTGCTGCTGCTCCGGCTGATGCTGCTCACTATGCCGGCCTTGCTGATTCTGCTGCTGATATCCCGCCCTGGCAAGGGCGGAATTGCCGTCATCCTCTCGGTGTCCCGGATGGCCTGCACCCTGCTGCTGCGCTGCACCTCCGGCGCCCTGTTGCTGACGCCGGACTGCACTGTTACTCCGGCCACCACCGGCCGCTGCTGCTTCATGCCCGGCCGGCATACTCTGGCCGGGCTTCTTGCTGCCGACATACTTGTCAGCTTGGCCGACATTCTTCTGCACCACCGCCTGCTTTCCGGCGGCAGCCGGATCGTACACCTGGATCTGCTTGTCCCGGCGGCCAGAGGTCACACTTCCGGCACGCCGGGCGCTAGGATGCGGGGACGAGGCTTGGCCCCTCGACCTCGCGCCGGCACCTCCTGCCGACACAATGAACTGGGATGCCCCGGCACCTGGGTTTGCCTTCTTAAAGGCCTCCTGCTGCTTTGTAGCTTCAGACAAAAGTTGGTTAAGCCGGGCTTGCTGCTCACGCAGTGCTTCGCCGGATAAACAAGATAAATCCTTAGCTACCTCGGCCGCTGCTCTAAGGTTCTTTACTGGCGAACTATAGACTACCTTAGGCACAGTACTAGTTGCAGTATGACTCTTATCTCTAGCATCTTTTCCTATCTCAGCATTAAGATTTCTGCCTCTAGTTCTAACCTCTTCTATCCGGCTAGGCCGCATTACTACAGGAGTAAAACCATGGGCTGCCTCATACTCACGGAGTTGCCGGTTAAACCGTTCGCGCTCCTGGTTCATGGCCAGGGCCTCGTCGACGAGGGCCTGACGAGATCCCTCCAGGACCTCCCTTGTCTGCTCCAGATCAACGCCGGATCGCACCGGCTCGAGAAGCCGGTCGATGATGGGAAGAAGAACCTCGCCCCTAGCCGGCACACCGGAAGTGCCGGCCAGGTTCTCCGCACGCTCCAACGGAGGACGCGCCGACCTCTTGACCTTCGGCGGCTCCGGAGGAGAAGCTCCGACCGCTGCTGCTTTGCCGGCATCCTCCGCCGGCGGCACGGATGTGCCGGCCATCATCACCTCAGCCGACTCTACTGAGCGAGCGCTACGCCCAGCGTGAGCCAGCCGATGTGACGGAGGATCCGACGCCACCAGCACCTCCTTCCTGCAAATTCTCTCAGTTCCCACGTACACCTCGTGGGAACCGAAAGACATAATCCGGCCATCCCTGGGGAACGGCCGGCCACCGAGACAACCGGCGTTGTCACTGACGAAACTGAGCGAACCTAGCCTCTGGACGAGGCCAGAGACCACGCGCACTCCCGAAGCTGCTATCATAGACCCCGTCCGAATGAACACTCCGCCCAGCATATCGATCTGATGCCCCACGGTGGGCGCCAAATGTCGTCGTGGTGAAACAACATATGCCATAGGATGGCTTAAATGGGGGCCGACTAGATGCTGGAGGATTCGGGAGAGGGGAACGAGCTAAAAAGCACGACAGAAAGAGACACTGATCTACCCAGGTTCGGGGCTCTCGTAAGGAGATAACACCCCTACTCCTGCTCTACTGATTGTATATATGGATCGATGTAGTACACCACAATGGTGCTTCCAAGCTCTCTGCTAGAGAAGGAAGATGAACTGGTAAGTGTAAGAGTACAGAGTGACCAACCAACAACTATCAGCCAACGTTCAACCCTTTACCAGGGCTCCCTATGCCACCTTATATAGTGGTGGCCAGGGTTACAACGGTCATACAAGACCACAAGACAAGGGCTACACTCCAAACAGGAGCTGGTGGCGATGGCAGAGACCCTTGACTTCGCCCCTGATTGCTCTCGATGGGACGCCATATCCCTGTACCTTGTACCTCTTGAACTGTGGCCTTACCTCCGTGCGGTAAGCTCGTACTTGTGCACAGTGAGGGTAGGTAACCTCCACTGTGCACCCTGCCATCTTACTCTGCTACCATGCTTGGATGTTTTCTTCCTTGATTGTAGGGATGTGACACCTTGGTTGACTTAAGCATCCCGGATATGACCGTTGGCCATACCCAGGACTTATATGCCGGACCAACGACCTACGAGGGTCGGGTAATCCGGCCTCCCCTGCTCCTGCACAACACACCAAATAGTTAGGCCAGCATATCTGAGTATATGCCGGCACACATATATCAGTATTCCGGCTATGCCGGCATATCCAGACACCAGCCGGGATACACATTATATGCCGGCCTGGCCGATGCTCTTATATTCCGGCCAGGCCCTTCCTTGATAACCCGGCATAAAGTCAATCATAGACCTTGTGTCTCTCTAGTCTCTTGACCCTACCGGGGGTCATCCCCCCGACAGGTAGTGCAAAAGGATCCTTGGGGCAAGCCTTGTTGAGGCTAGTGTAGTCGATACACATTCGCCAAGTGTTATTCTTCTTCAGAACCAAGACTAGGTTTGCAAGCCAATCAGGGTAAAACACCTCCATGATAAAGCCGGCTGCAAGGAGCTGGGCTATCTCCTCGCCAATAGCTTTCCTCTTTTCTTCTGCAAAGCGCCGCAGCGGTTGCTTCACCGGCTTGGCATCCGGCCTAACGTTGAGTGAGTGCTCAGCCAGCTCCCTCGTCACACCTGGCATGTCCTTTGGAGACCATGCGAAGATGTCCCGATTCTCACGGAGGAAGCTGGTGAGCTCGCTTTCCTATTTAGCGGAAAGGCTGGTGCCGATGATGACGTACTTGGAGGGATCACTCTCATGCAGCAGGACCTTCTTGGTGTCGTTGGCCGGCTTGAACTGCTCCACCGGCGACTGGCGAACCGGCACATCTTGCTGGGCGAGCTCCACGCGATGTAGAAGCTGCCGTTTCTCCTCGGTGATGACCAGCGCCTCTGCCAGCTGCGACCTCTCCTTTGCGCACGCCAGGGACTTCTTGAAGCTTACCGTGAGAGTGATCACACCCTTGGGCCCTGGGAGCTTCATCTTCAGATAGGCGTAGTGCGGCACCGCCATGAACTTCGCCAGAGCCGGACGACCAAGCAGCGCATGGTAGGGACTACTGATGTCCACCACCTCGAACCAGATGGGCTCGCGGCGGCTATTCCCTTTCTTCCCGAAGAGAACCTCCAGCTGCACCTTGCCCAAAGGGGTGCAAGAATGCCCAGGCACGATGCCATGGAAGGTGAGCTGGCTCGGTTTCAGCTGAGCAAGCAGGATGCCCAACTTCTCCAAAGAGCTTCGGTAAAGAAGGTTGATGCTGCTGCCGCCGTCGATGAGCACGCGGGAGAACCGACACATGTGCGTGTCAGAACACACCACCGGGTCCAGAACCAGAGCGTATTCTCCAGGGCTGGGCATCAGCTGAGGATGGTCCTCGCGCCCCCGGGTTATGGCCACCTCAGACCAATGCATGAACTGGGGCTCTGCCGGCATCACAGCGTTCACCTCTGCCTCATGCCAAAGGTCGTTCCTTTTGTCCTTGCCGGGGGTAGTGAAGATGTGATATTGCTCAACATCCGCCGGGAAGTCATCATCTTGATCCGGCTCGCCTCCGGCCAGGTCCTGTTGTTGGTCCTCCCGACCTCCAGCCGGCTGCGCTAGCAGTGCTCCGGGGATCTGCCGAGCGCGTTGCTCCAGCTCTCTCATGAACTGGCACTAGCGCGTGGAGTGGGTCGCTTCCCTGCCCGGGGAGTTGTGGAACTTGCATGGCTGGTCAAGTGCAACATCGAGGGTGTACTTCCCTCTTTGCGCCCCTGACTACTGCCGGCAGCCTCCGGGCCTCCTTGGTCAGAAGCCACTCGCTTTGAGCTAGCAGATCCTCGGGGGAACGCCCCGACGCGGTCAAGCCACAGGTGGACGTGCAGCGCCGACGGGCGAGTCTGGGACTCTGGCCTTGGCGCTGGTACTGGGACCTGACATGGCTCGCCTGCGCCTCCGCCTTGCTGGGCACGGCGGCCTTGCGCGTTGCTGCACGGAGCGCGGCCGCGCTGTCCGCGCCCTCCATGGCCTCGGCTCGTCGATGGCGATCGCTGGATCTGGCTAGGACCCGCGGTGGCGAAGCTGCGCCACAGATCGCGAGCAAGCTCAGCTGGTGCATCTCCATGTGCGTCGTAGAACTCGCTGAGCGTGGTGCTCGCGCGGCGCCGGTTGACCTCGTCCTCAGCCACCTTGCTGAGGAGGACGAGGCGCGTCCGCTCTAGGGCCTCTGCGACCTGGGCGGGGTCGATGACGTGGTCAAGCGGTGCGCGCAGGTCCACGACGGTGACGCCCGAGGTGTCCTGCTCTGGGAGTGGAGCGTTCTGCTCTAGCGGAGGAAGGCATTCGAGCGGCGGGTGCGCGGAGCGCAGTTGGTCGCTGCCTTCCTCGTCTCCCAGGGCCATCACTTTGACCATGGCGCCAAAGTCACAGCTTTCGCCACAACTTGAGCCTCTATCTCTGAGAGGATCGAGGACGTCAGTTACCTCCTCCGGGAAGGGCTTGGCGACGTAGAAGCAGTGGCTGCCGATGTCCAGGAAGGAGCCGCTGCCGAAGCCGTTCCCAAAGCAGTCCAGGTTGTCGCTGATGCAGTCGAGGGTGCCGAACCTCCAGACGAGGCCGGAGGCGACCCTCTCGCCGGGGATCGATGGGGATCCCGGCCGGAACTTGACTCCGCTCGCCGCCGCGCTTTGCCCCACGGTGGGCGCCAACTGTCGTAGGGATTTAGGGACAGTAGCCATGGGTAGGCTTATCGGAGGGGCTCGACAGTGGAGACGAGGGGCCCGGCTCAGTATTTATGCCTACAGAGACACCACGGTTTACCCAGGTTCAGGGCCCTCCCAGGTGGAGGTAAAGCCCCTACTTCCTGCCTGCTTCGTATTATGTGTACAGTATCGATTACAGTGCTCCTCGAGCTGTTCGGGCTGGAGGAGGAAGAAGAAGATCGGATCCCCCCAGACTAAGGGTCCAGGCCCCCTTATATAAGCGGGGGCCTGGTTACAGGTTAGGTGGCATTCCGGCCGGCTGCCGGCTCCTCCGTGGCCACGTCCTTGGCATGATCCCCTCGCCCTGCTCTGACGGTTCCGCTTTATAAAGTACCTTTCCCCTGGGACCGGTATCTGGGAGGCATATGCCCTCCCTTTTGCCTTGGATCCTATCGTGGGGAAGGGTCCTCGGTTGCTGATTGGCTGGACTTGGTCATGGCGCTCGTCACTCCTGTCCTTGGCCCCTGCCGCTCTTGTCGGGGCAAGCCCACTTTCGGCAAAACAGCCGTTGGTGGGCTTTTGTCTTCATCGCCCGGCTCTGGCCTTCCTTGATGGAATCGCCAGCCGGCTGCTGGCACAGCCAGCCCTCTGGGCCGAGCCGGTCTTCTTATCTTCGAGCCATGGAGACTCCTGGGATGCCAGCCGGCAAGTAGCTTGGCACGTGGCATGCCCCATAAGTCATCCCCACGACACTTTATGATGCACCTCCTCCGCCATCTCTTTTCAAAACCTTTTTCAATGCATATGCCAAATGGAAATCCCGATCTATGTGACTCATGGAACAGACTAGGCAAGTTAGTTAGTCGAGAGGGTGCCATTATAGGTCCTCGTGTGGTTGTACGCTTGGTCTTGGTTCAAGAGGTGAGAACTCGGGTCCTAAGTTTGGCAAGAATGAGTCAAATAACCACATCCCAATGTGGCGGCTCATCCAAGCCTTTAAGCATGTTTCAACAAACTTCACTGATCATACCACAACATCTGTCATACTAGGTTCATTCACAGCTCGGATTCATCAACTAGATGGATCAGAGGTTACCAACTAAGCATGGCTAAGCATAGTAGATATAGAGGCTCTAGCAAAGCACACAAGCGAAACCTAGTCATGCTAGGAACAGTGGATTAGGTAATTTAGGCGACAAAGATAGAAACATGCATCCGAGAGGATAACTCTAACTATCGATAAAAGACATTTGAATCATATGCGATAAATAGCAGAGCTTAAGATACTTTGAAATCATAGGTTCAGATATGATTGCTTGCCTTGTCCTTCAGTGGACGGGTACAGATCTTCAGCGGTGTTCGTCTCGAACTCGGGCTCGGTTCCTATCGCGAAGAACCAAATACCGGAAAGGAAGAACACAATCAACATAAATGCATCGATGCGCAAGCAAGCATGATGATATGACAAGTTTAGGATGCTCAAAATAAACCCTAATACTAGCTAGTCAAGTAGTGGGGTTTTCGGACGACTCCGAAGCAGTGATCCGACAAACCCTAAATTAAGCCGGAGGGGGTACAATTTGGTTCTTCTAAATTAAGCAGGTTCAAAGTTGATTAGCAATGCATGATATTGACACAAACAGGTAGAGTTCATTTTTCTGAGCATTTTGATATGTAATTCATATTTTTCTGATAAACAGGGAATAAAATATGAATTTAACAAGTTTCGGTTATTTTCTGAAATTGAAAAAGGCTGCAGGACTTTTTGTACCTAGGGTCTGTTGACCCTTGGTCGCTGACTGGAGGGGCCCGAGGCCCACTCGCAGGCAGGCCACGCTGGCACAGAGGCCAGGCAGCTCGGCCATGGCGGGCTCCTACAGGTGGACATGGAGGCGGCGCTCCGGCGCGGGAACCCGAGGGGGAAAAGGGTCCTCTCGGACCCTGGGCTCACCAGGAGCTGGCAGGGGAGGTCGATGGGGCCGGAGGCGGATGGACGGCGGCGAGCTCGGGTGACTGTGGGGAAAACGGCGATGGTCGGCGGTGACTCTGGGCTTCTCCGGTCGATTCCGTCTGCGAGGAGGATGAGGGAGGCGAGGCGGAGCTGGGGCGAGCTCGGAGGAGGCCGGGGTGGCGCAGAACGGTGAGGGGAGGCAACGGCCGTGGTGGCGAGCTCGGGCTAGGGTTGCAGGGGCTCGGGAAAGGGAAAGAAGGGGAAGAGAGAGAGAGAGAGAGAGAGAGAGAGAGAGAGCAGGGCGGCGGCGGAGGGCCTTTATAGGCCGGCGACGGTCGGCGGCTTCGATCTCGGCCGACGGGGCGAGGCGGTGGCATCGGGTGGCCTCTGCAGTGCCACCGTGCTGCTTCTTCTCTAGGACGAAGATGACGAGGAGGTAGGATGGCCTAGGCCCTGTTGGGCTGCGCCAGAAGAGGAAGGGAAGGAAGAGGAGTTGGGCTGCCGGCCCAAACAAGGAAGGATCCCCTTTTTTTTGTAAACAACTTTTTCTGATTTTTTTTGTTCTCAAGCTAGTTTGCAAATTTGCCAAATATTTCGTGAAACAAGCTTCTAAGTAAAGTTAAAATATTCTCTAACATTGGCAGAAGCTCCATAATTTTGTTTGCAAATCCTTTTTCAAAACATTTCGAAAGCATTTTGAATAAAGAAGAGTTGCACATGTTAGGGTTTTCTTCTTTGATTTGAATTCAAGTTTTACTCAAGTGCAGAACAAAATGCATGCAATGAAGATGACAAGTGCTTTATTTATTTAACAAGCATGGGATGTTACACCCTTTTCCACCCCCTCGAGTGTGGACTTAAGCTTGGCAACATCTGCATGGCGGAAGTATCAGCACAGTATTGATCGGATAGCATAAAAGGTACTTGAACTTGTCTAAGACAAAAGAAAATTACCGCTGTTCTGAAGTTGCTGTTGCAAGTCCGCCACTAGAGCACTTTTCTCCGCCAGCTCCTTGTCCTACGAGCTGATGACCTAGACCAGGTCCTCCACGACTTTCTTGTAATTCTGGCAAGATGATATGAAGTGTTCGTCACTCTTAGAGCTTTACGCCGGATATCCATCCGCCATAACGCTCGGGGGCTACTCACGATGATTTTTAGTCACTCTTAGAGCTTTATGCCGGATAGTTATCCGCCATAACGCTTGGGGGCTACTCGGTACGAAATTTTCAAGTTCTCTTTAGAGTACTGTATAATATGACAGCGCTCGAGGGCTGTGCTATGCAAAATCTTAAAGTAGTTTCTCTTAGAGCTCCATAGCGGATTATCTATGACAATCCGCCATGGCGCTCGGGGGCTACTGGGAGTACATACCTCTTTAACAGTACTGGTTCTCTGAACAAATGCTGACATGGCTGTTGACACATGGTTACTGGCCTCCTCCTGCAAGTGGTCAAGACGGAAAAGATCTTTTGTTTTCTTTTTCCACTTTGGGGCCTCCCCAGCTCCTGCGCCCATCTCGACCGCTTTCCCGCTGAAGCTCACCTTCTTTGCACTTTTAGCAGGATGGGTGGAGGGCTCAGCATCTTTTTCTGGGGCATCCGCCATCTTGTTACCACTTTGGGTAGAAGTGGAAGGCCCAGTTGGGCGGACAGGAGCGTCAGGTGTGGGCGGAACGGCAGCAGGGGATGGTTTAGTCCTTGGAGGCTTCTGGCCAGCAATTTTACTTCTCCTATACACAAAGTCAGTCATGGATCAGAACAAGTCAAGTTATAGGTATGGAAGCAAAAAAAAAGGGATATCTTCCTTACTTCCGCTCTGGCAGGTTGATAGTGGCGGAATGCTCAGGCACGATGTCCAAGTGACCACGTAGAGCAGGGGATGGATGGCGGGAGACAACCCTCTTGCCTAATCCACGTACACGCCTGCCTGCGCCGCGAACACCGCGGGGTACCGTCGCTGCAGGCTCATCTGCCACAATCTCCTCTTCCGACATCTTTTGTCTTTTTGGAGATGAGGATGTTTCGTCCTCATCGTCGGTGAGCTCTTTCGTCCGGGGATAACGGACGAGATAGCTCTGCTCGGAAGGCAGAAGGGAAGAAAGCTACAGAAAGATGCAAAGTTATTCAAGGAAAATAAATGGTTATGGCGGAACAGGGAGACACACCTCTGGACAGCTACCGTTCTCGTACATGGGGATCTTCGGCGTCAAAGGCTCATCCCGCCCCACCTTAATGATGTTGCGGATTCGGCGTTCGATTTCCTCAGCAGATAGTTCCTCCTTGGAATAGCACTGAGGATCGTCAATCCCGCTATATTTGCACATCAGAGCTGTACGATATTGAAGAGGCTGAATCCGCTGTGAGATCCAGCAGTGGATGGTATCAACACCTGTCAGCCCAGAAAAGACAAGTTTTGAAATCCGTCGTGAGCATAGTTGACATTCGTCATCCATGGTAAAGTCGTCCATGACACCCCAGCTATCCTGCTCCTTGGCGGGGCCATCAACAAAAGACCGCAGGCCGTACTTCCTTTCAGGAGGGGCCTGGTTAGCCTGATAAAAGAATGATCCCCGCCATCCTTTTGCAGAATCATGCGGGATAATATAGGGGTATGATTTCCCGCTCCGAGGAACAAAGGAGACCGATCCGCAATTGCGAGGATCTCCGTTCGCATCCCGGTTGTGGCGGATGTTAAAATATAGGCGGAATAAGTCTCCGCGTGGGTTGATACCCAGATATCCCTGCACAGCACGACAAATCCCGCTATAACTGTGAAGCTATTTGGTGCAATATGGTGTAGCTGTAACCTGTAGTGCCAGGGTACTCCCTTCAGGAAGTAGGATGGCGAAAGGCTGAAGCCTCTGTCGATGTGGGACTTCAGCATAACAACCTCCCCATCTGAAGGGGCTGGCATTGTTGCACCAGGATCGACCCGCCATCTGGAAATCTCCTTGGCTGCTATCCGTCCTTCCTGCTCCAGTGAAGATAGAGTTCCCTCTTCTAGATTGCAGGGATCCCAGCCACCTCCCGAGGTCTCAGGCATGGTAGACTCTGTGTCAGATGACCGCGCTGAGCTTTCTGCGGCTTCAGACTTTGAGGCTTGACGTGGCGATTCTGGGTCCATAGCGGCTAGGGGAGTGGCGGAAATGACTTCCAAGATTTCGAGCGAGGCCGAGGAAGATGATGCCAGCTTATGGCGGGAAAAGCTACCGGCGGCGAAGAACTTTAGCGGTGGCTCGTCGGAGATGACGAAGCTCTCGTGGGGGCGCCGAGGAGAGAGAATGTGTCGGGGGTGAATGAGGTGTGACCGGCGGGGGGTGAGAGGCCGGGGTATATATAGGCCCCGGACCTCGAGATTCGTGCCCGCCATCACAACCGCCTGTCCTGATTGCAGAAACCCTAATCCGGCAACACGTGTCCAGGGGTAAAAAAGTAACTTTAGTAAAAATAGTGCATGCGCTGTGAATCTTGCCCTAGAAGGAACTACGTGCCGAAATTTACGGCGGATTTCTATGGTATGATCCAACGGATCCCGAAAATCTCGCCAAGTTAAAACCATGTCGCTTGATCCGCTATTTACGGTGGATTGATAGATGAAGGGAAGAGGAACATCAAGAAACCACCATCTAGACGCAGAACAGAAGAGGAGCCATGGTGGATATGCTTCGCCAAGGACATGTCATGGCGGACGGAGATGGTGATCTTGAAGTTCCCTGGGGGCTACTATTGGGGATATACCAAATGGGTATACCAGCGACGTAGTCCTAAACCAGCAAGCCAGGGTGGCCCATCGAGGTGGTATAGCGGATTGCCTACCGGGCGGCCCAGTTGCTGGAGATACCATGGCGGTACTGGACGTAGGCGCTTATGGCGGATCCGGAGACAAGCCCATGGCGGGTTGCCTTGTAGTACATGCATAGGATTTAGTCTAGGACTCCAAGTTGTATCCGCTCCGGTACCACCATGTAGCCCACGCCAGGCGCCTTTATAAGCCCGGCGTGGAGAAGCCCTTGAGGCACAACTCAACATCTTAGGTTACGGCCAATCGCATAGCGAAACAGCCAACCTCCTCATTGTAATCGAGCACTTGTTGCCATATAGTGAATTATAGCAGCACGTAGGGTCTCACCACCGTTGCGGGATCTGAAGCTGGGTAAACTCGTGCTACCACCATCCCGGATCGCTCCTCCGTGTTCACCCCCTTCCACAAACCGCCATATCCCTACCCCTATGGCAGATCTGTTGATGAAACCACGACAATCCCGCTCAGCGACGAGGACGGCGCTTGCAGTTCTTGGGGTCGCCGCGATGTAGAGCAGCAAGGGCTCGCGGAATGTTGGGGCAACCATGATCGGTGGGCTTGTGAGATACCTCTTCAACTCGGCGAAGCTCCTCTCTTGGATACTTTGATTGTCACCAAGGTGCCCTCTCAAGAGGAGGCTGTGCTGGTTAAATCACTAGAAGTCCCTCCTAACAAGAGTACTCATGTTTGCGCTTCCAAGCATCTGAAGAAGGCGGGGGTAGCGAGTACTTCTATTGAGGTTCCTCGACCCACAGCTTCTTCAGAAAACGTGAGTAATGCTTCCTATGCTCGCTTTTTCGTTGCTTGATTTTTCCTGACATATTTTTGTTCTGCAGACTTTGATGCAAAAATTTCTCTCTCTTGGTGCTGAGTGCGTCGGTTTTCAGGAGACTAATCAAGCCTCTCAAGGTATGTCTGTTTTTTGCTTGTGGCTCCACTTGTTCTTGTGTCTTCCCATGATTTCTTACTATCTTTCCTTTTCTGAATTGTAGTCGCTTTGGTCGCGGCCAATGCTCGCATATCGGCTCTGGAAACCGAACTTAATGCTGCTAGAGAAGCTTGGGAAGGTGCAAACGCCACTAAGGTTGCTGCTGAGAATGTCACTAAGTCAGCAGAGACCAAGGCAAAAAAAGCTGAAAAGGCACTTTCTGATGCCGATCAGAAGCAAGTCCAACGAGAACGGGCTATAGCCGAGCGGCTTGACAAGATTTTAGTTCTTTTTGGCAGTAAGTGTTGTGTTTGTCTTTTTTGGCTCCTTGCTCAGATTTGTATTGCTGACATTTTGTTTGCTTTCGTTGGCTTGTTTATCTGTGGTGCAGCAGAGAAAATTGGAGTATCTTGGAAACTTCGACAGCCAGATACTGAAGACCCTTTGCTGGCTGCGGTGGATTTGTTGGAATCGAACTGGAAATTAGTCCAGAAAGTTCTTCAGTTGACTCGTCGCGTGCTGATGCGGGTATTTGTCGGGTTGTGGCCGAAGAAGAAGGAGGAGATGCCGGTCGACAACCTCAAAAAGCTTGCCGAGGCCTTTGACACCCTCAAAGATCCTGTGCTTGGAATGAAGGGCAGGTTAGTAAAATGGGGTGTTGAAGGGGCAATTGCACTTGCTCAATCGCATGGCGAAGAAGAAGATTGGGAGAAGCTTAGCACTTCCCATGCTCGTCCTCTTTCAGAGCTGTTGGGGTTCTTCAAGAAGGCGAAGAAGTACACGCCATGCATTGTGTCTATTATCACTCCTTCAGTGGCTTCTTCGACTCATGCGCCTAGCACTTCGACTCCTGTGCCAAGTACCTTGATGCCTCCGCCAAGTGTCGATGATGATTCTTCTGCTCCTTCTACTTCCACGGAGCCTGCTGCTGAGGTGGTGTGGAATTTAGCCTTTTCTTCTTTTGAGTTAATGTAGTAGAACTTCCATCCTTCGCCTGATAATATATCGGGGAACTCTGTATTTCCTATAAATATTTTTGCTTTATGAAGTGTTGCGCTTGGTCACTCGATGTGTTTGTGAGTTGTTTTTCCTTTCATTCTTTTGCCTTCCAGCCTGTGTATGTTGGTGGATCGTCGACTCATGATCGCGACTCGCCACCCGCTGATGGCGTGTAAGTAACACGCCGTTGGGAACCCCAAGAGGAAGGTATGATGAGCACAGCAGCAAGTCTTCCCTCAGTTGTGAAACCAAGGTTTATCGAACCAGTAGGAGAAAGCCAAACTTTAGAAGGTTGATGCTCGCTAGCTTCGCGACAGCTCCGGACAATTTATAAGGCGCCTCGTCCAGGGCTTTGCTTTGCACCAACAGCAACGTGGAACCTGCACACAACACAAACAAGAACTTTGCCCCAACTTACGATGAGGTTGTCAATCTCACTGGTTTGCTGTAAACAAAGGATTGAGCGTATCGAGTGGTAAAAGGGTAATAGTATGCAAGTAAAAGTAAATAGTGCGAGTAAAAGTAAACGGTATAGCAATGTAAAGGAAATTGGACTAGGGTCCACAGTTCACTAGTGGTGTCTCTCCATAAGATAAATAACAACATGCTGGGTAAATAAATTACAGTTGGGCAATTGATAGAATAAAAATAACGTACATATGTCATGAGGATCACTATGAGATTCACTCTGGGCATCACGAAAAATACATAGACTGTAATCCAACTGCATCTATGACTAATAATCCACCCTCCGAATGTCGTCCGAGCAACCATCGGGTATTAAGTTGCGAACAACGGATAACTGCATTAAGCAAAGTGCGTAAAGTAAACAAAGCAAATGACCTTGGAAACAAGAATGTTGTTTTCTCCCTAGTGGCAATAGCACATATACAACCTTAGAGGTTTCTATCACTCCCCCGGATTACTAGAGGCATGAACCCAACTATCGAGCATAAATACTCCCTCTTGGAGTCACTAGCATCTACTCGGCCAAGATATCTACTAGCAATGGAGATCATGCAAGATCATAAACAACATAGAGATAACATAAAGATATATAATTCAGCACATCAACTTGACATAGTACCAATACTCATCGGATCCCAACAAACACAACATGTAGAATTACAGAAAGATGATCTTGATCATGTAGGGCAGCTCACAAGATCTAAACATGAAGCACGTGGTGGAGGAGACAACCATCTAGCTACTGCTAAGGACCCGTAGTCCAAGGTAGACTAC